>MCGE01000021.1:0-668870 GCA_002105175.1 Absidia repens
TTTTTGGAGGGTGTGTGGGGGGAGACATTATTTGGGGGGTGTATGGGGGGAGACACTATTTGGGGGGCGTATGGGGGAGGTCTTTTTTTGGAAAAGGAACTATCTCTCTCTTTTTTTCACGACATTCCTCAAGATCCCTCGACTGATCCCGAGATCCTTTCACTCGCCTCCCTTTAGTTTAGTGACTTAAGTTTAGCGATGTTTCAATAAAAAAGGTTTTATTCATGAATGAAGAATGAGGTATTCTAATGTATACTATTCTACAGATCCAAAGTTGAATGGTGAGGATTGTTGTGATGAGGTAGGAAGCAAAAAGGCGAGAGAAAACAATTCAGGAGGAGCGGCTTCGATTTTCATTCCAGTCACAAAAAATGGGGAGGCCCGTCAACAAATAAAGCCAAAGGAGGGAAAGCATACAGCCATAATAACAAGCCTCTATGCTTCAGTATTGCTTACAGCATTATAGCATGTAGAGGCATTTACCGTACGAAATTGGTTAGAAAATACATCACCACACTATAGGGATGCACTACCAAACAAGAATAGTATGTAGAACAGTATAGTAGTATGTTCATTAGTATGCAGATTAGTCTACCACAGTAGAAAGGCTTTGCCATACATTGTTCATTGCAAAATAAAAAAGCTTTTATTGGATCGTAATGGTCAATACTATACTAAAAGGAAAGAAAATGTAAATAGAGACCGCTAATAGCAGTTGAGAGAGGTGCTAATCTAGATCAATGTGTATAAGAAGGAACGATGTCAAATAAAAAAAAAGCGATTTCTAAAAGGGATCTCTATAAAAGGGATATCCAAACTCCTAATGAAGTCTAAACGCCCACATCGTTGAAGCAAATACACATTTTTTTAAACCAATACATGTTGTTTCTCAAAAAAAAACACAAGTTTTATTGATGCAAAGTCCAAGTTTTATTGAAGCATACATGCTTTATTGAAGAAAACAGACATACTAAGCTAATCAAGACATTTCCCCCAGATCCTACAATCAAAAGGAAAGGGATTCCCCATGTATCCTGTAATCCCTTTTCTAAAACCCTTCTAAACTAGTTCTAACAGAAAGCCAACGCCGCCACCTCCACAACGAGCAAAAAACAATGAAGAAAAAATGAATTTTTGTTTTAAAAAAAAAAGGAAAGAAAGCGAGAGAGAAAAAATGAGAGATTCCCCTTGAAAAATAATTCAGGCCGAGCGGGGTTTTATTTTAATTCCCTTCACAAAAATATCCAGAGGTCCGTCAACAAAATCTATCATACAAAAAGGGCTCCTGCTATCTATCAAACAAAAAGTGGGTCCTGTGGTGTTTATTAGGTGTTGGAAGTAAAAAGTGAAAATAAAAAAAAAAAAATAATGAATGTGGGCGCTCCCACATTTGACACATAAAATCTATTTTTATTTTTGTACCTGAACGGTATTTCAATTTCACAACACTGATAGCTAGTATTTAGATTTTTTTTTATTGGTACTGAAATTAGATTTGTAGAATCTAATTACTGGACTATGATTTTTTTTTATTCTCAGTTTTTACTTTTTTTTTTTTTTTAAAGAGCAAGGTTTTTGTACCCACTGGGTTTTTCTGGCTTCTTCCTCATCATTATTTTTAAAATAATAAAGTCACTTTATTTAGTCTCGTATTTCATCACAGGTCCCTTCTATCTATCAAAAAAAAAGTTTCCAGCTGTCTATAAAAAAAAGGGGGGGTTCCTGTGGTCTATCAAAAAAAAAAAGGTTTCCACCTGTCTATCAAAAAAAGGGGTTCCTGTGGTATGTCAAAAAAAAAAAGACTACCTGGTGTCTATTAAAGAAAAAAAACTACCTCCCCCGTCAAAATAAGGTAACCTCATTCCTCGTTGATGAATAAACGTTTCTTTTTATTGAAACATTACTTTACCTCTGATCTCTAAACTAAAACGACCGCCTGAACCCTTGGAGATTTGATGAAGGCATTTCGTAAAAAAAAAAAAAAAAAGAAGAGGGAGATCAATAAAAAGGGGGCTCCAGCTGTCTATCAAAAAAAAAGGATTCCTGTGGTCTATCAAAAATAAATCCTGCTATCTTTTTTTTAAAAAAAGGAGGTTCCTACTATCTATCAAACATCAAACAAAAAGGGTGTTCCTTCTTGTCGTATTTGTCATTTGTTACTAATCATTTCCCACACTATCACACTTTTATTCCTATACAGGTACAGTATAACACACAGCCTCAAGTACCCATTACTTAGGCATATACACTTATATCTACAGACAACCACCTTCCCATAGCCTCAAATTACTATTCTTCGACCACACCCACAGCCACAACTAGCACAGCCTTCGTTTTACCCATTTTATTATAAAAACCCATCCTCATTTTATTCAATAAAATCCATATCTGTTATATCACTTATTTTTTATAACGTTTTCTTATTTTATCAAATATTACAATTTGTATATCTGCCTTATCAGTAATTCTATTTTTACCCCTGAATTCCCATTTATTCTCACATTTTTCATATTACACATCAGACTACACACAGCCTCAATTATCCGTAGCCTGAAATATACCGTTATTAAGCTCCCGTCCACATCTTCATTTTCGACTTGATATTTTATCAATTAAATAAAGACCATATTAATTGTATCACTTTGTCGTATTCCTGGTTCCTGCTTAGCAATATTTACATCAAAAGCATCCATGCCATCATCAATTTGTATATCCGACTTATCTCTTCACTCTATTTTTTACCCCTAAATCCCCCACTTATTCTCACATTTGTCATTCAACACATCAGATAGCACACAGCCTCAATTATCCGTAGTCTCAAATATACCGTTATCATGCTCCCATCCACAGCCACAAATATCTTCATTTTATTATAAAAAGACTTGACATTTTATCAATTAAATAAAGAACCATATCAATTGTATCACTTATTTTTACTCTCGTCTTTTTATCTCACATCCATTTCATGGGGGTTGTCGTGATTAGCTTAGTTTGTCTCTTGTCTTCAACAAAGTTTGTCTTTACTTCAACGATGTGTGTTTCAAGGTCATTAGAAGTTTGCAGATCCCTTTTGGAGATCCCTTTTTCATATACACTAGCTCTTAGATTTTATTTTCATTAGTACTGTATAGTCTTGACTCTGATGATTCAATAAAAGTTTTTTTATTTTGCAATGAACAATGGGTGACAAAGCTATTCTACTGTGATAGACTAATCTGCATACTAATGAACATATTACTATACTGTGGTAATCTGATCTACATGCTATTCTACTTTGGTAGTCTATTCCTATATTTTGGTAGTCTATTTTCCATAATGGTAAACCATTCGAGTACTGTAATTTTTTTTACATGCTATACTGTTGTAAGCTATACTGAAGCATAGAGGCTTGTTATTATGGCTGTAGGCTTTCCTGATTTTGTTTTTGTTTGTTGACAGGTCTCCAGGTTTTTTCGTGACGGAACTGAAAATCAAAGCCCGCTCGGCCTGAATTATTTTTTAAGCGGCATCCTCCATTTTCTCTCTCTCTTTCTCTTTCTTTCCTTTTTTTTTAATGAAAAATTATTTTTTCTTCACTGTTTTTGGCTCGTTGTGGACCTGGCGGCCTTGGCTTTCTGTTAGGACTAGTTTAGAAGGGTTTTAGAAAAGGGATGACAAGATGCATGGGGAAACCCTTTCATTTTGATTCTAGAATCTCGCGGAATGTCTTGATTAGCTTAGTACATCTTTTTTCTTCAATAAAACATGTCTGCTTCAATAGAACTCGACTTTGCTTCAATAAAATTTGTCTTTGCTTCAATGATGTGTGTTTCAATGTCATTAGAAGTTTGCAGATCCCTATGTTTGCTTCAATGATGCGTTTTATAAAGGTCATTAGAAGTTTGCAGATCCCCTTTGGAGATCCGTTTTTCTTGTAGACTAACTCTTAGATTTCTTTCCTTTACTATAGTATTGACACTGATGATTCAATGAAAGTTTTTTTTATTTTGCAATGAACAACGGGTAACAAAGCTATTCCACTGTGGTGATCTGTTCTACATACTATTGTTGATTGGTAGTGTATCCCTATACCGTGGTGATCTTTTTCCACACCAATTTAGTAAAGTAAATGCATCTACATGCTATAATGCTGTAAGCTATACTGAAGCGTAGGGGCTCGTTATTATGGCTGTAGGCTTTCCCGTCTTTGTTTTTGTTTGTTGACAGGCCTCCAGGTTTTTTCGTGACGGGATTGAAAATCATAGCCTGCCCGCCTGGATTATTTATTCAAGCGCCATCTCGCATTTTCTCTCTCTCTTTCCCTTTCTTTCCTTTTTTTTAGCGTAAAATTACTCTTTCGTCACAGTTTTTGGCTCGTTGTGGACCTGGTGACCTTGGCTTTCTGTTAGGACTAGTTTAGAAGGGTTTTAGAAAAGCGATTACAAGGTATATGGGGAAACCCTTTCATTTGATTCTAGGATCTTGGTGGTGTCTTGATTAGCTTAGTTTGTATCTTTTCTTCAATAAAACATATCTCTTCTTTAACAAAAATTTATCTTTGCTTCAAAGAAGAGTGCTTTTGCAGACTCGTCTTAGAGTTCCTTTTATTTTTTTCTACAGTATACTCCTGTAATATTTGATAAAATAAGAAGATGTTATAAAAAATAAGTGATATAACAGATATGGTTTTTATTGAATAAAATGAGGAAGGGTTTTTATAATAAAATGGGGAAAGGAAGGCTGTGGATGTGGTCGAAGAATGGTAATTTGAGGCAATGGGAAGTTGGTTGTCTGTAGATATAAGTGTATATGCCTAAGTAGTGGGTACTTGAGGCTGTGTGTTATACTGTACCTGTATAGGAATGAAAAGTGTGATAGTGTGGGAAATAATTAGTGACAGTTTCCCCTGATCTTCCTGTTGGTCGTTACTTTTTGAATCAGATAAGGTCCACTATTACTTCTTTTCCTTCCTTCCTATTCCATCATTACATTTCCGCCACATTCTCCCCCGCGGACGACCCTGATCACTCACATCAGAAAACTTCACTGGTCTAGCCGCACCATTCGTTATCTCCACTACCAATCTTGCTTCACGATCGCACCTCACAATGGAAAAGGTTTCGGAAAATTCGACTCGCTCCAACGGCTCGAAACGCTTGGTATCGACTGCTCCTCAACAAATGGCCCGCCCTCACTCGTCTCCATTTTTTCATGCCTCACCAATTCCCCTCTCCCTTCTGCCCTGCATGCTCTCTCCACTACCAAACAACCCGCCACATGTCTTTGGACTGTCCCATCCGATCTATTATCTGGCAAGCTTCTTGATCCCACATTTTCCCGTCAATCCCTTTCTCCCCCGATGCCATCTGGTATTCCCTTCTGTTTCTCCGCCCTGTCGTATTTGTCATCTGTCACTAATCATTTCCCACACTATCACACTTGTCATTCCTATACAGGTATAAAACACAGCCTCGAGTATCCACTACTTAGGCATATATACTTATATCTACAGATAACCAACTTTCCATAGCCTCAAATTACCATTCTTCGACCATATCCACAGCCTTCTTTTCCCCATTTTATTATAAAAACCCTTCCTCATTTTATTCAATAAAAACCATATCTGTTATATCACTTATTTCTTATAACGTCTTCTTATTATTTTATCAATATTACACGCCCTCCCCCTTACCCCTCCCGTATCTCCACAACTCTCTGGTTCCAATATCTAGGATCCACTCTCCATGCCATATGGAACGCCCACTGGGCTCTTACCTTCGAGAACCGTCCTCTTCGTCCCACCACAATTGTCACCTCTATCATCCGAACCCTCTCCACCCTCCACGTCCCCACATCGTCCGCTGGTCAATGATATCTTTGATGGTAAGTCTAAAAAGCAAAATTAAATAAAAAAAAATTAAATAAAAAAAAATTAGTCTCTATCCCCGTTCCTCCTCACACACTACCTTTCCTCTCGCCTGTCTCATGTCTTCTTCCCTCTCTCACTGCTCCCTCCTCTTTTTACCTCCCAACAACAGTATCCTACTACCACCCTCTATCTTTTCGATCTTCAGCAAGACCTCCTTTTTTTTATATATATTTTAATTTATTGGCCACCGCTCTTTTTGACGTGAGTCCAAGTCTTTATTCAATAAACGACACATTTCAAATAAAAAAACAGAGCGGCATTTAAATAAATTCAGGTACCAATTAATCATTTATCCATTGCAAAACTACGCCAATGATCTCTATATAAGATATGAACATACACTTACAGTATCATGATTATTTTTATTTGTAATCATTATGATATGATTTATAATCCTTATAAGAAAACCAATGAAAACGTTTTCTTACTAGTTCCAATTGTATTAACACCAATCATGATCAAATAACCAATACCATAGATTACCCGGCCTTAAACGTTATATATTTTTATTTTGTATAAATAGTCTCTAGTATTTTATTCTTATTTTTATAATCAACATCAATATTAAAAGAAAGATATCAAAGAATCTCACTTATTTCTTACGTCTTTATTTTTTTATCATACGAACACTATATTCAACATCCAGTGCTACGATACAATACAAGGGCTCAGATCATCTATGGGTGTCATGGTCTGATTTCACTTTTTCATGTCTTTGAAAAAGAAACCCAATCATTATATCAAACCGTAGTAATAGTTACAGTATACTGTTTTATACCACGATCACGTCTGTATACAGTAAAAGGATGTTTGATTTATATCAAATAAAGGTTATCAACATTCTCATCTAATTTTTTTTTTTTTTTTTTTTTTTTTTTTTTTTTTTTTTTTACAAAAGACCTAAAACACAACAAGTGACTTGACTTCATCCTGTGATACGTGCAATGGAAGGTCTTATTGAATTGAAAAGCTTTCTTGCGTTGATATTGATCGTATTCGTCATCGCGAGCGAATGACCGTTTTTGTTGGGATAGCTTGCCAGCCAGACGTAAGACTTCCTATGGAGTTTGGGGTAAGTCATGTCGTTGCTTCTTCGAGTGATAAAGGACCAATACATTTTCCCCGAAGGACGCGTGGGAGTGCCTGTATACAGATGATAGCAGTAGTTTTGCCGTCTTTCCACCCAGCTTCTTGATATACCCTTTGTAGGCGCAATCCAAATTCAGCTAACGATTCATTCTTGCTCATCACCATTGAGAACAATTCCATAGTAGAGTCAATAGCAGAATCCATGTCATCAAACTTGTCCATTGAGGATTGTTTTAATGTTCTAAATTCTTGAAAATAATAAAAAGGTGATACAGGTGTAATGGTTGTAGTAGAGAAATCAAGTCAAAATAAGTGAGACAAAGTTATATTTTTATTTTAGTAAAATGATGGAAGGCTTTTATAATAAAATCGGGGGAGCGGTTATCGGAATAATAAATTTCTACTACTTAGGTATTATTAAATGAGGGAATAAATCATTGGACTGTGATTAGATGATTGAATGATTATTGGTGTACTGACAGTTAGTGCCTGATCTGAGTCTGATATTTGCAAAAGTTGATAGATTGATTTTTAATATAGAGGATGACAAATACGACAATCCCTTTTTTATACAGTACACCATTCCTTCCTCGGAAATTTTTTTTCCTAATACCATTCTTCTAGGCTAGTACCTCTCTCAACTACTATTGACCTTTATTTATATTTTTTTTTTCTTTTTGCATAATATCGACTGTCATGATACAATAAAAAAGCTTTTATTTTTATTTCTATTTTCCAACATACCACCTTGGGAAAATTGTCCATACAAATCCCGGTCAACGCCGGATGCTCCTTACAGTATATCATCCTGCCTAATGGATTGGCCTTGTATATGCGAGGAAACCACCCTGCATGACGGGGATTTTTTTTTTTTTTTGCAAATACAAGAAACAACCCTGCCGATAGCTATATAACGCAGGATAAAAAAATTTGGGATCACTGTCAAAATAGACACTCCATACTATATCGATTTCCATTTTGACCTTCCGTAATAATTTGTAAAGTTGTAAAGTCAATCAAATAAGTGATATAACAGATATGGTTTTTATTAAATAAAATGACAGTGGGTTTTATAGTAAAAGTATGGGAAGCGGATGTTGGAATAATAAATTTCTATGATGATAGATGATTGTAGATGATAATGGATTATTGGTAGAGTTCGAGATGAGGGAATAAAATAGTGTATTATGGAAGAGATGGATGATTAATCTTTGATATTGATTGTAGACCAAGTGAAACATAGCCAGTGTGAGGTTATGCTGGAGAGTGACAAGGTACAATTGTTGGGTCGTGATGGATAACCGCGTATCTGATACGTGTGGATGATGACAAATGACAAATACGACACCTTCAACCCTTTTCTGGATTTTTTTTTTTTTTTTGCTACTGTGGCATCGCTGTCTTTTGTTGATTTTGGGTTGGCGTGGAGTGAGCCTTGTGTGGAGGTTGACTTGTCAAATGTATATTGGAAGGGTGTGGATAGTGTGATGGGTCTTTTTCAGGTCCGCTTTGAGTGCCATGTTTTCTTCTAGTAGTCAATCGTGATAGGCGATCAAGGACTTTCAACTATTTTTGATACTGGTGCTTCGGTCTCCTTGATCCCGGACTTGGTTTAACGCTTAGGTCTGGTTCCCAACGGTGACAGGATGGCTCTATCAGGATTTGACGGAAAATCGCGGGTGGTATGTGATATTGTCATGGATGTACCTATATGTGTCGGTGGCAAATTACGGGCGGAACACATGTGCATTCATCCCAGCAAGACGAACTTCTGCCTACTCGGTATGACTTGGTTCCAAAATTACGGTATCAAGCAGGATCTCAATCAAGGTCTGGTGTATGTGCCAACTTGTCATGAACTTGTCTGGCAAACAATAAAACTTGCACTCCTCCCTTTTTGATTGATACTATTTCCGTCTTGTGTAGTATACATATTCTCCGCTCTTTCCCCTTCCTAATGTTACTACTCCTACCTTGTCTCATCTTGTCTCACCTTGCCCCACCCCTTGGCCAACTCTCTTGTCTTACCTCTTGGTATGCCCAGAACATTCTCCGATTATATAAATAACCCCCATTTTCCCCTTTTAGGTTTTTAGTCTTTTATCTGTTATCTTGTTTTCTTCTCGTTTTTATTTATTAATAAATATCCCTCTTGCCCTTACTCTTGTCTTGATATTTATTCACTCGTCAATCGACCCATTCCAATTCCTTTGCTCAATTCTTGGACAACTCTTTCTCCGTCTCTGTTGTTTTCGCAATTGATTTCAACATCATCTTTATTCCCGTTTGATCTACACTAGCCATAGGTAAGATCTTCTGTTATTATCTGTCTTGCAGAAGCCTTACTCACCCCTTGTCTTGTCTTGTATCAATTCCTGACACCAAGCTCTTACCAAAAGGCGATGACAAACATCTTAGGCGATTACATTGGGAAGATTGTTTATGTTTTTATTGATGATATCATTGTGTATTCTAGAAGCAAAGGGGAACATTACAAGCACTTGGAACTGGTTATGGCAAGGATCAAAGCCTCTGGATTGAAACTGAAATTCAAGAAATGCACATTCATGGCCAAGGAAGTCGAATATCTTGGATATATGGTATCGAAGGACGGGGTATTGCCTACAGCAAGAAACGTGGAAAAGATCTTAGCTATCCGAGCTCTGCAGAACGCCGACGATTGTAGATCATTCTTGGGGGGGTGTTGGATACTATCGAAGGTATTTTGAAAAATACGGTGACCTGGTGGCTCCTATCCAAAAACCGGTCAAGAAAATGGTAGCCTTTACTTGAGGTGAAGAACAACAGAAATCATTCGACGATATCAAGAAACATCTGGCCTCTCCTCCTAATCTGACTTTTTTCGAACCAAACAAGAAGCAAATCCTCATTAATAGACAATCATTAGGTGTCCTCCTCACACAGGTGATGATGATGGAAAGGAAAGAGTTATCGCCTATGGATTCAAGACTTTACAAGACCATGAACAAAACTTTGGGGTGACACACTTGGAGGCGTATGGAGTCGTTTGGGCCGTCGAACACTTTCGACATTATCTTCAGGGACGGAAATTCACCATACGAACCGATCATTCAGCCTTGAAATTCGTCTTCGAAAATGAAAACCCTTCTCCCAAGCTACAGTAGCTACTGTAGGTGGGCGACAAGACTTATGGAATACGACTTTTGACGTCGATCATATACGTGGAAAGACAAATCCGGCGGACGCCCTATCAAGATTAGTTTCCGGTGATTAGATTATCTCAGTAGATATAGTTATTTTTATTTTATTTGATTATCATTTGTTCAGTTTTAGTATTATTTTTTTTAAAAAAAAATTTAGAGTACTTTTTTTTTAGTATCATATACTGTAGACATTATTATTATCTTTCTCTTATTATCATCTTTTTTTTTCCTATTCTTTCTTTTTATCTTTTTATCAATTTATCACTTGGCAATAAAATCCAATCTTTTTGCATATTACTTTGGGACAAACAAATTTATATATATACATGTTGAATCTTTATTGAAATCAAATAGAAAGGGGGCGCTGCTATCCTACAAATACTGTACTATTCTACTTTGGTCATGAAATTCCCTACATTTATTGCTATATCTAATCATCTATCTAATGGTTCCTTTCCATTTGGGTGCGACAAGAAGGCTGAACAATGGATCGTGAAACTGGCAAGGTGCATATCAAGGTTTGGTTGGAGCCGAATTGGTGCACGAAGGGACGGTCGACGAAATCATCATTGGAGTACACAAGGAAGGGCACTTTGGTGTGAAGCAAACAATGACGAGGTTGAAGATGTTGTATCATATTCCGAGGTTGGAGTATCATGTTAAGCGAATCGTCCAATCCTGTGAAGCATGCCAATTTTGTCCGCGGGTGTTGCGGAAGAGGTTTTCCCCATCTAATCCTATTGTTGTGCCCAAGTCTCCTTACGTCATGATCGGGTGCGATGCGGTTGGTCCTGTTATTCCTTCGAAGCGCGACAACAGGTATTTGTTGGTGGCTGTTGATTATACAACTCGTTGGGTGATGGTGATAGCGGTCCCTAATATAAATGAAGAAATAACAGTGTCGCATCATGAAAAATGATGGCATAAAAATAAAACTGTTCCTGAAGAAATTGAAATTCCGATTAGGAACACTGCATGATAAAAATAAATAATCACGCAACATTGTGATAGAAGAAAAGAAAATAATGATTCACTTCATGAAATCATGAGGTCCCATAAAATAGAATAAAAGAAAATAAAATACCCTTGCAATAACATCAATCATATCATCATACACCTAATATCAGAACGTCATACGATTATAATAAAGATGATGATCATGATAAAAATAATAATAACAATAAACCCATGTAATATCTATTTCCAATGAAACATAAGATATAGTATATAAAGAGTGACATTTTTATTAATAAAAACCATATTCAAGAATCTCACTTAATTCTACCTGTCCCACTTTTTATTTTCTACTTTTTATTTTTTTTCTTTATATACGTTATTTTACACCATCCATTTCCTCCACTCATATCACCGTATTCATGTTGCTGTTACAATGTTGGGGGTTATTTCTAGATAAACTCTAAGTAGCATTTTACACAACGAGCTGCAGTTTTTTTTTTCTACGCATAAACCCCACACACTCTGTTTTTCCACGCACATATACCATGCCCATTCAGCGAGACAATGAAAGGCATAAAAGAGAATATTAGTAAAAAGACAAGACATGTTTAATTCTGATATAGATGGAATATAAACGCTAAGTTGAGCTAATGACACTATTCTAAAATGAATGCTAATTTGAGGACGGTCAAAGATCACGAATCCAAAATGGAAGGGTTTCCCCATGATGTTTGCAATGCACTTTTCAAAAGGCCCCTGATTCAAGTTCTAACCACTAATCCAAGATCACTAAATCCGCAGCTGAAGTTGATGTTCTAAAAAAAAAAAAAAGAAAGAGGAAGAAAAAAAAAGGCCAGCAGGAAATTTAAATCCATGAGAGGCGGAGTGCGAATGGCTCAGTCACCCTATTTTTCGACCTTCCATTTTTTTAAAAAGTATCTATCGATGACGCGCTGAGCACGACGGTTGGGCCCCAAGGGACTGCCCTCCATAGTGCGAAATAGTGAAGGCATCCAACTGCTCTTTTTTCACCGCGCTTTTTCTTTTTTAGTGCTCTAATAACCTTCTCTATCCTAACACATTACAGATGACACATTTTGTAAAACATTGGGTAGCACTCTATCAGACAAACTGTATAACATTTTATTCAGGCAGTAGTTGTTTTATAATTTGGACGATTAGGGTGGTGGGGGAGGGGGGCTGGTTCAATAATAAAAAAGGACAATCATCTTTTACTATCTCTAAAAAAACCTATTCTAAATTTACTGTTCCAGTAACCCAACAATATAAAGACCCTCCGATTTAACAAACTCTTGTCGGCTTCGCTGGTGAAAGTGCCCTGGACAGCCGTGGCGTGCCATTGGTGGTTTCGGCGGGAACCAAACGCCGGAAGAAACGACACTCCTCGTTGGTTCCTAAATGGCAACGACAACACCAATGATAGAATTACAGTATGTAGTATTACTTCCCCTTTTTCCTAACTTATATAGTATAGTTTATATATTTCTTTAATAAGCTTTATTCCTATTAGTCCCCCATTTTAAATAACGATAAAGACGAAATAGTATAAATATCTATATATTTTATTCTGCAATAAAACAATAACTTATATTCTACATACTAAATCTACTTCTAACTATCTCTAAATACTTTACTAACCTAATCTAAGCTAAAGTATTAAACCTATTCCCTTTTGGAAGTAATCCCGGACTCAGCTATTTCTACTACCTCCAATCTGACAATTCTTGACACGCGGTGGTGGTCAAGATTTTAGAATGATATTTGATATTTCACCTCCGACTGACTTATTTTCCTTTTCTCTTTTCTTTTTCCCCCAACTGATACATTATTCATTCCATTCCACTTTTGACATCTAGTATTCTTACGGTTATCTCCTCTATTTTATATTTTATTCTACGCTCCCTCCTTATTAGTTTAGTTTCATAGTACTTCTTATTAGTCGTACCTTAGTGTATTTATTCTTCATTATGAAATACATTAATAAAACACAACTCTTTACTCTACTTTATTTTTCTATCAGTATCTACTGAAAAGATCACTGGATTCTCTGACTATTTTATTACGATTCTAAACATAAAGGACCTTGTTATATCGTGAATAAACGTCTCTTGATCTGATTTACCTTACTGTCCCAACTACTTTATATACGACCTCTCGATTTCTCATTCTTGACACGCCGCGGAGGTTACATTTCACTCTCCGAAGGACTGTAGAATCAGTGAATGACTCTGCCGTGGTGTCATCATTCACGTACAGTATGTGTGTACATTCCACCAAGACCAACTTTTGCTTACTCGGTATGACATGGTTCAAGAATTATGGAATAAAGCAAGATTTAGAAAAAGGCTTGATTATGGTGCCCTCAGGACATAGTTACGTCGAAGTGCGTGGTGGCTTCTATATGGCAAGGACGATGGACCTCTTTTTAGCGTGGTGGTCAACCAAGTCGAAGGTGATGGTGATGACGAAACCTCGGAAAACTCTCCGGATGCCTTGGATCTCGATTCGGTGGAAGATGACGATTTACGCAAACTTTTATTGGCAAGCAAGGAACGATTTGTTGAAGTCTCTGGACATGGTGTGGTCTCTACAGCTTTACACGACATTGAAGTGGAGCCGAACAGCAAGCCTATACAATCATGACCTTACCGACTCACTTGGGAAGAGGACGGACACTTGCAAAAGGAATTGGCGAACCTCCTGGATCTTGGACTCATCCAACCTTCGACCGGGACCTGGACATCACAATCTTTTTGTAAAAAAGAAAACTAATGAATTACGAATGGTGGTGGACTACCGAAAATTGAACGACATGACGACCAAAGATGCATTCCCTTTACCTCGAATCGACGATGTATTTGACTCGCTAGGTGGAGCCAAGGTATTTTCGACGATGGACGCTGCTTCTGGCTTTTGGCAGGTACCTCTTTCCAACAACGCAAGAGAGAAGTCTGGGTTTGTCACTAAATATGGGACTTACGAATTTATGGTTATGCCCTTTGGACTTTGTAACACTCCTTCAACTTTCCAACGAACTGTGGTGGCTATCTTCGGCAATTTTTATCGATGACATCATCGTTTATTCAAGGGACAAGGGCGAACACCTAAGACATTTGGAACTGGTCATGGACAAAATCAAGTTATCTGGTCTCAAACTGAAATTCAAGAAATGCAAGTTCATGGCTGAACAGGTGGAATATCTCGGGCACTTGGTATCGGGTGAAGGCGTGTTGCCAACAACTAGGAATGTCGACAAGATATTGGGCCTGGCTGCTCCCTTAGATGCTGATGGTGTACGATCCTTTTTAGGATGCGTTGGATATTATCGAAGGTTCTTCCATAACTATGCCGATCTGGTGGCTCCTCTCCAACAATTGGTGAAGAAAAATACAAGATTCCGGTGGACTCATGAACAAGCTACGACATTCGACAAAATCAAGGTTTTACTGGCTTCTCCTCCCGTCTTGGCTTTTCCAGACAAAACAAGGGTTTGATCCTCACCACTGATGCTAGCACCCGAGCTCTTGGATGCATACTATCTCAAAACGACGACGAAGGGAATGAACGAATAATTGGATATGGCTCCAGAACGCTGTCCGGTGCGGAATACAATTATGGCATCACTCACTTGGAAGCTCTTGGTGTGGTTTGGTCGGTAAACCATTTTCGACACTACCTTCTTGGATGACACTTCACCCTCAGGACCGATCACTCTGCGCTTACTTTTGTTTTCAAGAATCAAAACCCGTCACCAAAGGTCGCAAGGTGGTGCGCTATGCTATTAGAATATGATTTTGCAGTGGAATACATCAGAGGCGTCAACAATCCCGCCGACGCGCTCTCTAGACTGGTTTCCGACGATTAGATAATTGAATTGATGTAGTTATTTTTACTTTATTATTATTTTTACTTTATTATTATTTGCCCAGTTTTTGTAGCTCACTTTTAAAAAAAAAAAAAAAAAAATTTTAGTATTTTTAGTATCAGTGCCCCGTAGACATTTTTAACCTTATTCTTATTCTGATTCATATATTGAATCTTTATCTTTTTTTCAATCTTCATCTTCTAGCCATCACTTTTTTTATCAATCTTCTCTTGACTTTATTTTTTTTAATAAACAAATCTTTTGGAATACAAATAACTTTTATTGGATTTTATTAAAAAAAAAAAAAAGGGGGTACTATCCTATTGGTCTACACTACTGGTTTATCTAAGTCGCTACTCTAGTCGTTACTAACTATGGAATTCCCTACGTTCATTGCTGTGTCTAACTATCTGGCGAATGGTTCGTTTCCTTTGGACTCTAATGCGAAGGACAAGGCTAGATTGGTGAAATTGGCTGATCGATTCGAATTGGTTGATAACAGGGTGTATGTCAAGTCGGGCGATCAAGAGTGGCTGGGTGCCGAATTGGTCCACGAAGGGAAAGTCGATGAAATTGTGATCGGTATCCACAAGGAAGGTCATCTTGGTGTCAAACAAACAATGAAACGGGTACAATTGATCTACTATATTCCGAAGTTGGAGTATCATGTCAAGCGAATTGTCCAGTCTTGCGAGGCCTGTCAGTTCCGTGCACGGGTGTTGCGGAAGAGGTTTTCCCCATCCAATCCCATTGTTGTCCCAAAGGCTCCTTTTACGATGATCGGGTGCGATGCTGTTGGTCCTGTCATTCCGTCCAAGAGTGGTAACAGATACATTTTGGTGGCTGTCGATTACCTGACTAGGTGGCCTATGGCGATGGCGGTGCCTAATATAAACGAAGAAACTACACTTAAGTTTATGTACAAGCAAATCTCTTCCTATGGTGTGCCTAACTACATACTTACTGATCGTGGGTCCAACTTTACTTCTGGTTATGTCCGCAATTTCCTGTCGTCACTTGGTTGCAAGCACATTACATCTACAAGTTTCCGGCCGCAGACAAATGGTTTGGTGGAACGAATGAATCAAACATTGGTGCAGGTGTTGGCGAAGCTGGTCCGTGACAAAGACGTGGAAACGAATTGGGATGAATACATTGATGAAGCCTTGCTTGCTATACGGACAATGGTTAATGATGCTACTGGCTATTCCCCGTCAAGGTTGCTTTTTGGATACGAATTGGTTAGTCCTGGTGTGTGGCAGCGTCCGAGGGAAGACTTCGTTGAAGGCGAATTCATCGAATCCGTGGTCGAAAGGATCAAGGCGATCAAGAATGGTGTGGTGGAATGCCGAGTTGTCGCAAGAGCTCGTACGATGGAGAAGCAAAAGAAGCGTAAAGCCCGATACGACGAAACTGTTGGTACAAGAAGCCGGTTTGTGATTGGCGATCAAGTGTTGTTGAAAGATCCTGTGCCTGGTACTAAATTTGCTGATAAATGGTTGGGTCCCATGGTGGTTGTCCGAGTGAACCAAAAAGGTACCTACTGGTTGGATGGTCCCAATGGTCGGCGTTTGGAAGGTGCAGTAAATGGTGATGTGTTGAAACCTTACGTTGCAAGAAAAGGCATGGTCCCCGATGTCGCGACAAGAAAAGCTACCAATAGATATGAAGCTTGGTTGGAAAGGAAGTAGAAAATTTTTAAAAAAAAAAAAAAAAAAAAAAATTTTGTTATTTTTTTTTGACGTCCGACGAAGTGTGAAATAGGGGGGGTGATGACACGCCGTGGATGTTACATTTCACTCTCCGAAGGACTGTAGAATCAGTGAATGACTCTGCCGTGGTGTCATCATTCACGTATTTTGCATTTTGACATTACTTTTATTTTACCTTGTTTTACTTTTCCCCTTTTTATTTTTATTCACCGCTTTACTTTATTCTCTCCGCATTGTTATCTCTTCTTACCTGTCATTATATTATACTAATCTTCTCGTATTTTAATAAAACATCATCTTTCTCTCTTTTACTTCACTTTATTTTGGTATATATCTTTCACTCAATATTTATTGGGGAAACGATCGCTGGAATATACATTTTATTATCACTTATACTCATCGTAAAGGACCTCGTTGGTATTAAGTGTTATTTACTCTCCTCCTACATCGCAGTCAGTCCTCTTCTTATATAAGCCCTCCGTTTGTCACTCTAACTTCTTCTTAGATAGTATAGGTCAAAGTTTTTGTTTATTAAATAAAATGATCGTCATTCATTTACAAGCGCAAAGTAACCGAGCACGATACGTATATGGTTGGCTTGTGGGGAGGACGGGGGGTAAGGATTCGGGAAAAAAAAAAACTTATCAAAAGTTAAAAGGATTAACAATAATAATAAAAAAAGGAAGGAGGGAGGAACTATTCTAGGTGGTGTGGGTGGGAGTCGATTTCTATGTGGGATGTGATAGTGTGAGCCAGAGTGGATCGGTTGATTCGCTTTCAAAGGTAGCTTCTGGATGGGAGTGAGTGTCGATGGTTAGGAGGGCAGAGAGGAGAAGGGGCCAGGTGCGTTGCCAGTGGGAAGTTGGATGTTGCATTTCTGTATGGTCGTTTGGAAGTAGGTTGAGGAGGTGGTCGATAATGTTGAGTTCATGGTGAGTGGGGATTGGTGGGAGGTGGCAGTGTTGGATCGTCATCTGTAGTTGGATGATTATGGATTCCATTTTACTGCATTGTGTGGTGTAGTGTTTTCTTGTTGCATGTGATGTATTGTCACAGAGGCATAGGGAGGCAGGATATGATGGTAGCCAGTGCATGCGCCATTTGGTGAGGCGATGGCGTTGTTTTTGTGTCGCAGGGACTGTAATGATGGGATCTAGTGTGCGAGGGAGTGGTGGTGGACGTGCACGGCTCAGGGTGGGGAGTTGGTTTTGTCGGAGGTGGTGGTGTTGATCACGATAATGGGCGATGATGCGGGGTATGGGTGTTTGTTCAGGGCGTTCTAAACTAAATTCATCACCGGAATCAGATTCCGATTCAGAAGAGGAGGAGGGGAGGTCGGGGTTGTGTGTGGTATCGCTAAAATATAAATTTAGGAGGCGGAGCCTTTCTATTTTTTTGTTTTTCTTTTCTGTTTTTTTTTTCTTTCTTTTTTCGTTTTTTTTCTTTTTTTTCCAGTTTTCTTCATATTTTTGAAATTCGATTTGTTGCTTTTTATACAATTGCCACATGCTATTATTTTTTATCATTGTACCCCAGTCAGCATCACTGGATTGATACGGAAGGAACGATGCAAGGACGTTTGCGGCGAGTGTGGCGGGTGGAAGGTTGTGGATTCTTACGATGAATTTGAAATGGAGTATGTGTGTGCGGGTTTTGATGGTGGGGATGTTGCCAATGTGTTCAATGATGGCGGTGGGTGATTTGGCGGTTATATTGTGGTTGAGGAGGAGTCGGATACATTGTTGTTGACACTTTTGTATTTGTTGTTGGTAGGTAGGGTGGACCGGTATGATGGCTAGACCGTATTCCAGAATTGGTCGAATAAAGGTGCTATATGCTTTAATTGCGTGATGAAGGCCGAAGCCATATTGGTGGACGCCCATTCGGCGAAGGGCTTGTTGGTGTTGGGTTGCTTTGGTGATGGCGGCGTTTATCAGTTTGGATTTGCATATACCGTATTCATTGAAAGGAATGCCCAAATACTTGGTGGTGGTTGTTACGGGTAAGGGTGTAGATGAAGGATGGGGAGGGGTTGATTAGTTCACATTTGGAGGGGCTCCAGCGGTAACCATGTGTGATGGAGTGGGATTCAGCAATGGACAATAGGACGGAAACATCATAGGCAGATCCAATAAGGGCGACATCATCAGCAAACATGGTGGAATTGATTATACTTACCTGTGTGTCTAATCGTCTGTCTTTTTTGTTTTTTCTTTTTTTATTTAGGATAGCGAATTCAGATGTGTTAGATGGTGGAAGGGTACGAATGGTGATTGGTTGGCTACTTCCTTGTCGAAGCGCGGAAGGTAAGGAATTAATGAAGACGGCATACAACAGTGGGCTCAGTATAGAACCTTGAAGTACACCGGTGGTGGGAAAGATGGGGGCGGATGTGTAGTTGTGGAGTAGGATTTCTATACTTACCTCTTCAAACATATTTTGCAGGAAAGCCACAAGGTCTGGTGGTGCACCTTGCTCTTCCAGGTTGGTCCATATGATTGATCGGTGAACAGAGTCGTAGGCTTGCTTGATGTCTAGGAAAGCCAGTGTGGGTTGGTGGCCGTATCTTCGTTTGTATTCCCGGATGGTCATATTCAAACAAAATGCTTGGTCCAGACTACCTCTTTGCTTGCGGAAACCGCCTTGAACAAAATCGAGTGCTGCTATGTTGTCTTTAACTGTAGGTAGAAGGGATCTTTCGATGATTTTGCGAAAGTGGGAGGTGAGGCTGATGGGACGGTAGTTACTTACCTCAGTGGGGTCGTTTTTCTTGTAGATAGGTACAACTTGGGCGGTACGCCACATACTGGGTATGTAGGACCAACGCCAACACAGACGGATCAGCGGCGCAAGGATTTTGGAAAGCGGGTCGGATAGTGGTCGTAGCATTTCACTTGTTATATGATCCTTACCTGGTGCCTTGCGGAGGGGGAGCTCTTTGTCGATGGTATGTTTGATGAAGGTTTGGGACAAAAAGATAGGGGGGGTTGTAGTAAAAGGGGTGGTGGTTGTGTAGCGGGATGTGATGGATGGTCGATGGCCTCCAAAGACTGAGGCAAAATGCTCGCGCATTTTTTCTACAGCGTCCTTTGGGCCGAGCGGAGTGGAGAAAGTGGGGGTGGATTTGTTTTTTTTATTTTTATTTTTGATATATTGGTATAACTCATTACCTTTTGCTTCACGTAGGTTTTGTGCGAACTGTTTCCACTTTTGGGCTCTTGCATGTTTGACGGCGTTGTTGAATGTAGCTTTGGCGGTGACGTATTTTTTCCAATGGTGGTGGTCGTTGATTGGGTTGGTCGTGTTGCGCCATTTGTTATAACATTTTTGTCTGTTATCTGCCAGTTGTTGGAGGTCCTCTGTCCAGAACCAATTCCATGATCGTGGACGCTGCTTGCTTGGTGTGGATGTTGTGAGTGTCTTCGTTTGCAATGTGATCAATATCCCTTTAGGCTTGTGCACAGTGGTAGGTGGGGGAAAGTGAGTTGTCGAGGATGTTATTGAGATGGTGGAGGGTGGGTGTGGAGAATTCTTCAAATAAACTGACATACTTTTGTTGTATTGTAGGTTCGTTGAATCGTTGGAGCTTCCATTGTTTGCGTGGTGCTGATGGTGGTGGGAGGATGGGGATGTCATGGTCAATTTGGAAGGTAGCTTCACACAAGTGATGGTCGGAATTTAGGGAGGTGTCATCGTGGATGATTACTTCGGTTGCATACGTTGGTCCGTCTGGTGATAGGAAGAAATCAATGATACTGCTACCAATGTTGGAACGAAGTGTGGGCTGGCCAAATGCGAAGGTGTGATTCCAATTGACGATATTGTTGTGTATTTGCCAATCTTCAAAAGGGTGGTGTCGTTGGTTGGACCTGGTATCCCCGATGGTTGCACCCAGTCTGGTATTGAGGTCACCTAGGATGATGGTGTTGGAGTTGATAGGGATTTGTTGAAGTATGGTGGTATATGTGGCGATGTCAAGTTGTGGTGGTAGATATAGTCCATGGATTGTGTATTTATCGATGGCGACAGTGATGGTGTAGT
Source organism: Absidia repens (assembly GCA_002105175.1). Taxonomy (NCBI): domain Eukaryota; kingdom Fungi; phylum Mucoromycota; class Mucoromycetes; order Mucorales; family Cunninghamellaceae; genus Absidia; species Absidia repens. The sequence continues at coordinate 20,779 of MCGE01000021.1, forward strand.
TGTTGGCGGTGGGGTGGTGGTGGACATGGTGTTGGAAATCGGGGCGGACTAGGATGGTGAGGCCTCCATGACCTCTGGTAGCGTTGAGTGGTAGTGTTGCGTAGGTGTGGTATTGGTGCCATTCTGTATACAAATTATCTTTTAATAAAAATGTTTCTGTTAGTAGGATTATGTCGATTTTTTTTTTTTTACAAAAGGCAGTGACTTCATCCGGGAATCTGTCAATGCCATTGGCGTTTAGTTGTGCTATTTTTAATGGTGTTTTTGTAGTTATATATCTATTTTTTTGTTGTGGAGGATGATTCATTGATGGGATTGTGAATCAGCGGCGGGGGTGGTAGTGGTGTCTAGGGTGTCAATGTCAATAGGGTTGAAATGATCGAAGTGGATGTGTGATGGGATTTTGTGGGGTCCATCGGTGGTATGAAAGTAGTTGATGATGGCATTGCTGAGGTGTGTATTCTTGAGGTTTTTGCATATTTTTGCAATGCGTTGATGGTGGATGTCGGTTGCTTTGGTGATTTTTTCGGCTTCGGAGGCATCGTTGTATAGGGGGTCGGCAATTACTGATGCTTCTAGTGGGTTGAAGGTGAGTGGGTGTAGTTGTTTTTTGGCAAGGGTTGCGATGAGTTCGTCCTTGAAGGAGTTGTGGATGAGTAAACCGATGATGCGTTTTGTGTTGATACCGAAAATAGTGAGAATTTTGCGGATTTGGCTTGGTGGAGTACGTTTAGAGGTGGCTAAATAAATAAAATCATAGCCTTGGGGGCCGGTGGGAGCTTGGAGGCTGCGAACTGCCCACTCAATCATGCCCTCGGAAGGGTTTTGGAGCTTGGCGAGCTCTTTTTTTTTTTTCTGAATTTGTTTTTTTTTATTACCTTGTTGTGTGGGTACCTGTTTTTTGGTAATGGTAGCATAACTGGGTGTGGTGTCGTTAGTGGTGGTGTTACCAAAGGTGAAGACGGGAAAATCGGTGGTGTTGGGGGCTGTTTTTTTTTTAGTTGTGAAATCTGTGCTGGAAGCTCCTTGTTAAATTTTTTTTCTTCATCGAGGTCCGCTTTTAGCGACATGTTTTCTTCCATGAGCTTTTCCATGGTGCTGAGTCGTTTCTCGATATTTTTAGCCCAGTCGGGGAGCTGGGGGTCAGCGGTGGTGGAGGGGTTGAATGAAAAGTCCATTCCTTTGAATTTTTTTTCGGTTGATAAGGTGATGGGGAGCTTGGTGATGAGGTTGCGGGTCCTTTTTGTGCCTGGGGCAGTCGGGAGCAGTTGTTTACTTGGTGATTGGTCGTTTGTAGACGAAGTAATGATGATGGAGTTTGAAGTTGGCGGGAAAAAAATCGAAAAAGAGTTGGAAAATTTGTCGGAGATGTGTCAAAAAGGTGTCGTACAAGAAGTTGTCAAAAGTATAAAAAAGCGAGAAATTGCAACGCGCGGTTTACTCTCTTGAGACGTATGGTTGTCGTATTTGTCATCCTCTATATTCACATTACAAATCAATGTATCAGATATAGCAAATGTCAGACTCAGATCAGGCACTAACTATCATATTCAATCCCGATCTGACAGTACACCAATAATCATTCAATCATCTAACCACAGTCCAATGATTAAATCCCTCATCTCTAACTTATCCAATAATACATTAGTAGTAGAAATTTATTATTCCAATAACCGCCTCCCCGATTTTATTATAAAAGCCTTCCATCATTTTACTGAAATAAAAATACAACTTTGTCTCACTTATTTGATTCATCTTCTCTACTACAAACATCACAATGGTATTTAAGCTTGATAATAAGTTCTTCTTGTCTTCTTCTTCGTTCTTGCGTCTTCTTTCTTCTTTACAATTTATCCAATCAACGATTCTGTTCGTGTTCGTACTGTTTTGAATAATTGTAGTATAAAGGGGAGGCAGTCTTGCAGTTGACAGAGTAAATAATAAAAATCAAATACCAGAATAAGCTTAAGTTTATTAGAATCGACCGTCCATCTGTCATAAATAATCGAGATTGGAGCGGCGATCTAGAAAATAAAATAAAATAAATCGATAAAGATCAACTAAAATAAATAAATAAATAAATAAATAAAAAGAATAAAAAGAATAAAAGGATAAAAACTAAGTGAAGATAATATATATAAAAGTATATACTAAATATAAAATAAACTAAAGAAAATAAAAAGAGACAAGGTCCGTTTGGGAAAATGGAGGGATTGGTTCATATACCACTACGCAACGTATCACTCTGTCAAATCTTGGCCCGCAAATTCTGTTGGTGTGCCTGTAGTCCTACCAGCCCTTGGTAAGCGCTTGGTGAAGCGTAAGTCCGTTCCCCGAAAAAAGGTTACACCAAGAAATACTACTTGACCTTTTTTCCATGATTGTTTTCCCTTCCTTTTTTATATAATACCTAATTAGACAACAGCAATAACAAATAGTGATTTGATATAAATAGTGTAGTTTATTGAATAATAAAAAGGAATCTTTAACTATCTAAAAACCTATTCTAAAAACTACTGTCCCAGTGACCCAACTATATATACATCCCCTGATTTAACAACTGGTAGCTTAATAGCCGTATAACGATCATGACAACTAACCTTGAAGATGCACTTGCAAGAATGGCAGAAGCAATGACACTGATGGCCAGGAACCAAGGACAACAGAACTACGTTGGTTTACAAGCAGCCAAAGTCAAGGTACCCGTGCCTAGTCATCTGTCGGGGGATCGTGATGCTGTTGAAGTGGACAATTGGATTGCTGACATGGACCATTACTTCAAGATCACGCAGTTGGGGGATCAAGATCAAATGGAGTTTGCTGTGACACTGTTTGGAACCAAGGCGAAGACGTGGTGGCGAAGATTGCAAGCCAATAAGGAATCCGATAAACCCAAGGATTGGAAGGAATTGAGTGAAGCAATCAAGGTGGCTTTCAAACCTGCTGGATCATACCTAAGTGCAAGAAATCAGTTTGCTGCGTTACGTCAAGATGGATCTGTGGTCACTTACAGCGAAAAGTTTGAAGAATTGCGATTGGTGATTGGTGATGTGTCTGATGCTGAGGGTTTGGACAAATACATTCGTGGACTGAAGCCAGATGTTCAAGCTCACGTACGAACATACGCGCCGAAGAATGTTGATACTGCCCAAAGCCAAGCCCTGGCCTATGATGAAGCGCATAACCCTGTGGAGTCAAGACCAAAGTGGACAAGGAAGGACAATGCTACGCCCATGGAGTTGGACTATGCTGATACGCCATTCAAGAGAAATTACCGTGGGAAGAAGAATTTCCAAAATCAAAAGAAGAAGGCCATCAACAAGAAGAAATGTTGGATCTGTGAAGAAGCTGGACATTTTGCCAAGGATTGCGATTTGGTGGAACAAGCGAAAGCTTTAAAAGGCCGAGCGCAAAGACAGTGAGGGGAGCTTCTTTGTGCGCAACTACAAATCCCCAAAAACAACAAGGTGGACAAGGTGACAAGGTGGACAAGATGGACAAGGTGAAAACGACTGTGTTGGAAGCAAGAAGTGACCGTTGGAAGAAGGAAAGCGACCATCTGCATGAGCTGAACACAACTGTGGATTCGACTGGATTGCCTACGTATGAAGCGTTCATCAAGGATGAGCCGATAAAGGTGTTGATTGATTCTGGTGCTTCCGCTAATTATGTATCAAGACGTTGGGCCAAAGGTCTGAAGAAAACCAAACTGCAAGAAGCATTGCCAGTGAAGACTGCTACCGCGGGTGTAACGTGGGTAGATTCGATGGTGGACATTCCGATAACATTCCGGGGAAGTACTGGTGTGAAGATGAAGTATATTGTCAGGGCATTAATTTTTCCAAGTCGATTTGATTTGATATTAGGGCTAGATTGGTTGGAGGGTGCTAATCCTGTGGCAAATTGGACTGATCATACGTGGACTATCAAACAATCGAATGGTGACATCGTGTTGGAACCGCAAACCGCTTATCAAGATGTTGAATTGAATTTCGTGTGTACACCTAAACAAGCAGAACGTGCCGCTAAACGAAATGAAGATATGGGTTGGCTGTTAGTAACTGATACGAATGGTCCTAATGTTGTGAATGCCTTTCAAAACAAGATAATGAAGGATTATGCCGACCTCTTCAAAGATGAATTACCTGATCTACCACCTGTGCGCGATATTGAACATGTCATTGATACGGGCGATGCCAAGCCGGTAAGCCGTTCACCATACAAGACCAGTCCCAAGGAATTGATGGAACTACAAGATCAGTTAAGCAAGTTGAAAGCCAAAGGATTGATTGAACCAAGCCATTCACCGTGGGGTGCACCCGTGTTGTTCGTTCGCAAAAAAGACGGAAGCATGAGGTTGTGTGTCGACTATCGTGCAATCAACAAGGTGACCATCAAAAACAAGTACCCATTGCCAAGGATCGACGAATGTTTGGAGCAACTTGGAAACGCCAAATATTTTTCAACATTGGATCTGAAGTCTGGATATCATCAAGTACGCCTAAGGGATCAAGACAAGGAAAAGACCGCATTCAACACCCGCTACGGACAGTTTCAATTCAAGGTGCTGCCATTTGGATTGACCAATGCCCCGCCAACCTTTCAAGCTCTAATGAATCGTGTGTTGGAAGAATTTGAAGATAAGTTTGCGCTTGTCTACCTTGATGATATATTAATCTTTTCCCCTACCTTAGATCTGCATAAGAAGCATGTACGCATGGTGCTGGATAAACTTCGTGACCATCAACTCTACTTGAATCCGGAGAAGTGTCAATTTGGTGTGCAAGAACTGTCGTTTGTTGGATACAAGGTGACCGCTAATGGTATACTGCCGGAGGATGTCAAGGTGAAGAAGATCAAGGAATGGCCAACGCCAAGTAATGTCCAAGAAGTGCGTCAATTTTTGGGATTAGCTTCGTATTACCGCCGATTCATTGCCAACTTTGCCAATATAGCCGCACCAATGACTGATTTGACTCAAGGCCAAGGACCCAAGCGACGGCGAATACAGTGGACCGAACAGTGTGACAAAGCATTTCAACAGTTGAAGGATAGTCTAACCAATGCTCCAATTCTACGTGCGCCTGATTTGAATCGACCGTATGCTATATATGCTGATGCTTCTGATTTTGCCTGTGGTGCTGTACTGATGCAAATTGATGATCGTGGTCAAGAATATGTGGTAGCATTCGAATCACATAAGTTTTCAAAAGCTGAACAAGCCTACCCTGCTCAAGAAAGGGAACTGTTAGCGATTCTGCATGCTTTGCGCACATGGCGATGTTTTATTGAAGGTGCTGACTATGTGGTATATACTGATCATTTACCTTTGAAGTACTTCCGTGCACAGAAGACCCCTACGCCTAGGTTGACCCGTTGGATGAATGAGTTGGAATTGTATGATCCAGACATTCAATACCGTCCTGGTAAAGATCAAGTTGTGCCCGATGCCTTGTCTCGTATACCATGTAATGCTGATGATCCCTTGGAAGATGACGTGCCAGTGGTGTCCGAATATGTGTATGCTTTGGATCAAAACCTACCAACAATAGCGCATGAGTCCGATTGGCCGTTATATTTGCTGTGTGATAATCAAGATGTACCTACCGAAATCCAAGAACGATTGCAAGTTGGACAAGACGACTGGAAGGTAACTGAAGACAAAATTGTGCTGAAACGTCGTGGTGCTGATGACTGGGTGCCGTTTGTGCCGTTTGTGGAGCGTGCCGATTTGGTCAACAAATATCATCAACAAGCTGGTCATGCCAGTATCAAGACCATGATGCATCTGATGGAATCCCGGTGCTGGTGGCCGTACATGGATAGGGATATACGCAAGTGGTTGGAAGTCTGTCAAGAATGTCAGTTGGCTGGTCGCCCGGAAAAGTCTAAACATAAAGCAATGTTACATCCTATGGTATCTGCACAACCTTTTGCACGGTGGCATCTAGATTTTGTTGGTGAATTACCTGTAACCCGTCAACGCAATCGGTGGATTCTGGTGGCTGTGGATTCTGCGACAAATTGGCCTATAGCAAGAGCCTGTCAAGATGCAAAGGCAACTACTGTGGCAAACTTTTTGTATGAAGAAATCGTGCTTCGTTTTGGCTGTCCACAAGAAATTGTGTCGGATCGGGGAAGTCAATTCATGTCGGATGTTGTAGCCAAATATACGCAAAGAATCAATATTAACCATAAATTCACATCAGCTTTTCACCCTAGAACAAATGGGAAAGTGGAAAGGGTTAATGGAATGATCAAGACAATGCTACGCAAGTACTTACATGGCGCTATTCATGAATGGGATCTATACTTGGACTCTGCTGTGTGGGCTTTGCGAATTCGTAAACATTCTGCTACCGGATATTCGCCATTCTTCCTGGTGTATGGTCGTGACCCAATATTGCCTGGTGATTCTTTGCGTCCGTATTTGTTAAGAGAAGAAGTCAATGACCCGCTGTCGGTGAATGCACGTTCAGCCAAAGAACTAGAAGACCTTGGACAAGCCCGCGCTGCTGCTGAATTCCGCGCTAAATCGTATGCTGCAAAAGTCAAGGAGAGGTGGGATGCTGTGATCAAACCGGTTGGCTTCGATGTTGGTGATCTTGTGCTGCTACGATTGGAACAACGATATGGTTTGGAATATCATTGGCAAGGTCCGTACCGTATTGAACAGAAGAACGATCAAACTGATGTATACAAGCTGTCGACTTATGGTGGTGAAGTAAAACAAGACTGGGTGCATGTTGATCGACTGAAAGCAGTGAAAGCTATGGACAAGATACTGGAAACAAAAACATGGTTCGATGTTAGTACTTCAAGAGCAAAGTGGCCTGCTGGTGCTTTACGCGACCATTCAATTGTGGACCTACCATCGGTGTTGCCGGAATTGTCTGTGAATAATCAAGTTGAAAACAACCCATTGCAAGAAGAACCTGCTGTTGGTGAAGAAGCGTTGCCGCCAGAAGAAGATACGGAAATTGGTGTTGAAGAATTCCCTGCTGAAGAAGAACTGCCGCCTGATGAAGATGTTGACATTGCTGCCGCTATTGGTGAAACTGAATCTACTGGTGTTGATGACCGCTTGGAAATTGATGTTAACAAGACGTTTGATGTTGATGTGGAACCTGTGGAAGAAAATGAAGAAAAAAAAAGCAAGAAAGAAAAAAATGCCGCCACTGGAAATCAAAATAAACAAACGCCGCAAGCCCCTTATCAAGATTCAGATCCCGACACCGATGTGGATGTTCGAGGTCGAACATCAAGCTTGGGGGGAGGTGTTGTCAAATCTTGGCCCGCAAATTCTGTTGGTGTGCCTGTAGTCCTACCAGCCCTTGGTAAGCGCTTGGTGAAGCGTAAGTCCGTTCCCCGAAAAAAGGTTACACCAAGAAATACTACTTGACCTTTTTTCCATGATTGTTTTCCCTTCCTTTTTTATATAATACCTAATTAGACAACAGCAATAACAAATAGTGATTTGATATAAATAGTGTAGTTTATTGAATAATAAAAAGGAATCTTTAACTATCTAAAAACCTATTCTAAAAACTACTGTCCCAGTGACCCAACTATATATACATCCCCTGATTTAACAACTCTAACTTCTCTTAGATAGTATAGTGGTTAGTATCCCCGCCTGTCACGCGGGAGACCGGGGTTCAATTCCCCGTCTGAGAGATTGTCTTTTGACATCCATTTCACTGTTTTTAAGTTTTTGTTTGTTGTGTTGCGGCTGTTGCGGCTAAATTTGTGATTTTAGTCCTGTGTTACGGGTATTTTTGAGTTATGTTACGGCTATTTTTGAGTAAATAAAATAAAAGTGTGTACCAAATATATGTGGTTTGTTTAGTTTATATGAACCGCAACGAAGAAAAGTTAACCTTTTTGTTGAGTTTCAGTTATATTTTACACCAAATGGGTAGTGTATAAGTGTTTGCTAGTTGTTGCTTGAATGGATTTGGTAGTGAGGGTCAAAAAATGTTTTCCCCTGAATCGGAATTTGAAATGTACTTTTTTGTTTACTTGACTTGTAGTCTTGAAAAATAGAGAGCACCAAATGTTTTATTTGATATAAGTAAAAAGTACCAGATATGTTATTGGTAGTAAGTAGTGAGCACCAGAACTTTTATAGATAAAGTCCAACTTGAAAGAAGTTTATAAGAAATAAACTTGAAAAAAATAATAAAAATATTGACCAGTAGGGTTCAATATAATAAATCAATAGTGTATATATGAAGATATATAGCACTGCCAAACAAAATAAAAGTACTAAGACTTGAGATTGGTTTAAAAAAAACCTTTTATTGAGAGAATTTAAAATAAAAATTAACTGAAGAAGAAGAATACAAATAGGAATTTCTTCCTATTTATACCTTTTCTTAAACAACTGGGAATGAATTCCCAGTTAAAAAACAATAAAAAAAGAACTAAAAAACGATAAAAAAAGGACGAAAAAGAAGTTGAAAAAAGATAAAAAAACGTTGAAAAAAAGGATAAAAAAGAAGCTAAATAAAAGCTAAAAAAAAGGATGAAAAAAGAATAAAAAAAGTTGCAAAAAACAACGGAAAAAGAAGGGGTCAAAAAACAAAAATAAACGACCCAGCAGAGTCACAAAGCAATCCCTAATTTTGGGCCCAGTTGAGCAATTCATCTAAATTAAATAACCGCTCCAGATTAAAGTCATCTCTGACAGTTAATAAATAAAGTGATGTACCAAATATGTATGGTTTGTTTGTTTAATATGGCCATAACGGTATGAAGTTAACCTTTTAGTTAAGTTCAAGTTGTTTTTACACCAAATGGATAGTGTATAAGTGTATTCTTGTTCTTGCTTGAACGGATTTGCAGCGAGGACCAAAATTTATTTTTCCCCTGAATCGGAATTTGAAATGTCCTTTTTTGTTTACTTGACTTGTAGTCTTGAAAAATAGAGAGTACCAAATATCCAAATAATTATTTGATATAAGTAGAAAGTACCAGATATGTTATTGGTAATAAGTAGTGAGCACCAGAACCTTTGTAGATAAAGTCCAACTTGAAATAAAAGAAGTTTTATAAAGAAAACTTGATAAAATAAAATAAAGTAGAAGTATTGACCTTAGCTGGTTCAATAAAAATAAAAAGAGAGTAAGCTGACTCTGAAAATAAAATAAATAAAGATTTCTATAGCAAAATAGAAATGACTTGATAGCTTGATGGTTATAAAAAAACCTTTGTACTGAACTTTTTATTGTATTGAGAAAGATAACTGAAAAAACTGAGGAAAAAATAATTTATAACAAAAAGTTGGCCCTTTTATACTAATTTGAAAGGCGGAGTATGATGATAGTTGATGAAAGCGGAGTATATGAAGTTGACGAAGATGACAAGCTGTGGCGTATTTATTCACTAGTGGCCCAGTTCATCAGTTCTCTGAAACCAAATAGGTTAGCTAAGTCCAGCTCGTCGTTGACACCTGTTACGGTTGTTACGGCTAATTTGGGTAAGAAGCTTGTAACAGAGTAATGTTTTTGTAGGTTTTTATGTTTTTCTGGTGTTGCGGCTAAATTTGTGATTTTAGTCAACTGGATTGTGTTTTTGTAGGTTTTTTATGTTTTTCTGGGTTGATAGGATGTCTTGAGTTATCCTTTAATATAGCTTTTGCTTGTTTAGAGCTTGAAAAGAAATTTGTTCCTTGGGCGGAATTTGAAATAACTTGTTCCTGAATCGGACAAAAATAGAATTGATAGTAGTGAGCACCAGAACTTTTGTAGATAAAGTCCAACTGTAGAGAAAGTTTATAAAAAATAAACTTGAAAGAGTAAAATAAAATAAAAAAGAAAAGTATTGACCTTTGTTGGTTCAATAAAAATAAGTGTATAACACACAGAAAAAAATAAAAAGAGGACTTGTAGTCACAAAAAATAAAAGGAAGTTTCTATATAGACGATAGAAACAAAATAAAAATAAGACAGTGATTTGGTGGTTAAAAACCTTTGTACTGAATTTTATATAAAAAAGATTGAGATAAATATATGATAATAATTAACTAAAGAAAAAAAGGATTACTGCAAAAAATGTGGGGTATTTATACTGAAAAAATATAAGGGATAAATATGTAGGGGGCGGGATCGGTGTTTATAAAGGACTTGAGTTTAAAAATGACAGCGGTAGCAATGTGACGAGAAAGAAGGTTAATACATACGGATGAACCAATAAAAATAAAAGTAATAAGAATAAAAAAAATGTTTATGCACTTTAATCGCTTGTCGCCCAACCGAGAGCAGCAGTGATACCGAAGATGGCATTAAACAGATCAAGATTTATTTCTTGTTCAACACTGGTGTTACGGCTGTTACGGCTAATTTTGGTTGTTAGGTCGTAACTGGAAATTGTTTTTGTAGGTTTTTATTTTTTTATAGAGTGAGCACCAGAACTTTTTAGGATTAAGTTCAACCGATTGTAGCTTCAAAGGCTTAAAGATAATATAGGACTAAACTTGAGAGTCCAAGTGAGGATGTATTATTTTCAAAGATGAAAATAATAAGGTCAATAAAATAAGTAGTGACTTAAATCAAGTCAAAAAAATAAAGTGAAGCGAGATTCAGACTCAGCTGTCAAAAATATATAATAAAAATATTCCAAAGTGTGGAATAAAAGGAAGCCAACAAGTTGGGAGGTTTAAAAAAACTTTTGTAATGAATTTATTAAAAAAATAAAAAGAGTAAAAAGTGATTCAAAAATATAATAATTAATTTTTTTCTTTTGAAATTTTTTAGAGGTATTTATACTAAATTTTTATGTTAAATATTGGATTATGAACGTCGGGTTATGAATGTCAGGTTGTGAACGTCGGGTTATGAATGTCAGTTTGTGAACGTCGGGTTATGAACATCAGGTTGTGAACGTCGGGTTATGAATGTCAGTTTGTGAACGTCGGGTTATGAACATCAGGTTGTGAACGTCGGGTTATGAATGTCAGTTTGTGAACGTCGGGTTATGAACATCAGGTTGTGAACGTCGGGTTAGGCTTCTTCTGTCATGGCCCAGGTTATCAATTTGTCCCAACCAAACAATTTTCCAAGATCAAGATCAGTATCAACACGGCCAATTTGGGTAAGAAGCTTGTAACAGAGTAGTGTTTTTGTAGGTTTTTATGTTTTTCTGGGTTGAATAGGATGTCTTGAGTTATCCTTTAGTATAGTTTTTGCTTGTTAGAGCTTGAAAATAAATTTGTTCCTTAGGCGGAATTTGAAATATCTTGTTCCTGATTTGAACAAAAATAGAATATAGAGTAGTGAGCACCAGAACTTTTGTAGATAAAGTCCAACTGTAGAGAAAGTTTATAAAAGATAAACTTGGAAAAGTAAAATAAAATAAAAAAGAAAAGTATTGACCTTTGTTGGTTCAATAAAAATATAGTGTATAACACACAGTAAAAATAAAATAAAAAAGAGGACTTGTAGTCAAAAATAAAAGAGGTTTCTATGATCCAATAGAAACAGTAGATAATTTGGTGGTATAATAACCTTTGTACTAAGTTTTATTTGTTAATTGAGAAAACTTGATAAAAAACTAAAGAAAATTAAAAAAATTGGGATATATATATATGAAAATAGAAATTTAAAAATGGACTGAAAAAAGACGTCGGTGTAAAAAATACGACGGTTGAAAAAAGACGCCGGGGTAATGTGTAACAATAAACAAAAGCTTAAGGAGCTTATTGATGTTGTTGTTGGGAGCGGACTCAGGCCGATCCTCGACACGGCTAAATTTGTGATTTTAGTCCTGTGTTACGGCTATTTTTGAGTTATGTTGTGGCTGTTTTTAAGTTTTGTGTTGCGGCTAAATTTGTGTTTTTGTAGGTTTTTTATGTTTTTCTGGGTTGAATAGGATGTCTTGAGTGATCCTTTGGTGTAGCTTTGATCGTTTAGAGCTTTGAAAATAAATTTGTTCCTTGGGCGGAATTTGAAATATCTTGTTCCTGAATCGGACAAAAATAGAATTGATAGTAGTGAGCACCAGAACTTTTGTAGATAAAGTCCAACTGTAGAGAAAGTTTATAAAAAATAAACTTGAAAGAGTAAAATAAAATAAAAAGAAAAGTATTGACCTTTGTTGGTTCAATAAAAATAAGTGTATAACACACAGTAAAAATAAAATAAAAAGAGGACTTGTAGTCACAAAAAAATAAGAGAAAGTTTCTATATAGACGATAGAAACAAAATAAAAATAAGACAGTGATTTGGTGGTTAAAAACCTTTGTACTGAATTTTATAAAAAAAGATTGAGTAAATATATATATGATAAGAACTCAAGAAAAAGAGAATTGGCGGGGAAAGGTGGGGTATTTATACTAAAAAATAAAGTGGCGGCGAGTGGGTGTCATGTACCTGACAAGTGTTATGTGCATGACAAGTGTTATGTACGTGACAGAGGTAGTAATTTGATGAGAAGATAATATATATGAAAGAACCAATAAAAATAAGATAATAAAAGAAAAAAAGAAAATAATTATACACCTTTATTCCTCCATTGCCCAACCAAGAGCATCAGTTACGCCAAAGGCGGCAGCAAGGAAATTGTCGTTGTTCGTTTCCATGACATTTGTTATAAGTGAATACCAAATATGTTATGGTAGACTTGATGTTTTTGATGTTGTTTGTATAGTTTGATATAGATAGAATAGTATCTTGCACCAAATGTGTCTTGTAATAAAATAATTTTTCTTCCTAGTGAGAGTCAAGAGCGATTTATTTTTCTCTGGACGGAATTTGAAATTTGGTTTTCTGTGGTCCCTGAATTGACTTTTGTTTATAGAGAGAGCACTAGATACTGTATGTGTCACACCAAATATGTATTTGATAACGAGAAGTGAGTTCCAGATATGAGTTTGGAAAATAAGTAGTGAGCACCAGAACTTTTATAGATAAAGTCCAACTTGAAAGAAGTTTATAAGAAATAAACTTGGAAAAGAATAAAATAAAAATATTGACCAGTAGGGTTCAATATGATAAATCAATAGTATATATACGAAGATATATAGCACTGCCAAACAAAATAAAAGTACTAAGACTTGAGATTGGTTTTAAAAAAAACCTTTTATTGAGAGAATTTAAAAATAAAAAATTAACTGAAGAAGAGTACAAATAGGAATTTCTTCCTATTTATACCTTTTCTTTAAACAACTGGGAATGAATTCCCAGTTAAAAAAAAACAATAAAAAAGAACTAAAAAACGATAAAAAAAGGACGAAAAAGAAGTTGAAAAAAAAAGGATAAAAAAACGTTAAAAAAAGGATAAAAAAAAGAAGCTAAATAAAAGCAAAAAAAAAGATAAAAAAAGAATAAAAAAAGTTGTAAAAAAAAAACAACGAAAAAGAAGGGGTCAAAGAACAAAAATAAATGACCCAGCAGAGTCACAAAACAATCCTTAATTTTGGGCCCAGTTGAGCAGTCCGTCAAGATCAAATAAATTTTCCAAACTGAAGTCATCGCTGACTTGCGCCGGCCCCGCTTCAATCTGGCCCAGATTGAGCCATGTATCCTTAGCTTTGACTTTCTTCCATACATTGGTAATGCTCCTTCGATCACCTAAAATTTTTAATTGTCTTCTGACCATGGTACCTGCTTTGGTCAAATACATCCTTCGTTCCTCCAAGTTGGTTGGTTTATTTAATTTATGGTGTAAGAGATCCAACAGAGTTGGTACCAGAGATGTTGCTAAAATGTTATCTTTGCCCATGCAGCCTGCTTCTCTGCAAACTGATGATCGAGGTAATTCTTGAAGTGTTCATGAGCCATCGTACGTAGATAATACTCCAATTCTTGTTCCGAGTAATTCCAAGTGGCTTGCATTTTAAAAATTGTTTTGTAATTGATGATAATTTTTTTTTTTTTTTTTTGGTTGTATAAGTGGGATCCCCATGCTTTTAGAGCTTGATTATTGTAGAATACATCAGGTACATGATAAAGCTTCAATCGATTTCCGTGCATGACTTTCACTTGTGCATTATCAGTATTATATTCTTTGATTGTGTTAGTTCCCTTTTGTGAACCTGGTGTATTATATATAGTCCTTCCCAATTATCAGAAATTTTTCCAGACCATGAGTTTGGTTTGATACCTGTGTATAGGGTCACCATATCTCCTAATTTGAATGGTGGTTTCCACTGTCTATGTACTGCCATTACTTTTTTTTCTACCGCTTTTCTTTGACTCTCTTGCGATTTCTTTATCATTTCCGCTGCATCCTCTCTTATTCTTTCCAAAGTTTTCACCTCCGTATTTGCTCGGATGTTCCATTGTCGTTGAAAAGATGCATTATCTATCTTCAAAGGTTCTTGCATTTGATTATCATAGGGCGTTCTACATTCATGCCCGTATGTGAGATAAAATCGTGAATAACCGGTTGATGCTTGTTTAATGGTTCGATATGCGAAAAGTGCTGCTGGCAAATATTCATCCCAATTTGGTTTTTCATTCTTATCTAATTTTTTTATAAGGGATCCTAAGGTTGAATTTAGTCGTTCGATTAATCCATTTGCTTGGGAGTTTCCCACTGTCGTATCAAGAATAAAAATGTTCTGCCTGAATAATAAGCAGAGCGGCATTTGAATAAATTCAGGTACCAGTTGTTGAATGTAGGGTTTGTAATAATAGAAAAATAAAGACGTAAGAAAATAAGTGAGATTCTTTGTTATCTTTATTTTAGATTGATATTGATTATAAAAATAAAAATAAAATACTAGAGACTATTTATACAAAATAAAAAATAAAATAACGTTTAAGACCGGGTAATCTATGATGTTGGTTATTTGATCATGATTGGTGTTAATACAATTGGAACTAGTAAGAAAACTTTTTCATTGGTTTTCTTATAAGGATTATAAATCATATCATAATGATTACAAATATAATGATTACAAATAAAAAGAATCATGATACTATAAGTGTATGTTCATATCTTATGTAGAGATCATTGATTTGGTTTTGAAATGGATAAATGATTAATTGGTACCTGAATTTATTCAAATGCCGCTCTGCTGATTATTCAGGCAGAACATTTTTATTCATGATACGACATCAGTTAATCATTTATCCATTTCAAAAACCAAACCAATGATCTCTATATAAGATATGAACATACACTTATCATGATTATTTTTATTTGTAATCATTATGATATGATTTATAATCCTTACTGTATAAGAAAACCAATGAAAAAGCTTTCTTACTAGTTCCAATTGTATTAACACCAATCATGATCAAATAACCAACATCATAGATTACCCGGTCTCAAACGTTATTTTATTTTTATTTTGTATAAATAGTCTCTAGTATTTTATTTTTATTTTTATTATAAAAAAAAACATCAATCTAAAATAAAGATAACAAAGAATCTCACTTATTTTCTTACGTCTTTATTTTTCTATTATTACAAACCCTACATTCAACAGCTGGTTCAATAAAAATAAAAAAAGGAGTATAACTGACTCTGAAAATAAAATAAATAAAGATTTCTATAGCAAAATAGAAATGACTTGATAACTTGATGTTTTTTATAAAAAAACCTTTAGACTAAACTTTTTATTGACAATTGAGTAAAGTAAGAGAAAACTAAAGAAAAATAATTTATAACAAAAAGTTGGCCCTTTTATACTGTTTTGAAAGGAGCGGAGTGGATTGTTCGTCTATGAGTTTTGAGGTGGCGGAGTAAGATGTTGGTTGAGGAAGGCGGAGAAATTGGTATCGACGAAAGAATAAAAATACTGCGGCGGCTTATTCAGTGGTGGCTCATGCCATCAATTGGCCTAAACCAAACAAGTTTGCCAGGTCCAAGCCAGCCTCAACATGCCCCTCCTCGATAAGAGCGACACCGGCGAGCTGTTCCCAATCATCAACGTTGTCCAGTTTTCTAATCACCGCATTGATATGCCTTATGTTGTCTGTCGTGTTTTGAAGGATGTCCTTAATTAGTTGGCGCTTTTCACGGCGGTAGGCCATGAGTTCCAAGGTACTAGTCGGTTTGATGAGCTTGAGGTGTAAATACTCCAAGAGAGTCGGCACCAAATAATGGTTAATTGTTGTAGCCTTAGCCCAGAAATGCTGTCTTTCTGAAAACGCATGGGCTTGGTAGCCAGTAAAGTGCTGAACAGCCATGGCTTTCAGATAAGTGAGTTGTTCGTCATTGGTTATAATCCAGGTGGAATTCATTGTTAAGTTGTTTGATGATGTTTAATAAAAATAATGTATAAAGGAAGTTTCCCTCTTTCCTTGACCTGGTTACTGTCTGTACGGTTTGTTGAAATAATATACGCAGTAACGGTGAGAAGTTAACCTTTTAGTTAAGTTCCAGTTATATTTTACACCAAATAGATAGTGTATAAGTGTTTGCTTGACCTTGCTTGAACGGATTTGCAGCGCGGATAAAAAAATATTTTTCCCCTGAATCGGAATTTGAAATGTCCTTTTTTGTTTACTTGACTTGTAGTCTTGAAAATAGAGAGCACCAAATATCCAAATAAATTATTTGATATAAGTAGAAAGTACCAGATATGTTATTGGTAGTAAGTAGTGAGCACCAGAACCTTTGTAGATAAAGTCCAACTTGAAATAAAAGAAGTTTTAAAAAGAAAACTTGATAAAATAAAATAAAGTAGAAGTATTGACCTTAGCTGGTTCAATAAAAATAAAAAAAGAGTATAGCTGACTCTGAAAATAAAATAAATAAAGATTTCTATAGCAAAATAGAAATGACTTGATAACTTGTTGGTTATAAAAAACCTTTTGTACTGACTTTTTATTTTAATTGAGAAAAAGTAAAAACTGAAAAAACTAAAGAAAAATAATTTATACTAAAAAGTTCGCCTCTTTATACTAATTTTTAAGGAGCGGAGTGGGGTGGTTGTCGATGGTTTTTAGGATGGCGGAGTGTGATGTTGGTGGAGGAGGCGGAGAAGTTGGCATCAACGAAGGCGAAGTTATTGGGGCAGTTGTTCGTCGGTGGCCCAAGCCATCAAATGGTTCAGGTCAAACAAATTGGCCAAGTCTTGACCAGCGTTGACATGCCCCTCCCCGAAAGGAGCGACACCGGCGATTTGTTCCCAAGTATCATTACCGGCCAATTTGCGTAGCACTACGTTGATGTATCGGCGGCTTTCATTTCCTTGGAGGAGGTTGTCCACCAGCTGTCTTCGTCCTTGACGATATGTTGTAAGTTCTACAGTGGTGGTCGGTCTGAAATGGATGTGAGATAATAAAAAGACAAGAGTAAAATAAGTGATACAATTGATATGGTTTTTTTATTTAATTGATAAAATGTCAAGTCTTTTTATAATAAAATGAAGATATCTGTGGCTGTGGATGGGAGCATGATAACGGTGTACTTGAGACTACGGATAATTGAGGCTGTGGATGGGAGCATGATAACGGTGTACTTGAGACTACGGATAATTGAGGCTGTGTGCTATCTGATGTGTTGAATGACAAGTGTGAGAATAAGTGGGGAATTCAGGGGTAAAAAATAGAGTGAAGAGATAAGTCGGATATACAAATGATGATGGCATAGATGCTTTTGATGTAAATATTGCTAAGCAGGAACCAGGAATACGACACGGTCGTTTGAGTTTTTTGTGAGTATATTCGATGAGGGTCGGCACTAAATAGTTGGTCAATGTGGCATTCTTTGCCCAGAAGTGTTCCCTCTCGGCGAATGCGTGGGCTTGGTAACCCGCGAAGTGCTGGGTGGCCATAGCTTCCAGGTAAGTGATTTCTTGGTCTTGAGTCAAAGTCCACGTAGTGTTCATGTTGAGAAAAAATTGATTTAATGTTTGGTTTGTTAAAACTGAAAAAGAGTATACCAAAAAATCTTCTTTTTTCTTGACCTGGTTATATATAATTTTTTTTTTTGACTAGTACAAATGAGATGCCCAGGCTTTCATCATTTGATCATTGTAGAATACATCGGGTACGTGATACAATTTCAGCCTATTTCCATGCATGATTTTTGTCTTTGGATTGTCTGTGTTATATTCCTTTATAGTGTACGTCCCTTTTTTGTGAATTTGATGTATAATATATAGTTCTTCCCAATTATCAGATATTTTTCCTGCCCATGAATTTGGCTTGATACCTGTATATAACATTACTAGGTCGCCCATCTTAAAGGGTGGTTTCCATTGTCGTTTAATATTCATCACCTTCTTATCTACTGCTTTCTTTTGACTTGCTTGTGATTTCTTTATCATTTCCGCGGCGTCTTCCCGGATCCTTTCTAATATTTGTATTTCTATGGTGGAACGTTTGACCCATCCTCGTTGGAAAGCTCTTGTGTTTATGTTTTGTTGTTTGTCTATCATATTGTCGGAAGGCGTTCTTGCTTCAATCCCATACGTAAGGAAAAATGGAGAGTACCCAGTCGATTCTTGTTTTATGATTCTGTACGCAAACAAAGCTGAAGGCAAATATTCGTCCCAAACAAGCTTTTCCGTTTTATTTATTTTTTTGATGATCGATCCCAAAGTTGAATTTAACCGTTCGATTAAACCATTTGCTTGAGAGTTTCCAACAGTGATCGTCTTATGATGTACTGTATATTATATTGAAAACTAACTAAATGGATTACTTTACTCACCATAGGTTTTCCATTATCCGTAATCAGGATATGCATTGTGCCAAATCGAGATATTATATCGTAAATAAACGCTCTGGCGCTCCGCTGGAGCTTTTGGAATTCTTTCAATTTACTGGGTGTCACAATTTTTGGTTAAAGTGTGGGTTTCGATGGGATAGGATTAAAGCCTCCGCCATTTCGCAATTTAATGGGCAGCCCCTTGGGGCCCGACCGTCGTGCTCAGCGCGTCGTCGATAGATACTTTTTAAAAAAAATGGAAGGTCGAAAAATAGGGTGACTGAACCATTCGCACTCCGCCTCTCATGGATTTAAATTTTCTGTTGGCCTTTTTTTTTCTTCCTCTTTCTTTTTTTTTTTTTTAGAACATCAACTTCAACTGCGGATTTAGTGATCTTGGATTAGAGGTTAGAACTTGAAGCAGGGGCTTTTTGAAAAGTGCAATGCAAACATCATGGGGAAACCCTTCCATTTTGGATTCGTGATCTTCGACCGTCATCAAATTAGTATTCATTTTAGAATAGTGTCCTTAGCTCAGTTAGTTATCATAGTTTATATTGCATCTATATCAGAATTAAACATGCCTTGTCTATTTACAACTATTCTCTTTTATGCCTTTCATTGTCTCGCTGAATGGGCATGGCATATGTGCGTGGAAATAAAAAACCGGTGTGTGTGTGGGGGAGGGGTTTTATGCGTAGAAAAAAAAACCGCAGCTCGTCGTATAAAATGCC
The DNA here is from genome assembly GCA_002105175.1 of Absidia repens. NCBI lineage: Eukaryota > Fungi > Mucoromycota > Mucoromycetes > Mucorales > Cunninghamellaceae > Absidia > Absidia repens. The sequence goes on from MCGE01000021.1 coordinate 40,122, forward strand.
ACGTACAGTTGCCAAAAAAAGAACCTCAACATTGTAACAGCGACATGGATACGGTGATGTGAGTGGAGGAAGTGGATGGAAAATACAAAGTCAGAGAGGTTTTAGGTGATGTGAGTGGAGGAAATGGATGTAAATTTCAAAGTCATAGATCTTTATCTTAGTTTGATATTTTAGATAAGGATTTGGACCATGCTCTTTTCAATATATTGATAAACGACATACTGTACTACAAAAAAAAAAAATAGAGAGCACCAAATAGATTATTTGATATAAGTAGAAAGTACCAGATATGTTATTGGTAATTGTTAAAAAATAGGTTTTTTGTAAAAAATAAAATAAAATAAAAATAAAAAGCACGATGAGAATGTTGTTAACCTTTATTTGATATAAATCAAGCATCTTTTTATAATGATGTGATTATGGTATGAAACAGTATAACTACTACTACGGTTTGATATAATAAATGGGTTTCTTTTTCAAAGACATGATGTAATATTTGATAGAAATAATAAGAAGACGTTATAAAAATAAGTGATATAACAGATATGGTTTTTATTGAATAAAATGAGGAAGGGTTTTTATAATAAAATGGGAAAAAGAAGGCTGTGCTAGTTGTGGCTGCGGATATGGTCGAAGAATGGTAATTTGAGGCTATGGGAAGTTGGTTATCTGTAGATATAAGTGTATATGCCTAAGTAGTGGATACTCGAGACTGTGTCTTATACCTGTTGTCGTATTTGTCATTTGTCATCATCCACATATATCAGATACGCGGTTATCCATCACGACCCAACAATTGTACCTTGTCACTCTCCAGCATAACCTCACACTGGCTATGTTTCACTTGGTCTACAATCAATATCAAAGATTAATCATCCATCTATTCCATAATACACTATTTTATTCCCTCATCTCGAACTCTACCAATAATCCACTATCATCATAAAAATTTATTATTCCAACATCCGCTTCCCATAACTTTTACTATAAAAACCCACTGTCATTTTATTTAATAAAAATCATATCTGTTATATCACTTACTTGATTGACTCTATTACATACTCAAATTATTACAATAGGTGTATGATTGTTCTTGTCGAATTTGTCATCCTCTATATTTACATTAAAACCAAAGTATCAAATATAGCAAATGTCAGACTCAGATCAGACACTAACTGTCATATTTAATCCCGATTTGTCAGTAAACCAATAACCATTCAATCATCTAATCACAGCCCAATGATTTATTCCCTCATCTCTATCTTATCCAATAATACATTAGTAGTAGAAATTTATTATTCCAATAACCGCTTCCCCAATTTTATTATAAAAGCCTTCCATCATTTTACGTACTAAAATAAAAATATGACTTTGTCTCACTTACTTTGACTTGTTTCTACTACACCAACATTACAACCTGCAGCAAATTGGTCACCAAGCGTCGCTTTTCATGGTGGTATGCCATGACTTCCAGAGTATTGGTGGGTCGGTTGACATTCAGATGCACATATTCCAATAAGGTTGGCACCAAGTAGTTTGACATTGTAGCAGCCTTAGCCCAAAAGTGTTGTCGTTCGGAGAATACGTGGTCCTCATAACCTGCAAAATGTTGCGTGGCCATGGCCTCAAGGTAAGTAAGTTGTTGTTCGTTGGTTAAGATCCAGTTTGATTCCATGTTAAAAAATATTGATGTTGGGGATAATTTGTTAATACTGAAAAACGTATACAGGGAAAATCTTCTTTTTCTTTGATCTAGTTATATATACAGTATATGATTTTTTTTTTTGACTAGTACAAATGAGATGCCCAGACTTTCATCATTTGTTCGTTATTGTAATGGTTGTAGTAGAGAAATCAAGTCAAAATAAGTGAGACAAAGTTATATTTTTATTTCAGTAAAATGATGGAAGCCTTTTATATTAAAATCGGGGAAGCGGTTATTGGAATAATAAATTCCTACTCCTGTTGTATTATTGGATAAGATAGAGATGAGGGAATAAATCACTGAACTATGATTATTGGTGTACTGACAGTTAGTGCCTGATCTGAGTCTGACATTTGCTATATTTGATACATTGATTTATAACGTAAATATAGAGGATGATAAATTCGACAACTTCCAAAAGTAGTAATACCTGCTATAGACTTTTCAAACCAATAAAAAAGCCATCAAACACAGACAATCAGTTTAGTTTATTCTACCATAATAGAATAGTTGTCGTATTTGTCATCTGTCACTAATCATTTCCCACACTATCACACTTGTCATTCCTATACAGGTATAAGACACAGCCTCGAGCATCCACTACTTAGGAATATATACTTATATCTACAGATAACCAACTTCCCATAGCCTCAAATTACCATTCTTCGACCATATCCACAGCCACAACTAGCACAGCCTTCTTTTTCCCATTTTATTATAAAAACCCTTCCTCATTTTATTCAATAAAAACCATATCTGTTATATCACTTATTTTTATAACGTCTTCTTATTTTATCAAATATTACAATAGTACAGTAACCTATAAAAAAAAAACGCACGCTTTTTGAAATGCCGATGATTTTTTGCATTTTTATGCCCAATCATTGATCACAGGAGAGACAAAAAAAAAAAAAAAAAAAAAACTATTTTACTGAATAAAAAGGTGAACATATATGGTTTTTATTTATGTAAAAAAATTCAAATGTCAATACAAAAAAAAAAATAAAGCCGACTACCAACGGGTGCTCATTCCCTGCGCTCTGATGACTGCTTCCATCCTTTCAGGCATGGAATCGATGGGACCATTGAATTTTTCAGGTGGTATGGAGTCCCAGCACCTAACTATCGCCTGTTCGAATTGTTCGATGCTCATATATGGTGACGTATCTTTATGGACTTTGACCTTTAACTTGTACCACAGATTCTCGATCGGATTATATTAGGGCACATCGCCTGCCATTCCATTTTCACTATGCCCCTGTATTCACGCCAACGTTTTGGAGCTAGGCTTTGGTGAATTGGGGCACCATCCTCCATCATTATCATGCCATTATCGTCGGGCCAAAATCGTTCCAAAGGACCTTCGTAAATCTGATCTACGAACACCTTCGCTGTGATGCGGCATTTTTTTCCCATCTGGTGTCTTCCGCTTGAATACACCAAGCTCAGTCTTCCTTCCGTAGGTGATACTGAAATAAACGCAAAGGTAGAAATAAGTGATACAATTGGTTACTCTTTTTATTTAATATTCAAACATGTCATATTTATATCTTTCTCTATAGCTAAGTGAGTCATAATGAAATGGTTACGAATTGGGATAATCTGAAGTGATATTGAGAAATAATTTAGCGGGTGATGAAGTATGAATAAAATAGGATAGTACCTGTCAAAATGTCAAAGAGAAGAAATGCGGAGCGGGGTATAAATAAATAAAGATGTGGAAGATGGGAAATAGGTTTGGGCATCACAAATACAACAGATACCTCCCCAGAGCATAACCGAGATCCTATTGCTTTTGAATGTGGGCGCAAGGCAGGCAATTTTGTAGCTTTCAGCGGTTGTTCGGTAGCAATGAGGACGACGGCATGCTTTGCCTCTTTCGAAGCTTGCTTCGTCAGTCCATTGTTCCTTGGTCCAGTCCTTGTGTTCCTTTGCAAACTTCAACCTTGCCGCAATATGCCTTGCGTTTAGAAAGGGCTTTTTTCTTGCCACTCTGCAAAATTAACCCATAGCGCGCAGACACCTACGTAATGTCGACTGATGCACTTTGACTGTCATTAGCTGCTTGTAATCCTTAAGGCTGCCACGCCGATCTTCGCGCACAAGTCTCTTTAGTTGTCGGGCGTCGCGTTCGTGGCCTCCTGTTTCCTTAACCTTCGCGATTTTAGTGGCATTCCACCCAAGTTTATGATATACGAGCACTTCAGCCTTTTGAGTTGTTGATAAAGTCATAGTTAACGAAAAAGAATAACGGTTTGCACGAGTCTGGGGGCGTACAGGTGGCGACATTTCAAAAAGTGTGCGTTTTTTTTTGATAGGTTACTATATGTAAAATAGTCTACCGCAATAGAATGGTGATCTAAGTAAAATAGCCTATTACAGTAGAATAGCTTTGCTATCCATTGTTCATTGCAAAAAAAAAAAAAAGCTTTTATTGAATTCTATAGTCAATATAATACCAAAGGAAAGAAGATGTAAATAGAGGCAGCTAATATAGTTGTGAGAGGTGCTAGTCTAGATGAATGGTGTAGAAGAAGGAACGACGTAAAATAAAAAAGAGATCTCTAAAAGGGATCTCCAACTGCTAATGACGTTTAAACGCACATCATTGAAGTAAATACACATTTTTTCAAGCGAAGACATGTTGTTTCTCAAGAAAAGCCAAGTTTTATTGAATCAAAGTCAAGCTTTATTGAAGCAAACATATACTTTATTGAAAAAATAGACATACTGTACTAAGCTAATCAAGGCTTTTCCCCAAGATCCTGGAATCAAAATGAAAGGGTTTCCCCATGCATCTTGTAATCCCTTTTCTGAAACCCTTCTAAACTAGTCCTAACGGAAAGCCAAGGCCACCAGGTCCACAACGAGCCAAAAACTGTGACGAAAAAATGATTTTTTGTTAAAAAAAGGAAAAAGAAAGAGAAAGAGAAAAAGAAAATGGGGGATGCCGCTTGAAAAATAATTCAGGCGGAGCGGGCTTTGATTTTCAATCCTGTCACAGAATCTCGAGGGTCGTCAACAAACAAAAACAAAGTCGGGAAAGCCTACAGCCATAATAACAAACCCCTATGCTTCAGTATTGATTACAACATTATAGGATGTACAAGCATTTACCGTACTAAATTGGTTTGGAAAATAGATCACCACACTATAGGGATAGACTACCAAACAAGAATAGCATGTAGAATAGACTACCACAGTATACAGTAATAGCTTGTACATTAGCATGCAGATTAGTCTAACACAGTAGAATAGATTTGTAACCCATTGTTCATTGCAAAATAAAAAAACTTTTATTGAATCATCATAGTCAAGATTATACTAAAGGAAAGAAAATCTAAGAGCTAGTCTACAAGAAAAACGGATCTCCAAAGGGAATCTGCAAACTTCCAATGACCTTTTAAACACAGATCATTGAAGCAAACATAGGGATCTGAAAACTTCTAATGAAGCTTAAACGCACATCATTGAAGCAAATACACATTTTTTTTTCAAACAAAGACGAGGTTTATTGAAGCAGAGATATGCTTTATTGAAGAAAAGAGACATCTACATATACCAAGCTAATCAAGACATTTCCCCAAGATTCTAGAATCAAAATGAAAGGGTTTCCCCCATGTCTCTTGCAATCCCTTTTCTAAAACCCTTCTAAACTATTTCTAACAGAAAGCCGAGGTCAGCAGGTCCACAATGAGCCAAAAACAGTGAACAGATGTTGGCTCATTCCCGTTGATTTCTATTTTTTTTTTTTTTTTTTGGATGTGCCCTCCCATTTTTTTTTCTCGATCAACAATCCAGGCTGCCGGCGGCAGCGGTTGAATTCACACCCATCTGGCTTTACAGCCTGCAAGATCGAATTAACGTGCAATATTTTTTTCTTCGCTTTATATAAAACGAATTACGAAACCGTTTGACTTCAAACTTTCCATGTGTCGTATTTGTCATCTGTCACTAATCATTTCCCACACTATCACACTTGTCATTCCTATACAGGTATAAAACACAGCCTCGAGTATCCACTACTTAGGCATATATACTTATATCTACAGATAACCAACTTTCCATAGCCTCAAATTACCATTCTTCAACCATATCCACAGCCACAACTAGCACAGCCTTCTTTTTCCCATTTTATTATAAAAACCCTTCCTCATTTTATTCAATAAAAACCAGATCTGTTATATCACTTATTTCTTATAACGTCTTCTTATTATTTTATCAAATATTACACCATGCATCTTTAGAAATATTATACAATCATTTTTTGTCACCAAACAAACCATCCATCTCTCATACAATTAATTGCACAATGCTCTAAAGTTTACGCCTATAAGCTCATAGCTAAAGCCTACAGCCATAATAACCGCCTCTACATTATTACCCACTGTAATATTTGATAGAAAATAAAGAAGACGTTATAAGAAATAATTGATATAACAGATATGGTTTTTATTGAATAAAATGAGGGAGGTGTCGTATTCCTGGTTCCTGATTAGCAATATTTACATCAAGCATCTATACCATCATCATTTGTATATCCGACTTATCTCTTCACTCTATTTTTTACCCCTGAATTCCCCACTTATTCTCACACTTGTCATTCAACACATCAGATAGCACACAGCCACAATTATCCGTAGTCTCAAATACACCGTTATCATGCTCCCATCCACAGCCACAAATATCTTCATTTTATTATAAAAAGACTTGACATTTTATCAATTAAATTGTCGTATTTGTCATTTGTCATCATCCACACGTATCAGACACGCGGTTATCCATCACGACCTAACAATTGTACCTTGTCACTCTCCAGCATAACCTCACACTGGCTATGTTTCACTTGGTCTACAATCAATATCAAAGATTAATCATCCATCTATTCCATAATACACTATTTTATTCCCTCATCTCGAACTCTACCAATAATCCATTATCATCTACAATCATCTATCATCATAGAAATTTATTATTCCAACATCCGCTTCCCATACTTTTACTATAAAAACCCACTGTCATTTTATTTAATAAAAACCATATCTGTTATATCACTTACTCTTATAACGTCTTCTTATACTCAAATTATCACATAAATAAAAAACCATATCAATTGTATCACTTATTTTTACTCTTGTCTTTTTATCTCACATCCATTTCAGGAGGGTTTTTATAATCAAATGAGAAAAAGAAGGCTGTGCTAGTTGTGGCTGTGGATATGGTCGAAGAATGGTAATTTGAGGCTATGGGAAGTTGGTTATCTGTAGATATAAGTGTATATGCCTAAGTAGTGGATACTCGAGGCTGTGTCTTATACCTGTATAGGAATGACAAGTGTGATACTGTGGGATATGATTAGTGACAGATGACAAATAAGACAAGGAGTGGGATTTGGGTTGCTTGGGTGAATCTTAGAGCTTACCTTACATAAGTTGGTAGTAGTTGGTTTTATATGATAGGGGTCTAATAAAATCAGTTTTTTTTAGAAGTTTATGTGATCGACTTTTCTATGTATCAATGAGATCGACCTATTTTAAAGCATTAATTTTTTTTTTTTTTTAACTTGGCGAGCAAGATCCATTTCTCTAGATTATTGACGAATATTATTTTTTCTCGATGCTTTAACGGTCTTTGACCAAGTAAAGGGACCATAGTGATGAGGGCGATATTAGTACATTGAATTGTACAGTACGATGCATCACCAGCATTATATCATATCCCTAACCTACATATCCCGTCAAAAAAAAAATGCAATTTCATGTGATTCCCCTTTTCAATTGATTCCAACATCCTCTTTGACTATTGATCAACTACTTTAACGTTTGCCACATATTCAATATCAACCAGTAAACAAAACAAAGACATAATTAAAGCAAGCTAAAAATTGGATTTTATTGAATAAAACTAATAGTACTTAATACTATACTACACACACACGCAAAAAAAAAAAAAAAAAAGAGACAATATATACACATCAAATATACGTAAAAATTAATATCCACAAGTCAAGACGAGCCTCAATTTCTATTTCCCAATTTGTTGCTGCATGCCAATCGTCATAATCACAAAATAATTAGCACATAAAATCTAATCGAAGTAAAATAAAAAAAAAAGAGTTCATCCATATAAAAAATAATCACAAAAGAGGCTAGTGCCATTGCCACCAGCAAGCGCTGTCAGTATCATCATCGTTGTTGTCATCATCATCGTCATCGTCATCGTTATCACCATAGTGATATTCACCTGCAGGACGGCCTTTGTGAATTTTGTTGATCGCTGTGACGTTCAGTTTTTCTACATAATAAGGTGGATTGCTACCCAAGGCTTCAGGGAAATTATACCAACAGAGACCGCAATTCACAAGATCGATTTTGGTGAGGGCAGGGCAGTGCTCGACAAGTCGACGGACGCCATGATGGGAAAGATAATAATTGTAGGATACATTCACGTAGGACACCTTGGGCAAAGATGCTGCAATGCCATCCAAGACATGATCGGTGATGGTGGCTGACGACAGTGAGATCGAGGTAAGTTGCGGGTGCGTGTTAAAAAATCCAACAAGCCCATCATTGTCACCCAATGCAGCACAGCCGTCCAGCACCAAATGAGAGAGCTGTGGCCATGCAACAAGGGGGTTGTCAACGAGTGTTGCTGCTGCTGCTGCTGCTGCTGTTGTTGTTGTTGTTGTTGCGGTCAGTAATAGCTGTCGAATAAAACGAATAGGTGATTCCTTGATGACCAAACACGTCAAACGATGAAACCGAGTCAGATCCACAATACCTGTTTCCAATGCGTTCCAAATAGCATCATCGTCAAAGTTGTCCAATTTGATTTCTTCCAATGGACAATCCTTCAGTGCCAAAAAGAGGTTGCCGGGCACACCTTTGCAAGCGATCAATGCCAGTCTGCGGAGTTGATGACAGTGTCGACCAAGGGAATCAAAGGAGCGTTGTGTAATGGCACTGTTGAATAGAAAAAGTGTCGTGAGGTGGCGGCAATAGAATGGAAGATATTGGAAACTTGTATCTTTGATGAGGTATCCGTCACCAATATGCAAATGCTCCAAAAGACTGGCTTTTTTCATTAAAAGTAAAAGGTGTTCGTCACTACATTCAAAATCATCGTCTTCTAACATGATGGTTCGTATGTGATGTCCTACCGAAAGAGATGCCGTTGCAAGAGAATCGAAAAAGTGGGTTGCCGCGTGGTAAAGCGATAGATTAGGCGAGCGCCATAACAAGCGACGGGTTTCTGTATAAAATGCATTGTTCACAAGCGCACAATAATAAAGGTCGCGTTGGCAAAGAATATTTTGTAGAATCAGTGAGACTAATTCACCTGGAAGATGATTTACAGTGGTCATGTTAAAAAAAAAAAAAAAAAAAAACAGAAAGGAGAAAAAGGAGTAAAATGTTTCAAAAAAATAAAAAAATAGCATATCAAGCGCCATCGAGTGCCATAATTGGAAAAGCTGGATGTATTATTTTCATTTCTGCCCCCCCCCCATTTTCCATGATCCATTTATCATCATATACAACTAACAAAAAAGACTTTAATCGATAAATAGTAAAAACAACAAATCAATGTTGGTACTTTTATTAAAAACTACACTGCCACTACAACCAATACCATACACACATAAACTAAACCCAAATAACGATGCGGTATGTATAAGAAAAAATGTCACATAAAAATCCAGTGATCGTTCTTCGCCTTGATTTTGCAAACATTTTCCGCCAATATTTATCAAAAATAACATAGCGTGCATTGTCTTAACTGACAGAATTATCATTATCAACTCATGCGATTCTTATTTCATATTTTGTTCATCGCTTTTCTTTTCGGATGAAAGTCATGGCCCGGTTTTGGTATTACCAATAGGTTCCGGGGAACCAGACAAGCTGAATGAATCCAGCATCTGTAAACTACTACAATAAAGTGAGCGAAAGGCAGTCTATGATAAGGCGACCGACATCATGGGACGATACCTTGCTTCGTTAAATGACAGATACACCTGCGTCACCACCTACCACCTTGACCAAGGCGGCAGCAATTGTATCTAAAGCGAGGACCTGTGATCGTAGGATAGCCTTGCAAGAACAAAAAAAAAAAAAAAAAAAAAGATCATCAGCGCTTGGAGCGATAAATCCATTCAATCGGACCACCGTAAAGAAAATAGCATAAACAGCTCCACACACACATACACAATCCCATAGTCCTAGTTACGATCACATATCAACAATTAATAAAATAGAATATACCATTAAATGACAAAAATAAAGAACGATATTTTTTTTTCTTTTATTGAATAAGTTTTTACAACTAAACTACACTATACTAAAATAATAATATACACACACACATCATCCGATTGATAAAAACAGAAAAAAAAAAACCCCCCCACCCGAAACATCCAGCTTCCGTTCAATTCAACACTCAATCCGTTACCCACCATCGAATGTCACTATCCTTGGCGTCGTCGTCGTTGTCATGTTGGCAAACATCATCATCGTCGCGTCGGATGGTCTTGATTGCCGTTTTGTTGAGTTTGGTCAAATACAACATAGGACGACGGTTTGCAGAGCTGGTTCTTCGGGTACAAAGGGTGGTGATGTTGATGGCCATGAGTTCTGGAAATGTGGCGAGTGGGACATCACACGAGGTAAGATCGAAGGTGGTGAGCAAAGGGCACTGCAAGAGGAAGCGACGTACACCAGCCTGTGTGATGGCCCGGTTATGAGACACGTCCAAATAAACCAATGTGGGTAACGCCTCCATGATGGTCTCCAGGACCTCATCTGTCAATTGGGAATTGGAAAGTTCAAGCCAAGTGATGTGAGGATGGGTTTGCAGAAATCGAGCCAGAAGTTGATTCATGTGATGATGACGGAGCCCATGCACATGGTCCAACCGCACATGGGTTAACCGGGGCCATTGGGCTGTGGTGAGCAGGCGATGGATAAAATTAGCACTGCCGCGCCAAAGAGCCACATGCGTCAACGCCACAAAACAGGACACATCCGCCGCCATGACCTCTTCCAACGCGAGCCATCCACCCGAATCAAAATCACCCAACGCCAATTTCTCCAACTTGGTACACTGCGCCAGTGCTGCCGGAACAGACGATGAGAACGCCATGGTCGCCGAGGTACTGATTAAACAGGATCGCAAATGGAGATGACGAAGACCATGACAATGTTGACCGAGCGCCTCCAATGAATGTCGAGTGATGCTGCCACCCGCCAATGACAGGGACTCCAGTTGAGGGCAATGGCTTGGTATCAGACGGAAACTGGAGTCGTTGATAGAGGTGCCAGAAGAAAGAAACAACCGTTTCAGTTGGGGGATGCATGCCACGATGGATAAAAGTTGGTCATTGGTCATATGACAATGCTGCAGATCGATGGTGCGCACATGGGTAGCCACCATTGCTAGACGTGTGTGGACGCTAAAGCAGCGAAGAAGTGTTGTTGCGTCATGTATTCTAAGTGTTTGCCATAAAAAGGGCGTCGTGGCGGTATGGAAGGATTGATTGACTAGGGCGCATTGGTAAAGATCCCGTCGAGAAACGTCGCGTACTATGAGTGTGATGACTTCTATGGGTAGAATACCGAGTACAGTCATGTCAAAAAAGAAAAAAAAATGAAAAATGTCGAGAAAAAGGAAATGTATGAAACGATGTTTGTGGCGTAAAAAAGAATAAAAAGAAAGGTCGACTGGTGCAGAGGAACACCCACGTGATGATGCATAGCACTGTATGTTTTGTATATACCCGCATTATATAGTTGTTTGATAGATGGCTTGTGTAAGAAGACAACTTGTTGATAACACCACCGTTGCACGTTGTCTTTAAAAGGATAATTAATATACTGCTGAATCATTAACATTCTGATTCGAAGGTTGTCTTCGTATTCAGGATTCCTCAAACCCAGACACTTGTGTCACTTTTTTTTTTTTTTTTCCTTTAATAAAGCGTCAACCGAGTGATGGCGAACTTTTGATTAGCTGTTACAACTTGAATTAGGGGCATTGTGAAAATGCAACACAAACTTGCATAGGAAAACCCTTTCATTTTGGAACCTTGACTTGGGATATCCATCCTAGAGAGGAGTGTCATGAAACCGTTATAAGTGAAGTACAGTGTTAGTTTGTTATAGTTTATCTCTACATTTGAATAAAGTATGTTTAGTTTTTTTATAATTAATAACGTTAGCCCCACCAATATGATCACTTAGCAGTCTTCACCAGTAGACCCTTTTTCAAATTCTCTATCTTGCCCAGTTAGGTGAGCTAGTTGACTATCTATCCTCCCCCAGTTCGTGTTTCCTTATACAGTATTTCAATAAGATATATCTTTTTATTTTTAATCATTGACTTATACCCATGCTGAGCATTAAATCAAAACTTGTTATTTTGGGATTGTACTGTATATAGCATGCTAACCAACTGCGCATATATAATGCACTTCGAGATACCAGTATCCACTTCAAATATTTTTGATTATTATTGAATGTACATACAGGACATACTGTAATAGAATATAATATCATATGTAAAAATAACAAGCAAAACAAAACCATTACAATGATTTACGAGCACCATTCCTACATTGCCCAAAGTTCCTCAAGGATATAACCGACAAAAAACGGCGCTCGAAAAAAAGGGTGACTAAAACAGGAAAGTCAATCATGCAAGAATATGATTTCAGGCACCACTTTTCCTGATATTACAAGGTCCATCCGCTATGCGATAAAATAAAATAAATAAAAATAAAACGTCCATTCCATCATACATAGGATATCATATCAGATCGCAGCAAATAAATAAATGAAAAAGGCATCAAAACTATAGGTAGAAAAAGAATGTGTCATTTTATTCATGGGAAGATGTGCTCAAAAATATATAGATCCTAAAAACAATAAGACTAAACTACAGTAAAAACATCAAAAAACATTTTTTGAATATAAACTAAACTACCAAGTACCCAACAAACAAAGTCAAAAAAGCCCCATTTCTACATTCCTGACAATATTGAGGAGTCCACTTGAATCGTCCCCCCCCACTGTATATGCCACCTTAATGCCTATCCATCACAAGCATCGTTAACCCAAATTTCTTCCGCACCAACTCATACATATAACCGATAACAACAAACCGTCCATAGGTAAAGAGAAATTACGATGATACCAGTACTGTCATGTCAAACACCAGGAATCATTGGAGTGGGATCCAACGAATTCACTATGATCATCATCGTCGTCACCAACATCTACAGGACCACCGTCACCGCCACCGCCCACAGTAGCTCGTATTTTGTTGATCGTCTTTCCGTTCAGGTTTTGCATCATTGAAACATGATATCGCATTTTGTCGAAGGTGGTGTAGTTGTTGTAGTTATTGTTGTTGTTGTTGTTACGTCTCGTATCCAGAAAATAAGCGCGAAGTAGATGACTATCTTCAAAATTAACCTTGCTGGGTAAAGGCCAGCCTCCAGATGCGATGCCTCTGTAAGACAACGAATGAAGTGTTTTGTGCCAGTTCAATATATGAGGTGAATGTTATAAGCAAGGATGATTGCCGTATAAAACATCTTGTTGATGACCGCGCATTCGTAAAGGTCATCGTCGCGGATTGATCTTTACAATTAGTGATACCAATTCAGTTGGAAGATGATCAAGCGCTGTCATGGGAAATGAAAAGGACACAGAAGAGGGAAAAAAAAAAAAAAAAAAAAAGGACAGGACCGCGCGTAAAAAAAAAAAAAAAAAAAAGAAAAAAAAAATGTGTTTCATAAAATCATGGAGCGCGTGAGGTTCCAACTTCCTAGCGTACCTAGTGTAGAGTACAAGACATCACATCAACAAGGCTTACACTAAGCAAAGAAAAAATAAAAAAAAAGGCAATGCCTATTGGAGATTCAGGCTCACATCATATCGAGTCAAGACTATTTTTATACCATCAGATACCAACCATATACCTGGAACACACATACACACTGATTGATTTACGTTTGCTATCCTTCAAATATAAATAGCACACTCACGTCATCCCATTGGAGTATCCTTCATGACAATCATATCAGGATTTCTTACCCTTCGCGTTCCTCGGTTTACTCCACAATCGAGCCGTCATCACATGCAGCACGATATATACATCCATTTTAGCGGTCAACAAAATAAAAAGTCGTTACTATCTAAAATGAGATAATTAAAAAAAGGCAAAAAATGATGATTTTATTTCTTGAATAAATATCTATGCTATTCTATGCTCTATACATCTATATAAACTCAAACTAAATGATTCACAGACGAAATGATACATAAATATCCAAAAAAAAAAACTAAGTTCGTACCTTCACCTCAATTTGTCATACATCATTGCCCAATATTGATCACGGTTGTTGTCGGTATGGTTATGGTGGTTGTCACACGCGGCATTGTCACCTCGTATTTTGTTCATCATTGATTTGTTCAGTCTAAATTCATTGTCCGTCTGGCTACTACTAGCACTATTGCTGTTGTTGAGTTCTGGAAAATCAGAGGCATCGAGACTACAAGCATCCAGTGCCACAAAGGAGAGGGTGGGACAATGCATGACAAGTTGGCGAACACCATGGGACGAAAGACCAGGGTTATGAGAGACATCCAGATACGTCAGTGTCGAGGACGACAACGTCGTGGTCAGGGTAGCCAACACGCGATCCGTACATTGCGATTTGCGCAGATCGAGACCCGTCAGAGAAGGATGGGCTTGGACAAAAGACGCCAACAACACATCCATTTCATCCACCATGTTGTTTACAAAAAGACTTTCGCCACTTATCCCACTGACGTCCAAGGCCAAATGCGTTAACTGCGGCATGAGACCGGGTTTTTTCAAAAGACGACGCACAAACCGAGCAGGACTGTTCCAAAGACCCAAATGGGTCAAGGTAGGCATGCCCAAGAGATCCGCCATGCTTAATTCCAGAGCGGCCCAGTCATTCACACCAAACCCACCGAGCGATAAGGTTTCCAACGACGATTGCTTGAGCCCAGCAAACGTGGTACACGAGAGATTGTGACAGCCACGTAAACCGAGATGACGAAAACGTGGGCATTGTTGAACAAGCGTATCCAATGAAACACCATACATGTCGGCATGCACAAGATAGATGGTCGTCAGGTTCGGGCAATAGTGCGGGAGTTGTAAGAAACTGGTGTCGGTGACGCCCCCGCTCAACAGAAGATACAAACGTTCCAAAAGCCGGGTATATTTCATGATATGTAAAAGAGTCCATTCATTGCCAAAAAGACCTCTCATCTTAAGACTACGTACATGGTGACCTGTGACCGGTAGACTGGCAATGATGGGATCCGCTTTGGTAGGATGGATGAGTTGGACAGATGCCCATAACATGGCCATGGCCGCGGTATGGAAGCCGGTGTTGACCAGTGCGCAATGATAAAGATCGCGTTGACCCAAATCGTGCACAATAAGTGAGAGGATTTCGGTGGGGAGAAGGGCAATATGAACCATATCAAAAATAAGTGGTGCGGGAATAAGCAAAAAAAAAAAAAAAAAAAAAAAAAAAAGAAGTGGATGAAGGAAAAAAAAAAAAAAAAAAAAAAAGGGAGTCAGTGGCGCAGGACAAACAAACTCTGTCATCCTCGTGATCATGCATCGTCCGTACCCGCACACACTACTCACTGCTGGATTCGGTCTCTAAGTGAGTGTTTATTGCTGTCACCATGAATTGATGTTCCATGATCTTTTTTACGAATCGTATTTCAATACCACTTTATCTGCGGAAGTTCAATTTTTCGTCAGGGGTAAAAAAAAAAAAAAAAAAAAAAAAAGTCAACGGAGGAAAAATAAATCCTCGTGTGAGGATTTGGACATCTTTCCGTCATCTCTCTTTGCTGACTCGACACAGAAAAAGGCACAGAATTGTCAGATACAAATATAATAACCAAAAAAAAAAAAAAAAATTCACGAATTTTCACAGACTCTAAAAAGCCCCTATCACTGCATCATTGTAATAATTTGTATATGTAGAGTCAATCAAGTAAGTGATATAACAGATATGGTTTTTATTGAATAAAGTGATAGTGGGTTTTTATAGTATAAGATAGGGGCGGGGAGTGGAATAATAAATTTCTTTGATAATAAATAATTGTAGACCAAGTGAAGCATGGCTAGAGTAAGGATATGTTAGTGAGTGACAAGATAAAATTGTTGGGATTGTGATGGATAACCGCGTGCTTGATATGTGTGGATGATTTGACAAAAAAAAATAATGACAAATACGACCATCACACACACAAAAACGTTTTCATTTCAGCCAACGGGATTCCTTCCACCAATAGGGATCAACAGACGTAGGTTGTTTGTCATCGTCGTTATTTTCAGCTGCTGCTGCTGCGGCTGCTTCTTCTGCAGCTCGTCTTGCGGCGGGGGATAGCCAAGGCGTGGGTGGCGGTTGGTGTCTACGAGTGGCTTTATCGGCGTCTTGGAGCTTCTTGATGGCCTTTCTGTTGAGGGCAAAGGGACCACTGCGATCAAGATTACGGGGGAAACCCACTTCCGGGAAATGTTTACCAGACAGACCACAAAAGGTCAAATGGACAAAACACAGGTATTCAAGCTGCTTGGCCAGACGATTCACACCAACACGTCGCACATTGGGGTTTTGAGAGATATCCAAAAACATCAACCGGGGCAAATGATTGGTGATCGTATTCAATACCACATCGGTAAATCGGCCATGACTCAAATCCAAACAGATCAATCGCTGGTGGTTGCGTAGGAAAGCCAGGATCCCTTGATCATCACGTAATCCGCCTTGCAGGACATCCAATTTGAAATGCGTCAGACGAGGCCAGCGAGCATTTTCGAGTGAATGCATCACAAATATTGGCGGTGCGCTCCAAAGCGCCACATGCGTCAGTCTACCAAACCCATTCAGAAGTAAATGTTCGTCCTTGTCTTCTTGTACTTCTTGATCCAAGGCTTCCCACACAGTATCACTGAAATACCCAATCGACAATTTTTCCAAAGGACATGGCTGGAGCGAGGCAAACGTGGTGGCAGTCAAACCGGTACAATTGTGCAAGGTCAGGTTCCGCAACTGAGGACAGTGGGCACCGAGCGCATCGAAGGCCGACGGTGACAGGGACGCATTGACCAAATACAACGTGGTGAGATGGGGCCAGTACTGAGGCAACGTGTGGAAACTGAGCTCGGTGAGGCATGGGTTTTGCTGTGACATCACCAATCGCTGCAAGCTGGGGATCTGTTTCATCAAGGCGAACATGTCTTCATCGGTCGTAGTGCCATTCTGTAGATCAAGTGTACATACCAGTTGGTCCAGCCCTTCCATCACCCTCACCACCGGCCCGGCAGCTTGTTGTTGCTCGTTCAACCCAGCACGGAATTTCGTCATACTGTCTTCGCCATACAAATGAACCGTCTGCCATAGCAATGGCATCGTACCATAATGGAAGACTTTGTTGACCAAGGAGCATTGGTACAGTTCCCATTGACTAAATCCACGCACAATCATTTTGATAAGTTCAGTAGGAAACTTATTAAAGGTGGTAGCTGATGTTGCTGTTGCCATGACGTACATCCCAAAAGATGAAGAAGAAGAAGAAGAAGAAAAAAAGACGAATAAAGAAAACAGTAAAACAAAAGAACAAAAAAAGGAATCAATTTATACTTTTTTTTTTTTGGCGTTGTGACACACATGAATCTGTAGCATGGTGGGACTGGATGCTTGTACTTGCATAGACGCACGCACCCCCGTGATGGTTTGATTGACAGCGGTGTTTGGTCAAGGTTCGTCAACAGCGAGCGTTCTTATCTCTCATTCACAAACAAACGACCTTGTTTTGTCCTTTTTTTTTTTTTTTGCTTGCCCAGGATTCAGTTTCATTTCTCATTGATAAGAGGGATGAAGGTTTATTGAACACCCTATTCTTATGCTCCGCCGCGCCCTCCCCCCCTTAAACTGTGTCGTACAGTAGCTATATGTAGTTGTATTCTGTACGGTACATACGTACGTTCAATACTGAAGATGGTTAGGATAAGTCCACTTGATTGACTTGCCATTGTACGGTTGGTTGAGATGTGAATTTTGCAGGAGATGAAAGACATCTATGCACCATAGGTCTCAAACGGTTCAAAGACATTGTGATCCGCGTGACGATCTGCTTGATAACAGGTTGCGTTCTTTGAAAAACAGCAAAAAAAAACAAAACAAACAACCCAATCCTGGGTGTGTCTTAGTTTATGTACTGCACATGCAGTCTATGCTTTGTTAACATCGTCTTTCTTTCGTTTTTTTTTTAACATCTTGTCTACTTTTGTTCTTGGATTTCGGCCATTTTTCAGTTGATTTCAGTGCATGCATTTTGAAGCTACCTTTCCTAGTTTTCTGTCTGTCGATGAACTCACAAGACTGAGTGACCTTTGTTTAAAATGGCGATTTAAATTTTAGGTGTGCCCTGTGCTCAAAAGCCGAAAATCAACTCTCTCCTTTTTTTTTTTTTTTTTTTTTTTTCCATCATCCAACTAAGAAAATAAGATGACTGAATCTACGGAATATACTTAGTCTACGTTGGACAACCTCTTTTTTTTCCATCAATCGCCAGACTCATACTTTTTTATTATTATTATTATTATTGTTGTTTCAACTAGATATTGATGACTCCTTATTCTCGTTGTTGAAAAAAATCACCTGAGCTGTTTCACATCCGCTATCATACGCCTTTTTTGTTTCTCTCTTTCGCGCTCTCTTTCTTTCCTTTTTTTTTTTTCTTTTTTTTTTTTCTTCATCATTCAACTATTTTGAGGTTATATTGGACTTGGATTGGTATTAGAACTAGTTTAGAAGGGGTTTCAGCTCAGAGATGACTACATGTATGTGGAAACCCTTTCATTTTGTATCTAGGATCTACAAACACCATTAGACGCCATTAGCTTAGTTTAGTATTAGTTTGTCCATAGTCTGTATATGTGCTCGAATAAAATATATTTCGTTTTTACTTGCTTCAATGAAAATAATGTTCCATTAGCCTCTCCCATGTATTATATGTATATTAGATTGTCCCTTTAGATTAGTCTTGACCATTCACCAGATCTCCCAATATTATCCCTCATGTATTCATCTTAGAACCCTTTGTTACAATGATGCAATGAATCAACCCCCCCCTCCCTCACGCCTTCAAGTTTAGTATTTACCAATAGGCTTCAAATAAAATATATATTTCTAGTTATGAACCATCCCTCTGCCCCATTAGATCACTGACCAAGGTCGTGTTGCTGTAGATAGTTTATGATTTTCCTATTAAAGCAAGCCTATATTCTAGCTCGCCCCTATAGTAGCTGTAGTTCACACACACACACACACACACATCTCCATTGGAGATGAAACTTTTTTGTTCTATCCCCTGTTCTATCATTCATAGATGAATTAACTGAGACTTTGCCCTCCTGAAGGTCTCTTTATAAAACATTACACTCTTCCCGCAACTAGATATACTGTATACATATATTTCCAGCTTATTATTTTCATTCTGGACACCATAGTGAATTTGTTCAGTAATATATGGAATGAGTTATAATGGAAAAATGGTACATTTATATATAATTATAATTGCCAGGCATGTGATTTTTTCTGGAGAGGCTATTAGTTCTGTTTTCTTCGCCTCCCAAGTCTGGTGGCAAGGGGTGAAATGGATTGATCCAAGTCAAAGACCTACAGCCGGGGTTGAGAGTGGCGAAAAAGTGGACAAGTGGTCATAGATAGTATCACAGCCTAAATGATCTACTTTGCAAAAAGGAATGATTTATACTTTATGTAACTCTGAGATGGCACGGTTGGATCTCCATGCATGACAATCATGGAATAAACAGTATGTGGAAGAACCTTTTTTAAGGGAGAGAGGGATAAGTACTAAACGCCATTTCGCCATTTGATAAATTCAGTATAAATACTCTCCCTCTCCTCCGCTAGATGCTGTTAATTGTTTCTTCTATTTTTTGAATCCCCATCCCCCCTCTCGTGTCGTTCTCTCTCTTGCCATCTCCTTGTGTTTTATTTCTATTATGAAGCTCTTATACCCATCCGTGACTCTATTATCCACCGTTGCTTTTTTCCAGTCTTTGGCTCATGCCGCACCCCTAGCAGATGCAGCGGTGTACTACGTGGGGTTCACAAAACCATATATGGATGACCATAGAATATGTGAGCCCTTTGGCACCAATGACTTGTTGGTTGATTATATTGTGTACTCTGTGGACGTGACATGCTTTACCTATTTTAATGATGATTGCTCAGGAAAGCCAAACAATGCAACCCCATTCAAATTCAAGAAGAACTTCCAGGTCAAAACAGTGAATCTCGGCAACCTTTCCACCCTGGGAGCTATCAAGTGCGCTTAAATAGAAACCATCCTCATTTTATTTTATTTTTTTTATTGAAATAAAAATGGGAAAATCGAACCACCAACACCCCCCCCGCCTCACCCTCAACGCAATGTTTTGTAGAGCCCTCAACCTGTCATGCTGGAGGCCGCGGAGAGCAAATAATAATAATAATCATATGGCGCCCATCCTGTCCCATGACAGAGAGAGGGACGGACGAAATGTACGTAATGTCTCATTTTATTCTTTCATTGATGACCCCACATTTTTTAAATCGTGCTATTGATGACTGAAGAAAAAAAAATCGTTTATCATATAATCCTTAATAAATATCAAAATACATCCTTTTTTTTTTCCTTTCATGTTATAACCGTACCCTTTCATTTTAAGCCCTGAATACTTTTTTTTTTTTTTTTTTTTTTTTTTTTTTTTGACAGCAAATACACCTCTAACTCAGTGGTACTTGGGTGTTATTGTTTGTTTCCTTGAAGTCATTTCATCTTTAAATATATATACCACACATACAACAAATCAATAATGCAATCGAAAATGTTCATCAATAGAAATATATATATATAAAGGAGACATATCATTTTTTATTCATTCAAATATGTATACATATACAAGTATAAAAAATAAGAAAAAAAGTAGAAGACAAACTAAAAAGTAATAAGATCAAAAGAGACAATGTATAAGCTAACTAGCATGCAAAAAGGCCAATTCTATAATCCAGTATTTCTTGAGGACCAAGTTCATCGTTACCACCACCAAATAATTGTAAATTTTCGCCCCAATCTTAAGACCAATCAACGCAGACACACACACACATCAAACGCAATGTAAATCCCCTCCCTTTTTAAAAAAAAAAAAAAAAAAAAGAGGGTCCCAGTAAATATAGAATCAAAGAAGGCTTAACCAGTGTTCATTGCCACCACCAATGTAGTTCGTACTTCATTCCTGCCAGACAGACTATCATCATGTTCACCGCGAATGTGGTGGATGGCCTCCAATTCCAGTTCATCCAAATCGTCGGATGGTCTGCTGTTGTTGCTGTTGCTGCTGTGTCTAATTTCCGGAAAATCATGGAAATGGAGCCCACTATATAGCAGCTGAATGCAGGTCAGGGGGGACTTGGCTGTGCATCACAAGATGACGGAGACCATGGGCGGTACATTTTTTGTTGTAGGAGAGATCCACGAACTGGAGATGGGGCAACCATGCGGCCATGACTTCCAACAGGCGATCGGTGATGCGGTAGCCCACCAAACTGACCGACACAAGGTGAGGATGGGTTTGAAAAAACGTGGCAAGCATTTTTTCGACATCATGATCGTTCTCGTCGTCATTGTTGTTGTCGTTGTCGTGGATAAAGATGTTGTCGTTGTAGTCGCTTATGATTTTTGTCGTCCCTGGATATTGTAATGTCAAATGAGTCAACAAGGGCCATAGGATGTTATTGTTGGTTGTTGTTGTCAGGAACAGGCGTCGAACTAAAAGAAGGGGTGGTTCACTCATGGAGATACACGTCAAATGGTCAAAGTGAGCAAGAAAGGGGATGCCTTGTTGTAGTAGTTTAGTCCAGTTGGGGTCATCCTCGTCAAAGAAATCAAGGCGAAGGTCTTGGAGGGGACAATCCTTAAGCCTTAAAAATGTGTCGGAGGAGACATGAGGGCAATCGATCAATGCGAGGCGTGAAAGTTGATGACAATGTTCATTGAGAGAATCAAAAGAGATAGACGTTATAGGACTGCTGCAGAGTAAAAGTGAGGTGAGGTTGCGACATGACCGAGCGAGAGGTTCGATACTGGCGTCCGTGATTGAACTTGCCCCACCAATTTCCACATGCTCCAAAAGACGACTGTGTTCCATCAAAAGTAGAAGATGTTCATCCTTATAATAAAATCCATAGTACCACTTGACTGTTCGTATATGTTGTCCGATAGGATGAGACGCCGTTGCAAGGCAAGCGAAGAAGATTTCCGACACCTCTGGACAGAATAGGTCGGGTTCCTGCCATAACAAAGGGGTCGTTGCTTTATACAATTGCTTGTTGACGAATGCACATTCGTAAAGATCACCTTGATCAGGGAGATGTTGGATAATCAGTGATACTATTTCAGTTGGAAGGTGGGCTAGTGTAGTAGTCATTGTAGGGAAAAGAAGGGGTTGGCGACCAAAAAAAAAACAGTTTCATAAATTTTATGCATCCCAAGTTCCCACACCGAAAAACACTCCGCAGCAAGTTAGTGTTTATTGGGAAATTTTAGGCGCACAACAATATTGAATTGAAAATTCTTACTCAAGTAATCATATAATCATAATTTCTAGAGAAAAAATATTGAAATCAATACTTAAAAGGATACTATGTTGAGATAAAGACGACATACCCTCCTCGAATGAGAGATCGTTGACCATTTTATCATGTTTGCCATGGAAGATGAGCTAAGTCGATTCCCATAACACTGGATAGGCTGCCGTATAGAAGGTTGTATTGATTTGTGCGCAATTATGTAGCGTTTTTTGGTCACAGTAACGCATGATTAACGATGTTATTTTATTGGGTAATGATTGATCAAGAGGAGCAATATGTAATAAGATGGATGAATAAATTAAAAATAAAAAATCGAACACAGTGGCGTCAACGTTTTTAATTCTACTGATAAATATCCACATTATCATGCGCCTTTCAGTACCCACATTATCTTCACTATACGGTAAACTTGAGTCTTTTTTTTTTTTTTTTTCTGTCTCATTGATCACAGTATTTGTATTTCGGAATGGTTTACTCGTACAAAAAATATCGATGCGACCCACTTGCGGGGATTCACTTTTTATTTCAGGGGACAAAAAACTAGGATTGCGGAGATTTTTTCTCTACTTTTCGTATCTTTGGCAAAAATTCCAATAGCAATTAAATCAACGAACCACGAATGAAATTTTTACTTTAAACCAAATACGTAAAGACGCCCAAGATTTTATACAACGATCTCAAGCGACGCAAAAGAAAGCCATAGATCGAAAAATCAATAACGAACAAAGACAATGGAAACCGCCGTTTCGTCTCGGTGATCTTATAACTCTTTTCACTGGCATCAAACCAAATGCATGGACAGGAAAAATATTAGACAATTGGCAAGGTATATATTTTTAGGAAAAGGAACATACATGATCAAGTCCTATGACAATGAAACGACTCATCTAAAACGAATACATGGGAACCGATTGAAACTATACCTGCTTCCACACGTGTTTTGGCAAAAAAAAAAAAAAAAAAAAAAAACTATAAAAGACGAAACCAAATTCAAAAAAAAAAAACATTATTACTTGAAAATTAACTATCAACAAACTATTATGAACTGGACACTTACTAAAGAAGGACAAAGTTGCTATCACCAAGAAAGAGGAATACTTCGACTTATATTTCTTAGAAAAACAAGCTCAAGTTCAACGATTTCATGTTTTAGACAATGACTTGGTCCCCAATATCATCAACTTGGCCCATATAACCATTGGACCACAAGTAAGCCGTGATATGTACTACGACAAGCTAATGTCCCTCTTAAGGACTCAAACAGAGTCTCTTGAAACAAGGGAAAGAAGACTGATCCGCCAACATGTAATTCAAAAAGATCAGTGGTTAGAAGATGGTGGTCCATCTTTAGGTGGCCTGTGGGATGTCGCAGATGATTTGAAGCTTGGAGAGTTATTAGAACGACTTGATCACCTGGGCAACCAAGGAAGATGACTAACAGAAACAAGACGCCTGGTGGAAGGAAGACGGTTTACGGAAGGAGCGGGGTTTTCGGCTGCACTCTAGTCATGGTTTCAAGCACGATGTCTTAAACCTTATAAAATTTTAGTATAAATACCTTGAAAAAAAATATCAAAATCAAAAAAAATGAATTATTATATTTTTAATCACTTTTTACTATCTTTATTTTTTAATAAATTCATTACAAAGGTTTTTTTAAACCTCCCAACTTGTTGGCTATCTATTATTCCACACCTTGGAATCTTTTTATATTTTTGACAGTTGAGTCTGAATCTCGCTTGACTTTGACTTGATCTAAGTCCCTACTTATTTTATCGACCTTATTATTTTCATCTTTGAAAATAATACATCCTCACTTGGACTTTCAAGTCTAGTCCTATACTATCTTTAAGCCTTTGAAGCCACAATCGCTTGAACTGAATCCTAAAAAGTTCTGGTGCTCATTCTATAAAAAACAAAAAACATACAGAAACAATTTCCAGTTACGACCTGATAATCAAAATTAGCCGTAACATTTTTTTTTCTTCCTTTGTTTTATCACTCGCCTTATGGACGGCCGTTGTCCATGACATCCGTAGTGAACAACGAGTCGACAATGACAGTACATACTGCACCTACCTTCCAATTTCCACCAGGGATGGTACCAACGACCGACGGCGATTCTGTCTCCTGAACACGTTCACAAGAAGGGCAAGCCAACCATGGAATGCGACGATGGTGCCGTTCTCGTAACGGATGGACCTATGCCATATCGTTCTTCCCTATAGCCTTTGTGCCTCACTAGGTCAGTGCTCCATAGCATCTATACCTCATGGTTCCGTTTCCATCTTTTCTTATTTTTTTTTTCTTCTTAACTTCAATACAAATTGAATACATCTGACAACTCTTACCCTCCAAGTGTATTTTTTTTTTCGCATGAACTAATAATAAATCATAATAAATCATAATAATACACACGTATGGTAAAACAAATAGATTAGCATCTAATAAAGAGAACCCCGCTTTCTGCATGTATTTGTGCCTGTCGTCTTCTTCATACATACAAAAAAAAAAAAAAAAAAAAAAAAAAAACAGGGGGATACGCATAAGCAAGTGTTCATATAGGGCAAAGGAAAGTTTTACCGTTTCCATCAGCGGATTGATTTTCCCCGTATATCGGCATCACTGTGAATTGTATGTATGAGAGATATACTGTGCATACATGGTTCCAGTAGCTCAGGAGTTTTTTTTTTTTTTTTTTTTTTGCTTCTCCTACATACATAACGGGAAAATACATCATTTTTCAGGTGAGGGCGGCAATATGAATTTGAAATGATCACTTGATTCATTTTTTTTTTTATTCAATCAACAGGAGATACAATCAACAAAATGAGTTGATATAAATGTAACCTACACTACAAACTAAAAACTATACATACTATTCATACACTAAAACTACACCTTTTTTCTTTTCGTTGACCCGGGCGCAGCCAATGTCTTTTTGGTACGTTCGTCTTCGGCTGTTGTAGTTGGCGTTGGTGAGATGCTACGCGACCGTCGATGCTGTGTTTTTGGTGGTGTTGGTGAGGATGGTGGGGAAGCTACCTGGTTTGTGGTCTTAAGTGGATCATGGTCATTGTCCTCATTGTTGCTGGTACTGCTCCCCTGTTGCTGATGGTTCTGTCCATTTGATGAGGATGACGAAGTTTCGTCCCGGAGCTTACATAATCATATCGAAATAGAATCAATAAAAAATAAAAAAAAAATTAAAAAAAAATAAGCAAAACCGACATCAAGCACCATGTTCTATTAGTATATATATATATATATATATATTACCTTATCGATTGATCTTTGCTTATTAAGCCATCGCACGGCAAGAATGGAAGCAGCCATCCATTGTCCCTTGGCCAAATGGACAGGAAGAAGGACGGGAGGACTGGAAAGGCGTCGTTCAAATTCGTCTTTGGCCCATTGCTTGATGTTTTCGGGGATCCGAGACCAATGGCGGTTGGCACAAGTTGGGTATTTGATTTTCAGTTCCGCAATGATCGCATTGGCCATTCCATTGAACGTCTTGAGTTCGCTGGTGACCTCTGTCTTGTGCAAGAGAATTTCGAGGGCTTCCTTCAAATCGGTTTGTGTGGCTGGTTTTGATTGTGGCGTGCCATCTTTCTTTTTTCGTTTCGTCAGGTGTTTGGGCGTATCCAGTGTCCGTTCATGGTCTTCAAGCCTTGGCTGCGGTTCCTGCTGCTGCTCTCCCTGTTGATGACAGAGTTGTTGTACCCATTGTAACATATGTTGTTGTCCTTCCAAAATACGTTGCTGGTCTTGTAAAAGTTGGCGGATATGATCAGTTTGCTCTTGTAATAGATTCCCATTTTTTTCAATAGTCGCTTTCACGCTATGCATTTCGTCTTGAAGATGGACGATTTTCTTATCGATGGATTTTTTAGAGACGGATGAGCTCTTCTACAGAATAGAAACACGTCAAAAAAAAAAAAAAAAAAAAAAAAAAAGAGTTCATTCGTATTTTTTCATAAATATAATTGATTTGATTCTTACCATGGGAAAAATAGAAGTGCCTTGGTGAAATAAAAGGGAAAGGAGGGGTAGAAAAGCAAGAGGAGAAAACCAAGTTTCAACGCATTGAATCTCCGCTTTTTTTTGTGGAGCGTGAAGTGGATCTGTGCGGCGTCCATTCAATAACAGGTACTCATACTGTTGATTTCGTTGACTAGCATTTTTTTAATCTATCTTATTATAATGTAGTAAAGCAAGAACTTAAAGTAAACCCAAATGAACGTAGAAACGTTTCACATTACATACCACAAAGTGTTCGTCCTCCAAAAAAATGGATGGATTGGTTCTCGGCTATTATCAAAGCAGTCTAACAGCATCAATTCTTTTAGAATGACAATCTGCAAGCGTTCTAAAGGTTTTGGAAGGTAAAATCTGGTCAGCAGTCGAATAATGCGAGTTCTCGAAGCTGTGGACAGCTGTTGACTTTATGCCCATAAAAGAGAGCCAAGTCAGCGGGATTTTGTGACGATCCGTGATATCATTTCAGTTGGAAAATGATCAAGTGTAGTTCAGGTTCAAGAAAAAAGGAGATACAAGGAAAAAAAAAAAAAAAAAAGAGAGAGAGAGAGAAAGTGCATCGTAAAAATATTGGAACCTTATGTGGCACCCGATTCTCAACATCGTCGCTTCTTCCAACGTGGCACTCTAAAAACGATCCAGTATCTATTAGAAATCCAGGCGCCACAAAATAATGAACCGTACAATGACAACAGGAAATGATCCCTGAAAATAAAGTCCACTTCCCCTTTCTTAATGCATTGCAACACCGTCGCCCAATCAAATGTCGCCTTCCAAGATACTAAAAGACACACCAACGTTTACTAAGATAAACCAGTCCATTGGGTTAATTTGAAGACAAATCATCTAAACTGCCCTTTAATTGTAATTATATGCAATAAAAAAAGTCATTATTGTATAAATAATAAAAACGAAGACTTGGGTTTTTTTTTATTTTTTTATTGAATGAGTTTACTACAGCTAATCCTAGCCCCCCTAAACTACACTATACTATTCCAAATTGATATATTCGTATAAACTAAAACCGATAAAGACAATAATTCACCACCTGACGTAATACCATAGAGCCACCACCCAAAGATCATTTTTCATCGTAGTGTTCCAAACATCGCCGACCAATGTTTACCACGAATCTGTGTGTCAACATCATCCTCGTCATAGTCATCATACGCAGGAGATTTCCCTGCAATTTCGTTGATTGCCTTTTTGTTCAATTGAAACTCATTGTCCAATTGAGTATCCAGGAGATTGGGGAACATGCCGGAAGAGAGACCACAAAACATAAGATGGACGCTGGTGAGGCATGGGCAGCGGGTGACCAGTTCGTACACTCCATCGTATGAGACACTGGTGCAATGTGATAAATTAATGTTGGTCAACTCGGGCAAACACGCAGAAATGATAGACAACAGATGATAGGTGATTTTGGAGCCTCTCAGATCAAGACCAGAAAGATGAGGATGTGCTTGTAAAAATTCACCAAAACAATCGATGTTGACGCTGTCGTTGTTGACAGCGTATTCGTCCAAATCAACCCCTGGAAGGCCATTGATGGCCAGTTGAGTCAACTTGGGCCACCGCACTGTTGTCAACAGACAATGCACAAACGAAGGAGGCGCATTCCAGAGTGCAAAGTGGGTCAAATCACTCATCCGTGATAAATCCGCCATCCCCTTTTCTAGACATGCCCAGTTGGTGTCATCATGGAAATAGCCGAGCGAGAGTTTCTCCAAGGGACAACACTCCAAGGCTGCAAAAAGAGAAGGAGACAGACTACTACTACTACCTTGAGCTTGTTCTTGTAAACCGAAATTACGAAGATGACGGCAATGTTGCCCGATGGCTTCAAAGGACAGTTGGGTGATGCCATTCGTGTTGACGAGATACAGGGACGTGAGATGGCGGCAATAACAAGGCACAAGAAGGATACTAATGTCGGTGATGCGGCTTCCGGAAAAGAGAGAGAGATGCTGCAAAAGAGGGATCTGTTCCAAAAAATACAAAAGTGTGTCATCCGTTGCATAGGAACCCATCACATCGAAAGAACGGACATACTGTCCCAGCAAAGGTAGATGGTCATCAAGTATGGCTGCATGGTCCTTCGTAACGAGTGTGATCGTTGCCCATAATAAAGGGGTGGTGACTGAATGGAAAGACCGATTGACCAGTGCGCATTCGTAAAGCTCTTGTCGAGTAAAGCCACGTAGAATAAGTAATATTATTTCATTGGGTAAACGTCCAAGTCGAGTCATGTAAAAAGAAAAAAGTGTTTAAAAAAACAAAAACATAGTCAGTGGCGTAAAACTTACAAAAGTGAAGCATCAACAAAAAAGCGCCCTGTCATGCCTAACACCCACGTGGTTTAGCAATTACCCACACCATGTACGTGCTTCTTTTTTTTTTTGTTTACAGTGTGTATGATTGCTTGGTTCTTAAATAGCGGAAGGCCTATATCCTGCGTGATCCTCTGTTTATTATTACCATGCTATGATATCTACGTTATTCGCATACATTCATTCTTTTTCCCGACATCCGAATTTCCCGCAGACCCGGGAAAGGCACTCAGCTTGCTCTTTGTTTCG
This sequence comes from Absidia repens, assembly GCA_002105175.1. Lineage (NCBI taxonomy): Eukaryota > Fungi > Mucoromycota > Mucoromycetes > Mucorales > Cunninghamellaceae > Absidia > Absidia repens. The sequence goes on from MCGE01000021.1 coordinate 69,169, forward strand.
GGTTTTAAATATGATCCAACAAAAGAATTCAAAAAAAATACACTGTATCAACTTGAACTATAGGTAGATTCAGTCATTGTGTAAGCTTTCCTTCATTAACTACCATTGAATTGGTAATAAATTCCCTTGGAGCATGATAGAATGCACCGTATCTTGTAAGAATCCAAAAAAAAAAAAAATAGTACCTCAGACAATATTCATGCATGAATGATTTTCCTATTTTAGTAACTACTTTTTTTCCCACTGACATACCTATCATATTCGTTATCGAAGGATGACAATGGCCAACATTAATCAAAATTTGTAACAGCTATAAAAAAAAAGATATATATTGCACAAGACTTGAAAGACACATTGAAAGATATATTTCACTGAAACAAGCCAAAAGAAACGTGTTTTATTCAACTGCATGGAGATACAAACTATGGGAAAACCAAACACTAAACTAAGCTAACGGAGGGCTTCAAAAAAAAAAAAAAAAAACCAGCGCATGGTGGGTGTGGATCCTAGATTCAAAATGAAAGGGTTTCCCCATGCATCTTTGTGATCTCTGAACTGAAAACCATTCTGAGAATAACAATATTACCCATACATAATAACGATGCAATTCTGTTTTTCTCATACTCATCAAGGTAATAATAGTATAGTATATTTAGTCTCCCTCTCCTCTTGATTTCGTAACCCGGTTGCAATCAAATTAAATATGATAGAGACATTATCCAACAATCAACAAGATAAAAAAACAAAAAACAAAACATGACGAAAGAACGGTGGCTTTATTATTATTTCCATATTGAATAAACTGCTATATATAACTAACATTATGCTATACTATAAAAATATATGCGGATAAGCTACCACTATTCTTCACTTCCGCGGGGACAAAAACCAATCACCTCCCATCCTTCCCCTTTCAATGCACAGATATCAAAAAAAAAAGAGTCAATGATGGTATTATTTTATTAAGATAGTATCAAAGAAGACCGAGGAAAAGAGGAAGATATAAATATATATATTATATATAAAAAAAAGTAAGATATCTAATATAAAGGTAAAAAAAATAAAACTACATAGGACTAAAAACTACATAAAAGCTAAAGCTTCACACAATAAGAAAACAAAAACGTCATCTTTCCCGATCAACACTACAACTTGGCTTGTTCCAAAGGAAGTTGAGTCAAGCGTTGCACCCAATCTTGCCACAGGGTCCTTGATGTTTGTCGATCATTGCTTGGGTCACATCTTGGGCTTGACCATCCGCCGCCACCGCACGCACCGTTAACAGTCCCCCAGCACCAGCACCTGCAGTGGTCAATGAAGAAGGGTCATTTAAAAAGTGGGCCATGGTATCAATCGATCGTCGCACCGCCGGGGTCGGCAACAACATTTGAAACACATGTGGCATATCATCATATAAATCCAACACCACCCTTGTTGTTGCTGCACCAGCACCCTGACCGTTTTGGTTGTTATTGTTAGTTGCCATCAAACTGACATAAATCGATTCATCACGTAACTGTTCCATGTTGCCCGTTTGAATCAACAGCGGCGGCAAGTCTTGCCATTGGCGTGGATCATGCACAGGACTGACCAACGGGTGACGCAGGAGTCGGTTGGGCACATAATGATGGACTTGTTTCCCATTCGCCCATTTCGCCATGGTGGAGGTGGAAGGTGGAAGGTAGTCGGTCAGTTCATTGGATGCACAGGAGGGTAATGCGTGTGTTAAATCAACCCAGGGCGAAATCGGAATGGCACCTCCTGGCGCAGGCAGACCGTGGTCACGGATCGTCAATAATAAAGCCATGGTCAATCCACCACCTAATTTATTTATTTTTTTATAAAGAAAAAAGAAAAAAGTAAAGATTTGCGGGGGGATGAGTTCTTTTCTGCGAAAAAAAAATGAAAAGTGGTGGTTGTGTGTGTGTGTGTGTGTGTGTGTGTTACCTGCAGAGTCACCAGCAATCACAATATCCGATGGGGCCACAGGGGCAAAGGGCGCCTCGGGTGGCGGCGCTATCAGATACAAGTAAGCGGCCAAAGCATCTTCCAGGGCACATGGGAACGGATGTTGAGGCGCCAACCGGTAATCCACCGCAAGCACACGCGCACCACCGGGACCACTTTTGAGGGCCAGTTGACTGAGGAGAGGACGGTACATTTTATAAGTGCCCAAAAAATAAGCGCCACCATGGAAATAAAGTAACGTCTTTTTGTTGGAAGTTGACGAGGAGGAGGAGGGTTGGATCCAACTTGCTTTCAAAGGCTCGGCGGTCATCCGATCATCTTGCCATGCCCATGATGTGTTCAAGTCATCACCATCGTCGAGGTCCAGTGCATGCTCCAGAATGGCGCCGCCCTTTTCCCGCCATTCGGTGCCAATGGTGAATTCGGCTTCAGTGCAATGTTTGGAGAGGGGTTGGGTGCGTTGGTTGACGGCACGTTGGATTTTTTCAATCGTTCGTCGGGTCGAGGCCTCCGATTTGACGGTGGTGCTGGCATGGCTGGACATCATGGGCGACGTGTATGCTTTGATAATGGCCATCATGAGATTGTATTTCAAAGTCCATGATTTCGCCGGTGGGCCTACAGGAGGGAATAAATAAAAGAAAAAAAGGTCAATGAATGAAGGGAGGGTGGGGAAATGTCGTTGATTTACCTTCAATGAAATGGGAATAAGTGGTGGAGGTAATAATAGGCGTAAGCCATTTGGCTGTGGACAGCATACTTGGTTTTTTGGCTGGCATCGAAAGGGCGAGAGAGGCGTCTACGTTGAATTAATGACAAGAACAAGAAAAAAAAAAAAATGAAAAAAGAAAAGAGAAAAAAGGGTGGGGTTTTATTAAAAATAATCGAAAAGGGGACGATTCCACTTTGTCATTATTATTCCCGCCCAGCACAAATCCTGTCACCAATGAGAAAAAAAAAAAAATTGAGACACAGCAGTAAATCGTTCACCTACATAATCAGTAAATGTTCAATTCTAGCGAAAATCAGTTGACACATAACATACAAATTCATATTCATCCACATAATAGATGTACCCCAAAAATAGTATATATATATTCGTTTTATTAATAACCGCCCCACAATTAAATAACAAATCACCAACATTCTAAATCGCAAATTCTAAATATAACAAAAAACTAACTGACTTCCTTCTATTCAAATAAACTAAATTCATCCTTCAAATCCGGGTCCATCATCGCCATGTTCGTCTCCAGCAGCCTCAGTTTCTGTTGTTCCAGGCGTTGTTGTTTGTGTTGATGCGCATTGGCCAATGGCGGTAAGCGTTTTGTTTTGCATTGCGTACAGTGTGATACACAATGCCAGCACCTTGTCAACAATGTATGGCATGCCCAACACCGTTCGGTCTTAGAAATGATTCTCGTACAATACTGTTGTTGCGGTTGCGGTTGCTGTTGCTGTTGTTGCTGTTGTTGCTGCGGTTGCTGCTGATTATTGTCGTTATGATTCGTCGTGTCTAGTTGTAACTCGTCCATCTGATCCTCAAGCGTTGAAGGAGGATCATAACAACGTCGGATATCCAACTCGACTTTATCTACACATAATCGATCCAGGGTCCGTTGATATGCATCCAAATGAGGTTCATAATCCATATAATAATGATAGATATCCAGGTGGCGTAAGGCCAAGGAGCCCGGTTGCAAACTGCCTCGCTTGATCAGTTCTTGTAAGATCTTGGTATCGGTTTCGAGATTGGTATTGAAGCGTCGTTGCTTGGCACTGAGTCGTAACATGCGTGGGAACTTTACCATCATGACAATCGGTGAGATCATGGAATCGTCTGTCCCGTTCATACTTATCTATCAAAGAAAAAGACCGATTAATAAATTAAAAACAGAAAGTGAGATCGCTTGCTTAAAATAACCGCCACCACTTACTTGTTCAACTCGGAGACGTAACCCATGCCCATTGTCGTCTCGGAATCGTCGCAACGCTGCATACACGGCATGTAAACCATGGCTATCGAGATTGAATTCCAGTTGTTTCCAGATCGTCGGTGACGCCAATAACGAGTACCGGCACCACGTACATGTATCGAGCAAGTTCCATAAAGAGCATACATCAAGATACGACGCAATGGATGAGAGGAGTTCGGCAGGAAGATGGATCAGTGATAATACGGGTGGTGTTGCTGGTGGTGAAGACATGGGGAAGAACGAGGTGTGGTATAGGTGTGGAAGAAAGAAAAAGGGAATGGAAGAAGTGTGTCAAAAAAAAAAAAATCCAAAAAGCTTATTCAGCAAAAGGGGACGGGATTTGAAATCATGGGCAACGAGGAAAAAAGAATTTAATACAATAAATAAATCAAATAAATAAAAGGCTATAATACAAAAAAAACAAAAAGGAAAAAAAAAAAGAAGATTGGGGAGATCATGTTCGCCACACAGGATCCCAAGGCCGTTGTTTGTCATAATTCATGATCGGTGTCGTTTGTGCTTGTGGTTGAGTTTGTGGTGGTAAAAAGGAAGGTCGATCGGTGGTACGATGGTTTGCTGGTTGCTGTTGCTGTTGTGATGAAGAAGAAGTCGTTGGACACACCAATGGATTTTCCTGTAACATGCCCATGGCTTTTGTTTCATCAAACATGATTTGGCCAAATAACCCCGTATCATATAAAAACGCACTGCTATTGAAATCAATGGTGGTGGCCCCTGAACCTGGAAAAGTGTCAGGAAGATCAAAAGACTGAGGTATGTCGGTAGCGGTAGTGACTGGAAGGGAGTAAGGATAGGGTGTGGCGGGTGACACAAGACCAGGCATGGACACTGGCGGGCCTCCTCCGAAAGAAGTGGTGGGTAACGATTGTTGCTGTTGAGGTGGCGCCGGTGGTGGTGGCAAAGCGTCCTCATTGGTGGGTGTGTTGTAGGATGGAAAGGGATGTTGTTGTTGGTGTGGGGATGACGGTAATTCATATCCAGTACGTTTATGGTGTTCTTCTTGTGAGTATTCGTACATCTTGCTATGTTGAACTATCAAATCCCTTGTGGTGCTGGATAACCGTTCACAGACTGGCCAATAAGGTCGGAGTAACTATTTTTTTTAAAAAGAAATATGAGTGAGTTTGGAATCCATAGACAATAAAAAAAAAAAACAACTTTACCTCGATCATATCGTATAAGAGTAACAAGCCCTTGGTGCCTTTTCGATGTTGTTCTTCGGTTTTTGTAAATGTGGAGGTCATGAGGATGGTGGCAAACATATAAGAGGAGTAGCCCATGTAGGGGATGACGTTGACACTACAGATATCCTTCATGGCCTGGAAGATGGGCATGACTTCGTGGACCACCCGTTTACACATGGCAACGCTTTCATTGATCCGATCCCATGTTGATGACGAGAATTGTTGTTGCAACTGAGTGTTGTTGTTTGAAGATTGTTGGTGTTGATGATCGATATAGGCAAGACTTCCCCGATGTAATGCCAAGACCAACGTTCGCCAAATCACATGAGCACATAAATAATGGTTGATTTTACCACGACTGGCACGTTCCAAATGAAATTCAAGATCTTGGTGAGAGAAATCATAATGGTCGGGAAGGCCGTTTTTCCAATCCATCAGTGCATCATTGAGTTGATCAAAATCATCCATAGGAGGCCATACTGTTGATTGCTGCTCAGTGTTGTTTTTGTTGTTGGCTTTGGCACGTTGCATCCCCTTGATCACCATACCAAATAATTCCATCAAGGTCAAATAGTGTCTGACAAACGAGCCCAACGAATCCGCTTTGACGGGTTTGTAGTCGACAGTCACGTTTTGGTGTATAGGATTGAGAAGCGCAAGGGATTCTTCGTCCGGTAACCCCACATCGTAGTCGCCTTTGCTGAAGAATTGAGGTCGAGAATTGCCAGCACTGCCATATCTAACATAACAAACACAATTGTGTATGAGTCTCGTTTTGTTTGGGGAGCAGCAGGGGAGGGAGATCATTTTAAACTTACTTGTCAATATTGAAGCAACTCCAAAAAATCCGCCTTCGCATGAGCATGGCTACACGATCCATGGTGCCATCTTTTTTGTACACCGGGAGTTTCAGTGTTTCTTCTTTGTGGAACCCAAGTTCAAAGCAAATCCTAATTACATAAATCACATGAGCCACCGTTGCGCCACAAAGACACGTTTTTTTTGTTTTTTTTTAGGGGTATATACCTTGCCGCCAATCCACCATAGATCCAAGCCCTACCAGAAAAAAAAAAATTAAGTTTCTATAGTTACAGTAACGAACTCACCACCCTTGTTTTAAATAATTACCTTGAACCAGCAGCACGACCATATTCAAGACAAGCCATCACACCCCAGAATTGTAAATTAGGTACGGTGGGCTCAAACAAATCATTGCTGATCAAGGCACCGGCTTTTCTGGCAAATTTCTCACCGGCCCAATAAGGAGGGTCGGTTTTGATATCAGGATGATCCGAGAATCTAACAGAAAAAGAAAGGTGAGATCAGTTTTCATCACTCCTCTATCAACCCCACCGGAGTAATTCCCTTTTTTTTTTACCTTGCACCAATGGCCATGACACTCCATAATAAAGGGGGCGAGATGGACCCATCTTTGATCGACTGCACCAAGGTGGCATGATGCACTAGTGGGAAGATCGAGTTGATGTACTTGAAAAAAAAATCCACCAAATGAAGTACCACTTCCTCGGACGGCATGGTCACATCTACCAATAAGTAAGAAAAAGTAAAGTAAATTGGGCTGGTTTGCTTGGGAGATCGTTGTTCTCTTGTTGTTGTTTTTTTTTTTTTTACCTTCCGCGGTGGAGGTTGGTCCTGGTGCCAGAAATGGTGGTGGTGGGATTGATCTTGATTCACCGCCATTGTTGCTGGCAGTGTTGCTGTTGCTATTGCCATCACCGGGAAGACTCGTCAATCGTCGTTCTAATAATGCTAATCGTTCCTCTAATAATTGTACATAGCCTTTCCTTGGTCCTCGTCGTTTGCACGCGGCATAAGAGCAATCGATAGCGGCGTTCATACAGTTTCTACAATTCGGTTTCGCACCATCGCATCGTTTCTACATAAACAAAAAAAGATATATGAATATGAGGAATGAAGGCAGCGAGGTGATGAAGTTTAATGTGAGTTGTACCTTTTTCTTTCGACAGGGCGTGCAAGCTTGGGTGGCTCTTTCCCGTTTCTTGCCAGTTTTCAACGTAGAGTAATCAAAAGCGTCATCCTCGTCGGACGATGGGTGTTGATGATGTTGTTGTGGTAGTAAGCGTCGTTCCATGGAGTATCAAAAAAGAAAAGGAGAGGAAAAAAAAAGAAAAAAAGGAGTGTGTGTGTGTGTGTGGAGTGGAGAGGGGACAACAAAAAAGTGAAAGACAAAAAAAAAAAAAAAAAAAAAGATTGAATGCCCGCAAGATAATCCTTTTATACCACCCCCCACCCACCCATCCACCCACCATCACCTCCCCGGATCATAAACATCCGTGTCCCGAATGGGGCAAATGAAGACAAACTTACATTTTTTTTTATTGTAAAAAATGCATTTCAATATGAAAATAAACCCGACTAAAAACAAAATCCGGCACACTATCATCCATTTAATGGCGAATCCGGGAAATCCAAATCCCAAAATCCAGGCGGCGTACTTGGTTGTTTGTACCTTTCACGATGCCGAGAATACTTTTGGATCCTTTCTTCCACTCCCCCAGGGGCTGTGGCCGAAGTCGAGTTTTCAAAATACTAATTTCATTAGAAAAAAAAAAAAGAAAGATGGTGTTAGTTGTCTCCCCGGATGGTTCCTTCGTCCCATGTCCTTTTTTTTTTTTTACCTTGGCACAACATGCACATGTCACTCCATGTAATTTGGCGCGTTCATCCTTTTTGCGTACCACTTCAGCATACGGGAATTCACTACGGAAAAAAAAGAAAACGAGTCAGTGGTGGGCCTCGATTTTTCTTTTTTTTTTTCTGGTTCATTACCTATCAGGGGCCGGTCGTTTCAAAAAATGTCCGTCATCATTGTAATTCTTTCTAGATGGTTGGTTGGCGTCAATGGTAGTGAGCGTTGAGCGTTGTTTCGACAACAACGACGACGACGACGACGACGAAGATTGAAACATTCTATCACGGTACTGTGCATACGTTAGAGGTCGGTGCTCGTCTTCATCCTGATTGCTATCGTGGTGGATCGTCAAGGCTAGTGACGGTTGCTGCTGCTGCGGCTGCGGCTGCTGCTGATGACGGTGATGCCGATTGGTAGGGCTTTTTGATGGATCCCAAGCTGTCGTTTGATTGGTTCCTCGTTGTTGTTGCTGCCGGGCAATAGGCGTGTTGGATATAGGTGAGATGATCACTGATACTTTTTGTTGTTGTGGTAGTGGTGGTGTGGTTTCATTGGTGAATGGTGAGCCGTCATTATCCTCCATGCCTCCTCCATCGGTGGTATGAGATGACTGCGATGATATTTCCGTTACTGACACTGGTGGCGGTACTGCTGCTTCTGCTGCTGCTGCTGGTATATTGGTATCATCGTCTTTAGCATCTAATAAAGCTGATATTGGAGGCGGTGCATCGTGGGTGTTATGATTGTTCGTTGGAAGTGAGGAGCAGATTTCCCATTGTGAAGAACAAGAAGGAGCTGGAGGAGGATCAGTGGTATCAAAGAAAAACGAGTGCATATCTCTTTCTCCCAGTCGAATATGGATCAATGCATGGTCGTCATTATCATTGTCCTTGTCGGCGTTCTTTGGATGCTGTTGTTGGTCGGTGGTAAATGGGTTGCTTTTGATGGAAGAGGGTAAAGTACGCCGTGAACTTGTTACAAAACTTTCTTCTATCATTGATATTGATGATGTTGGTTGACCTGCTTCGACTTTGTCTAGTTGTTGTTTCCCATGCTGTTGATGTATGCTAACGAGATAAATTAGTACATAGTTTGTTGGCACATTGATTTGAGCACTTACAAGCCGCGTAGTAATCGAATCTTATCGTTTTGTTTCTTGATTAGCTTTTCATAACCTAATAAATCAATAGCAGATATTTTTGTTTTTGCTTTTAAGTATAATAGATGGAGAAGTGGTGACACGTTTTTGTTGTTGCTTGCTTACTGGCGATTTGTTTTTGTTGTAATACAATGGTCGTTTGTGCTTCATGGAGATCTTCTTGGTCTATTAGCAAAATAAAAATAAAAAGTGAGTCAAGTGGGTGGTTTTCTCAGGAAGAATGTTTTACTTACATTCAGCTAAGGATGAGGAGGCTCCATTCATTGGTATATTGTATAAAAATTATTTGGTCCAACAAAAAAAAAAAAAAAAAAAAGCTTGACAGAGATATTTTTGCACGCTGGGTTTCAAACAAGGCACAAACCCTTGTTGTCAAATTTGTGCCTACCCGATCGCCCCACTGCTATTTGGCAATAATGCTAGACTGTAGTATATTTCTTTCACTGACAAAATGGTGTATACAACAGGAAACTTCTGGTTTGTGACTATATAAAAAGAAAGGGATGAAATCCCAAAAGACATAGCCATTGGATGGATTGGGCGGACATTGGGAGTGTAATAAAAAGTTAGTGCCGTCCTTCTATGTATGCATAGATTGGGAAGGAATGTGGAGAATGAACCAGGGGGAGGGGGGTATTGCCGATAGCAACATTATAAAACGGATGATGATTTTTTCATCTATTTCATTTCAGTTTATTCGCAAATCTTACCTATAACAATGACCAGCACCACCACTACTACTGCTCCTGCTGCTACTACTACGACTACTACTACTACTGTAAGCAGTGATCCACCGTTACAGGGACGCGTCGATACATTGACCGATGACCAAACGAAGATGCTGAAACAAATCTGGCGTCAACTTTTAGTTTTATTTAAACAAAAAGGCGAGCCATGGACCCCTCCTTCACCCATCAATGATCCTACCACAACAACCAAAAAGAATAGGGACGATGATACGATGTCTCAAAAAAGTCTCAGTCTCAGCCTCAGCTTCAGCAGCAGCAGCCTCGGCATCGGCAGCAGCAGCAGCAGCAAAAAAAAGAAGAAGAAGAAAAGCAAGAAATCGAGTAACGATGAACATGGATTTGAAACGAATTTATTTATTGGCAAGACATCGAATCCGGCATGGACATCGTTGGGGGTAGAAGAAGCCATGCCGTTGATTCCAGGTCATTTATTACATATGACGTTTTGGAATATGGTGACGGGCGATAACCCCGATTGTGTGGTGCTACGGTACTTGCGTGCAAGGAAATGGGATGTGGATGCCGCTTATACCATGTTACTCAATACACTCCGGTGGCGGATTTATATGCGTGTGGATGATGTGTCCGCGCTCGGTGAAACTGGGATGGTGCGTGTTCTGGAGGAACTCAAGCCTGGAATGGGTGAACAGTTTTATTATAATGTCCATTCCAATAAAACTGTCCTTGGAGGCCCTGATAATGCCGGTCGTGGCATTTGGTAAGGTCACTTGTTCCCGAAAAAAAGGAGTGTGGCGGACATTGATTTTTTTTTTTTTTTTTTTACTAGTTTTGTCAATGCACGGTTCCATAGAAAAGAGGACCAGGATTTGGAAGTCATTAAATTATTAACTGTATACGTCATGGAGCTCTCTCGTATGATTGTCCATCAGCCAGTGGAAGCGGCATGTATTGTTTTTAATATGGAAGGGTTTACTTTGGCCAACATGGTAATGTGTCTAAACAAAAAAAAAAAAAAAAAAAGGAATTAGTCTCTCATCTTTTGGTTTTTTTTTTATTTTACTTAGGACTTTGAATTCACGAAATTTTTATTACATTGCTTTGAATCGTATTATCCAGAAACATTAGGCTCATGTCTTATTCACAAAGTCCCATGGGTATTTTCTACAGGTAAAAAAGCAAAAAAAAAGAAAATGTGTGCGCCGCCCCCCCCTCTCATTTTCCGACTCTTTTCTTTTTTTTTATTACCAAAAAGTGTGGACCATGATCACACCGCTCTTAGACCCTGTGGTCGCATCGAAGATCCGGTTCACCAAAACATTGAATGAGCTTTCACAACACGTATCTACGGCAGTCTTACCACCGTTCTTAACCGGCAAAGAAACCATCAAGGTCGATAAGGGGGTTGAGGCGTCGCTGCAACGGACTCCACCACCGGAAGGCACCCTCAAACGGCCTATGACACCTGAGGTGCTGGATTACAACACCATGATAGAAGAATATCAATACCAAACATCTTTATGGGCCGCCCAGTCCACCACCAAAGCCTCGGACCCGGAGCGAAAACAATTGGCCTTGATGTATCGACATGCCACCATCAATGCCGAACTTTACTTGCGCGGCCGGACGTCGTACCATGAGATGGGCCTTGCCGGCGTTGAAAGGGGTCGTCTTTTGCTCAAGTATTTGGGAAAAGTACCCACCTTGGATATTACTGATAGTGTTTAAATAAATAATAACAATAATAAAAAAAGAAAGCATTTTTCTTCCCCCTCCCGTCTCTTTGCTATGTGCTCTGATCCCCACATCGTTCCAAAAGTAAGAAAGGAAAATGCGCGCGAGTTTCAGCAAGAACGTAAAAAGTAACCCTACTGTGGTTTTTTTTTTTTAATCAATATTCAGTTTTAATTTAGTCTCACACACTTGCCAAGAAAAAAAATCCACTGGGTGGGGCAAGTGGTCATAATGGGAGAATGAAAGAACGAGTGATTCTGGTAGGATAATTCACTAACCAGATATCAAACAAAATATTTGACATTGTTTACCATTCGGTTTCGTTTAGAGAGTGGGATCAACCAAAAACAGACATACTAAATTTAAAAGCAGATGGTAAATGTAACTAAAAACTAAGAAAGCGAGATTTTTTGCAATAAGGAGAAAGGGCCTGTTGAAAGAAGTTCGTGTGAGGAAGTCTAATATGTAAGATTTGGAGGAATGATCAACACAAGCCTCAAGAGTGGGCCGGGGGGGAGATAAATGTAAAATTAGAAATAGAAAATAGACAATACAAGGCATAAGTAGGACTAAATGGAAAATCTGTCATTGATGTACAACAACAACCGTCAACACTAATCAAAACAGCTGATCTCAGTAAAAAATAAAATAAAAAGGATCTACTGCACTAGACATACGAAAGACTAATAAAACAGCTTTTCATTGAAGCACGTAAAAAAAAAAGATATATTTTATTCAGATGTAGATGCAAAGTATGGACGAATTTAAACACTATGATAAGCTAATCAAGTCATCTAATGATGTCCTCAGATCCTAGATCCAAAATGAAAGGGTTTCCCCATGCATGTTGTCATCCCTGAGCTGAAACCTCTTCTAAACTAGTCCTAACACTAATATATGATCTTCATTACCTCAAACAAATTGAATGATGAAGAAAATAAAGGGGAAGAAAAGAAGAAAAATGAAAAAGAAAATCCACGTGGGCGGGATTTAAATTGTTATCTCCCTCCCAAAGCCAAAACCGATCACCCAAAGCAGCACTTTTTTTTTTTATCATATCAGAAAAACATCTCCCCTTACTATGATGTACCTTTTGTACTTTTACTATCATAATATATAACATTCAGTAGTTCAACGGTTTGATTGTCAATCAAAAAGAATAAACAATTATCTTTAGCATTTCCTGTGTGATCCAATTTCTTTTTTCCGTTCTTGTACCATATCATAATAATAATAATAATAATAAAGGGTCATTTTATTGAAGGGGGGTTATAATATATAAGAGTACAATAGTAAGGTGTGAGAGGGGGTGGAGAGTATCATATCAACGAAACTAACACTAAAGAGTACAATAAAAAAAAAAGGAGGAGAGAATCATCATCAAGAAGATTCTATTTTCGCACGGCTTGCATGGAGTTCAACAAAGAGTGATTGGCATCATCCTATATATTGTTCAGAACACATAGAAACAAATTCATTAGCAAAAAAAAAAAAACTACATTTTTTTTTTCTTTCTGTTCTTCTATTTTTTTTTTTTACCATTTCCAAGGACCAAATCATCAAGCCACCCAATTTATGCTGAACCACATACTCGGCCTTGGCTTTGAGCGAAGCAGGATTATCATACGTCAAAAGGGTCTTTTGATGGGTATTGTAAGCATAGGGTGTGAAAGTGGCATGATCCCAGAAGTTGGTCCAATCGGATTTGTTATGTTGCACGCCTTCAGAGACAATGGAGCGGTATTGGTATTCGCCACTGAAAGTCGCCTTGGCACCAGGACAAGGATCAGCACCCTTTTCATCGTACTTGTCACCTTGGATTTGGGTCTTGCTACGGAAAGGAACGGCGGCACGCGCACCCGTGGCTTTTTCATCCACAGCAGCTAAATAACCATAGAAAGGAACACCCACAACCAATTGGTCACGAGACATACCGGCCGACGTCCATTGTTGGATGGCTTGTTCCACACTGCCTTGATCACCACCGTTCTTCAAAGCCGCATTGGCCCCAGTTTTGCTGTTCCATGTACCAGAAAGATCGTACACCTATCGGGGGTGGTGGTGATGAAGAAAAAAAAAAATGGTAAGTAAAAAAAGGTAGATGTTGAGAGAAATCGCGAAAATAAAAACTTTACCATCACGTTCAAGAAATCAACCGTCTTGGTCCATTCGGGATCCAATTTGGCGGAGGGTTGTTGGTTGCTATCATAAAAAGGCATGGTGGAAACAGCAGCGGTGATTAATTTGTGTTGACCAAGATCTTGACGTAAAAGTTTCATCAACGATAAAAAGTTGGCGGTGTCGTCCTTATCACTAAATTGTATATATTAGTCTGTTTGATTCAATTAAAAAAAATTGGACTAGTAAAACTTACACAGAGTTACAAGCAACACCATCAGGGCTATTGGGATATTCTAATGAAAGAAATAGAAATACCAAAGGAATGAGATTGGGGGATGAATCCATATATATATATCTATTCTTAGCCATTTGTGCCATTTACCCCAGTCAATATCAATGCCATCCAAATTATATTCAGAAACAGTCTTGATAAGTGTTTTGGCGAATTTTTGACGAGAGCCAGAGGATTTGACTAAATCGGAGAAGTGGACTGAGCCAGACCAACTATACAGAAAAAGGAAATCAAGAGAGCGCCCAGAGTCGAGTGAGTATAAAAAAAACTGGATATGGATGATTGTTGAATGTGTTTTTTGTTTTACCCTCCCACACTGAGACTAACTTTTTTCTTGTTGCTGTGGGCTTCCTTGACAACTATATTTTTGAATGAAACATAAAGAGTTACACGACTGATAATAGAGCAGGATGACCCAAACTTGGTTGCTTACCTGTCTTTAATTGATTGGCATCAAAATCACCCAAAGAACCGGATTTGTCGGGAATGGCAAACGCGTAGTAAATGAGATCCAATTTCGACCAAGCGATTTTGGAAGGAAGAGCCTAAATAAAATATACACGTATGTCAGTTTGTCAAAATGCGTTTATCTATGATATAATAAAACTTTTACATACCCAGTCAGTGACATAGGCAGAGATTTTCACATCGCTTGAAGCAGAAGCAGCAATAGAGGGCTCAATCAATACACAAGCGGTAACAAGTGTGGCCAAAGCCGCTTTGAATGAAACCATTTATATATAAAAAAAAAAAAAAAAAAGAATGGAATGGGGATGAAGAAAAAGAAAGGGAAGAAAAAGGAGAAAAAAAAAAGGGACGGTATTTTTATTTAGGGTAGATCCAAAAAAGTTTATTTTAATTGAATTTCCGCCAAGTGTAAGTAGTGACAATTGACAAAAGGAAACTAAGGGCCGCGCATTAATTTGTGCCACCCCGATTTGGGTCATTTATCATTTTTCTCCTAGTTGTTGTCATGATAATCATTAACAGAAAAAAAGATAGACTTGGCACTTATTACAATGAAAAGGAGGAGAAGCACTTACTTGCATTTGTACCAATCGCTCTCAGTATGTTCAGTCATTGGATTGATTAATCCGAAGTATAAAAAAAAAAAAAAAATTAACCAAATGGAATAAGGTTAATGAACACACACACCTACATCATTAATTATGATATGATGACACTTGATTTCATTCTCCGGTACTCCACCCTTTCCGTTTGGTTCTTTTAATAATATAACGAAATGATCCTTATTGACAACAATTCAAACTATATCCAATCATTCTTTTCCTTCCTCTTCTTGAAGTACATGTTCAAAAAAAAACAAGAAAAATCTCCTGAGAGAAAATAAAAATGACCCAAGGCAGAAAGAAAGAAAAAAGAAAAAAATAGTGTGGGCAACACAATTATATTAGAGGAACACAGGTAATGAACCTCGTTAAATAGAAAATCATCAACAAGAATTAGGCGTTACCTTTCTAGTCAAAGATCCAATTTCATTAATTTCGTTACTTTTCGTTTAGCGAGTGGGGGTATCTATTGCTCTGAAAACAGCACAAGAAAACAAATAAACGCCAAGATTGGTAACTCTTTCCATATAGTATAGTATGGATGATCTTGTCTCCTCGCCCCCCCTTCTCATACAGTAGGGTAGAAACACCTTATTTTTAATGGAAGAGGTGATTTGGGCCTCATCTACCCAGACTTGGCTCGTGTGGACTGGTTAGCAATAAATAATAAAACTATCTTTTTTTCACCGAATATCATGCGTTCTCCACACAACCCCAGCCAGAAAAAAAAAAAAAAAGCAGATGTAGTAAAAGCAATTCTGTACAGAAAACAAAAAACAAAAAAATCAGGGGCAATGGGGATTTTCAGGGAAGGGGATTGGTCAGCTCGATCTAACCGGCGTTTGAATCTCTCACCCAAACAGAAAGGTTTGTTCTTTTTTTTTTTTTTTTGTTCAAGCTTTTAGCTCCTTTATTTTTTTTTTTTTATTGTTTTATTTTCCATGTCATGCTCACCATCCATTGGACGCATTCGATCGATATTGGTTAGACCACCATCAACACCATCCTCATGGCAGCAGCAGCAGTTATGTTTTTACAGGTCATCACCATCCCGATCCTTGACAACATTAAGACGACGACCCACAAGATCAAGACTCAGCAACAACCCTGCATGGCTCTCGGTCATCCTTTTGGGTAGCAGTGGCACCACCATGGGCGCTTACTATTATTATTATTACTATGGTCACCGGTCCTCTAGCAACAACAACAACGACAACGATCTGTACTCTACATTCCAAAGTCTACGTCGGATGAGCCGTGTGGCGTGGGTAGGGCTTCAAGTGGCGATGGACTACCAGTGGACACATTGGCAACAGCGATCATCACCATTGCTCATGGCATCTTGTCCCAATGACCAACAACATCAACAACAACAACATCTGCGGATGGAGGCATGTCATTTACGGAGCGCATCACGTGTGCTGGCCTTGATGCAGGACCTGGGCGGGATCTATATCAAATTAGGCCAACATCTGTCGACGATGCATTATCTTTTACCTGACGCATGGACATCGACGCTGGCGGTGTTACAAGATCAATGTGCCACCGTCTCCACACGGGCCAGTTTGGAGCAACTGTTTTGGGACGAAACATCACAGACGATTGCGGATGTGTTTCAGGAGGTGGATTGGACACACCCTTTAGGTGTGGCTTCGTTAGCCCAAGTGCATCAGGGCATGTTACGTTCGACAGGCGAAAAGGTGGCGGTGAAATGGCAACATCCTTCGATTGAAACGTATTGTCGGTTGGATTTACAGTGTGTGACGACGCTCGTCAACTGGATGCAATGGTGGTTTCCTACGTTTGGGTTTGGTTGGCTGGTGGATGAAATGAACGAAGCGTTGCCGATGGAATTGGATTTTACCAATGAAGCCAAGAACGCCGACCGTGTGCGTGCCGAGTTCAAGGACGATCCAGGCGCTTTGGTGGTGCCCAAGGTGATGTTTGCTACACCTCGGATCTTGTGTATGGAATGTAAGTTTTTTTTTTTTTTTTTTTTTTTTTTTTTTTTTTTTTGCTTTCAGTTTGGTTTTTTGATGTGACGGATTCAAACAAAACAAAAAAACTCACCTTCATTTTTTTTTTTTTTTTGTGGGGGCAATAGATATCGATGGGGCACGACCGGATGATTTGGAGTACATGACGTCGCACAACATTGATCCTGTCCAAGTCTCTACGGAAATCACAACGTTATTTGCGAAAATGATGTTTCTTCATGGGTAATAAAAAGAAATCCATAGGTGATAGAGAGGAAGATCCACAAGAAAGAGATCGCTCATTTCTTTTTTTTTGTTTTGTTTCGATAGATTTGTCCATTGTGATCCACGTAAGGTTTCCATCATTTTTGATGTGTGTTTTTTTTATTATTATTAAACTCAACTTACCTTCATAGATCCTGGCAACCTCTTGATACGACCCTCCAGAAGCAACAGCAACAACAGCAGCAACAGCCCGAATTTCGATGTGGTTTTATTGGATCATGGACAATACCGGACATTGACAAGGGAAGTAAGGACGGATTATGCGCATCTTTGGACAAGTTTGATGCGCGGGGATGAACATGGGATTGAAACGTATGCGTACCGCCTGGGGTGTCAACAACCGCATCATCGCTTATTTGCCTCGTTATTGACCGGCCGTGAATGGCATACCATTGAAGCACGTCAACTGGGCTCGCCACCCACGCCAACAGAAACAACCCGGGTCGCCGGCCGCACCGACCTGTTTCTACACAAAATCGTCACCGTGCTGTCCAGTTTACCACGCGCCATGCTGCTTTTATTGAAAACATCCGATTTGTTGCGTCACTTGAATACTGCCCTTGAATCGTCGTCAGCGTCCACCTCACAAAGGAAATATGGGTCGTTGGTGCAGTGTTGTAACAAGGCCGTGTGGTTGGATACACGCCAAAAACTCTGGGAACGCTGGTCGAGCTTGGATTCGCTGGGGCTCGTCGTTGTGGGCCGCTGGTGCCGTGATTATCTGGTGGCATGGTGGGATTACTCTTTTTTGGATTGGGCCGTGTGGTATGCCCAGTCGTAGGGTGTAGAATAGATAATGGTTTGTGTGTAGTTGGCTCTTGTTAGCATTAGTTTGTATATATTAGACATCTTTTTTTTTTTTTTTTTTTTTTTGGGCTGTGCATGCACGTCGTTTGGGATTTTTTAACCGGCGACTATTTTTTCAATAAATGACCCTATTTTTTATTTTTTTTTTATTTTCTATTTTTTTTTTTTGTTTCGTTTCTTCTTTTCACCTCCATACCATGTTAGGCCGACTTTTCCATTTCACTGCCGATGCTGTACTTCTCTCCACCGTGCTTGCTGGTGTGAAACGCAATACCGGATTACAGTAAGTGGTTTGTGTGTGTGCGTGTCCTTTTTTTATTTTATTTTAAAATCATAGTGACCCCTCATCATCTCCATTGTATAGACCCAAAACCTCCACGATTGAAAACGAAGATATCCGTGGCTACGTACAAAAATACTTGAATGTCGGTGAATGGGTATTGGATAACAGTCTGGTGTTCATGACCAATTCCTCTTACTTTGAACGCAAGGAATAAAGGTAAAATCACGTCTCCGTCGCCACCTCAATAAAAAAGCACACACTACTGACGCTATAGTTGTTTTTTTTTTCGTATAGATGCCAAGCAGGTCTCTTTTTATTTGCCGTAGTTGTAGTTTTTATAGAACTTGATTTATTTATTATATCTCTACCTATCTTCTTCGTTGTACCTCTCTTTCTCTTTTGTATACTCTCTTGATTAGAAATAAAAATATATGTACAGTATCTATCTTGTTTGTCATTGGTGTTGATACTGTCACGTGTTTGCGTGTAACGTTTGTTTGCGATGTCGGATGATGAACGGGTGTGGATTTGACTCATTATAGGAAGGATGGCGGGTAGTTTTGGTGTTTTATTATTGATCCACGAGATCAGGTTGTTGTCGTTGTTGTTGTTTGAGTCATTCCTAAATATACCGGAAACTTTGGATAACTCAGTACCTTATTTATTGGGATTGTATAAATACGAAAAATATGGGAAGAATGGTATTTGGACAATAGAACAATAAAAATATATGAGATAAATGGTATTTTTTTCTTATTTGATTTATTTGAGTTGCCTAATGGAAGTGAGGGACAAAAGAAAAAAAAAAGGGGGGATTGGATGTAATTGACTATCCTAATGCTGTGGGAAGACAAGTGTGAAGATGGGGTTCACTATCTCTAAAAAAAGAAAGAAAGATGAGAGCGCCGATCATCAGACATTACCACAGATCGTCAGGTCACGCATTTGTTGCAAAATCGAATCCAAGCGACCATCACCGTTGGGGGAAGGAGGTGGGGGTGGCGATACCATCATTTGGTCATAACCTATCTGCCCGATCAATAATTGACTTTTTACCATGGCTTCAAAGGATGGGTCGACAAAAGGCACACGCAAGGCCACCAATTTGGGTAAATCGTTGATCAGGACCGTGTTGATGTTTTCATACATTTCCCTCGCCAGATTGGCTTCCTTTTCTGCCTTTTGATTTTTTTTCACAACAAAATAGAAGTCTGTCAGTTCCATCCATCTATCGCTACCCCGTGTGTTATTTTATTTCTTTACCATGGGGAGTTTTTGGGGATCCTCACTGGGGCGCTCGACCAATTTCCGGACCTTGACACGATGATTATCATAATCCAAGAGTTTCTTTTGTCGCCGTTTGATGGCTTCATTCACTTCTGGGAAATAAGCACAGTATCTTGCCAAAGGTTCCACTACGGTAATACGATAAGCATCGTCCTACAGAAATACATGAACAGACAAATAAGACCAAGGAAATACAAAACGTTTTTTTTCATAGCAGGTCGATCTATTTACCATATCGGATTTCATCCTTGTATCCATTTGTTGGATCACACGTTGATAGGCTTGGAATGCAGGTGTAGCGGGTGTGACATCATCAAAGAATTGAGCCATCGTTTCAACAATCCGTAATTGAGCGGCCACCAACGCTAAGGAAAACGTATAAAAAAGTGGTGGGTGAAAAGGTGGCCCAATCTATGTTTCCTTTCCCAGTGTACTTTCTTTTTACCTCTCATTGCATTTTGATATCCTTTGGCTTCTTGTGATAGCCCATCCATCTTTTGTTCCAATCTATAAAATACAATCTTGTGTGTGAGTTAACGCAACGGAAGAAGGAATCGCCATTTACATTTTAAACCGTTCATATTCTTCAGCAAATTCCGCATCCATCGTCTTATCCGACATGCCTGTCTTTTGCATAATCTATACAACAAATAGATGGGGTGAGTCAATCGACATTGGATCTACATTTGAAAGATGGACTCATCTTACCGATTGGCCTGCACGGTTGAGATTCTTTTTAAATCCTGTTCTAATAAGCACGAAGAAGAGAAATAAAGGGGTCAGTCTATCGTTTTTGTGCTGTTTTCAAGCATGTTCAGTTGGAAAACGACTATACAAAAAACTCATTATCAGTAAAACTAAGAAAAAATTGGGTGTTCAAAAGAAAGGAGATGTGTCCACACAGAAATATATCCGCCCTTCCCCCCCTTTTTTTCATGCAATCCTTTAAAACACCGACATACAGTGTCAAAAGAATGGTATTTTTTATTTTTTTTTATTTAATACGACACAAAAAAACAAGAAACTACTACTATTACTACTACATAAATAAAAATAAGAATAAACGAAAGAAAAATATAATTTCATTATGCTACAGAAATGAAGAAAGCAAAAAAAAAAAAAAAACTAGAAGGATAAGAAGAGGCTGCGATAAGGATCGTTGAGACCATTGACACCATACTGTTCATTTGTTTCAGGGTACTTGTCGAAATGACTTGCATCGCCATCACCACGGATATTAGGGACATAGGGTGCACGGATTTGTTTTGCCAGCAAGAGATGGAAATCCACGCCTTCAAACCACGCATGGCGTTTGATATCATCACTGCCGGCCTTGAGGTTCCCAAATCGTTTGGATAAATCTGCCGTCAATAATTTACGTAGCAACGACACCGCGGCAGGATCGAAATAGCTGGGCCAACGGATCTTTCCTGCCAAAATCTTTTCGTACAGTTTCAAATGATCATCATCGTAAAAGGGGGGCTGCCTACCGAGAAAATGATGTGAGTTTTGTCTTTTTTTTTTTTTTTTTTTTCCTGGTGAAGAGAAGACAAAAACTTTTTTTTTACCCTGCTAACATTTCATAGACAAGAACACCAAGACTCCACCAATCCACTGCCTAGAGATTACAAAGACAAATTCATTTTTACCAACCCGATTTTCTCTTGTTATTTGCGGATATTTTTCTTTTACCTTTCCGTATCCCTTGGATTGAATCACCTCAGGCGCCAAGTAATCGGGCGTACCACATAATGTCCAGGTAATATCCGGCACATACTTTGCAAACCCGAAATCCGTGATCTTGATATGTCCTTGATTATCCAGTAACAAGTTCTCAGGTTTCAAATCCCTGTACATTACAGAAACAGAACCGATTAGCTTACATACACAACTGTTTTTTATTTTTTTTATTTTTTTATTTTTTACCGGTAGATGATGTCTTTAGAATGAAGATAGTCAATAGCCAACAATACTTCCCCAGCATAAAACTTGGCTACATGGTCCGGGAATCGCTAAATTAATATATATGAGGTGTGTAAGTGAGTATTGAATGAAGGGAAGGGGTGAGTTTGTCTTATAAAAATAAAAAAACACTTACATGAGAGCGACGCAACACGGAGAAGAGTTCACCACCAGCAACATAATCCATCACCATATAAAGATTGCTATCATCTTGAAACGTCCCCTACAAATACAAAAAAAACGTGAGTTTGATTTATTTTTTTGGAGGAGCTGGAAAAAAAAAAAATTAAAATGAAAGAGTGTCTGACCCTATATATATATTGGGGGCAAAAAAATAAAAAAGGTAAGGCAAAGGAGTTGAGTTTTTCGAGTATTTTTTTTTTTTGCGTTGTAGCGTGTGTTGTTGTTTTTACCATAAATTGACCAGGAATGGATGGGCAACGGCTTCCAAGATATGTTTTTCATTATTGGTATGTTCGACCTGTTTCAAACGCACCACCTCCGTTTTCTTCAGTACTTTCATGGCATAGTGACGCGCATTGACGCGGGATTGAATCAAATGCACACGGCCAAACGAGCCTGTCCCCAATGTTCGCATCACATGGAAATCGCCCAGTTTCAACTGAGGTCGGTTTTGTCGATGTTGAAGAATCACTTGATCATTGTATACGGGTGTGGCTGCTTGATGGTGATGATTATGATGCCTCGTGGCGTTGGGTATGGTAGTAGCGGTGTTGTTGTTGGTGGTGGTGGTAGTAGTGTTTGTATTGGCGGGCTGTTGTTGCTGTTGTTGCTGACGTTGCTGATCCACTTTATGTTTGGTTTCTTCCATAATGACATTTAACGTGGAATGCTGACTGTTGACAGTGGATGATGACGGGTTGGGTGTGGTCACTAACAAAAAAAAAAAGGGGGGGAGGCGGTGCTAAGAACAAAGGGAGAAGAAGTAGGATGTGTGTGGGTATGTTTTACCTTGTTTCTCAGGCACAACCGTCTTGTCTTGGGGTTGAGGTGTCACATCTAAAAAAAAGAGAATAAGTTATCCTGTATTCCTACAACAATGAGTCAGACTTGTAGTTTTTACCTGGGGTCGTTGTAATAGTACGGGATGCCATGGTGGGAGTAGATGATGGTATGGGTGTAGTGGCTGGTTGTTTGTTAGTGCTGCTGTTGTCTGTGGTGGTCGAAGGAGCTGTATCTTGTTGTTGTTGCTGTTGTTGTTGTTGGTGCTTTTTGTGTGATGAATCATGTTTGTTGAGTAACGATGAAAAAGATGGAAAAGAAGAGGTGGAATGGGAGGCTGATGTTTCTTTTGAAGATGAAGTTGTCGTTGAGGACGCCTTTTTCTTGTCCATCAACTTGTTGAGAAATGTCATAATTGAGGCGAGACAAACGAGGAGAAACAGACAGAAGAAGAGGAAAAGGAATTAAAAAAATTTTGAAGAAATCAATTAGAATTGTTTCAATCCCCGTCATTTGATATTACAGGAACTTTCCCCGTGTTTTTCATGTCTAATGCGAAATAAAGGCTATTGACAAATTTATGGTCATCAACTGACTACTAATATAAGATCATAATGGAGCATGGATACCCACTATAAGTTACATACTGTGCTATAGAGTCCTTGGAAGTTGTCAGGTATTCTCTTTTTTTTTTTTGGCCCCCCTGGTGTGCTTGATGTTTGTTCACATTCCGCTTGATGTATACTTACAAAATATCATCCTTCGTATCAGAAAAATAATATAGATTCCTAAAAGTAGATAATATTTTTTTTTTATTATCATTGACATGGATTCACTTGTATGATCCAAGGCTATTGTCATTTCGTCTCACTTTTTTTATATGGCGATCAACCGTCCAACCTTGCGATACCCAAATAGTTACGATAGCTTTTTTTCAACCCTAATATAATACCAGTTTTGGATATAGTCTAATCCATCAATCTATTCCTCCTCCTGGGCACAATTTGGAGGAAAAAAGTACTTTTTTTTTAATTTCATGTTGAATGGAAAGGCTGTGAGCCATACAGATGATCCAACATCCCCTTGAAAACGAAAGGACAATGGTTCATCTTTGTTTTGGTTAAAAAGGGGGGGGAAATCTGAGTTTATCCAAGATATCTTTCCTTCACCTTGAAAAAGCATTAGGTGCCATGGGAAAATAATCGATCACTTCGGTAGTTTAAATAAATATGGTAAACATTGGTGAGCCAATGTTTCAGTCATAAAAGAGTCATTTTATACCACATTATTTTTCAGGTCAATGATTGTTTATATAAGGATTAGATAAGCTGCCAGTACTGTACAATACTGTAATGAATCAATGATCCAGCAACAATACCTTCCATGAGCAATTTGATACTCTTTACCGACATTCCAAATTATTTTAAACACCACTTCCCTTACATTTTTTTAGGACATCAAAGAGGAACCCTTTTTTTAGGGGATCATGATGATCATGTTACACCTCTCAAAGGGATCAGACAAAATGGTTTCGGAAAACTCAGTGCAGCGGAAACCAAAAAAAAAAAAACCGAAGGGCGAACTCCTATAAACTTGGCATGTGCATGAAAAAAAAAATGATTTTTTGGCGAGTGATTTATATTCTTCTAGTTTACACCATGTGGCTGCATACCCCCCCCTCCCCCTTTTTTTTTTCTACACATACTAACACACCTGCGTTTTTTATTCTCCGCGCAATGTACGGTGCAGTACATTACATACTGTCAAAAGACGGTAAGATATAAAAATTAAAATGGAAAATTGTTTATTGGGATTGGCTGCAATATAGAACGCACAATCAAATGAAAATCATGTAAACTAAGGATAAACTAAACTAAATGAGTAAGAGAGAATGAAGATCCTTGTGAGTCACCGTGTTGCAATCTTCAGATATTCTTGTAGACAGTGTTTCAAAAAAAAATTCTTGCCACCACTCAATGGATTAGAAATTTGTCGACCCCCCCCTGTCCTCTAGGACAGGCGCCCTAGTCGGAAGTCAGCCAAGTAGAACGGTTCATTCCATACCTTTTTTTATCAGAAGTGTCCAATGGTAAGTTTTGGACATTCGTCGATCTTCATCCAAGTTCTGTCTTCCTTAAGAAAATGAGTCCCATAGAGAAAAATACAATAAAAAAAACCCCCCTTCTCCTCCCAGGTTAAAAGGAAAAATGAAATCACCCCCACTTTTTTACCGTTCTAGGCGGCGTTTGAAAAGAACGCCTTCTGTTCCTATGGTGTCCATCTGTCTGTGCGTCCCCGTTTTTCTGGAGTGGCAATGGTTTTTTTTGGTACTTTTTATTTTACCTTCTTTTTCCTTTCAGGCACACTTTTTTTTTTTTAACACAGTATATTATTTTGTTTTATTATCTTTTGTTTTTAATTTATAAACGCTCT
The DNA here is from genome assembly GCA_002105175.1 of Absidia repens. Lineage (NCBI taxonomy): Eukaryota > Fungi > Mucoromycota > Mucoromycetes > Mucorales > Cunninghamellaceae > Absidia > Absidia repens. Next base: position 94,071 of record MCGE01000021.1, read on the forward strand.
GGCGCTCCTCCGGATCTTTGGGAAATCTTCCGTTTTATTGGGGTGTCAGAGTTTTTTTTTTTTTTTTTTTAATTGAAGTGTGGGTTTCGATGGGAAGGGATTACAGTCTCCGCTATGTCGCGTATGGTGAGCAGCCCCCTTGGGCCCAACCGTCGTGCGCGACGCTGTTCATTGTAATTTTTTTGTATTGTTTAGATGTGAAAAGCCAATTTAGGCTCCGCACACATGATTTCTATTTTTTTTTTTTTTTTTTCGCTCCCATTTTTCTTCGTCTCTCTTCCTTTCTTTCTTCTTTTTTTCCTTCATGAAAGTCTGAATGATATGATGGCAAGGCCCATTAGGGGACTGGTGATCTAGGAATAGTGTTAGAACTTGATTTAGAGGCAATTTGAATAATGCATATCAAACATCATAGGGAAACCCTTCCATTTTAGATTCGTGATTTCCAACTTCTACTTGATTGGTCTTCATGTTAGAATAGTGACATTAGCTTAGCTTAGTGTTGGTTATCATAGTTTATATTGTATATATATCAGAATTAAACATGTCTTGTTTTTTTTTTTTACACTAATCTTTTTCATGGCTTTCACTGTCTCGTTGAATGGGCATGGTATACATGCGAGTAAAATCTGGTGTGTTTGTATATGTGTGTGTGTGTGTGTGTCAGTGAGATAGCACCCCGTACCCCGTCACTCTCGAGTTGAGACAGCGACAGTTACTGAGCTGAAGTTGGGATTGGTTTCTCTTAATAAAATTGGGGAGCATGTCCAAGGAAAGAACGCTGGCTACTTTTGGTGAAGTGTTGTAATACAAGTAGAGAGAGAGAAACTGGGCAATAAAACAAGCATCAAACAAACAAACAACAAAATAGTTTCACTTGAAGTGTCAATTTAAAAGTAAGGCTACGTTTGTGTAAATTATATAAAAGCATAATTGATGTTTATTTCATATTCACGCAGGGAAAATAGTTGATGAAGGCTTGGGTAGTATGTAAAAACAAAGCAAGTTTCTTGCCATTATTCAACTTAAGAACTATACCACCATTGTATGAACAAAAACAACAGAGCACCCACAGTGGCTCCAGTAATGACGGCATTTAGAAGACTGTCATCCATTTTGAGATAATTCGGATCACCAACAATATATTCAATAATATAAACTTTCCACCCTATAGAAGAGTATTTGGCGGAAACGTCAAAGGAGAAAAAGACAAAAAGATTCTGGTATGGGGGCCCTTAGAGGAAATAGTCTAACTGAGGGGCTTTTTTTACGCAGCCTTGTGTAACAAATACACAGAATGCAATTGTATTTCTGCCACTAGTGTAAGGGTGCACTTTTTTTTTTTTTTTTTTTTTTACATGACTTCATATGGACCGTCGTATACAGGTGCTAATTTATTTGCTCTTGTAGGTAACTTCACCACGACATAACTGCCGATCGGAAAGTCTGCGATTCTATGCGTTCTGTCAAAGACATCCTTTTTATTCTGTACAGCGTTATCAGTCTTTTCTCTAATGGCTGGCAATTTTGTATTGGCCATGTAGTCTAGGCGTTCTAATAACTCATCGTATGTCATTGGTCTTTTGATGGTGTTATCAGCGTGGTCTTTTGTAAGTACATATGGTGTAGTCATGTGTCTGGCAAACATGAGTGTGAAGGGTGGTGTTTGAAGGCGCAAGGCGTGGTGAAACCTTGTGGTTTATAGTTAACTGTACGTTTGGTACGTACGAATCCCAATCTTTTCTAGTGCCTTGTTTCTCTTTGTTTAACAACTGTTCGGCTATTTGTACGTATCGCTCAGCAATTCCATTGCCTCTTGGATGATATGGTGTGGAAAATCGACGATCAATTTCCATGGCGTTATGCAACTTTTCGAAGAAACCGATTCTTGAATTCTGTACCATTATCCGATTGTACGATGCTAGGATAGCCAAAGTCACCGAATACCTGGATGAGTGTATGTATGATGGTGTCAGATATTTTTTAAGGTAATACTCTGAGGATAACGAAGCGTGTGCAAACATCTACCATGACTAACAGATATGTATTTCCTTTTAGCGAAACTGTAAAAGGGCCTGTCAAGTTGATTGACCAATGTTCACCTGGTAAGTAGGCGTATATCGGACGAAGTGGATTGAATCCTTTTCGTTGCGACGTTGTATTGTTGGCAAGCGGTACATTGTTGGACGATTTCTAATGCTTCTTTCTTTAGGTTTGTCCAACTCAATCCTTCATTGTGTGCTGCTATTACCATAGCTTCCGCTCCGAAGTGTCCAAATTTGTGTATTCTTCGTAGATCGACTTCGAAGGTATCTTTGATTAACGGTAAACGGAAAAAGGTCCACTTTTAGATGTTCACTGCTGTGACGTGGGGCGAGACAGGGTCGATACCCAGATACTAATCCTTTTTCGTCTTTCTTAGGTGCCAAAGTCAACGGACTATTCCATGTGATATTGACTTGGGTTTCAACGACTGTTCCATCCTTCAAATATTGTGCAGCGGCTGCATCTTTATGGCGATAGAATATTGTCAATGATTTGTACGCTCTGTAGTCAAAGTAAGTGTATCCAATCCGATGATAGATTCTTCTAGTGGACAAAAAGAGGTAATCGGAATCTGTTGATTTTTTTCTGTGTATGGTTTAATCAGCTGTAGGAAGTTTTCTCTTTCCTGTACGGTACCAGCCGGTGAATCATTAGGAACAGGTGGATTATCAACATGGTGATTTTCTTTTGGTGTAAGCAAATCATGATTTGGCCAAGTGTGTGGCAAGTTACCGATCACCACTCCGAATTTGTCAAGCAAGTCATTACCGATATAGCAATCAAGGCCAGCAGCAAGATCTAGTACTTCGAAGGAATGTGATCTAGATACATTGTTGAATTCAATTTGAACAGGATGTGTTTTGCCGTAACTTAGTATAGTGTTATTTTTTCCAACTAGATGTAGAGTAGTTTTAGTGATAGAATCGTGATTTGTTTTATTAAATAAAATATTATTATTTTTTAAAAAATCTATGCTAATCACTGATATATCTGCGCCGGTGTCTAGTAGAGCCATGGCTTGTTTACTCTGTAGTAAAAGAGGGAAAACAAAATTTGTATTAGATGATTGTGTGATTGCATTGATGTATTTTTTAGGTGTGTTACCTGTCATAGAGTCATCGTGAGCTTGCACTCGTATAGCTTCCATAGATTCATTTAAATCCATAATGGCAGAGTCAGCAGGATGGTTGGCCAGAGGCAAACGGAGAGAACGGACAAAGGGTTTTCTTGCCAGTTTGGCTTGCTTCACGGGGCATTCCTTGTCATGTTGCGGGGACCAAGTGACATTCTTGCAATGATAGCAAGGGTTGCGGATGGTGTTGGCAGAGGAAGGGAAGGAGGAGGAAGCAGAAGAGAAACCGGTACGACGGTTGTTGTTGCTGTTGCTGCTGTTGTTGGTTTTCAGTTGGCGGCATTCGGCGGATGAATGGTTGGAGCCAGAGCCGTGATGGCTGCAGTATAGATTCTTGTTATGCCGTCCCGAAGAGTTCTTTTTCTTTTGGGGGACCACATCATCATCACCGAAGGAGCGCTTTTGGCGGCTGACCTTGTTGGCAATCTTCAAAACTTCAGATGCTGTAGCAGGAAGGTCACCAGGGGAAGAGTTTCCGTGGAAGGAACCAAGCACATTGCCTTGAAGGACACGGGGAAGTTTCAGGGGTAACACTACAAGAAGGGGAGTGTACTTGCACCTATAGTGATAGGTGTGCACGTCAGGGGATATGGGTAGAAAAGGAAGGTGATTAGAACAATGTAGATTAGCATGACTATTCTTGAATGGGACTTACAATAATAAAGAATAGCAGGAATGTGTATATATAGTAATAAGGAGGACTAGGCGTGACTAGATATATAGAATACTAAAATATACAATTAGGCAAATGTGTTATGCAATAGGCATACAGTAATGCCGAAGGACACAGCGGAGATCAAATTACATTTTAGGAGCGAGACAATTAGGTTCAACAATGGATGACGAGACAACCAAAAATAATGTCTGATAACGACAAGGAATTATATAGCGTGATATATAAAAAGGAACACTCAAGGCCAATTCCATCGCACGATCTGTAGTTTCAGGGGCGTTTACACGAACGTGCTCTTGAATTCCCAGATGAAGTCCACGAACGAATCGGTCCATTGCTTCAGCTTCTGACACATCACCAATTATCATACGCAATTCTTGGAAGTCTTCGATATATTGCTGAACGGAACCAGATTGTCGGAGATTTGCCAACCGTCCACGGGCATTGGTGTAGGAACTACCAGGTACGAAGTAGTCCTTGATGGCTTTCTTCAAGGCCAACCAATCCTTGGGCGCATCTTCCTTAGCAGAATAACGTCTCCACCAAACCTTGGCTTTGTCATCCAACAGCATCAGGGCGAAACCAAATCTTCTTCCATCAGGTAAGTTAGTGAATGCAAAATACTCATCCACATCCCCAATCCAATTTTCAACCACCATAGGATCTCTCACCCCAAGGAACTTGCCAGGCATAGGCGCCTTTATATCCACACCAGGTTCTTGACGCCTTTGTTCTTTTTCAAGCAACGAACACTGGAAAGATAAGTGGATCTTTGATAGTAGTGTTTGATTTGTTTATAAAAATAAAACAGTGATATTTGAACGTTGGTAATTGAATGATAATTGAATATCTTTTTATTGATTCACCTTTTTATATTAAATCGGTGAAATGTTCCGATTTTAGGGGATATATAAGAGAGTGGTGGAAAGAATGTGGTTGGAAGCAGAATAAAATAGTTAAGGCAGTAAACTATGATCATTACATATGGTGCGGCTCACTTATAATGTCAAATTTTCAATTTTCATTTCAAGTTTGTGGTTTAAATCGCCGTTTGAATGTGCCTTTTAGACCCCTTTTTTTTTTTTTTTTTTTTGTCTCCTTCCTTTCTTTTCTTTTCTTTTTTCTCCCCAAGTCATTGCCACTTCATTGATCTCAATGAGGTGATGTTAAATTAGGATTAGTGTTAGGACTAGTTTAGAAGGGGTTTCAGCTCAGGTATTACAACATGCATGGGGAAACCCTTTCATTTTGGATTCAGAATTTGGGACCACTATTAGATTAGCCTTCATCTTAGTTTAGGATTGGTTGTCATTATTATAATTACTACTGAATAAACCTTGTCTTGTCTTTTTCTATCATTATTCTTTCTCATTGTTTGATTGTTTTACCAAATGTATAAACATGGGCTTATTACAAGCAGAAAAAAAACGGGTGTGTGTGTCTGTGCGTACAACAACAAAAAAAAAAAAAAAAAAAAAAAGGAGGAACGGTACTTTTTATTGTACAAATAATAAATAATAAATAAAAATACATAAACTAATCTTCGTTTCCAAGTCTTCTATGGGATGTGTATCGTGCTTGAGTAAATTTTTTGACAATTTCATGGGCTTCACCGATATCTTTCTATTGACTGTACGCTTCGATGTACCGCAGCATCGCATGTAATAGCGTCTGATTTTCAGTGGCATTCCATTTGGAGGAGATGCCATGCCACAGGATTGTTCGAGGTTTTTTTTTGGAGACCGGGATAGGTATAAGTACAGTTCTTACGCACTTCTCGCTTAACATCAGCCCAGTATCGCTCTATCCAATTGCATTCACAATGGAATTTTGGATAGAAACGACATATGAGTATGTTTGCACGGAGTGCTTCTTGAATTGCACAGAGCTGTCCACGGAAATACTCTTGCTTCGCCAAACAATGCATCGCACAGCATTCCACATCGTCATTGTCATCGTTTTCTTTGTTGAGCAATTCAATCGCCAGATTTTTCCTTCACGCCCAGGACTGTTGTCTTCATCATGCCACAATCCTCTTTCTTGCAAAATTTTTTTGACGCCCTTGAAGTACTTTTTTTTTTTTTAAGTTTTCCATTTGCTGATCTTTTTTCCTCGATTTCGTAAAAGGTTTGCTTGTGCTTGCGGCCATTCTTGGTGAAGAAGGTATCCCTGAAATTGTAAAGTGTAGTTTTTTGGACAAGGTGACGATTCAGGGCCATTCTATTTGCAACCAAGGCATCAGAAGCAGAAGCTTTATGGTTTGAGGATTGATCGAATAAGAAAACACCCATGCAGCCAGGATGTAAGGCTTTGAATATAGGTATGGCATCTTCTTTTAACTGCTGAACCATATCTTCATGACCCCAATATCCCTGACGACCTTTACCAGCTTCAAAATATTTCCGAGTTGAGCGGCCTTCATAGCGCATTGTTCCATGGCAAGGGCATTGGAATTCGCTAACCATGATGAATTTTCCTTGGCCTTTTGGTTCAATTTGTGTTTCGTCGCCCAGGAACAAGCCACTTCCTTTACCATCATTTGCATAGAATGTTGATTCATCGTGGGTCACCATGACGTAACGTCTTCTTGAATCTGACGTTGCAAGTACCACACCATCATCATCATACATGTCCATATGGGCCTTGTACACCATCATTTCCTTTGCCCACTTTTCACGGTACTCAATGACATCGGCACGTTCGTGTTCGTCATAGTAAATACCTTTTTTGTTTTGGCGGTAATTAAAGCCCCATTCAATTAAATATCTCTTTATAGTTGCTGTCGATATTTTTTCACACGCCAAATTTTGCTGTAATTTTTCTTGTAAGAAGCTAAGTTCCCTTTCCAATGGTTTTTTTTGTTGTAGCCATTCCAAGCACAGCCTTTTTGCATCTGGATTTCGAAGGAAGGACGCTGCCTTGGGATGCTTGCCTTGCATAGATGGACGTATCATACCATTTGCCCAGAATTCTTCTGCCCAAGACCGAATGGAATAGCTGCGGCGTTGTTGATTGCTGCCTTCATTTTGCTTGTATATCAGCTTTGCCGTTTCGTGTGATGCTGCCATTTTTTTTTTTACCGTATGTAACCATGGTAGAGATGTAAAACTGCACAGAAACGTACCGCATGTACTGGGCTTGGTTGGCAGGTTGTTTTGACAGTTTAAAATCAGAAATGGCATTTTTCAAAGAAATCAACATGTCTTGCAATGCATCGATGTCGTTCAGATCAAACGATACCGAGTCATTTGTACCGTCTACTGTCGGTTCGTCGTCTTCACCATTAATGGCTGAGTTCCTGACAGAGGCAGATGACACTGGGGCGAAGTAGGAATTAATTTTTTTTGAATTTTTCATTGTTTGCGCCAGTTTTTCTTGTTCTATACGTCTCCTATACTTCGTCGTTGGAGAATCCATGGTATACTTGGTGCGAAGATGGGAGTCGTCTCCTGAAACAAAGGACTTCATTTACGTGAATGCTGAGTCAGGGATCGTGATGTCGAATGAACCAGCAGGAAGAGATTCCATGTGCCGCAATGCTACAATGAGGTCGTCATGATCATCGTCAAAGGAAAAATCAAAAATTTCGGCCTCAGCGTCAATAGCTTCAGTTGCTTCATTTTTTGTCTCTTTCACAAAACCAGTGGCATTCCTTGCTTTTGCGAGGGCGAGCTTTCTTTTTTACTTGCAGGAGGCATTATAATATATGGGTTACAATAAAGGCAATGATACGATGAGACAAATGAGATTTAAAAAAATGCTTTTATTTGAAGATTAATATGTAATACTATATACTACAATCTACATCTACATCTACATCTATTATCTACGCTTAATATCGGAGCCAGAGCGAGCAAAAAACAGGACTGGTTTCCAGGGGTAAAAAATTTTACCTTGTTTTCGGTATAATATTTTACCCTTTTAGCGATGTTTTAATAAATAAATGCATATCATTTTCCTTTTTAGTACATCAGATACATTTCAAATCCTAGGCCAGCCAGCCAAAGTCTTCTTTTTTTGAAGGCTGATAACTTTTTTTTTTTTAATAAAAAAAAAAAACTGAGGTACAAGTTTTGTTCTTAAAGGTCTGAATTATGATGTTTGTACATTAATTTTTTGAGGTGACCGTTTTTTAAAAAACCATCAGCTTTCTAGGATCATGCCTAAAATTTGACATTATAAGTGAGCCGCACCATATAAAAATTAAATAGTAAAATATGAGTAGCAAAATATGATCATTACACATCATCACCGTCATCACCGAAGGAGCACTTTTGGCGGCTGACCTTGTTGGCAATCTTCAAAACTTCAGGCGCAGTTGCAGGAAGGTCACTAGGGGAAGAGTTTCCATGGAAGGAGCCAAGCACATTTCCTTGAAGGACACGGGGAAGAGCACGGAGACACAGCATGTCACTGGTTTTATCATCGGACCACTGGGCTTCATGAGCAAGGTTCTTGAACCGTAAACCAAAGTCAGCCACAGATTCCTTGGCCTTCATGGTGACAGAGAAGAAGTCCAAAGTGCTTGTGATAAGACGATCCTTGACCCTGAATGCATCTTCCAAAATGGTTTTTGCTTCAGACCAGGTACCATTGAATGATTTGAGTTGACCAGAGAACCAGACGTCCACGTCTTCACCAGCCATAGCGTAGGACAAGTACGATTTCCAATGGATGTTGAGATCCAACTTGTATAAATCCATCACCTTTTCGAACTTGCGGATGAAAGAGGCCACAGAGTCAAAAGCAATCAGGTTATGGTTCACCTTGGCATGGGAGGGCAATTGAAAGATTGGAATGGAACTAAGAATACGAGGGTTCACAGCTTCTTGATCCAAGTTGACGAAATGTTTTTCCAAGGTCTTGATCTTGTCGGCATATAAGTCCAGCTTGGTCTTGGTTTGGTTGTACGAAGGGTCATCAAAATCCATGTAGGTAAAAAAGATGGACAATTCCTTGGCTTCGGAGCGGAGTTCTGGCAACTTCTCTTGAAGAGTGGGCTTGGGTGCATGTTTGGAATCAGCAGAGGAAGTCATGACCATGTCCTCAACTCGGAGGTCAGTGAGAGCAGGAGCAACACCTTGAATAATAGCTTCACCTTCACCAGCAGAGACAGAAAAAAAATCAGAGTTGGATAGATACGTAGTAAATAAAAAAATGAAATGGTTGTAATAAAATAAAACAAAAGTAGAAAATAAGTGATCCAATTGATATGTATATTGCTAATCAGGAACTAGGAATACGACACCCTCCCCGCTTAAAATTTCCGCGTCTATAAAAATTACTTTTTATGGCAATAAAAAATGCACCGATACAAATGTTCTTGAGAGTACTGTATTCTCTGTCGTTTTATCTGTTTAAATTTTTGTTTCGACACCTTGTCAAAAATAATAAAATTGGTACCCTGCAGTACAGCGAATTATGAATATTACATTCTCATTGCCAGTCGGAGAATTATCATAATATTAAGTATAAACCAGGTTCCTTTTTTTGATCAGCCATGAATGAAACTCCTGTCATCATTGCGGTGGCTTATTATTATTGTATTTGTGATACCCAAGCCTATTTCCCATCTTCCACATCTTTATTTATTTATACTCCGCTCCGCATTTCTTTGCTTTGACATTTTGACAGATACTACCCTATGCCTTAATTTATCCATACTTCATCACCCGCTAAATTACTTCCCCAACATCACTCCATACTATCCCAATTTGTAACCATTTCATTATGACTCAGCTATAGAAAAAGATATAAATACAGTATGACATGTTTGAATATTAAATAAAAAGAGTAACCAATTGTACAGTATCACTTACAGTATTTGCCTTTTGCGCTTATTTCATTTATAAATGCTGCCATGATTACTAAGGTAATTATGCAACAAATTTCTGAAAGTTGTGCTACTTTTGAGTCCTGTGTCGTATTTGTCATCCTCTATATTTCCATTATAAATCAATCTATCAAATATAGTAAATGTCAGACTCAGATCAGGCACTAACTGTCATATTCAATCCCGATCTGTCAGTAATCCAATAATCATTCAATCATCTAATCACAGTCCAATGATTTATTCCCTTATCTCTATCTTATCCAATAATACATTAGTAGTAGGAATTTATTATTCCAATAACCGCTTCCCCGATTTTATTATAAAAGCCTTCCATCATTTTACTAAAATAAAAATATAACTTTGACTTTATTCTCTACTACAAACATCACAGCAAGGTTTTTTTACCCACCGGGTTTTTCCGGCTTCTTCCTTTCATATTCATCACATTTGTCATTTGTCACTGTGGTGTTTATTAGGTGTTGGAAGTAAAAAGTGAAAATAAAAAAAATAATGAATGTGGGCGCTCCCACATTTGATACATAAAAATCTATTTTTATTTTGTACCTTAACGGTATTTCAATTTTACAACACTGGTAGCTAGTATTTAGTTTTTTTTTATTAGTACTGAAATTAGACTTTGTAGAATCTAATTTCTGAACTATGATTTTTTTTTATTCTCAGTTTTTACTTTTTTTTTTTAAAGAGCAAGGTTTTTTTACCCACTGGGTTTTTCCGGCTTCTTTATCATTATTATATTTTTATAATAAAGTTACTTTATTAAGTCTCGTATTCATCACAGTCACTAATCATTTCTCACACTATCACATTTGTCATTCCTATACAGGTTTAACGTACAACCTCAAGTACCCACTACTTAGGTATATACACTTATATCTACAGACGACCAACTTCCCATAGCCTCAAATTACCATTCTTCGTCCACATCCACAGCCACAACTAGCACAGCCTTCCTTTTCCCCATTTTATTATAAAAACCCTTCCTCATTTTATTCAATAAAAGCCATAACTGTTACATCACTTCTTTTTTATAACGTCTTCTTATTTTATCAAATATTACAATGGGTAAACGATTGATTGGTACTGCTGTATTTTGCATATGAATGTAGCAATAAAATAAAATAAAGTGTGACGTTGATGTGGATTAGGCACAATGCAAGTGAGATAAAAACAAATTTCAAATCCAGTGCTACAATGCAAGGGCTCAGATCATATATGGGTGTCATGATCTGATTCACTTTTTCATGTCTTTGAAAAAGAAACCCATTCGTTATATCAAACCTTAGTAATAGTTATATTGTTTCATGTCAGAATCACATCCTTATAAAAGGATGTTTGATTTATATCAAATAAAGGGTATCAACATTCTCATCTTTTTTTTTATTTTATTTTTATTTTTACAAAAACCCCATATACAACAGGTACCTGAATTTATTTTAAATGCCGCTCCGCTTATTATTCTAAAAAAAACATGTTTTATTTATGATACGACACATGGTCGATGAGCTGTTATAATTCGATCTTTTTATCCATGTAGGTGATGTCCGTTGGTGTAATCCTGGCCAAATCCATCGGTTTTTGCGTTATGTCATCCTTGGTATCAGCTACTGGAAGGGCCTTCTCAATGCTGACATTGGGTACATTGATGGTATTATCATCGTCTAGTACCATGTCGGCAGAGAGAATTTCCTCCATTGTTTCTAGTTCATTCAAGGGTGATGACACTTGGCTGGGTGCGCTGGATAGGCTGGATAAGCTGGAAGCAGTGGAAATAGGGCTAGACATGATAATTTTTTTAGAATAGAAAGAATTCACAATAAAAGAGGTTATATTATTGAATGGAATAAGACTTGTTATCAAGTATTGTGAAACTTTTGGATGATTCTTTATTTCTATTCAGTGTATTGTCTTACTGTATTTATACTGATGTGATGAACATGGTAGGAATTTGTGTAATGGGTGATTCGGGGTCTGAATTACTTATTATAGAATGATTGCTTGTGCATGAACTAATGAAGAGGAATAAGTGTAGGGATAAATATATATATACTGTATATAGTATATACAGTATGAAAAGGTGGATGATAGGTGAACGTGTTGGTGTCGTATTTGTCATCCTCTATATTTACATTATAAATCAATGTATCAGATATAGCAAATGTCAGACTCAGATCAGGCACTAACTGTCATATTCAATCCCGATCTGACAATACACCAATAATCATTCATTCATCTAATCACAGTCCAATGATTTATTCCCTCATCTCTATCTTATCCAATAATACATTAGTAGTAGAAATTTATTATTCCAATAACCGCTTCCCCGATTTTATTATAAAAGCCTTCCATCATTTTACTAAAATAAAAATATAACTTTGTCTCACTTACTTTTGACTTACTGTATCTACTACACCAACATCACAGATGTACAAGCATTTACCGTACTAAATTGATTTGGAAAATAGATCACCACACTATAGGGATAGACTACCAAACAAGAATAGCATGTAGAATAGACTACCACAGAATACAGGGTTGAAGGTCAAGATATATATTGATAACTATTGCATAAATAGCAATATAAGGTTTTCAAAAAATGTCGGCGAATCAATTTAAAATTATGCAGATCATAAACTGCGTTTCATTCTGAGTCGATCTATACTATTTTCGGCTCAAATAGACCTATTTTTGATATAGTAAATCTACTTTGAAGTTAAGCATGAGTGTCTATCTTGAACCTAATCCATATTTTTATTTCAGTAAAATGATGGAAGGCTTTTATAATAAATTTGGGGAAGCGGTTGTTCGAATAATAAATTTCTACTACTAATGTATTATTGGATAAGATAGAGATGAGGGAATAAATCATTGGACTGTGATTAGATGATTGAATGATTACTGGTGTACTGACAGATTGGGATTGAAAATGACAGTTAGTTCCTATCTGAGTCTGACATTTGCTATATTTGATACATTGATTTATAATGTAAATATAGAGGATGACAAATACGACAGTGATGAGAAATCTTTTTTTAAAGATAGCAGAAACCCCTTATTTTGATAGACAGCAGGAACATTTTTTAAGTCAGCAGGGATCCCTCCTTTTTTTGGATCTCCATCTTCTTTTTTTCACGGAATGGCTTTATCAGATCTCCAAGTGATCAGGCGATGGTTTTAGTTTAGAAATGCAGAAGTGTAGTCTGTTTCAATAAAAAAAAGTTTACTCATGAATGAAGGATGGGTTGAGGATGGAGATGATGGGTTTAGTTAAGAGATTGTGTGGAGTAAATAAAGAAGGTGGGGTATTTTAGAGTGTGTAAAAGAGCGGCTGATAGGAAGTGATAATGTGGGAAGAGGGTATAGTGCGGAAAATGGCAATTTGTCTGTTGTGTATGTGTCGAAAATAGTAATTAGTTGTGTGTCCAAATTTCCCGTTTTGTTTGAGTGACAAGTTTGCAGTGCGGAAAATAGCCGATTAGCAGCGTTCCGGAAAGCAGACATGTGTTCGGTTTGAAAAATGAGAGTTTGGTTAAAAAATAGGATGTGCTTAAAGTTGATTAGCAGTTTTAGATGGGTGTGTTTCAAAGTCATTAGAAGTTTGCAGATCCCTATGTTTGGCTCCATGATGTGTGTTTCAAGGTCATTAGGAGTTTGGCTATCCCTTTTTGAGATCTGTATTGCTTGTAGACTAGTTCTTAGATTTTCTTTCCTTTAGTATAGTCTTGACTACGTATCATGATTCAATAAAAGTTTTTTTATTTTGCAATGAACAATGGGTGACAAAGCTATTCTACTGTGGTAGACTAATCTGCATACTAATGAACATACCACTATACTGTGGTAATCTGTTCTACATACTATTCTTGTTTGGTAGCCTATCCCTATACTGTGGTGATCTATTTTCCAAACCAATTTACTATGGTTAATACTTCTACATGCTATAATGTTATAAGCAATACTGAAGCATACAGTAGGGGTTTGTTATTATGGCTGTAGGGCTTCCCGTCTTTGTTTTTGTTTGTTGATAGCCCTCTTTTGTGACAGGATTGAAAATCAAAGGCCGATCCGCCTGAATAATTTTTGGAGCGGCATCCCTCATTTTCTCTCTCTCTTTCTCTTTCTTTCCATTTTTTTTAAACAAAAATTCGTTTTTTTGTCACTTTTTTTACTCGTTGTGGAGGTGGTGGCTTTGGCTTACTGTTAGGACTAGTTTAAAAGGGTTTTGAGATTAGCGATTACAGGATGCATGGGGAAACCCTTTCATTTTGATTCTAGGATCTTGGCCAATGTCTTGACTAACTTAGTATGTCTCTTTTCTTCAATAAAATATGTCTTTGCTTCAATAAAACATGTCTTTACTTCAATGATGTGTGTTTAAACGTCGTTAAAAGTTTGCAGATCCCTCTTAGAAATCCCTCTTAGAAATCCCTCTTAGAAATCCCGCTTAGAGATCCCTCTTACAGATCCCTCTTAGAAATCCCTCTTACAGATCCATCGTAGAGATCCCTTTTTTATACATCATTCCTTCTTCAGGCCTTTTGGTTAGTTAAACCTAATGATTTTGGTTTTGGCTCAAATAAACCAGACTTTTTTGGGCGGTATTTTTTTGGAGGGTTATGGGGGATGTGGGGGAGGACTTTTTTGGGGGTGTATGGGGGGAGACTTTATTTTGGGGGTGTTTGGGGGGAGGTCTCTTTTGGGGGGTGTATGGGGGGAGACTTTATTTTGGGGGATGTATGGGGGGAGGCTTTATTTTGGGGGTGTATGGGGGGAGACTTTATTTTGGGGGTGTATGGGGGGAGGTCTTTTTTGGGGGGTGTTTGGGGGAGGTCTCTTTTGGGGGTGTATGGGGGGAGACTTTATTTTGGGGGATGTATGGGGGGAGACTTTATTTTGGGGGGTGTATGGGGGGAGACTTTTATTTTGGGTGTATGGGGGGAGGTCTTTTTTGGGGGTGTTTGGGGGAAGTCTTTTTTGGGGGTGTATGGGGGGAGACCTTATTTTGGGGGTTGTGGGGGGTATTTTTTTGTGGGCGGGGGTTGTGGGCAGGTATTTTTTGGAAAAGGAACTATCTCTCTCTTTTTTCACGACATCCCTCAAGATCCCTCAACTGCTCCCGAGATCCTTTCACTTCCCTCCCTTTAGTTTAGTGACTTAAGTTTAGCGATGTTTCAATAAAAAAAGGTTTTATTCATGAATGAAGAATGAGGTATTCTAATGTATACTATTGTACAGATCCAAAGTTGAATGGTGAGGATTGTTGTGATGAGGAAGGAAGCAAAAAGGCGAGAGAAAACAATTCAGGAGGAGCGGGCATCGATTTCCAATCCCGTCACAAAAAATCGGGAGGCCCGTCAAAAAACAAAGCGATTTCTAAAAGAGATCTCTATAAAAGGGATCTTCAAACTTCTAATGAAGCTTAAAGGCACATCATTGAAACAAATACACATTTTATTCAAACAAAGACAAGTTTTATTGAAGCAGAGATATGCTAAAAAATAAGTCTGGTTCAGTTTGACTCAAAAGCAAAACCAGTTGCTTTCTGTTCAACCTAATGGCCTGAAGAAGGAATAATGAATAAAAAAAAAGATCACTACGATGTATCACTAAGAGGGATTTATGAGAGCGATCCGTAAGAGGGATCCGTAAGAGGGATCTGTAAGCGTGATTTCTAAAAGCAATTTCTAAGAGCAATTTCTAAAAACGATTTCTAAGGGGGATCTCTAAGAGGGATCTCTAGGAGGGATCTGCAAACTTTTAATGACGTTTTAACATACATCATTGAAGCAAAGGCAAGTTTTATTGAAGCAAAGGCAAGTTTATTGAAGCAAAGACAAGGTTTATTGAAGAGAAGAGACAAACTAAGCTGATAATAAACCCCAAGATTCTAGAAGCAAAATGAAAGGGTTTCCCCATGTTTCTTGCAATCCCTTTTCCAAAACCCTTCTAAACTATTTCTAACAGAAAGCCGAGGCCACCAGGTCCACGATGAGCCAAAAACAGTGACCAAAAAATAATTTTTCGTTTAAAAAAAAAAAGGAAGACGAATTTGGGATTTTTATTTTTTTGCTGTTTTATGGCACTGAGACTGTTAAGTCATAATTTGCCCAGCTGGGTTCAAAATGGAATGTGACAGACTAAAAAAAAATCCTAGGAGTAAGGAATAAAAAGGGAAGGAGATATGTGTAAAGAAGGAGGACTGATTGGAGGTGGTACAATGGATAAACCAGGTGAGAATAAACGAAAAGAGTAGAAAGAAAAAAGAAAGAAAAAAAAATAAAATAAACGAGTGTACTAACGGGCTACACTAGGTGAGCGGAGGGAGGGAGGGAGGAGGGGCTGGTCTAGGGTGAGCATGGCGGTCGATCCATAGAAGGAAGGGGTCATGGGTGTCTGTGTCGGTGGGTTCAATATGTGTAGGATGCTGTAGGTATTCCATTTCTCGGAGGAGCGTGCAGATAATGGGCCATGAGCGTTTCCAGCGGTTGATGGTTAATCGTGCGCGAGGGGGTTGGGAGGGGAGACGGTTGAGAAGGAAGGAGAGAGGATCGTCAGCTGTAGCAAAAGATATGCTAAGGCGGGAGTGAAAATGGCGGCATTGGATGAGATGTTTCTTTGTGATCGTGGTACCGCAGTGACAGGGCTTGGGCATTCCGCCAGACAACCAACCTAAACGCCAGCGAATGCAGCGACTCCGGACGCGAGGTAACATGGGGATGAGCATGATTGGGTCAACTTTGTTCGTTGGACGGCATTGTTGGAGTAGGGCAAATTGGGGACGGAGGGCATGCAGCAACTCTAGACGGTATGTTTTGATCATGTCCGGGGTGTAGATGTAGGAATCTTCATCAGTTGGTAGGCGGGAGGCAAGAGGTTGTTTGATCAGTTTGTGCCAGATCCCCGGTTTCGTGCGTGGGGGATCCATCAGGGTGGTCATGGTGGAAACAAGTGTGTCATCGGGCTGATATGACATGCGATGGACATACTTGAGTTGGAGGCTGTGGAGGCGTTCGGTCATGGAGGGTGTGTTGGTGAGATGGCGCATGATTCGGGTGGAAGATCTGTTGTGGGCTCCATAAATTCGGCGAAGGCAGGTGGATTGGGTGGATTCTGTGATGTTGGTGTAGTAGAAAACGAGTCAAAATAAGTGAGACAAAGTTATATTTTTATTTCAGTAAAATGATGGAAGGCTTTTATAATAAAATCGGGGAAGCAGTTATTGGAATAATAAATTTCTACTACTAATGTATTATTGGATAAGATAGAGATGAGGGAATAAATCATTGGACTGTGATTAGATGATTGAATGATTATTGGTGTATTGTCAGATCGGGATTGAATATGACAGTTAGTGCCTGATCTGAGTCTGACATTTGCTATATCTGATACATTGATTTATAATGTAAATATAGAGGATGACAAATACGTCAGATTCGAGTTTGTTGAGTGATTGTTGTGTGGTGGTAGTGATGGCGAGGCCGTATTCCATCATGGGGCGGATGAATTGTTGGTAGATTCTCGTTGCCATCAGGCGGTTGAAACCGGATGTCGCATCATGAAAAATGATGGCATAAAAATAAAACCTGTTCCTGAAGAAATTGAAATTCCGATTAGGAACACTGCATGATAAAAATAAATAATCACGCAACATTGTGATAGAAGAAAAGAAAATAATGATTCACTTCATGAAATCATTAGGTCCCATAAAATAGAATAAAAGAAAATAAAATACCCTTGCAATAACATCGATCATATCATCATACACCTAATATCAGAACATCATACGATTATAATAAAAATAATGATCATGATAAAAAAATAATAATAACAATAAACCCATGTAATATCTATTTCCAATGAAACATAAGATATAGTATATAAAGAGTGACATTTTTATTAATAAAAACCATATACAAGAATCTCACTTAATTCTACCTGTCCCACTTTTTATTTCTACTTTTTATTTTTTTTTATTTTTTTCTTTATATACGTTATTTCACACCGGATCTGTTGACCCCGAATGTCGAGAGGATATTCATCGCAGTGATGGCTTTTTTGGTGTTATGGTTGATCAATTGTTTGGGGTCCATGACCCCGCCCTTGTTGATTGGGATGCCTATATATTGGAAGGTGTCTTGGAGAGGTAGTGGTGTTCCATATAAGCTGTATGGGGTGATTGGTGGTGGGTGGGGGTCGAGGATGACACATTTGGTCGGGTTCCAGCGGTAGCCGAGGAGGTGACTATGGTCGGCGCACTGTTGGAGTAAAGGTTGGATGGATGAGGGAGTTCCGATCAGGGCAATGTCGTCCGCGTAGAGGAGGCAGTTGATTGAAGAGGTGACGTTAGTGATGGATGTGGCTGGGTGGTGATATGGGTGAAGTCGTAAAAGAGAGGGAAGGGAGTTGATGTATATGGAGTAAAGGAATGGGGAGAGGATTGAGCCTTGGAGGACACCTGTGACTGGAGAGAATTGGGGTGATTGATGATTTTGTAGAAGGAATTCAATGTGGACATGATCGAAGAGATGTTGTAGAAGACGAAGGAAGGAAGGAGGGGTGGTTGGGGCGAGTGCATTCCAGATAATTTGGCGGTCGACGGTATCATAAGCTGATTTGATATCCAGGAACGCAAGGACAGGTGATTGTTTGTGGCGAAGACGGTGGAGACGACAGAGTTCGGTGAGACAAAGCACTTGATCAAGGGTACTACGTTGAGGACGGAAGCCACCTTGGGCAATATCAAATGCCGGTGTGCAATCACGGAGGGGCGCTGCAAGGCATTTCTCGAGAATCTTGCGGAAAATAGATGTCAGACTGATGGGACGAAAGTTGGCAGGATCGGTAGGGTCGCCTTTTTTGTGGAGGGGGATGACTTGGGCAGTGCGCCACAGATGGGGTGTGAGACCGGTTTTCCAGCAAAGGTTGAAAAGGGGAAGGAGGAGGAGAGAGAGCTGTTCGTTGATGGGTTGGAGTACTTCGCTGATGATGGAATCGATACCGGGTGCCTTTCTCCGTGCCAGTTGTGTGATAGCAAAGGTGATATCTGAGGTGGAGAAAGGGGGTGGGAAGTCAGGTGGGGAGGGCGACGGGGATGGGGGAGGACGTGTGGAGGGTCGAGGAGGTGGCCGGAATAGATTTGCTGAAAGTGGTTGGCAAGTTGGTTGACAGCGTGTTGTGGTCCTAAGGGATGGGTGAAGGTGGGGTGTATGGTCCTGCTGTTTGATGCGTTTGATCTTTGCTGCTACTTTGCTGAAATCCAGACTATTCATTGAATCGCAGAATTGTCGCCATAGCTGTCGTTTCCGTTTGTTGATCAGGCGTCTGAGGAGTGCCCGGGCACGTTGGTGTTCAATCCACCATTCGAGTTTGTTGATGCCAATGGATTTGCGCCATTTCTGATAAAAATATTCCCGTTGTTGTACTGCTTCGTCCATTTCCACTGTCCAGAACGTCGATGTTTTTTTGGTGGGTGTACGTCTGCCGATCGTCGTATCGAGGGAATGATGGATAGCGTTGTTGAGATCGTCGATGATTTGTTGGTCTATCTGGAGGTCGGCGGGGGTTGTGTAAGTGTCGTCACGGATGGTGAGTTCTTCCAGTAGTTGTTGGGACTCAAGAAGGAATGTGTTGACGTAATGGTCGTAGTATCGTTGTTGATGGAGTCGGTCGAGTTTCCAAAGCAAACGTTGATGTTGTGGTTTGGGGGGTGGATGAGCTTGTGGTCTGAACCTAAGGAAAGGTCGTCCCGGATGTTCATGGATGGCATGGCGGTGAAGGGGCGTGTTTGACATAATCCAATCTACAATACTACTGCCTTGGTATTTGATTAGTGTATACTGACCTTTGGTGAGGAGGGAATTCCAGATGATGATGTCGTTGTTGTGAGTCCAGTCTTCAAGTAATTTTCCTCGTGGTGTGGTGCGGTGATCGCCTAATGTATCACGTAGCCGTGCATTGACATCTCCGCAGATAATGGTGTTTGTGCTGTGTGGGTGATGTAATGGCAATGAACTAATGATAGTGAGAGCGATAGTGTCATCGAGTGATGGTGGTAGATATAAGCAATGGATGAGGGTGTGATTGGTGATGAAGGAGAGGACGTATTGCCGATATTCAGGGGGGAGACTGTGGGAAGGTGATGGATGGGATAGGGGTAGGAGGGGCTGATGAGGAGAGAGATGCCCATTTTTCCGACGTATGCGTGTGGGTGGGATTTGAAGCCATAGGTGTGGAGTTGTAACCATGTGGTATCGAGTTTATTTGGGAGATAAGCCATGTCTCTGTGAGCAGGAGGAGATCGGTGTGTTGTGTATGGACGAGGAGGGGTGCGATTGCAGATTTGTTGGTGCCGTTGATGTTGAGTAATGATAACGTAGTGGTTGTACTAATCATTGGTATTATTGTTGGGTGGGGTTGGGTGTGCTGGTGTAGTGTCGGCACGGAGGAAGTCCGCATCAGAGGTGGTGTGGTCCGTAGTCTCATGTGGGGCAAGGTCATTCAGGACGATGTTTCGTTCTACTTCGTCGATCCATCCTTCTTGAATAAAGTATTCACTGACGGCATATCGTACAGGTGCGGGTCATACGTTGGTTAACGGTCTTGAATGCAAATTGTTCCTTTTCGAATTGGCTGGTGGAGTCGTCATTGAAGTCGGGGTTTTGGATGTGCTTTGGATCGAGGGATCGAAGTCTTCGATGGGGGTGATTCCAAAGGTGGAAAGTTGGTGGAGAAATTCCTGTTCGAAGTCGTTGTGGATGAGGGTGGCGATCACATTCCTGGTGGGATAATGGATATCGAGAAGGCGGTTGGTGTTGATTTCAAGTCGGCAGAACTTGCGTCGGAGCTCCTTGGTGGGGAGGGTTTGTTGGTGTTCAGGTAGATGTATGTAAAACCACGTGTGGGGGAGACGGGAAAGAATGTTCGTGCTACTGCTTGGGTCTTTTGATGGGCCCGAGAGAGCGATGGGGGAGGAGAGCTGTTGTCGCAAATGGTGGACCTGAGTTTTGTTGGACCAAGGGTTGCTGGGATCGGTGTTTGGTTGGGGTGGCTGGGGGGTAAGAGGTTGAGGTGGAGGGGTTGGGGGCTGGGGAGGTGACATGAGGGTGGCGAGTGACTGCTGAAGTTGTTCGATGATGTTGTCACGATCATGGAGTTGTTCCTGTAGTTTGATAATGGTGCTGTTCATAGTCGTGAGTTGCGACATGATGAGCTTCATGTACTCGGGGAGGGCGGGATGGTGTTCAAATTGTTCGAGTGCTTCATGGAGGGGGCTAAGCTCCATGTCCTCTTGGGTAGGGGGATGGGTGATGTTTGGGGAGGGGAGGAGTGGGTTGTTGGGCATTCTGCCCTTGTTGTTGCTGTTGCTGTTTTTGTTGCTTGGTGAGTTGGACATTGACTTGTCGTGCGGTTTGTAGTGCCTTGCACTGAGTGCATATGTATCGTTCACGACGGGGAGCAGTAGCGGGATCAACGATAATGGTACCGTTGTGCTGGCATTTTTGACAGGTGAGGGTGAATAGTTGAGAAAAAGTAGCTTTTTCGCGTTGTGGGGAGGGTGGGGTTGTCCGGTATAGCGGGACTAGTGGTGGCAATCATCTCAGACAATGGTCAATTGCGATCTGAAGAGAGAAAAGGAAAAAGAAGAACAAAAAAAAAAAAAAAAGGAAAGAAAGGGAAAGTGAGAGAAAAATAATTCAGCAGGAGCGGGATTAGATTTTCAACCTCGTCACAAAAAATCGGGAGGCCCGTCAACAAACAAAACAAAGGCGGGAAAGCCTACAGCCATAATAACAAGGCCTATGGCTCAGTATTGTTTACAACATTATAGCATGTAGAGGCATTTACCGTACAAAATTGGTTTGGAAAATAGATCACCATAGTATAGAGATATAGTACCAAACAAGAATAGTCCGTAGAATAGATTACCACAGTATAATAGTATGTTCATTAGTATGCAGAATAGTCTACCGCAATAGAATAGCCTGTCACAGTAGAATAGTTTTGCAATTCCATTGTTCATTGCAAAATAAAAAAAGCTTTTATTGAATAATGATACGTAGTCAATACTATACTAAAAAGAAAGAAGATGTAAAAATAGGGGGCCGCTAATAGTAGCTGAGAGAGGTGCTAATCTAGTTAAATGGTGTAGAAGAAGGAACGATGTACGATGTACGATAAAAAAGGGATTTCTAAAAGGGATCTCTATAAAAGGGGATCTCCAAACTTCTAATGAAGCTTAAACAAACATTTATTTCAAACAAAGTCAAGGTTTATTGAAGCAGAGATATGCTTTATTGAAGAAAAGTGACATATGCATGTACTAAGCTAATCAAGACATTTCCCCAAGATTCTAGAATCAAAATGAAAGGGACTCCCCATGCTTCTTGCAATCCCTTTTCTAAAACCCTTTTAAACTATTTCTAACAGAAAGCCGAGGTCACCAGGTCCACAATGAGCCAAAAACAGTGAACAGATGTTGGCTCATTCCCGTTGATTTCTATTTTTTTTCAGAATTGCTCCAGCGGCAATAAAATATCTTCTCGTCGGCAATAAATTATCTCCTCAGAAGATAAATTATCTCTTCAGAAGATAAAATATCTTCTCAGACAATAAAAATATCTTCTAATAGATTTTTTGTGGGTGTTCTTTTATTTTATTTATTTTGAATGAATACAAACAAATATAGTATTATTATATTTTTTAAAAAAAACTATTTATACAAAAAATAAAAAGAAAAATAAAATAAAAAAGAACTATCATACTAGGACCTAAATAGGAACTAGACATTAGCTTTTTTTTAAAGGGATTTTCTTGCTTTTTGTTCTTTTTCACTTTGGTTTTGCCACTATAAGTCTGATCTTCAACGGCTTTTTATCTTTAGCTGATGATAGCGTGTTCCATGCCATCTCTATTAGTGTACTTTTGTCCAAGAAATATTTGGCTGATCATGTTGTTGATAATGAAAATTGTTGTTGATGAAGGTTTTTCGATAAAAGGAAGTATTTTTTTTTATTTAACAGTTGTCATTTATCAAGTTTGCTTCAGGAGCGTAATAGCGCCACGCAGTTTTATTCCCTAAAAGTACATTCAATCTAATTTTATTGTCTGAGGAGATAATTTATCTTCTGAGGAGATAATTTATCTTCTGAGGAGATAATTTATTGCCGACGAGAAGATATTTTATTGCCGCTGGAGCAATTCTGTTTTTTTTGGATGTGCCCTCCCATTCGATAAACAATCCAGGCTGGCGGCAGCGGTTGAATTCAAAGTCCGTCAAAAATATGGAGGTCACATCGACCCATCTGGAGCTCCTCAGATAGCCGACTGGACTTACAGTCTGCAAAATCGAGCTAATGTGCAATATTTTCTTCTTCGCTTTATATAAAACGAACTAACTGTAATATTCAATAAAAACCATATCTGTTATATCACTTGTTTTTTATAACGCCTTCTTATTTTATCAAATATTACAATTGTGATGGAAGAAAAGAAAACAATGATTCATTTCATGACATCAATAGGTCTCATAAAATGGAAAAAAAAAAATACCCTTGCAATAATACCAATCGTATCGTCATATTCCTAATATTAGACCATCATACGTTTATAATAAAGATGATGATGATAAAAAATAATAACAACAATAAACCCATGTAATATCCACTTCCAATGAAACATAAGATATAGTATATAAAGAGTGACATTTTTATTAATAAAAACCATATACAAGAATCTCACTTAATTCTACCTGTCTCTTATTCATTTTTTATTTTTTATTTTTATTTTTATTTTTTCTGCTATTTTACAGCTGTGGATGGGGTCGAAGAATGGTAATTTGAGGCTATGGGAAGTTAGTTGTCTGTAGATATACAGTAAGTGTATATGCCTAAGTAGTGGATACCTGAGGCTGTGTGCTACACCTTTATAGGAATGACAAGTGTGATAATGTGGGAGATGATTAGTGACTGACAAGTGACAAATACGACACTAGTGTAATAATTTGTAAAGTTCAAGTCTGTGGTGTTTATTAGGTGTTGGAAGTAAAAAGTGAAAATAAAAAAAATAATGAATGTGGGCGCTCCCACATTTGACACATAAAATCTATTTTTATTTTTACCTAAACTGGATTCCAATTTCACAACAGGGATAGCTATGATAGTATTTAGATTTTTTTTTATTAGTACTGAAATTAGACTTTGTAGAATCTAATTACAGGGCTATGAATTTTTTTAAAAGAGCAAGGTTTTTTTTACCCACTGGGATTTTTCCGGCTTCTTCCTCATTATTATTTTTATATAATAAACGATCTGGTGCTCCGCTGGAGCTTTTGGAAATCTTTCGTTTTACTGGGTGTCACAGTTTTTTTTATTCAAGTGTGGGTTTCGATGGGATAGGATTAAAGCCTCCGCCATTTCGCACTTTGATGGGCCGCTGTTATGTGGTTTAAATTTATTGTATAAAAGAACCTATTTTATTGAAAGTGGGTGTTTAGCACCCAACCCATGTATACACAAAAGAAACATGAAGAATAAATAAAACAACACTTACCGACTATGGCCGGTTCAATAATGTATGTAAAAAATAGAGAAGTTTGTGTCGTATTCCTGGTTCCTGATTAGTAATATTTATGTCAAAATATCTATACCATCATTATTTGTCATCATCCACACATATCAGGTACGCGGCTACTAATCGCGTCCCAACAATTGTACCTTGTCACTACCCAGCATATCCTTACACTGGCTATGTTTCACTTGGTCTACAATCAAGATCAAAGGTTACTCATCTATCTATTCCATAATACACTATTTTATTCCCTCATCTCGAACTCTACCAATAATCCATTATCATCTACAATCATTTATCATCATAGAAATTTATTATTACAACATCCGCTTCTCTAGCTTTTACTATAAAAACCCACTGTCATTTTATTCAATAAAAAAACCATATCAATTGTATCACTTATTTACTCTTGTCTTTATTTACAAACATTTCAGTTTGAGGTAAAAAAAAAAAAAATAAGAGGAAGAAGAGAAGGAATGGAAGGTGTAAAAAAAAATAAACTAAAAAGGGATAAAAAAAAACTAACCCCGAAATGTCAAAAACATGAATCGAGCTAAATCAAATCAGTCGCCCCTTGGGGCCCAACCGTCGTGCCCAGCGCGTCGTCAATGGGGGGGGGTTTTTTGTGTACTGAAATAATAGCTTACTTGAAAGGCGTCAGAGAGATTAGAGATTGATTATGTAGGGGGTTGCGACTGCCTTTCCACTGGAAATTAAAACGAATTATGCACTATGGTAATTATGGCGATTGCCCCTTCCCTGATTTGTTGAACATAAAAAAAAAGGCTGGATGATTCAGGCTCCGCATTTTGCTTTCTATTTTTTTTGGCCCCCATTTTTTTCTCCCCTCTCTTTTTCTTTCTTTTTTATTTTTTTTCCTTCTTGGAAGTCTGAATGATATGATGGCAAGGCTCATTGGGATACTGGTGATCTAGGATTAGTGTTAGAACTTGAATTAGGGGCGTTTTAAAAAACGCAAAACAAACATCATGGGGAAACGCTTTCATTTTAGATGAAGGATTTGGGAACGACACTAGATTAGCATTCATTAGTTTAGTAATAGTTTGGCATCGTTTGTATCTACGACTGAATAAATATGTTCTTTTTATTATAATTAGTTTCTCTGTTGTACGTTTACATGATGAGCTTCATCGAATGTGTATTACATATGCATAGAAAAAAAAAAGTGTGTCTATATATATATATATGAGAAAGGAACGGATTAGGTACTGTATTATGGAGACTTCTTCCACCAAGTCTATACGCTTGTGCGTAGAAACGAAAACTGGGATGTGTTTGTGTGAAAAATTAGCTATTACAGTGTATTTTATTGCGGTGGAGGATATTGAGGAACAAAGTTGAGAATAGTATTAATTATGTAGCCACTGGGTGGCAGGGGGTTTCTGAAGTGTGGGTTTTGAAGGAAGACTCTGTGATTTGGCACTATGGGTGAGCAGCGATTGAAAAAAGGATGGACGGCTCTTATGGTGGGCAGCGCCTTGGGCCCCAACGGTCGTTGCTCAGGGCTCTGTCTGAAAAAAAGAGTCGGAGGAACAAAAAACGAAATTAAAGTTACTATAGCAGAGTTTTCTTACGGTCCTTTTTTTTTTTTTTGTAATGTGTTGTCTATTGAATAAAGACTTGGATGCACGTCAAAAGAGCGGTGGCCAATAAATTAACAATTATTTCTTTTTATTATATAATCACGGTCCATTTTCTTTTTAATATATAATAATAAAGTTACTTTATTCAGTCTCGTATTTCATCACATTCGATCACTGCCCAGAACATTCGATCAAAAGCCTTTCAATGTTTTCTTTGCAGCTGAATCCAGTACCATCTATGAGTTTTCGTTGATTTCCAGGTAGATAAAAGCGTTGAGAGTTTGCAGGGCGGAAATCTCTTTTCACACCTATAGATAAAAAAAAAAAAAAAAAAAAAAAAGCGAATTAAAATATTCGTGAGCCACGGAACGGATCAACATCACACAGCACCACATACCAAATAAATGAGACCAACCCCTGTTGTAGCATTAAAGTAGTTGAAGATCGGGATGGCATATTCCGCGAAGGTCGTACGGTTCGTTGGGAAGGATTAGCGAGGTTGGCTTGATATCATTGACATGGTAATTCGCAAAGAGAAAGATATCGTAGAAAAAAGGGTCAGCTCTTGACGTTCATCACCATCATCACCATGGTGGTTGTCAACGTGACCAAAAAAACGTTCAGTAAATTGTCCAATGTTCCCTGTAAAAATTGAATCCAGAGCTTTGAATGTTCTTTGGCTTGTTCGTGATACTACTAAGGAGCCCGCTAATCCCTCCATATGTTTGCCATCTTCTTGGCTTGAAAGGGATCCACCACCTTGTCTCACCTGAGCGAGGGATCAATCATCGTCACAAAAAAAAAAAAAAAAAAAAAAGGCGAATATGAAAATAATCCTGTTCTCCAAGTGCTTACATTGGCATTCTCGCCATCAACTAAACGATTCAGTGTTATGAGTGAGTGAGAGAGAATGTATGTGTGTGTTAAGTGTATAGTATTTTATTAACAATGCAAAAACAAAACTAAAACCAAAGATTAAAAAAAAAAAAAAAGTCTAGTCTCTTGTCTTTTTCTTTCTAGTATGGGAAATCAAAAGTGCAAGAATGGAGTTAGAGCGTAATGGGTATTATATATAAAAAAAAAACAAATCCTTATATTTTTGCATCATGCGGTTTGGTGCTGGTAGGAGCATCATTCCGATCAGCCA
Organism: Absidia repens; assembly: GCA_002105175.1. Classification (NCBI taxonomy): domain Eukaryota; kingdom Fungi; phylum Mucoromycota; class Mucoromycetes; order Mucorales; family Cunninghamellaceae; genus Absidia; species Absidia repens. The sequence continues at coordinate 121,089 of MCGE01000021.1, forward strand.
CATCATAAGAAAATGGGTGAAGGGAAGTACCGAAGTAGTAGATGGTGGTGGTTCGACACCAGGCAGTCCGTCATGTGCCTTGGTAGCGATAATATCATCGGACGGTTTTACCTTGAACGGTGATGCAGATGTCACCACCGCAGCAGTAGCAACCATCTTTCCATTGTCTTTGTCGTCGTCTTCTAGTGTTGGTTTTTGTAAAGCGTCATAATCTTCGAATGGATTTGCTGCCCTTGGATCCGTGGTTTCCAGTTGGAATTGTTGTCGTTGTTGTCTTTTTCGATACATGTAATAAATGATCCCTGCTACGATACCAATCTGATAAAGAAGAATAATAATTATAAAAAAAGAAAAAGAAGTAAGGAAACTAGTGTGTAAAATAGAGGGAGGCAAGGGGGGAGAGTCAGGATCCCCTTCTTTTTTTTTTTGTCCTTACGAAGACAATGGCAGCGGCAATAGCAACACCAATGGTTCGTCCTACTGAAAGTCTGGGGCCCTCTTGGGGAGCGTTAGTGTTACCAGAGGAGGGATCTGTAGGTGAGGAGGGATCCTTAGGTGGGGTGGCACTTGTCCAGGTGATATGATTCGGATCAGATATGTCAAGTGCGTTCAAATCCTGTTGAAGCCTGAAATATGCGTCAACGCCAAACATGATCATGATATATGAATTATATCCCACAGCTGTTAATAGTTTTATAAAAAAAAAAGTTAGTGGATAAAAAAAAAGGGGGAGGGCGAAGCTGACTGACTTGATGACTTACCACTATGAGAAGCTCGAGGTCCTGGACCTGTCTGATTAAAATTGAGAGATGTATATTCTTTTGTTACAAAATCATAAACATAGACATAATCTTGACTAAGTTTAGCTTCTTGATCTGCCAAAAAAAAAAAAAAAAAAAAAAAAAAAGTCAGTGAGAAAAAATCTGACCGTGCCAAAATAATGCTGGTAATATATATATAGTTTACCATTGTATCCACCATAAACTAGTAGCTTGTTTGAATCGGGAACTTTTTTAAAAAAAAAAAACATAAATATTGTTAGTCAATGAACAATTCGAAGATGATGATTTACTAGATATCTTACTTGGGGTGACGGTATGTAATATACGGGAAGTAATATGTTGGTTTCCACTCACCGTCGCTTGATCCATGCCCCATGTATTTAGAAAGGTATCAAACCATCTTATGTTGGTCATGTTATTGAAGGTGCCAGTCGAAGAAACCTCCCCTTGTTTGAGCTCATAGCCGCCCATCATATAAATCAGCCCTGTCTTCTCTATAAATACAGCCGTATGTTTGATCCATATATTGCTATTGGTACGATCGCCGTCCACCGTATTCCATTTCTCCTACATTAAAAAAAAAAAGGACACATTGGTTTAGGGGGGAAAATCATCATCATCATCATCATCATCATCATCATCATCATCATCATCAGCAAATGTACAAGTTTAAAATCACTTACCTTTGCATAATCAAAAGTAGAAGCTGAATTGATTGATGCAATGCCGGTCGTATTTCTATATATATAATATTAAAAACAGGGGGGGAGAGGAAAAGGTGTTAATACGAGATTTTTAACTCTTCTTTTTGGTAAGTTGGGGATTTTTCGTACATTAATCCACCCTAGATGACACGTTGACACACAAAGAAAAGTGGCGGAGGTTAAAAGAATTCAGGCACACACATCTCTTTTTTTTTTTATATATACCCAAGTCCATATCGTTGAAGCTCTTGTATCTACAACGGGGCTGTAAAGGGTATAGTATTCTTGACTGGGAGGCGTGGACATGGAATTATTTAAATTGGTACTACATTTCCATAGAGGATCGGTTAACGTTTTACTTGCCGGTTCCGTGACACCACCGTAAAGAATAAATTGTGTTTGACTAGCAATGGCCGTCATGGCCATATTCGCCAATGGTGGAAGAACGGTGTGACCAGCGGGGCGAGCGACATATTGCCATTGATGTTGTTGTTCGGCATTGGCGCTGGATAATGTAGAGAAATCAAGTGTATCGATCGAAAGGTAAAAATGATCGTTCGAGGCGTTGGTATATTGCATCACACTTTCTGCTGGTTGGTGAGTAAATCCGCCATAACAATGAATTTCATTGACATTGAGAACGCATCCTGTGATCATCGAAACAAAAAAGGGGGGAAGAAGTCGGTCTTTGAAAAAGGGGATCCTCATCATCGGTTATTTTTTATTTACCTTGAAAAGCTCTGGGAGCTATTTGATCTGCTACTGCGCATTCAATAAAAAGTAGTAAATAAAAGAGGTAAAACATAAAGAGAAGAAAGAAAGAAAGAAGAAAAGAAGAAGAAGAAAAAAAAGGGAACTAGAAGGATCATACAAGTTTTTTGTATACTTTGTATACATATTGCTGTGCAATGCTCAAGTTAGATCTCTTGTGTAACTGGGTATCACTAAACCATGCCAATAACAGGGGACGAGAGGATGCAAAGTCCAGAAAAAACACTTGGTACAATAAAAAGAACACTCGCCTGATAAATCCCATACCCGGCTTGTCTTTTTTAGTTCAACACACGCACACATAAAAAAAGAAAGAGTTCTCAAAAGCTTAGGTTTTCCACTGGATTACTCTTTTAAAAAGGTAAAAGTTGTGAAAAAAAGTAAAGCAGTAAAGCAAAGCCTAGAAAGTCAATGGAAAAAAAGGGGGAGAAGTATTTTCGCTGAACGTCTTCTGTAACACTTCAACACTGCATATTCAAAAGTACAGTACTATGCATAATAACTGTATAGGTGATAACGATAAGCTATTGTACTGGCCTGTACTATAGTCCAAATGAAAAATATTTGATATCAATAGCACACCCATTTAATGGTAACTCTTATGACACTGAAAGATGGTTTTTTCTTTTTTTTGGTTTCGGTATAACATTACTTCTGCCCGACTAGATTTTTTTGAGTTCAGCGATGTGGGTCGCTTTTTTATTTTTCTTCTGATAACGCTTTTATAGAAAAGCAAATAAAGTTTAGTAGCATTCTTGTCTGGCGTTATTGTACCTCTAGTGGCTGGTGGTAATTCTTCTACTTTTTTTTTTTTACAATACCCAATGCTGTTGCAAAAAAAAGTTTTTTTTGAAATTCAGCTCACCCTTTTTTTTTTTTTTTTGTGGTCCTCCCCCACCTTTTCTTTTTTTTATCCAACTCTTTTCGCATTTATGACCTCACCAATCAAATTAAAAGGCTACGAATTTTTTCAAAAGACATTAAAATCACCTCGTTTTATTGTTGGTCCGATGGTGGAGCAAAGTGAGCTTGCGTGGCGGATCCTCAGTCGACGCTACAGTGCCCAGCTTTGTTTCACGCCCATGTTCCATGCTCGCCTGTTTAGCGATCCAGACACAGGGCCCAAGTACCGAGCCGAGCAATGGACCACCAATGCCAACGATCGACCCTTGATTGTCCAGGTAAATAAAAAGAGTGTTTATTTTCCTGCACACACAAAAAAAAAAAAGGATGCTCACCTTTTGTTTTTTTGTTTTTTTTTTTTTGTTGACGTTATAGTTTTGTGCGAATGATCCTGATACCCTTTTACGAGCCGCCCGACTTGTGGAGAACGATTGCGATGCGGTGGATTTGAATCTGGGGTGTCCTCAACATATTGCCAGGAAGGGACATTATGGCAGTTATTTACAAGACGATTGGGAACTGATTGAACGGATGGTGTCGACGCTCCATCAGCATTGTGCGGTGCCTGTGACGGTCAAGATCCGGATCCATGCGCAAGTCGAACGCACCATTGCCTATGCGCAAATGATTGAACGTGCCGGTGCCCAAATGTTAACGGTCCATGGTCGCTTACGGGAACAAAAAGGACACCATACGGGGGTGGCGGATTGGACGCAGATCAAGGCGGTCAAGGAAGCCGTCAAAATTCCTGTGATTGCCAATGGGAATATCTTGTATCATCAGGATATTCAACGGTGTATGGATCAAACGGGTGTGGATGGTGTGATGATTGCCGAAGGCTCCCTGTATAACCCAGCTCTGTTTGCGCTCTCGAACCCAAAGGAGATGCCGCCCACCACGTGGGAAATGGCGTTGGAATACCTGGAGATCTGCAAGTCCCTGGAAGGCGGGGTACGACCGGCGATGATCAAGGCCCATCTGTTCAAATTGTTTCAACCAAGCTTGTCTCTTCATACCGATCTACGTGCTCGATTGGCCACCGCGAACTCTTGGGATGTGTTTTATGATATTGCCATGACAATGAAGGAACGGTTGGTGGCGGACCAGGCAGCAATAGGGGAAACCGAGCTGAATGGCAAGGAAAATGAACATGGGTTTCGGCAATATGGTCATTGGCGATGTCAGGTAAAAGAGCGAAAAGAAGAAAACAAAAAAAGTATAGATTGTGTGTGTGTGTTGAGGCTGACTGACTGACAATTTTTTTTTATAATGATATTAGCCTTATTTCCGCCCAGCCCTTCCTGACAATGGCCATCATGTCAAAAAGACCGATACCAAACGAGAATCATCCACTTCCACAGACTCGCCCAAGTGATGATCCAAGATTATAGAATAGAATAGATTTATATTAGTAATTATTAGTTTAGATTGATAGATGTATATACCTTAAATTAAATAGACGCTCAACCTTTATTTTGTTTCTTGGCGGAAGATGTGGTGTGGGGGGCGAACATGGTAAAGTGATCCATGTGTCACTTGCCAAAAGATTTATGCGCACTGTAACTCATGTATTTTCAAGGGGTGTGGGTGTTATATTTTTTGGTTTCCTCCACTTATATAGCGACACCTAAGAATCGGATTGAAATGCCGCTCATCTGTCTCTTTTTTTTTTTTTGACAAGGAGAGAAAAGGGCCGAAAAAAGGGCGATCTTTTGCGCTTACAGTCTTTTTTTTTTTTTTTTTGCTTCTCTTTTTATTTTTATTTTTTCCTTGATTCTTTGGATTCACACCTCACACACACACAAAAAAATAGATGCCAACGGCTCATATTCTTCCTGGGTGGGACAACGAACCAGCTGTACCATCGTCACATTCAAACACATCACCAACAAAAGCACATACGTCAGCCATGGAACCACCCGCACCTGGGACGGCCACGTTACGACGCAAAGAGCAAACAACACCAAACGATAAGGAAGAATACGAACTCGATTCAATCAACGAACAAGAAAAGGAACCGGAAGGCAATGCACCGCTCAGTGATAAGGACCGTGGCAATTTCGCTCTTTTAGTGATTCTTTGTAAGTGTTTTTTTTTTATTCCCATCGTCATCATCATGATGATTCCTCTCTATTCACACACACATTTTATTTGATAGATCTTCTTCAGGGTGTCCCTGTCGGTCTTTCCTTTGGCTCGATTCCATTTCTTCTCAAAGCTCATTTATCTTATTCGCAAATCGCCATCTTTTCATTATCCTCGTGGCCGTACTCGCTCAAATTGTTGTGGTCGCCGATTGTGGATGCGGTGTATTGGAAGGACGTGGGGCGTCGCAAGTCATGGATTGTGCCGATTCAACTGTTGACGGGCGGGTTATTTTATTGGTTGGGGACCAATATTGATCTGATGATGGATCAAGAAGAACATATTCCGATTCATCGATTGACGGCCTCGTTCTTGTTAACGGTGTTCTTTTGTGCCACTCAGGATATTGCCGTGGATGGATGGGCGCTGACGTTATTGTCCAAGGAATCCCTGTCGTATGCTTCCACCGCACAAACCATCGGGCTCAACATTGGTTACTTTATGTCCTTCACGGTGTTTTTGGCCCTCAATTCACCGGATTTCAGTAACAAGTACTTACGATCAGCCGCCGACATGAATCCGGACGTGGGTGTGTTGCCACTCGGTGCTTACATGAAATTCTGGGCTGTCATGTATTTGCTGATTACCGCTTGGTTATTTTTTATGAAAAAAGAGGTAAATTTTTCGCCACATTCTATTGTGTTGTGTAAAGTAGATCGAGAAACTCACACGTCTTTTTTTTTTTTTGGGCGGGTGATGATAGACCGAATCGCGTACCGAGGAAAATATGGGGATCAAGGAAGTGTATACGACCATTTGGAAAATCTGCAAATTACCTCGTAAGTGTGGTGATGATAATGGTGATCTATATAGAACGTGATAAATGTTGAAACCTCATTCCGATTTATATTTGGCGCGCGCACATTTTATTAGATATGAAAAACTTTGTGATTGTATTGATGGTAGCGAAAATCGGGTTTATTTGCCATGAGGCCGTGACATCGCTCAAATTGGTGGAAAAGGGATTCTCAAAGGAAGACATGGCATTATCGGTGTTATTGGATTTCCCACTTCAAATCTTCTTTGGTTACTATGCTGCCAAATGGTCGACAGGCACAAGACCATTGAAACCTGTAAGTGGTTATTTTTTTTTTTTTTTGTGAGAGAGGTATGACGGACATGTTTCTCATTTTTTTTTTCTCTCTGAATAATGTAGTGGCTATACGCATTTTATGGTCGTTTGCTTTTCTCCGCATTGGGAATGTTGGTGGTGGCTGGGTACCCACAAGGACAATCGGATGTGGGTTATGTTTACTTTGGTGCGATCATTGCATCGACGGTTCTCAGCTCCTTCATGTCCACTGTACAATTCGTCAGTCTCTCTGCCTTTATGACAAATATTGCCGATCCTGTAATTGGTGGGACTTATATGACAGTAGGTTAATTTAATTATTATAATTTTTTTGAAAAAGGTGATTGAACTGACTTTTTTTTTTTGTTATTTTTCAATTAGTTGCTCAACACGTTTAGTAATTTCGGTGGCACTTGGCCTAAATTCTTTGTATTGGAAGCCGTGGATTATTTCACTGTGTCCCGATGTTCGATTACAGATGCCAAAGACAACGGTAAATAATAACTGTCCTCACATGGATGATGACTTTTTAAGTAGCGCCCCGCTCACTTCTTCATTCTATTATTTAGATTTCTCGTGTACTTCGGATTCAGGCAAGACATTGTGCAAGGATTTGGATGGGACGTGTTTGATTGAAACGGATGGATACTATTATGCAGGCTCATTATGTGTCCTCATCGGCCTGGTCATGCTTTTAGTTTATATCAAACCTGTTATTAGACATTTAGAACAACTTCCAAAGAGGATGTGGCGATTGAATCAATAAAATATATGATCTTTTTTTACTATAATTATTATTATTGTGTATATGTCGAAAATGGATGACCTATAGTTGTGTCGCTGTAGTGTAGTGTGTATAGTATGAAAGGAAATCGCGGCTCGCGGGGTTTATTTCAAAAAAAAAAAAAGCACAAATGGAAATGTGGCAGTAGGGGGGCGGTGTTGTCTAGCGGTAGGATTCTCAAGCGTTGAATGTAGGTTGAATGGGGGACAAATTGTTTCAGTGAGGTGTGATTTATCTAAAGCTCTTATTCACTAGGAAAAAAAAAAACAAACGTCAACTACAGTGGGAGTTGCATTCCACACACGACGCTGGTTTTTCGAAGAATTCTTGGTTTTCCTCTTAATGCAAAGAAGGGGGGCGTCTATTTTTAAGCACCACGGAGACTCATTTTGGCGGGGGGTGTGGCACAGCACCCGTCTACTCCACTCGTCTCCCCCTTGATTGTTTTTTCTTTTTTTTTTTCTTTCTTACACTATGGTCCAAATCGCTCATCTTCCCACCGAAATCATCGCACGGATTCTCCATCATGTCACCAGTCGTCGAGATCTCTTTACATGTGCACTTGTGAATCAATGGTTTTATCAAACCACCACACCGATTTTATGGCGGTCGCTCACGTTTACCAGCGACGAGGCGCTTGTAGCCTTCGCTAGCACCACATTGGCACATCACCCTAGCTTGGGGCACCATGTCCACCATCTCCAGTCGGGCACCTACCCAAATGGCATTACTTTTGACGACATCGTCAGGATCAAAACCAACCACGCGCTCACCGATTCCGCGTTCCAGCACCTCATTCACGTTTGCCCTCATCTGACCTCGGTCCGGTTGGAAAACTGTGGCATCACCCAAGCCTCCCTGGCCGTCTTGATCCACCACACGGGTCCTCGCTTGCGTTGTCTTGTGCTGAAATCGTGTCCGCATTTGTGTCCCGACGTTTACCTACCCATGCTGCTGCCGGTCACCACCAACGACGCCGGAGGGTGTCCTGTCCTCGACACATTGGAGATCTCTGCAGCAACAACCTCATGGACAAATCGTGCGCTGACCGCATTGCATCAATTGTCCCATTTGACCCGGTTCGCCATCGACGGCGCGCCGTCGTCGTTTCTTCGTCAACTTCTTTTGAATGACAATGTGTGGGCGCCGCGGTTGACGTGTTTGCATATCGACAATGGGTATGATCTGGGTGACGATGATCTTCTTCCGTTTCTCAAGACGCATCGGCTTCTCCAGGACATCCGCTTGCCGGCAGGCCAATACACCGATGCCACGTTGGACGCCATGCGTCTGTGTCTGCCAGCTCTGCGTCGTGTGGACCTGTCGTTTACCTATGCCATCACCCGTCGTGGCGTCCGGGCGCTTGTGATGGGGTGCCCTCGCCTGACGTTCATGGATCTTTTTAGCTGTTGTGGTGTCGAGGCGGACCAGTTTCCCGAAGCACATGGCGAATGTCTCATGAATGGTGGTGGAGGTGGAGGTGGTGCTAGTGGTTTTGCTGCGTATGATGCTGAATTACTTCATTTGGATGAACAAACAATGCACAGGATTCGCCTGTCAAAACATCAAGATGACATTGGTTTGCATGGATTGGCCGTTGTCTAGGGGTGTGGTACAAGAAAACGATGGTGGGAGCGAGGATTTTGTTTTGTTTTGATTTTGTTTTTTTGCAATGTAAGTGGAGAAAAAAAATGGAGGGCACGGGTGGTGGTAAATAGGAGCGGGGGGGTGGATGAGTTGTGAAAAGTGGGCTTCATTTTCTTGTTGATTTATTTTGTAGGGTGTAGAAAATTGAAAAAGGACTACTCGGGCTGATATCAAGTATGATTGGAAAACGTCAGAGGATAGTGGAATATTTATAGGACATATAGCTGAAAAGCATCAGCAAGAAATCGTTGTTTTTATTTGTAGTAATAGTTTAGATTAGTTTATACCTTGTATTATTATGATCATTAGTTTACTCTATCAATAAAAAATAATAATTCATCGATAGTCTTGCTACGTCTAGCCTCTTTCTTTGTGGGGGGTGGGGATATACGAACTTCTAATAAAGAAAAAAAATTGTATCACGTTTTTACAACTGAGATCCGCTAGTATGCATCATGGTATACTATTACCAGGGAATAATACTTCATGATGCTGATGATCTACAACAGGCATTTGGAGAGGGAAAGGGGAGGAGGATCGGGATGCCGGGTTGAACAGAAATGCCAGGTGGTTTCAATTTTCAATGTTGTCCATTCACCATTCCCATATTGTGAGGTACAATATATAACAAATCAGCCGCAGCTAACGAAAATAATAATAATAATAATAATAATAATAAAACATCTAAATTTCGAAAAAAGAAACCGGAATTCAGGCACCAGAATAATTATCGTTAATTTCATTGCAACACAGTGTAAGACAACAAATGGTTTTTTCAATGAGTATTTTTTTTTTTATTGAGAAATGCACCAAGTGAAGAGGGAGAGATAAAACTAAACTAAAGTTAGATTTGTATTCTGAAATATGAGTATGCGTTCGGGGGGAGGGTAGTCGCCTATTAATCTAAAAAGCATGTCAAAAATGTCAAAGGCGGTTTGATGCCACTGCATTGTTCATTTTCCCATAATGCTTTATACTAATATTTGATGTATCACTATTTCGCTGTCCTTTGTGCCATTGTATATATCATCTAATTTTCAATCACTACAGCAGTAAAAATTGATCGTTCAAATTAATCATTTATTCCCGTTCTCTCTCTCTCTCCTTTTTTTTTTTTTTTTTTTTTTGTCAACTTACATAACAATAAAATCATCCATGGTCATTTTGAATGCCATCTATATATTCATAAACCAAAAGTTTATTTATAAACCTTGTCGTTCATCGTCATCACCGTCATCACCGTCATCACCATCATCACCATCATCGCGATTTGTGACGAGGTAGTCGAAGAATTGCGCCATGACTCTAGCCCCTGGCGCCAAATCCAGTCCATCGCGATCATCGTCGCTCCAGCTACCACTGTTGTTGTTGTTCTTTTCTCGGAGTTGCATGTTATAGATGGCCCATTCATCCAACCAGATCACTTGATGGTCATTGATCACAGCATGGCTGCCTGCCTGAGGAAGAAGTTCGGTAGCCTGCGACGTCAACCCACATCCAGAAAGATCGACAAACGTAAGGTGACGGCTGTTCACCACAAGATGATGCACTCCACGAGCGGTGATGGACTCCGTACACGTAAGGTTCACATAATGCAGACCTGGCAGATACTGGACCATGGCTTCCAACGTCCGATCCGTGTACATGCCATCGGTCAGCACCAAATCCATGAGTCCTTTGGGAAGACATGCCAACATGGAAATCAAGAGAGGGTCGTCAAGGTCGTGACAAGAGCCAAGTTCCAAGCATATCAGGTGGGGCCAAACAACACCATGTCCATTCATACTAATAATGCTACTGCAAAGACAGGATAAAAAATCGCCAGGCGCGAAGATGTGGATGGAGACACGGGTCAGATGTGAAAAATGCGTCACTAGCGTCCGCATCAACACTGCATGATCCCCCATGGTGAGCGCCAACCAATCGGCATTCGCGTTCGTAAAATCAAAGGTTTGAACCAACATCGAGCCACCACCCTGGATTATGGCGTGGAAGAGGTCGAACGACAGGTAGGGACAGTCATTCACACCAAGTTGCCGCAGCTGGCGGCAGTGTTGAGCCAAGGACATGATCGATTGGTCCGTCATCAGACTACCATCCACATTAAATGATTGGAGAGACGGGCATTGGCGAGTCAATTGATGGAAGCTTTTGTCAATGGCGGGAATGTCGGTTATATTGTCCATGGTGTTAATGGTGGTATATTTGTGGATCGATCCTCCCAAGGCTGCGGTAATATCCATTTCTGCGACGCCGTTCACCAGTTCCTCTGTTGTATAGTGACCCAACATCATACCCAAGTTGATGTGTTTTACATATTGACCCAAGTCGTGTGGTGACGCCACCATGGTTCGCACTGTTTTGACGAGAGCTGCATCGTTGGGTAATTCAAGCGACCACCATAAGCGTGGATTGGTTACCTGATGGAATTGGCGATTGATGAGTGTACACGTGTGCAGATCAAAAGCATCCACATGATCCACAATCTCTGAAATGATTTCATTAGGAAGATGAATAAGGTGAACCATACATAAAGGAATAAAGAGAAGAAGAAAAAAACAAATAAGCCAAAACAAGGGGTAAATGGTTACCGGGCGGGATTTCAAATTACAATAATGCATCTCTGCTAGGATTTGGTGAAGAGGACGATGGTCATTGGTGAATGAAAGAATGCCCATTAACCTTGCTAAAATGGCACCACCCTAAAAATTCAAGCTCTAATTTTTAGGGCCACAAATACAGTAATATGTTGTATTGATTGGAAGTCTGCCACATAAAACTCATGTTTACCCCCCGTATGTGGAGCAATTTCGAAAAAAAAAAAAGTAGTCTTGGTGCATTAATGTCTTACTGGAAGATATCCATATGGTACAGTACATACTGTAATTACCATTTTTTGACCTAGTCCTGCAGAAGTTTCAATGAAAAAACTAGCTTTTATTTATTTATTGACGGCACCATTATTAGGCTTCTAATTTCAATAGATATTGAAAACAGTAGCAGTATCATCATTATCATCATTGAGCCATAGGTTGTCAATAAATTGGAAGGAAGGCGTAAAGCCGAGTATCCATTTGTTTTTTGAAAAACTTCCAGTCAGATAGATGTAATTAGAACTCAGTGAAAAGGATTTAAAGAGATTGAGTCGTACAACGCTAATCTTCAAGCTCTGGTCATCGAATTGAAAATGACGGCACAGTGTTTCTTTTTGCATATTCGTATAACGAAGAATGTCTTCATGATGGGGTTCACGTAGAATGTAATATCGCTTTGGTGTCAATTGAAGGTAATGATACAGGTGTGAGTCATGAGCATGGTGATGAATTGTGATGGTGGATTTGTTGAGCAAGTCAAAATTGAGCTGATGTCCGTTGTCAAAATTACAATCCATATGCGTTTCTATTGTCAATGTTGCAAATGTTGGTAATATATGAGGTGAGTTAAGCGAAAAATGACATTTCCCCGCTGAAAAAAGAAGGATCAACTTGTCCTTGATATCCATGATTTCGAATAGTTTTAATTTGACCGCAAGCATGGTGTTAATTTTCCAATGAGCCACTTGATTGATTTTGTCCTTATACTTTGATTGTGGCAAAATGGCGTAAAACCGATCCTCTACACATAGATATTGGTATTAAAGTATAAACTTTACTGTTAATTCTCTTCCTCCCTCCCTTCCCCGAAAAAAAAAAAAAGGAAAGTTGACTTACCAATTTTACTCGCCTTGGAGCTCAGGATCTTATCAAAAAAGGTTTTCGTTTCGAGCTGTCTGATCAAATCTATGTGAAATTGTCTGTAGATACGTCGCTTTATATCCCATGATAAACCAGCGTCCCCAAAATCGAATTTAAAAAACGGCAAGCCCTCCAATGTATTCAGTCCAATAAACCAATACTTTAGGTTGTTTTTCTCTTTTGCAATGTGGTATTCGCTGATCACCCAAACACGAGACGACCAATCCTTCACGAGGTTTCCCAAAAATGCCATGGCTTGTGCGATATCGTTATTTCTTCGAATGACATAGTTTTTCCATGGCAACGTCAGACCGCCATCTTTATCTCTCTTGTCGAACCATGCATAGCAATGCTGCCAACGGTGTCCACGTCCCACATAAGGGAAGCGACTGTACAATGTTTCAAAATCGGCATAAAGATAGGTTTGTATTTGCTTTTTTGTTTTTGTTTTTCCAGCAGCGGCGTCTGGTGAGCAAGGATGATCATTGATCAGAGAATCTGTTTGGCTGATGTAGTATAATTCTTCAACGAATACCTCAGCATCAAAGTCGGAGGGCCATTCCCCATCTCGTGAAATATCATCCATAAAATAACGGCTATATTTTGTCAACAACTGTCTTAACAAATGATCGCCTGGCACGTTGATTTTATCGAGAAATGCATTGTCGAGTTGCGTGAGCTTCTCATTACCTCCCTGAATGAGGTGATAAATATATTCCGGATATTCTTGAAGTTTGCGTATGACATTCATATTTGCTTGCGATACGTTCCTTAAATGTCGCAGATGAAGATCAGGTACTGCTAAAATATAGGTGGCTCGTTCGTAAATGTTGCTCATTTGATGAATCGTCGCTTTACGTCGTTCATAGTTGGTTTGATCCACACAAATCGCATCCACCCAAACATACTTGATCGATTCGAGATCGGGTTCTTTCATCATCATTTGGCAAAGACGATAAAAATCCTTTAAATCAAATGATGTGATAGACGCAATATAATCAAGGCGTGTATCGATGAGTTGTTCTTGCAATTCTCCCCAACGGTAAGATAATGCAACAAAGCTTAATTTTTCTGTGTCTCCGTGCAGTGGTTTTTCAACACAATGGATGATCTCATCTTTTGCGGCCTTTTCAATATCGACAAGCACAACTTGAAATGGCTTTTTACGGTTGACTGTCATATATAAAAAAAAAAAATGAAGACGAGTTTATTTAGTCGCTGATTTTTGCTTTTTATCCTATGCGCCGAGCACATACCTCGAAAAAATTGTTTCAATGTGTCGCAGGTAGTCATATAGTTAAAGAAGGTGGGATAATGAGAAAAAGAGAAATTATTAACAAGGAGGGATAAGGAAGTGTATTTTTCTGACACGTGCGTGGCGTTCTAAAAGTCGCAAAGTGGTCAGTATTTAAAGTTTGGGCAATGGAAGTTTACGCCGACACTTTAAGGCTTTTCTTTTCTTTTTGCTTTTATTGAATAAAAAGGCAAGTGGAAACCTACTATGCTCAATGGATATCAGTTTTGTTGATACTAAAGATTAATTTTTTGACCTTCCTCCTAGGTCTCTACCATTCTTATTTGATAAAATTTTGGGTGTTTGAATTTTTTCAGCATTTGCTATTTTGTGAATCTCCGCTATTTTATTTCTCAGGGGTTGGAAATTTGCGATTATTTATTTATTTTAGAAGCAAATATTTCTTCATCTTATTCACTCACTTGCATAAAAAGGGGATATAAAAATTTGAGGAACCAGAGAGAATGATGATAAAACAAATGAAAAAAACAATGTTTTTAGACACTTTTAGCTTTTAGCTTTTATAAATGTACACGCTTGAAAAGGTTGACAGTGTAAAATGTCATGAGAACTGATTGTCAAATGGTAGAATACGAGAAAGAGATTGGAGTACTATGTGAAACAACACCAAAAATGATCATCAGTGTGAAATTTCATGGGAATATTTTGCAGCTAAAAATATATTGTAGCTGGGTTCCAGTATCTATCATTCGCGTTCCTATTAGGATCACATGTTTTGAAATCACCTAAATGCATGATAACAGGGCGTCTAAAAATAAATTCTTCTACGTTCTAATTTTATTTTACAACGTCCCAAAAATCATGACAGGCGGCTCAAAAATATGTAAATATCGTCTTAATTTTCACGTTCCACCGTCCATAGATAATTGCACTTCGTCTCAACTGAAACTTAATATACTGTACTCAGTACAAATTACGACAGGCTAAAGCAACTTCTGTTATTGAGGTCCTGAGATGGTCAACGCTAATCTAACTGGACAGTGGTAAAAAAAAAAAAAAAAAAAAAGGCATCTGTTGCACCATACAGTACAGTATATGAGACACAGAGAGGGACAATTTTATATTGAAGCATGTAAAAATTTTATTCAATTGTGGATATAATCTATGGATAAAACTAATAACTAAACTAAGCTAATGAAGGCTCCAAAGAACCAACTAATGATGGTTGTAGATCCTAGATCCAAAATGACAGGGATTCCCCATGCATCTTGTCATCCCTGATCTGGAAACCCTTCTCAAAAAGTTCTAATAATATTCTAGGTCCAGTAGAACTCCATAGAAATTGAATGATGAAGAAAAGGAAAAGAAAAGAGAGAGTGGGGGAAAAGGTGGGGGAGAAAAATAAACAAACACGTGGGCGGTATTTGAAATGGTGGGTTTTTTTTTTCAGTGGTCCGCCCTCCTAAGCGGTGAAATATCCCTTAATTTTTTTTCTTTTTTGTTCCTCTTCCAGTTCAGCAAGGTGATGGTTTATCTCTGGTTCCTTTTGTTTTGATTTGTTTGGACAGTATATATAGTCAGCATCGTTGGCATTGTCTTCAATTTTTTTGGAAGCCATCGTTCTCAATAAAGCGGGGTCAATGAAGGACTGCCTGTCAAAGGCAATAAAATATATGAGGCTTGTTTTTTTTTTTTTTTTGAGGGTTGGTCATATCACAAACTTTGGAAGGCAAGTGTATCATAACATCATCCCCTGACATATTTTCTCCGACGGATCAGCTTTATATATCAGACGATCATCGCCACGTGGCAAACATTGCGGAGGAGTGGGGGGAAAGGCTGGGTTGGGCTGCCACATTCATGCCAAAAACATTGTTTATCGGAGACCAATGGCAAAAATGGTATTCCGCAAGGTCAATGCAGTTCTGAAAAAGTGTTCCGCTTCTTGATGGTGTTATATGCCACGATCATGTTGAGAGGACGGCCTATTTGGGCGGTGGCACTCCAACCAGCAAAATAATCGCTCCTACCCCCCTCCTTCCCCACGAACGTACAAAATAGGCTACCACAAAATTATTTACATAGTCCTCCTCTCCCCAGTATATTGAGTTATTTTCTTAGGCAGGTTGAAAAACAAGGTCATGTTGGCAGGCGGAGATTGTTTATGACTGATCTCCTATAGAAATAGTATGTACTAGTAGAACGATTTTGCCTTTATTTGTTAGTATTTAGACTCTTTTTTTTTTGAAATCGGTAGCAAACTGCTTACATTCAATGATAACAATGACTTTTTTTTTTAGATTGGTACGCAAAGCAAGGACTCTCCAATGGAGCAAAAAAAAAAAAAAAAAAAAAGGAGTGTTAGGGTACTGACAGGCTAAAGCTAATTTTAATGTAACGCACTTTCAAGTCGCCGCATTGAGAAAAAATAAACGTTTTCATCATATTGAGTTTTTGCGTCAAAAGCGGGTTCTTGTAGTGCCATGAATTTTTATGAATTGTATATGGATCGCATCAACACTAAAGATGTATCAGCGACATTATTAATACCAACTTTAAGGCAACCCAATTAATATACCTCTCTCTTAAAACATTTTTCCAGTTGCCATCACATACCGTACCAACAATAAAAGACAAGATATATGATATTGAATGATAAAATAAAAAGCCAACACGGAAAAGTTTTTTTTTTTTTTTTTTATTGGAAAAGCTATTACAACTAACACCACACAATAATAATACTATAGACAATGATCCACTAAACTAATATATACACACATCATTGAAAACTAAAAAATAATATCCATCATTGTTGTGTACATCACCCAATGGCACGCAAGTAAAAAATCTCCCCCGCCCCCTCGCGGACCCTTCCAAAGATCCCACCGGTCAATGCCTGTCCCGACCTACTAACCACCATTGCAGTTCCCAAGAGGTGTCGTCGTAGTCGTCATAGTAAACATCGGCATCGCCACATGCGGCACCTTCATGAGAAACAGCAGCGGCAGCAGCAGCAGCAGTAGCAGCAGTAGTAGCATCACCACCACTGCCACTCGCCCGAATGTGGTTGATCGCTATATGGTTGAGCTTGAACAGATACGAAGAATCATGGTGCAGTCGTCGTCGGAGTGTTGTGAGTTCCGGAAACATGGTACGAAGAATAAAACAAGACATCAGATTCAAGCGGGTAAGTAAAGGGCAGTCCATGATCAATCGACGCACCGCATGAGGTGAAATCGCACCAACAGGTTCTGTATCAGCATCATCAGCAGCAGCAGCAGCCATAGCAGTCGCCATCGCGTTGTAGGAGATGTCCAGGTGGTTGAGCTTGGGTAAAAAGGCACCGATCATCGCCAACGTTGCATCGGTCACTTGGCAATCCAGCAGTTGGAGCACAGTGATATGGGAATGTGCTTGCAGAAGCCCTCTATCTGGCAGCGGCAGCCTCCCTCCATCCAATCGCAAGTGGGTCAATGCTGGCCATATATTGGTTGTTGCTTGCAAAAGAGGCCGTACAAAAACAGAGTGGCTATGCCAAAGAACCACATGCGTTAAACGAACAAAGTGGGCGAAATGCACAGGGATGCCTTTGGCCAGCGCTTCCCACGTCTCCACATCAAAATACCCCATCGACAACGATTCCAAGGGACACAACGCAAGGGCGCCAAACGTGGCGCCGGAGACACCTTGGCAATGACGTAAGTGGAGGTGACGAAGGTGATGAGCATGTTTCCCCAGGGCATCGAATGATCGTTGTGTGAGATGATTGCAATGGATGAGCGACAGTGATGTGAGCGTGCTGCCATGCTGCTGCGCCAATCGTTGGAAACTAACGTCGGTGAAATGGTAGCCAGGGGAAATAAACAACCGCTCCAAACAGGGGACGTGAGTAATGATCACCTTCATGTGATTATCGGTCAGCCCCGTGCAGCTTTGTATATCCACCGTTCGTATGTGTTGCTTCACCCATGGGCGGGCCTGGACAAGACACCGGAGACGCTTGATGGCATACTTGGTGGTGTGTATTCGGAGCGTTTCCCATAAAAGAGGCGTGGTGGCTGTATGGAACGATCGGTTGATACGCGCGCATTGGTAAAGATCACGACGTCGAGAAACATCGTATATAATAAGTGATATTATTTCAGTAGGTAAAACGTCCAGGCGAGTCATATAAAAAAAAAACAAAATGTCGAGGAGAGGAAAAGGCCAATGGTGTGAGAAAAAGACAACAACAACAACAACAACAACAAAAACGCCCCAGGCTTGGCGGGAGTACACACGTGCGTGATGTCTCATCATCCTTTCCCGCACTCAATGGTAGTGAAAACGAGGGATCTATTGCACACAAGACACAAATGAGAGGGAGAAAGAGAGTGAGAGACTACTGGGACGTAGTTTTTCTTTGAAGCAGTGCGAAGGATTATATTTTATTCAGATGGAGATACAAGCTATAAATAAGCTAAGCTAATGAAGTCATATAATAATGGTGGTTCCCAAATCCTGAATCCAAAATGAAAGGGTTCCCCCCTTGCATGTTGTTATCCCTGTTCTGAAAACACTTCTAAACTAAACCTAATACTAATCCAAGTCCACCATAACCTCAAGAAGGTTCCAATGGTAAAGAAAAGAAAAGAAAAAAGGAACAGCAGCGCGAAACAAAAAAAAAAATAGTGTTAGGGTATTGACAGGCTAAAGCGCACTTTCAAGTCGCCGCATTGAGAAAAATTTAAAGTTTTCACCATATCGAGTTTTTGCGTCAAAAAGCCGGTTCTTGTATTGACATGTATCTTTGTGAATTGTATATGGATCACATCAACACTAAAGATGTATCAGCGACATTATTAATACCAGCTTTAAGGCAACCCAATCAATATACCTCTCTCTTAAACCATTTTCCAATTGTCATCACATATCGTACCAACAATAAAAGACAAGACATATGATATTGAAAGATAAAAAAAGAAAGCCAACACGGAAGTGTTTTTTTTTATTGGAAAAGCTATTACAACTAACACCACACAATAATAATACTATAGACAATGATCCACTAAACTACTATATACACACATCATTGAAAACTAAAAAATATATCCATCGAATACACCACCCAGCGGCACGTAAGTAGAAAGTCTCCCCACCTTCCAAAGATCCCACCGGTCAATCCGTGTCATGACCCCCCAACCACCATCCCAGTTCCCGAGAGGGGTAGTCGTAGACGTCATAGTAAGCATCGGCATCGTCACATGCGACACCCTCATGAGCAACAGCAGCAGCAGCAGCAGCAGCAGCAGTATCACCACCTCTGCCACTTGCCCGAATGAGGTGGATCGCTTTGTGGTTGAGCTTGAATAGATACGAAGAATCACGATACAGTCGTCGTCGAAGCGTTGCGAGTTCCGGAAACCATGAACGAAGAATATAACACGATCTCAGATCCAGGCGGGTAAGTAAAGGGCAATCCATGATCAATCGACGCACCGCATGAGGTGAGATCGCACAACCCGCATCCATTTCATCCTCATCAGAATCAGAACTAGCAGCCTCAATCGCGGCCTCCGTCGCATTGTAGGAGACATCCAGGTAAGTGAGCTTGGGTAAAAAGGCCCCGATCATCGCCAACGTTGCATCAGTCACTTGGCAATCCCGCAGTTCGAGCATTGTGATATGGGGATGTGCTTGCAGAAACCCTCTTTCTGGGAGCTGCAGTTCATATCCATCCAATTGCAAGTGGGTCAATGCTGGCCATATATTGGTTGTGGTTGTTGCTTGTAAAAGAGGCCGTACAAAAACAGACCTGCCACTAGTAATCTCCACATGCGTTAAACGATCAAAGTGGACGAGATGCACAGGGATGGCTTCGGCCAGCGCTTCCCACGTCTCCACATCAAAATACCCCATCGACAACGATTCCAAAGGACACGACGTAAGGGCGAGCAACGTGGCGGCAGAGATACCTTTGCAACGACGTAAGCGGAGGTGGCGAAGATGATGAGCATGTTTCCCCAGAGTATCGAATGATCGTTGTGTGAGATGATGGTAAGGGAAGAGCGACAGTGATGTGAGCGTGCTACCATGCTGCTGCGCCAATCGTTGGAAACTAGCGTCGGTGAAATGGTAACCACCGTTAATAAACAACCGCTCCAAATAGGGGACGTGGGTCATGATCACCTCCAATTGCTTATCGGTCAGGGTCAGCCTCTGTAGATCCACCGTGCGTATGTGTTGCTTCACCCATGGGCGGGCCAGGATAAGACACCGGAGACGCTTGGAGGCATACTCGGTTGTTTTTATTTGGAGCGTTGCCCATAAACGAGGCGTGGTGGCTGTATGGAACGATCGGTTGATACGCGCGCATTGGTAAAGATCACGTCGACGAACATCGTATACAATAAGTGATATTATTTCATTAGGTAAAACGTCCAGACGAGCCATATAAAAAAAAAAAAAAAAAATGTCGAGGAGAGGAAAAGGCCAATGGTGCAACAACAAAAGACAACAACAAAAACGCCCCGGGCTTGGTGGGAGTACACGTGCGTGATGACTCATCATCCTTTCCCCCACGCAATGGTGGTGAAAACGAGGGATCTATTGCACACAAGGCACAAATGAGAGAGAGTGAGTGAGTGAGTGACTAATGGGGACGTAGTTTTTCTTTGAAGCAGTGCAAAGGATCATATTTTATTCAGATGGAGATACAAGCTATAAATAAGCTAAGCTCACGAAGTCATATAATAATGGTGATCCTCAAATCCTGAATCCAAAATGAAAGGGTTTCCCCCCTTGCATGTTGTTATCCCTGTTCTGAAAACACTCCTAAACTAAACCTAATACTAATCCAAGTCCACCATAACCTCAATAAGGTTCCAATGGTAAAGAAAAGAAAAGAAAAAAGGAAGAGCAGCGCGAAAAAAAAAAACCCCCAAATCATTGAAACACCGTAACACGTAGATGGAATGGGCTCGTTTGCTGATACATAACAAGATGAGCAAGTAAGATGGGACCTATTATATACCAGGGAAAAAAAAAAAAAAAAAAAAATTTGTCAGAGATGTATTGTGTAGAAGCGTGGAAGGAAGAGGTGCAAGGATTTGCCTTTTTTGGAATGGGAATAAATGCTGAAAAAACGATGTATTGAGTGGCCAGATAAATAAGTTCAAATAAGTACTGAGCGATACGGAACTGAGTGTCTTGTAGAGTAAGATAATAGACGGTCGAGTAGATGTAAAGGAAACCAGCGGGGTAGACCAAAGGACCAGTGTCGCCGTGAATCTTTGTATAATCCCGTTCGCCATCCAAGAACTGCTAAACTTATTTGCATATAGGCCCGCCGGTCGATTTCCGTGTCTACTCACAACAACAACAACAACAACCCAAAAAAAAAAAAATTATATCATCAGTTTATGTCAATAACATATACATATATAATCAACTTACAAGACACTTTTTGTAATAATATATATGTTCAAGGTGACTTCGCCCAAAAGAAGAAACCATGCCAGGGTTCAAAATTGTTTAGGATCCAGGAGTAACCGTGCCGGCCATTTGATGAGATCCCGGACACCGATCACTTGAGTGGAAGAAGAAGATGGAGTCTCGTTTAGTTTCTTTTTATGGATGATATCGACCGCTGCTGACTTGACCCTGCCCGTTTTCCCATGCGTGTGTTTTGTAAGAGAAATAAAAGAGACGGGGAAATCAAATTTGGTGATTTTTTGGTTTGAGAGAAAGGGCAAAATGGTGGAGGACGGGGTACTAATTGCATCATAGAACTGTACTTTCCCCTGGCACCCTAAGTAAGTAGAGCAACTCTTTAAAAGTATAACAACTGAGGAGTGCTGCATGTTTTTGGTTAAGGGCACACCACATACAGCGAAAGATAATAATAGGGAGGAAAGACAAAAAAAAAACACAGGGGGATTTCGCATGCCTCCTGATATAATACAAACTATTTAAAGGCGTTGCCAGCTATTTTTTTTTTTTTTTGAAAAAAAACAAACGAGTGAAAAGTTGAAAAAAAAAGAATGAAAAAAATCATCCTTATTCTCGTTGTACTTGGCACTGTGCTTTTCACTTCGGCATTTGGTCAACGTCGACGTGGCAAAGGCATCATATGTGCACCCTGTGGTGGTAGGGTGAGGGATATGTCTAACAAAAAAAAAAGTTGTTTGTTGGTCTGATACTGATGATTTTTCTATTCATTTGATACAGGCGGCTGAGCATAATAATAAATGCTGTGGAAATGGGATTGTGAAACCCAATGGTATCTGTGAGTGCAAATGCACAGGAGATGGAGGTTGCCCTTCTTTCTATGTTTGTTTGGGTGGTTTTTGTGGAATACCTGTCCCAGGTGTAAATTGTGGCGAATGTGGATTCACGCCCCAACAAGGTAGATGTTGCGGTCGTGGGATTTATAATTCTGGCTCCGGTACCTGCTTCTGTTCAACATCCGGTGGTCGCCAATGCCTGGAAAATTTCGACTGTGTGGGTAAAGGTCGCGGTACACAATATTGCTGTGGTGGTGTGTGCAAACAAGGTAGATGCTAAAAAAGATTTCTTTCCCCATATCATGTGATTGATTGCATGTTGTGCAGATCAATGCCACACACGCGTCTCTTTTTCTATACATTATAATATATTCGTCCAATACTTCCCCTCTCTGGTCAATACACAACCAGAACATAATATTAAAAAACATACTATTAAAAAAAAGATGAAGGCAGAATTTGAAGTGTCAGTCAAGCTATTTTATTAATATATAATACAAAGAGATTTCTATAGTACAAAAAAAGAAAAGAAGGTAGGAGAACAGAATGATAAAAATAATAAAAATAACAACCACTAAAGATATGATAAAGATGAGATAAATAAATAAAATCAAAAACTAAACTAAACCGAAACCCTTCGCATTTTCGATGGAGGTAATCAATCGGTCACGGAGTTTTTCATAACTGGCGTATTCCGGTAGGAGCAACCGGGAGAAACAGGTTAAAGCAGTAGGTAACCTATGTATATATATATATATATATAAAGCAGTAAGGTGAGATTATGGGAAGTCTACAAGATTCACGTGGGCGGGTATTTGGTTATTTTTTATTTTTTGAAAAGCATACCCTTTTTCTTTTTTTTTTTTTTTTTTGCATCATACGCCTCGAGATAAATCAAGGTACGTTTTACCGGTTGCGAACTAACGGGTTGCATTTCATTGATTTGTATTCATACCTGATCCGTCCGCGCCCCTTTTTTTCAACACAGTTTTTTGTACAATCATCACCTTGATCTGTCTAAGTCCTTGTTACCAGCACAATACAAATCAACCAACGATCGGCGCTCTATCTATGCCCTATCTCCAGGGATGTATTGATGATGAACACTGTAGAATCCTCACTCCCACCCCTTCCATCTCTCTCTCTCTCTCTCTCTCTCTCTCTCTCTCTCTCTCTCTTGCTTTGCCCAGCTTAGCAACGCGTTCGCCCACAGGCCATCTGATCTCTTGAACTGAATGCTAAAAAA
The DNA here is from genome assembly GCA_002105175.1 of Absidia repens. Classification (NCBI taxonomy): domain Eukaryota; kingdom Fungi; phylum Mucoromycota; class Mucoromycetes; order Mucorales; family Cunninghamellaceae; genus Absidia; species Absidia repens. The sequence continues at coordinate 144,396 of MCGE01000021.1, forward strand.
AAAAAAAAAAAAAAAAGGAGAGGCATGTTTATGCCGACAAGTGGTGATAATGAGTGATGATTTTTGGCAATAAACACACGTAGCAGAATTTTTTTTTTTAAAAAAAAAAAAAAAAAAAAAAAAAAAAAAAAAGAAAGACAATTATTTTAAAAGTATAAGATACATAATATTTATTACAATATATAAAAATAAGAAGGGACGGAGGGAGAAGTACACTACATGGTAAAAAATCGATGACGAGAGGGAGAGACTAGCAAGTAATAAAAAAAGTGGGAATAATAATAATAATAATAACGATGAACAAATGCTAATAATAGTAGTATATATAAAAATACAACTCCAAAGAAGGGAGAGAAGGGGATCACGAAGATGGTGGTGGTGTAGTTCTTGTTGATGTTTCTGGAGATAAAGACGATTGTATATAAGGAGGTGGCGACGAAGATGATGTGGTGCCAAGATCACGTTCAGTCAAGTCAGGGACTTGGGCTTGGGTAGTGGCGGTAGCAGGAGGCGGAGGAGGTGCCGGTGTGGTGGAAGTGGATGATGACGATGATGGTGGCAGGGATGGAGAAAGAGTATTGGTGGTCGGATGCATCTTCCCAAGATCGTCTTCTTCTTCTTCTTCTTCCTCAACTTGTGGTGGAGCACAATCATATTTACAGATAGGACAGACACTTGATTTCTTTGTCAGCCAAAAATCTAAATAGAAAAAAAAAAAAAAGGGGGGGGGATTATGAGTCGACCTGGCCCTTCCCACCCCTGCCCCCCGAAAAAAAAAAAGCGAAACCAAAGAGTTGCTTACCTATGCAAGCCACACAAAATCCATGATGACAAGGAAGAAGCCGGATGATGCTGGTAGGTTTGAAATCATCTAAACAGATGGCACACACGGTATTTTTCATTTGGTCCAATACTTCCGATGCAGGTTGAGCAGCACACATGACGTCGAGTTTTTCGATAGGAATACATGAAACAGGATCAAGTTCAATTTGAGGCTGATAGGCGCGGCGTGAAGAGAAATACGGAAGTTGTTCTTCAGGATCATGAACGTTGTTGCGTCGGTAACGACCCAAGCCAAACCGAGGATGTCTACACCATCGAAATAGTATAATCGCTGCATAAAGACACACAAAATAAAATAAAAAGAAAATAGAGTGAGAAAGTGGGTATCATGTATGGTATTTTTTTTAAAAAAAAAAGTCTTTACCCATAATAATGGCTGCCCCAGCTGCCACCAAGTAGGCGATATAACCACGATTTCCAGCTCCAAATATGTTATCCGTGCCAACACCATTATCGTCAGTGGAATCACTATTGTTGCCGTTGGTATTGCTGTTGGAAGGATTGTCGTCCATCATCCCATCGAAAAAATAAGGCGCCAACATCACGTAATGACTATTGGTGTTGTTCATTTTGCCGAGCATTTCCTGAGCAAATGCATATGGAATATAATACACAGCCATAAACAAAGTCCCAGCATTGTTGCTCAGGTCGTTATCTAACATGGAGGAAACATTGCGTTGCGGAGCCATCGAGGTATTCCAATGCGTAGGGCCGAGTTGACTTGGTAAAACTCTGATGATCGACGCATCGCCTGTCGTAGCATTGTTGTTGTCATCATAAATAAGTACACCTGTCATGTCCAAGTTGGCGTTTTCCATGACCAGTGATTTCATTGTATTGAGTTTGGTCGACCACGTACATCCACCGCCACGTGTCACCAATCCCATCACTGGTTGGCGTTTGATAAATGCACTGAGTCCATTGTTGTAACTGGCAATCGTCGCAAATGTCAAATTGTGGCATCCATCCCCAGCATTGATCAGTAGACGCTATTTTTAAAAAAAAATTATACAACAGGTTGAGGTGAGACAAACAAATCAAACTCAGACGCCGTTCTCCCACACACTGTTAAGCTTTACTTGGTTGTGACCGTAGTTATCATTGTAAGCATGCACCGTTTGGAAATCTTGCGAGTAGTATTTGTAGGTTGACTCAGACACATAGTCATAATTGTTGCTTGAATAGGGTGAAACCAAGGTTTGCCTAACCAAAGGAGAGAGAGAAAGAAAAAAAAATATGAGTCATCCAGGATTCAAAAAGGGGAGGAAGACACATCACCATGAATGGCAATGAATAATATATACAGTAATAAATACTTTACCAAATAAGAGGATTCTCTGCCGTCACTTGAGCCACTACTGTTTTCCAGCCAAATAGATGAAGCAAAGTCACTAAAAAGAAAAACAACGATGAAGGAGCCATGTAGACATCAAATAGATAGAAGACAAAAAAATAAAAAAAAATAAAAAAAGGTGAAGAAAAGAAAAGAAAAAAAAAAAGATAAAACCAATTTTGTGTCCCACCACATTATTAAATCAAAAAAAAAAATGTCAGCAGGCTGTACAGCCCATAAGAAAAAAATAAAATAAAAGTACATATTTTATTTCAACCCAAGCGATCATCTAAAGCTAAACGACTCACCAACGACGCATCCACACATCGGATCTCCCCCTCGGCCAACAATTCCGTCATCATGAGTCCCGACACAGGTGACAGCAGGATTCCCCAGACTGCATGGCCCGCAGACACATAGAGTTGGTTGAACGACGGATGTTTGCCCACCAACGGCGACCCATCACACGACAATGGTAAATAGCATGCCTGTTCCGCCACCATATGTTCCTCGTCCGCCACCAAATGGTCCGATAACGTGGGGGCCAGTTCTTTCAGGATAGCAATGGCCTGCGGATCCACTTGGACTTGATCCGCCGAACTCGGTAAGGCGACGTCGCGATCCTGCACACCACACATGTACACCGTATGGTCCGGCCGTGGATAGATTTCCGGTTCATGCATTTTGGAGTGATGTAAAATGGCGGTGAATAACGCCTGGGCACCAATCGGACTTGTTTTGGGCACCCGCATCACAATCGAATGCGCCCGCACTGATTCAATCGGCAAAGAACAAGACGAAGACGATGCACGGCGAAGGACGGTGTCGTTCATCTCTTGAACAGCTGCTGCCTCCTCCTTGTCCAAAGGGAAGGTTTGGGACCATGGACCAAGACATAACACCACACGATCGGCCTCGACCTGTTTGCCGTCGTCCAATACCACCCCGGTCACCGTCTGCTTGTCATTGCTATACATCAATCGCGCCACCCCGGTGCCTGTCTTGAGTGTCACGTTGCCCGTCGCCACCGCCGCCGTCATCACCGTCAACGAAAATAAATAAGGATGCACTTGCGCTGTATCCGCTTTGGTGCCTAGTTCGTCACAATGCGTCACACGGTGCTGGTTCAGCCATGGCACATGATCATTCACTTTCTTTTTCGCCTTCTTCTTGTTGCCATTGCCCGTCGTCCCTTCATCGGCCTCTTCTTCGTTGGTCATCGTCACGGAGTACGTATCGACCCCCCGATACCCATAGAATTCTTTGCCGTTCAGTGTCGCGGCCAATTCGGCATGCAGTTGATACGATTTTTTAGATAAATTGCCGTCCCCTTCGCTCCTATTTGGTTGGAATGATATGACAAGTGATTTTTAGTTTTTTTTTGTTTTTTGTTATATGGTTATTCAAAGTGTGTATGTATGACACCAAGACATACACTTACCATAGGAATCCCCCGGCTTTACCACTACTGGCACATGCGACATTGGTTTTTTCAAAGACGGTGACACGGACATTGTCGCGTTGAGATAAATAATAGGCAGTACATGTCCCCATGGCTCCGGCGCCAACAATAACGACATGCATATTTTTATTTTATTTTATTTTGAAGAAAAAAAAAATAAAAGAATTTTTCTTTTTCTTTTTCGCAATTATGCTGGAAAATGTAGCGGGCTTTTCTTTTTCTTTAGCTGCTTTTTTGGTTTTAGTGTGTGACTTGTGTCGGTTCTCTATTTTCCTTCCTTCTCATTCTTTTGACTTCCGTCCAATGAATCACACTCTTTTTTTTTTTTTTTTTTTTTTTTTTTTTCCTTCCTTTCTTGTTTATTATTACAGCCCAGTTCGGAAAAAGGACCTCCTTCTTCTATTCCTTTCTTTATTTTTTTATATATCTAACTATCATCACAACATATAACTATGGGTCGCTCATCGCAAGATCATTCTCGGGATCCCTGGTAAGTTCAAATTCCCTGCCCCACCCCCCCCCCGCAAAAAAAGAAACTCTTAAACATGGTCGCTTTTTTTTTTTTTGACAACTGACCTAAATTTTTTTTAAATGTCCATCCATTAGTCCTTGGGTGATATTAAATGATTTAGGTGGTGCATTTGTGATGGGTGCTGTGGGTGGTGGGATTTGGCATTCGGTCAAAGGTGCAAAGAATTCACCAAGGGTAAGTTGCTATGTGCTTTCTCCGCAAACCTCCCTTCCCGTCACCAGGGTTGACAACGACTCACCATTTTTTACTTTTTATCTGATTTTTTGTAGGGCGAACGATTGACAGGCGCAGTCTCAGCCATGAAAGCACGGGCTCCTGTTCTGGGCGGTAATTTTGCTGTGTGGGGTGGATTATTTTCAACCTTTGATTGTGGCCTGAAAGGCATTCGACAAAAGGAAGATCCTTGGAACTCGATCATGTCGGGGGCCTTGACAGGTGGTGTGTTGGCGGCGCGTGGTGGTGCCAAGGCAGCAACCATTTCAGCTGTGGTAGGTGGTGGACTTTTGGCTTTGATTGAAGGGATTGGGATTGCTATTTCTCGATGGACCGCTGAACAAAATAGACCGGTGATGCCGCAAGTAAGTTTTTTTTTTTTTTGAAGAAGAAGAAGAGGGGGAATAGATGATTGCATGGGTGGATCTAACCCCACATTTTTGTTTTTTGTTGTTTTGATAGATGTAAAAGCCCTTCCCTCCCTCCCCACACTCTTCTTTTTTTTTCTCTCTCTCTCTCTCTCTCTCGCTCTCTCGTTTTTGTATATTCCTCTTGTTTCCCCCCCCCTCCCTTCTTATTGTAGCAAATAGAAAAGGATCCTTCTCTGCTCTCTGTTTTAGTTTTTATTATATAATTTACATAGAAATGCTTTTTATTATTATTATCGACACCCTTCTCATACTTCTTTATATATATATATATTTATGCTCAACAATTCCTTCCATTCAATAAAAAAAAAAAGCACCCTGATGGTTTATTTGCAGCATTACTGTTAGTTAGCCTTAGGCATGGTCATGACTCTCCGAAACTACCCCAGGATTCAAAATTCCAAGCTCCCAATAAAAATCATTCCCTGACTTCGAAAATGATTAGGGATGAAAAGGGTCCATTTTTTACGTCATAGGTACGATCAAGGGTGTTATATATACAAATGATAGAATAGATTCCCTCCTCAAACATTTAACTTGGTTTTGGCATATATTATCATATTGCAGATTTGTCAAAAATTTAAAAAATAGTTTCTAGTTTACGAAAATAGATTTGGGATCAGACTCTGGCGCCACTATTAGTTGGCATTTTGGGAGATCCCATCAGCTTAGTTTCAGTGTTAGTTTATCCAACGTTTATATCTATATCTGAATAAATAAAAATATGGCTTCTTTTATTTTGGCTTCAATGAAAATGTCACCTATTGTCTCTTGTCATGTCTTGTACAGCAGATCATTTTTCTTTTTTTCTTTTTTTTTACCATCGCCTCATTAGGTTAGTGTTGACAGTTTTTATGCTTCCATAAAAGATAATCCATGTTGCCTTGTATAATAGATTGGCTTTTTTTTTTCTTTTTACAGTCATCAACTGGCATTTGAGATTATCATACTTTAAATCTCACATTAGCTTCTTGTCACGATTTCTCTCAATAATTCTTTCGTTAAATCCATTGTTTTGATGAGCTCCTACCATCTTTTAGTTTTAGTATCTATCTACTGTATCAATATGTTTCAATAAATTATATACCTTTTTTAGTTGGGTCGCTTACTAACAAAGATAGCCATATTCCTGCTCGATCATATTATATTAATAATTCTACGACGTGCTGTGTATAAGCGTGCACTTGAGTAAATGTGTGTGTGTACTATCAGATCTATAGAATACCTCCATGCTGCTTTCTAGTTTATCTATAACTATACGTACACTATCATCAGAGGCCTGAATGAATTGTTTTAGGTATATCCCGCTCTACCAATTCGTATGAATTAATCTCTAGCCTGCGTCGACAATGTCACTTTCATTTGAATTGATTTTACTGTATCTATACCGCTCGTTACTTTTTTCCCCTTTTTTCGATATCTAGAACCCTTCCACCTCCCTCCCCCTGCCACCCTCGTACTCTGGATCAGGGGAATGGTTCCTTGCATACAAGTTTCCCAAGCCCAGCTATAACATTGATGAGCCTCGAGCTTATTCTGGCTCTGGCTTCAGTGCAGGTGCAAAGTTGCAGTGAGCGCCCCCTCCGCTGTCTCTATCATTATGAACTCCACCAAGCAATAAATATGATTTTGATTTCACTAGATCAAATGAAAAAAAAAACACAGGCCTCTTCATGTCTCATATATGTCCTAAGAAAATGAAAGATATTGTTTTGAATACAGTATGTTAAAGAGGCATATAGTACCTAGTACAATTCAAAAGGATGGAGCGAGTATGCTATCAATAATACAATAATGAGATGTTATTAAAAAATTGGAAGAGATAACTAGTGAGAACTATATGAAAGTAAAAAAAAAAAAAAAAAAGGGTTAGATTGCCGTTTCAATTTAGATTATGTACGTTGTACTGTAAAAGCCCGTAAGACAACAAAAGATAAAGTACGAAATGTTTATTAGTTTGGGTGCAATATATATAAAAATCAATCAAATCGCAATGGTCTAAACTAAACTACACTAAATTGAATAAGGGTGTCCATGGAGACAATCATCAGTGTATACGAAAGATGGAATGAAGATCCTTGTGAATCACCGTATTGCAATCTTGGGGGGGTCTGAGCCTTGGTACGTCCTAAAGAAAAGTTGAAAAGAAATAAAACTGAGTGCTAACCATCATGCTCTTATTGCTTGCTGAGCCTTCGTACGTCCTAAGAAGAAGTTGAAAAAAAATAAAATGAGTGCAAACCGTCATTGCTTGGTCTTAAAATGATAATAACGGCAAAAAGGGGCGAGTCGATAAGGGCCTGAACGAGACCCATTTTTGGAACATCTAAATTCTGCAAAACAATTCTGAATGGTTTGTTTTTTTTTTGTGTGTGTGTTTTTTTTGTGGCTATGATACTGTAAACTGTGTATGATGCATCAATATGGGATTGGCGAGTTACAAAAAATAACAGAAAAAGACACGTTGGGGAGGGAGTTCCTTTGTTTGACATTTGACAAAATAAAATAAAAAATTAACTATGTACCCGCTTTTTGTGCCACCATTCCCCTTTCTTCAATCAATAAAAACAGTCGTTACGTTTCCCCCTCCCCCGGTTGGAGACGTTCCTTTTTTTTTATGATAACAAGTCGAATGGTTTGGGTGACCTCGAGTTTTAAAGGGGGGGATTGGAGGGAAAATGGTAAGGACCAATTGAACGCTTTGGGCACCTGCGTATTTCTTTTTTGCTATTGCTTTTTCAAATGTATCCCTCTGACTTTTAAATTGACTGATTTATATTTGGTCACACTAAAATTCTAACAGGCACAAAAATGCAACCATTCGCACACCTCTCCCAAGTTAATAAACGAGATCCCTTTTTGTCCAAAAAGAGGAAAAATAAAGCGGCGGTCCAAAAACAAAAACTGAAAATAGCTGGGGCTCTCCCCTCATGGAAGAGTAACACGGGGGGAAAGAAGGAAAACAGCTTTCATTCATAGAAATAAGGTTAATTAAAGTAGTACAACATTTCTTACATATACGTTCCTATTGCCTGGTAAAAAAAAAAAAAAACGTAGAATTTTGACCAAACACTTTCTACTTTGTTTATTCATTTGATCAACACACCTCAATTGTGCCCCTTTTTGATCTGCAAAATCGAGTAGCAAGATAACCGTCCTTCAATTCTTGTTAAAGGAAGATCCATTGGTCACAGAATTGAATAAAAAAAAACTCATCTTTGTACGTGTGCAGACCACATAAATCAAAAGTTTTTTTTTAAAATAATAGAACGTTATACAAGATTCAATAATGCACGTTTTCGTCATTGCGAAATAAAAAAAAAACATGAATATATTAACGATTGTCGTAGTCATCTTCCTCTATGGAAGCAAAAGGCAAAGAAAATGAGGCGCAAGCAATGGTAACGTCCAAAAAAGAAAAAAAATCTTATAAAAGCAAATGGTTCTCGATTCCTCTTCTTCTTCTTTTTTTTATTTTATTTTATTTATTTATCAAAAAAATGAAGTTTTCTTTATCCGTTGTTGGTTGTGCTTTGCTCTTTACAGCAGGCCTTAGTAATGCGTGCCATGGTCCTGGAGAAGGAGGCAATTGCTCCATTCGTGCCAAGGTGGATATCGATGGTCGTGCTGAACCTAATGTGGATTCGAAACGAATTCCCAATGTTTATAAGAAGGGGGATTGCATCAAAGGTAATGTAGACAAATAATGAACATCCATTGACTTGAACCATCTATTTCCATGACAATTGACTTGGTCTCTTTTTTTTTAAAAAAAAAAAAACTAGTGAGATGTCAAGCTACAGGTGACGAAATCTACGGAAGTAGCATTTGGGACTTTGGTAAGCAATTCAATCATCCTCTCCTATGTTGGGCCTTCTTTTTATTTATTTATTATTGTGATGCCCCATTTTCTTTGTTATTCAATAGATGGCAAATATTACCTCCCTGATCATTATGTCAAAACTGGTTATGATGGATTCGACCCTCATATCAAGGTACAAACATCAATTCACTCGGACTGTCTGATTCAAATTAAAAAAAAAAAGAAAAAAATTGATCACCCCCCCCTTTTTCTCTCTTTTTTTTTGATAGCGTTGTCGTTCAACCCCTCCTCCACCAGTTGGGGAAGGATGCGGCGGTCATCTGAATGCAAAAGGTCTTTCCTTAATCAAGGAACTTGAAGGCTGGAATGCTACTTTCTATGACGATGGAAGAGATAAGTTGTGAAAATGAAGTGACATGTACTTGATGAATGGAACAATAGAGACTTATTATTCTTGTTATATATACGTCACAGCACCATTGGCTATGGACACAATTGTGATGCGTAAGTAACAAAAAACAAAACAAAACAAAAGCCGTTTGAGGGCCATCCTTTTTTTTTAATATAATATTTTAAAAACCGGTTATGATCGTCCTACTGTAGTGACTCGACCCATTGTGCAAATATCCATCCTCCAATTAGCAAAGCCGAAGGTGAAAGCTTGTTGAAGCAAGACGTATCGGGCTTTGAAAAATATGTTTGTAAAACCGTGGTTCATGATTTGAAATGCCCTTTGAATTGCAATCAATTCGGTGCTCTTGTAAGCTTTGTTTATAATGTCGGTACAAGCCCTAATGGATTCCCTAGAAGCAAGCTTTATGAAGATCTGGCTAACAATTGCAATTATAAAGTAAGTAGTTTTTTTTTTTTTTGTAGTTTCACTAAATGTATGATATTAATCCCATAATGATATATAATGACAAAACAATAGGCCACTTCTAATGATTGGACTTCATCCTTCACAAACGGTGGCGATTTGGTGAACCGTCGTAAGAAAGAACTTACCTTGTGGAGCACCGCCACTACTAGTAAATCAGGTTGTTAAATTATTTTTTAATTCAAATGCCGCTGCATGAATCGTATCAATAAAATATACAGTACAATTATATCGTAGTAGTAATCATATTCTAATTGGTTTTTCCTATTCATATATAACATATATAAAAGGCTTTCTACTTGAGTTCAAAGGGGATACGAAGATTTGGATACTAGATTGTGTGTCTTTTGTGGTAGATAAAGTTTACCCAATCAGCACGTGAAGTAATCTATGTCATTAGCCAATCATCGCCAGATTTTTTTTGCATTTTACCTATCGATTTGCCACCAATGATTTTTTAAACCATGCTCGAACATTTATCCAAGAAGTCAAAGAAAATTATAGTTATCCCTTTTTAGTATGTATACCTAGTGCATTCTTATTAGTAATTGTGTCCATCAATATCCCCTCCTTTTTTTTTCTTTTTGATCCAATTCTATCTTACAGTCAGTCTCTCCTCCTCAACATATCAAGTCCATTCTTCTCTTTATCAAATTTCCTGTCCATCTCACGCCATCGGATTTATTTATGTACCCGCATCTGTTGACTTTTTTTTTTTTTGATTTGTCTACTGTATTATTTCATCACTGTTCCCTCAATTCCATGCTCTTATTGTAGATAGTAAAAAAAAAAAAAAAGTAAAATGTTTGCCATGTATATATATATATATATGAAATCTCTTTTTTTTTTTTTGGTTTTTACCCCATGTTTTTTATATACTTTTTTGACACCCCGCCGTTGACTCGGTGAAAGAACCTTTCCCCTTTTTCTCCCGACGATGTTTTTTTTTTTTTTTTCTTCCGCCTATATTTTTTTTTATATATAAAACCCTTAATCATGTCTACTGAAGGTCAAGTAAGTAAAGTATCAAAAGTATAGAACGACATACATATTACCCTGGACAACTTGACCCATGCAATCTCCTTTTTGTGTAAGCATAGGTTATCAAGTGTCGTGCTGCTGTTGCCTGGGAAGCTGGAAAGCCTCTTTGTAAAGTAAAAACAACAAACAACCCTGTCACTCCAACTGAACTGTTCTTTTTTTTTTTTTTTTTTTTTTGATAGCCATTGAAGAAATTGAAGTGGCTCCTCCCAAGGCCAATGAAGTCCGTATCAAGATCTTGTATACTGGCGTGTAAGGTTTTATTAATGGCACTCACTCACACAAACACGCGTCTCATCATTGACTCACCCTTTTTTATATGACGAAAACCTTAGTTGCCATACTGATTCTTATACTCTCTCAGGCAGTGGTAAGATAATCAACATATTCCCACACTTACTTCGGATATCTGGAACTCATGTCATTGTTGTTATTAAAAAAAATAGATCCCGAAGGTGTGTTCCCCTCAGTACTTGGCCATGAAGGTGGTGGTATTGTAGAATCCATTGGTGAAGGCGTGACCGATGTGGCCGTGGGTGACCATGTGATTCCTTTGTATACTGCTGAATGCAAGAAATGCAAGTTCTGTACCAGTGGCAAAACCAATCTTTGTCAATCCGTGCGTGCTACCCAAGTAAGTGTGTTTGTGGTTTTTTTTTTCTACCTCCCGCTGTCATGGTTTTATTTGGCTCACAACCTCCCCTTTTTTTTTTTTTTTTCTCGGTTTTTAATAATAGGGTCGTGGCTTGATGCCTGATGAAACCTCTCGATTCACTTGCAATGGTAAACCCATTTATCACTACATGGGTTGTTCCACTTTCTCTGAATACACTGGTAAGCCATTCATAAAAAACATCGGATGAAGTGTGCTTTCTTCTTGAGATATACTCAATTCCTATGATATTATTATTTCTATAGTGGTTGCCGAAGTGTCTGTGGTTCGTGTGGATCCCAAACCAAGCTTGCAAAAACTCTGTTTGTTGGGTTGTGGTGTGACTACTGGCTTTGGTGCTGCTACCAAGACCGCCAAGGTCACTGAAGGTTCCTCTGTAAGTTGTCGACTTCCCCTCCCCCAATAGGACTATGATCATGACGGTCCCTCTAACCAGCGTCACTCTTATAGGTTGCCATTTTCGGTATGGGCTGTGTGGGACTGAGCGTTGCCCAAGGTGCCGCTTTCAACAAAGCTGGGTAAAAAAAAAAAAAAATATCATTGTCTTCTTCCCATCGTGTGCCTAATTTATTTATTTATTTTTTTGGAAAAAATAACATAGACGTATCATTGCCGTTGATACCAACCCCGGTAAAGAACAAATCGCACGTGAATTCGGATGCACCGACTTCATCAACCCCAAGGATTATGACAAGCCTATTCAACAAGTGCTTGTGGATATGACCGATGGCGGATTGGATTATACCTTTGATTGTACAGGCAATGTGGAAGTGATGCGTGCTGCTTTGGAAGCGTGTCACAAGGGATGGGGTGAATCGACGATCATTGGTGTGGCTGCTGCTGGTAAGGAAATCGCCACTCGACCTTTCCAATTGGTGACCGGCCGTGTGTGGCGTGGGTCTGCGTTTGGTGGTGTCAAGGGCAAAACCGATATGCCTGGACTCGTACAAAGCTATGTCGATGGTAAACTCAAAGTCGATGAATTCGTTACTCATACCTTTGATTTGGATCATATCAATGATGCCTTTGATGCCATGCATGGTGGCTCTTGGTAAAGTACCTTTTCTTTTTTTTTTTTTGAGAGGGCGGAGGGGCCTCGACCTAAAATGTACCCATGGATTATTTTTTTTTTCTCACTCACTCACACTTCTTGCTTTTTTTTTTTTTTTTTTTTTGTTAGTATTCGTGCCGTGCTTACTGTCCAACAGGAATAACTTCCCCCTCCCATCTAAACCTGGCGTCTTGTGATCAATTTGGTTTTATTTAGCTGATAGTTTAGTGTAGTGTACTTTATGCAAATAGCAACATGTATTTGTTACTATCAAATAAACCCTTCCCCCCACTTCTTTTGTACTTATCATTTCATACCGTCCATCTGTTATTATTATTATTATTTTATTTTTGCTTTTTTACACATGTTTACCCTCTGTTATCTTACCAATGTGAAAAACGAAGTATTTCATATTTATAATTCAGGAGACTCTGCGGGTGATTTTTTCTAGGAAACAAAAAAAAAGAACCTCTTCTACCTTTTTGTCGATCATTGTTGCTCTTCTGAGAGCCCGGCGTTGGCTAGATCCCGCCCTTTGCCAAAGGAGATCAAAAATTTAACATAACACAGCGAGATTAGTGAACTTGACAAAATACTATGATACTTTTATTTTCTTCTTCTTTACTTTTTATTGTTCTGTACAGTACAGTACTGTACTGGAACATAAATACTATCTCCTTCCGCTAATATTCCTCTTTTTGAATCTCATGCAGTTTATCCTCGTTCCTGCACCCTTGCCCTTCTCTCTTATTTTTTTTCCCTTTAGAGATAGGGCAACAAGCAAAGGAAGAAGAAGAGAGAAGGGCAAAAAAAAAAAAAAAAAAAATGCATTTTTTTCCCTACTACTGACAGATATGACCCCACCCATCACATATTATATACAGTAAGGTTATAATCATAGAGCAGTAAAAGTCAAAATGACGATTTCTTTTTTTTTTTTTTTGACATGGACGCTTTTTTTAATAGTAAAATATAGTACCAAAATGATACTGCCCATATTCCAACATTGTCATTGTGTTGAGACTGTTCCCAATGAATTCCCCCATTGATTTGGGGTGGGGGAGCCCACCCATTTTAAGAAATGTAGAAGCTCCGAAGATGTGACGCATATTAATCGATGAACACGTTTATTATTTCAGGGGGAAGGAAGGTGATCAATAAATAATACAAATGAAAATAAACTAGAAAAATATCTATTCGCAACCCCTTGGAGAGTGAGCGGCATGACCCAAGCTCACATGACCCAGACCAAGGAAGGTGTTCTTGAGAGGATCTTCACGCATACTTGTGCCTTTCAATGTCTTGCCTTTGGTTTGGAGATTGGCCGTGGCAAAGTTGACGCCATTGTGTTCGACGGCATTGGCATCCCCACCATAAGCCCAGATGGCACTGTTACGATGATCATGGAACCAAGCAAATTTGTTACCGGCCTTGATTTCTTCATCAAATGAAGGGCATGTATCGAGACTTAAAGGATTGCCCTTGGTAATGGTAAGACATTGATTGCCTACCTTGATATAACCTATTTAAGAAAAAAAAATTGAGTTTCAAATGCTCGATCAGCCCCCTCCGTCTTTTTTTTAATTTACTTACCCATCGCGATTTCATTGTCATGTTTGCCATTGAAATCCCATTGATTTTTGACCGCGGTAAAAGTGCCAGAGATGGAATCACCTGTACCAGGTAAAAGCTTGGATCCCTTACAACCGGCACCATTGGTCAAGACTTGCTTTCCAGACCCTTTCTTGAGGAAAGAGGTCTTGGGATGGTCCATATCGTTAAGGTATGCATAGACAGTACCGGAGAAAGTGTAGTCACCAGCAGCCGACACGCTGGCAGCAGAAAGGGCAACAAGAGCAGCAACAATAGAAAACTTCATATTTGTTTTATGGATGGAGAAATTTGAATATGTGTATGAGGAATGGGGGATGTACATTTTCTTTTTCCCACTTATATATGTTTTTGGTGGGGGGGGTTTGCTTGTTCAGCAATGCATGTGCCACATTCGATTGAATTTTTTTTTTTTTGAAAAGTAAGAAATAAGGAAAGAGTCTACAAATAGAACATGTTCCCAATGAAAGACCGCCGTTTATGCAAACATGAAAAAAAAAGGATTCGTATATTGGTATGACGATCATGTGGAAAACAGTGGGTGACCCAGAACAATATATATATATATATTTCAAACGATGATGACCCTGATGCTGGCATGATGGAAAAATAAAAATCCGTGGTTGTAAAGATGGGCGTAGTGATACAACTGAGCCTTCATTTACTATTTATGGTCCTTTAAGGAGACCCTTCAATTTGTTACTAGTATAATAGCATGGATACACAGAAAACAAAAGCTGTGCCAAATGTATCTATTTTTATCCATATTGGTAGCAAACGAGGATCCCTTTTTTGTATATTTTCTCGATCCCCCGCTCGCCGCTTTTGTTGCAAGAAATGTGGAAAACATAATAATGTTGAAGCTCCTGTGTTTTTTTTTTTTTTGGTTTTGTCTTATCAAAAACCAAAACCAAAATATATAACAGAGAAACGTGCCTTTTTTTTTATGTCATATTTTATCATACATACATAGATGTACTGCACAGTATGTACGATACTTAGCAGATATTACGTTGGCCAAGGTAGATGGAAGAAAGCAAGAAAACCGGCGCATGGCTGGTGATCAAGTGGGAAGTGAATAAAAAATTCAGGTGGTTGCGAAACCCTGTCCTCCAAAATTAGTTCATCATGCATTTTGTAGCACTTGGATGAAAATCAATTATAGTTTTTGAAGCCCAGGAAAAAAAAAAAGAGCTGCGGGAGTAGTACTATTAGATATTAGAGGGATTTTCCCATCTATCTTCCTTTTTTTTAAATCATTGTCTGGTCGTTTCCAGTTTATATTGGATTAGATAAAGCTTGACGAACGATCAAAAAGGAGATAACATACTTCTTTGAACAAAAAAGATGGAGTTTTGTCTGTGCATACAGATGCACGGCGTTTGAACATATGATCACTAAGAAGCACCAAAACCCTTCTTTGGACCCCTTTTTCTTTTTCAGGCTAAACCTCCCTCCCCCATCGTCACCCTGCAGTGCCAATTTTCAGCACTGTGCACATGTAGAATAGGCTCAGTCCTCCCCCCCCCAGCTTTTTTTTTTTGTTTTTTGGATTTGTCTGCTGACTGCTCTCCCATGTTTGTCCTACTCCGTAAAGTAAATCAGGTCATTCATGAAAACGATGAGAAAGGGAGAGCCACTTGTCCAAGAAGTTACACGTTACCTGTTGTACCCACATACAATATATATATTATACTGTTTTGATATTTTTGCTCTATTCTATTTTTAGCGTTTGACGGCTTCTTGAGCAAACAACCGTTTCCCGTCGTCAACGCCGCTAAAGGCCTAAAGTTGGTGTACGGAAGCAAATGCCTCATTCAAACTGCTCGTGTATCTGCACGTCCATTATATACAGCTTATATTAACTAAGCTTCTTTTACAACAGTCAGATGGACCAGAAGATGATTTATAAAGGGAAACATAGTATAATTGAAGCACTATAGTGGAAAGTACGTGGTTCATTGTCACAAAAACGATCTATTGGTGAGCGGTAGGAGTGGAGGCGGGGAAAACTATGAGGAGACATAAAGAATGGTCACTACTAATCTAAAGGGACGAATTTTAAAAAAAAAAAAAAAGGCGGGGATCTAGTATAACTGTATTGCAGAGTGCAGGGTATGAGAGTGATTACATTAATGTCTCTTTATTGAAGCAAAACAATAGATCCAAAGAGACAATGGTAAAAAAAAATACAAGGGATCCATTGCACAAGAAATGAGAAAGCTTATGGGACATTTTTTCATCGAGGCAAGTAAAAATAGTCATATTTTATTTGAGATGTAGATACAAACTATAACTATGCTAAGCTAATGAAGGCTCCAAAAAGCCAGCTAATGGTGATTCTGAATCTTGAATCCAAAATGAAAAGGTTTCCCCATGCATCTTGTAATCCCTTTTCTGAACCCCCTTCTAAACTAGTCCTGACACTAATCTAAGATCAGAATATCCTCATAGAAGTTGAATGATGAAGACAATGCCGATGAAAAAGTGAAAGAGAGCGCGAAAAAAATAAAAAGTGGGGGAACATAAATATTCACGCGTGCGGGATTTGAAAATCCTATCTGCAGTCGCTCCCATGAGCGAGATTTTTTTAATTTTTTTGATGGGTAAAAAAAAAAAAAAAAAAAAAAAACTCCCCTTATTAATTTCAACTTCCCAAATGGTGGTATAACTTGGTTAACACTAGACCAACTTGAATGTCGTATGTTGTTTTTACACTAGTTTCATATTTTGTGGCCTCAAGGTTAGTTTAAATCAGCCTTTTTTTTCAAGGGATATTTTCTTTTTATCAATAAAAAGGTTTACAAGTTGTTGTCTATATGAAACTGTTTCCCAATGATTCCATTGTGTTGGTGTGGCGCTGCATGACAAAAGTTAAATGCGCCCAATTTAAAAAAAAAATGGAGAAACTCCGAAGATGTGAATGGAGTGAAGGTTTGACGGGATATATATATATGTATATATTGTTTATTTTTTTACAAAATAAAAATAAATAAAATCAAAAATAATAATACAAGTAAATAAAGAATAATCTATTCGCAGCCCTTAGGAGCGTGAGCGCCATGACCCAAGTTCACATGACCCAGACCAAGGAAGGTGTTACCAAGAGGATCTTCACGCATACTGGTACCTTCCAATGTCTTTCCAGTGGTTTGGAGATTGGTAGCAGCAAAGTTAACGCCATTGTTTTCAACCGCATCAGCATCACCACCATAAGCCCAGATGGCACTATTACGTTTATCATGGAACCAAGCGAATTTGTTACCAACCTTGATTTCTTCATCAAACGAGGGGCACGCTCCGAGACTCAAAGGGTTGCCCTTGGTAATGGTAAGACATTGATCGTCCACCTTGATGTAACCTATTAATCAAAAAAAAAAGGAAAAATGAATATACAATGCTCCCTTCCCCCCCCCTCCATAATGCACTCCATTTTGTGCGTGTGTGTGGCTCAACTCACCCATATAGATTTCATTGTCATGTTTGCCATTGAAGTCCCATTGGTTGTTGACGGTGGTAAAGGTACCAGAGAGGGAATCACCAGTACCGGGTAAAAGGTCGGTTCCTTTGCAACCAGCACCATTGGTCACCACTTGGCTGTCAGAGCCTTTCTTGACAAAAGAGGTCTTGGGATGATCCATGTTATTGAGGTAGGCATAGACCGTACCAGAGTAAGAGTAGTCAGCAGCAGACACACTGGCGGCAGAAAGGGCAACAAGAGCAGCAGCAATAGAGAACTTCATTGTTTTATAAAATGATTATGATGATGGAGAAAAATTTGAATAATGAGGAATGCTGAAGAGGTTCATTTTCATTCCATTTATATATGTTTTTTTTTTTATAGTTTGTCAAGCAATGCCTTGTGTCACATTGATTGAAATTTTGCAGAATTGGGAAAAATGAAGGGTCTATAATTAGAACCAAGGTTGGCGCAGATAAATTCTATAATAATAAAAAAAGGATCGTACAGTTTTTCCGCAATGACTTGCCACCCGTTTTACACCTGAACAAAATCAAGCATCGGGTTTTTAAAAAAGGATATCGGGAATTCTTTGATCCCCTTGTCCCCTTTTTTTTTTTAGTCTTGACTTGTCGCCAAAGGAGTTACCGGGTTAGCTTATAGTATAAAGACCATGCAAAAGACAGTAACTGATGGCATTGAGTCGCTTTTGTTGATTTTAATCGGTCCTTGTATAGTTTTGAGGCAGTTGTTGTCCTGGCACTTGCAATTTCGCCTGTCAAAGCTTCTAGTTCGTCTTGTTCAGTATCCACTATAGCCCGGAAGTCCAGTCGTAAATCCAGATTCAATTTTTTGCACTCCAAAGATAGCATGTCGCCCACTATTCGAAAGCATGTTAAACCTTTTTTTTTTTTTTTGGGACTTAACCATTATAAAAAGTCTTTTGTATCTTTCGGAAAAGTAGGATTCAAGAAGTGAGTCCCAGTACTTTGTCAATGTAAATAACTCCGAGTATTTTTCAACAAATTTGTCTGTCAACATATGAGAATTGTGGGCGTGAAGGTACAATCTATGGAAGAAAAACAAATATGAGAGCTCATCGTTTCCTTTGCATTTCATGTGCCTTACATATTCCGATAGAGGTTTTTCAATACACGGTCATCCCTGGTAGAAACATGCATCCTGTCAATTAGTTCATAGCATTTTTCAACAAGTAATGGTTACTTGACTACCTTTTTAATCATATTGTCATAATCAGTCAAATCGACATCCACATTCATGAGTCGAATGTCATTTTAACCGCAAGAAAAATGCTTTACAAGGAAGTCAAAACCTTTAGCAAGTCCCTTTCATTAAAAAAACGGGATTGCTCAAAGTCAGAAACTTGTGAAAAATATCAGTTTTCAGAAATGTCAGAAAATCTCAGAAATTTCTGAAAATTCTATTTTTCAGGGCAATCCCATTAAAAAATTGCATTGTGTCGACGGTTGAATAAACGTTATCTCTCTTCATTTGTGTATATTTTATTTTTTACTCAACATTTGTAGTGGCGATATCCACCTACGTAGAACTTGTGATCATCATAGCAAGTTTATTTAGGCATGGGATCTAGCTTTGCGGGATATAATGATTTGTTGAAGGGGGCTCTCACCACTGCAAGTGTATCACAACAACAAGACTCTCTCATGGTCGAGGAAAATCAGTAGCTTGGCGTTTTGATGACCTTCTCAGTAAACGCTGCTAGATAGTGATCATTCTATGCACAAGTTGGGTTGACTTTCTCGTCGTGGATTTTTTTGGCTCTTTGGATTTATCAAGGTAAGAAAGAAAAAAAGATGACAAAAAAATAGTAATGATACCTTTGTTGCCCACTCACGATTTTTTTGTCTTTGGTGCGGTGCTGGTGGTCGAAGCAATTTACGAAATCAACAACTCCAAGCTGTTGGAACTGGATTGACTCTAATTAGATGTATCTCTCAAAGTATTTCTGGTGTGATTGAATCTGTAATCCTTGGTCATTTCGAACAAAAAACAACTACGATGTCCAATCAAGTGGTGCCCTTCAACTTGCCAATTCAAAAACGACGCAAGACTCAAGGCTTCCCATTGTGCTTATATTGGTGATGTTGTCGCTTATGCGTGTATTGTATCTAGTTTTGTCTTTTTTGTATTACCCTTGTTTTTATTCTCAAGCGCATGATTAGCATGATGGCAAAAATTTTTATCAATAAAAAAAATTATGTCTTTCGGTGTTAGTTTATTTTGTATATTGGCAATGACGATCATGTGGGATGCAATGGTTACCCAGGATAACTTTATAAAGTCCGCGACCTTGACTGGGCGTACAAACTGAGCCATATTTTACCATTTATGGTGTATTAGGGAGAATCCGTCAATGCCACACACAGAAAAAAAAAGCGGCGTATCTATTTTTATCCACATTGATAGTGAAGGAGGAGGATCTATTTATTTTTCGATCACCCCATCCATAAATTCACCTTGGTAGAAATGCTGAAACTCATTTATGTGGGGTGTTGTATGCGACACCTTCTCAAATAACCAATAACAGAGAAACGTGCCTTCATTTTGACGTCATATTTTATCACATATGATAACATAGCCAAAGATGACGTTAGCCAATGAGCAATAAGGGACGGATAAACCGGCAATTACCAAGCACTTTTGTTGGTGCTTAAATGAAATAATAAAACAGAGCGTTGTTTGTCATCTACAAAAATAGCTCATTCGACATATCTGTAGCACTTGAATAAAAGGTCTATGATAGGTTTGAATCCCAGGAAATGGCTGAAAAATTTTGCGGGGTAGTTGGCTGATATGATAGAGAGAAAGATTTTCCATCTGTTTCTTTTTTTTTTTTTAATCATGATTTAAATTGGATTGATATTTTCAAAATAATATAATTGTTTACATTGATATCGGATCAGATACGTTTTTGGGGAGGGATGAAAAGGATAGAGCATTATTACTTCGTTGAACTAAAGAGGAGCAGTCTGCAGAATTAAAAAAAAGTCCCAATCAGGCGCTTTGTGTTACACGCAGCATCCTATGAAGCCAAACAAACATTTCCAACCCCCCCCCAGTCGATCAAAAAGAAAAGACATACGATATAAAAAAAAGAGTCTTTATTATTTTCAACCCCCCATAGTGACAAACAAGAAAACGTAAAAAGCATCAATATATATATATAATAAGGGGTACATTATTCTAACTACAGAGGAGGAGTAAAATCAGGAATAGTAAATAGGTTGGCGATTTGTTCCGACGTAAAGACAGGTTCTCCATTCGCATTGGCGTGACTAAGATGCAAATTGATGAGTTTGGGGAAAATCCGACCATGAACTTGTGGATCGCCTTGAATAAATTGATACCCCCAGTTGGTCAAAGTGGATGGTTTCATTTCTTGGGTCAGGATCCGATCTACATAACAAAGAAGGAAAAAAAAAAAAAAAAAAAAAAGTGAATAGGCAGCACCACAGCCACTGTTGTTATTGTTGATTTTGATTTTTACCATTTCGTAAGAGATTGACGGCATCACTTAAAATCGCCCTGCTCACCGTATAAGGTAACCTTAACCCTACGACTTTGGACCGTTCCACAAGAATACCCACATACAATTCCACTTTATCAGGATGGCCATATAATTCTTCCAAGGCTTGTTGTACTTCAGGCTTTTCACTAAAATCTTCAAATGTGCGTAAGGGTGCCAAGTTGAGGAATTCACGAAATTCATTAAAGTAACAACATTTGAGTTGACGTGCTTGCATGATCCCAGCTATTTCCACAGGTGCCAATGCCGCCGGTGTACCCAGCCCATGCCTACCCAATCAAAAAAAAAAAATAATTAGATTTTACCCTCCCCCCCCCTTGATGATGTTAAAAAATTTTACCCTAATTCAGCCGCCACTTGTGTATATCCACGACGTAACAATCGAGCCAACTCATGATCCTTGAAAAGGCCAGTGGTAGGATCCCGTCGTGCACCCGCCAAAGGCCATCCCTTTTCCAATTCTTGTTTGGTGGCTTTCCCAAAATGTGTATTGAAGGCAGGCAACAGGGCTTCAAAGACGCTTTGATCGGTCCCATTAGGATCCCCATCGCCTCGTCTACTACTACCGGTAGAGGAGAAGGATGGCTTGAATTTGCGACTGACGGATTCCGCCGCAGCTGTCGCTGTCGCCGCTGTAGCTGCCGCCGCGGCTGCGGCTCTCCCTTGGTTGTGGTTGCGTAACGAAGGCCCCAAGGCGGCCATGACAGAATTGAGCCAATCTTCATCTTGTTTGCCAATGGCAGCATGCCAGCGATAAATGACATTGAATTCAATGGATACCTGATTGCCATGCATGGGATACGCCGGTTGCTTGAATGGATCCCATACAAAGTCTGAGTTTTGCGATGTGCCTAGAATGGCACGAATATAATCCCGGATAATCACATTGGAAAGACTAATTTTTTAAAAAAAAAAAATGGGAGGGGTGAGTACTTTTTTAAAAATAAAAAAAAGTAATGTCTATACCATCCAGTATTGATCAAACGCGCTGTTTGGAAAAGCTCTTCATCTTGATCTTGTGCCGTGGCCAAAGGTTTTCCTGGCCCAAACGAAAACCGGCCGTTTTCATTAATGTCCAATAATTTTCCAGCAATGTAGTTGTGGTTTCGAGAGAAAAGGACCATCAATGCACCAACACCTAGAAAAAAAAAAAAAAAGAGATGAGATACCCATCCCTCTTGAATTGAATAAGGCGAAAGGTTGTTTTTTTACCTGGCGGTTGAATGACCAGTCGTTTATCAAACCATTGATCATTATTCAACAACCCGAGTTTCATTTGTCGTACGGATTCTTGATCTTTCCGATTAAATCCATATAAAGTCGACCTATGGAAATCATTTTATAATTAGTAGGGAAGGGGGGGGGTTCCATTCAAACTTTTTTTTTCTTTACTTACAAATCCAAGTACCCGGTGGTCAAGTTTCGATTGACATCCTTACGATCGGTATAAAACACATCATGTGTAATGATAATGGCCAAATAGAACAAAAGCATGTTGATGCCGCTTTTATGAGGCGTGAATTGGCCTTCGGGGCGTTTCAAGAGCCGCTCAAAGACAAGATGGGCAGGCGGCAGCTGTTCGTTGACAGGGGCCATGGAGTTCACCGTCCGGGCATAATAACTGCCAGCTTTGCCCTACCAAAAACAAACATCAGTATATAATTACATTACATAGATAGATGAGATGACTTTTTTTTGGCTTCGCCAACCTACCATATCGGGGTTTTGGATACAGTTGTAACTTCCATCAGCGGTACGGAAATGAAAGCCTGCAAAATTGATAAATGGTTTCTTGAAATTATCCTAATATAGATAAAAGAGGAGAGAGACGGGTAAATAAAAAAAAATCTCCATATGTGATGTTGGTTGATGTTGATTTACCTCATAGACAGTGACGAGAGGTTGAGAGAGTTCGTCCGCCAAGTGTTGTTGATCAGGCCCGAGGTTACTTAGAATAAGCATGACAGCTTCAAAGGTATTGGATCGATCATTGACCAAGGCGTGTGTACTCATCATTCTGTATATAAATGAAAAAGGGCAACTTTTTAGTAATCATAAAAAAAAAAAACCAAAAAGATTTTATTTTACCTTTCTATGACACCACGCATCAAAATCACTTTATGATCATAAGGTAAAGCCAACACTTCTCTGATGGCATTGGTCCGTTGAGGCGAAATGCCAAAATAATGTTGCAGGTTATCGACAAGCGCTGACGCCACCCATCCGCTACCCACAGGTTGACTGGACGTGGTGGGTGCAAACGCACTAATGATCGTACTCGACTTGGATTTCTTTTTTCTCCCATCCTTGTGACTGGGCCCTTGTCGTGTATTAATCACTAATTCCTTGAACATATTGATCAACCCGTGATCCCCGGATTCCGCCTCGATCGTCGTCAGGTGATATTGCAGTTTCTCATTTAACGTGGACTACACAACAGTCAAAAAAAAAAAAAAAAAAACTACCATATGAGATATTCGCGACCACTTTTTTGACAAAAAAAAAAATAGCATCATAAAAGAAGTGTTTGCATGTAAGAGGTAAGGTCTACTTACAGATGGTGAAGACATAGTCAAATGTTGAGGAGAAGAAAAAGAGAGAACGTAAAGAGGAGGAGGAGAAGAAGCATAAATTTTATTCATGGAAATAGCGGACAATGAAATCCGCCCCCCTTGTTTTTTCATCACAGTCTAAATGGGATGATTTATGCAGTAATGAAATGTATGTCAGGAATGTAGGACGGGGCTCCCTTTTTTTTTTGTTGGGAGGGGACAGGATATTAAAAATTCCCACCATGCAAATTAAAAAAAAAAAAAAAAAAGGAAAAAAGGTTGGCTAAATATCGTTTTATATGAAACGCCATCCCATCTTACCACACCACTCATAAATATTTAGCCGACATCGAACGCTTTGCCTCATCATTTTTGCTCACTCTCTTGTGTAGTTCTGAAGGGCTACACTAGCAACAGTAGTCAGCAACACGCATTGGTCATGGCGGATGGGTGATGTCATCTTTCATTCTACTGAACCTGGAGCTGACAATGGAAGTGGAGCATGGGCTTATCGAAGTGGCTACAACTCACAGTACTATGTATTGTTCTGGGTTCATTTCATAGAATTTGGTTGATTAAGAAATAAGGCTCAACGTTTAATATATAAAATAATTCGGAGAGAGGAAGAGGGAGGGCGGGAAAAGTGTTAAAAGAGAAGCAAGAATGGCAAATGCGCGTCTATGGTAAGACACGCTCACAGAACAGCTTATATAATAATGAATTTGTTTTACTATCTAATGGGTCAGAGGATGGGGTCATATTTATATATATAAAAAAAAAAAGGACAATACTTTATTGGAATATATTGCAATATACTAAACCAAATGGCGCGGCAGGGTTCATTATAACAAGCATCTCATGGAGAGTTAGCCTGACAGTAAAATTAGAAAGAGAGAGAAAGATCTGAAGGATGGTCAATACTAATGTAAAGGGACAAATGTAAAAAAAAAAAAAAAAAAAAAAAAAAAAAAAAAAGGCATTCTAATATATATTACACAGTACAAGGCATAAGACAGACTAAACCATGATTGAATAATGAACAACAGGTGTCAACACATCAAACGGGATAATGGTGGTACGGGATCTCTTGCACAAGACAATGAAAGAAAGACAAATGGAGCATGTTTCTTTTTAACCATGTAAAAGGAATATGTTTTATTCAAAAATACATGCAAACTATGCACAAACTAATACTAAACTAATGAAGACCTCAACAAGTCAACTAATGGCGGAAGTAGATCGTAGATCCAAAATAAAAGGGCTTCCCCATGCATCTTGTTATCCCTGAGCTGAAAACGCTTCTCAACTACTCCTAATAGTAAAATATAAGATCACCACAACCCCAATGAGGCTCCAATGGTGGCTAAAAAAAAAAGAAAATGAAAGTGAAAAAAAAGGCAGCGGAAAAAAAAATAACACTCCCACGTGGGCGGGGTGTGAAAAATGATGAGCCATTTTCAAAAAAAAAACCTCTCCTTTTATACAAGTTGTCCTGTATACTGAATACTATCGGCACAATAAAGATACAGTAACTTATGATTGAATAATAAAAAGGAATAAAGGGTTTATATAATGATCAAGTTGATAAATTGTATGTCAAATTAAAGGGAATTCACATTCTTCTTGAGAAGAAAAAAAAAATCATGGAAACATCTGCTAAATACTGATGGGGGTTAAAAAAAAAAAAAGTTTGATGCAGGGAGAGAGCGAGACTGTATTTTTTTAAAGAAGAACATATTTATTTAAAGTCAGTATGAAGAAAAAAAAAGCATCAGTGGGAGGCCATGAAAAATGAGAGAAAAGAAGAAAATAGAAACCAAGAGGGAAAGAGAGAAGAATCAAAGGAAAAGGTAACGAAAAGAGGGAAAGAGAGAAGAATCAAAGGAAAAGGTAACGAAAAGAGGGAACAAAATATAAAGATAAAGATACAAGCCAATCACAATGTGCCCAATCCGGCTGATCAAACGTAGGCTGCTTGAGTAAATCACAAAATGGCTTGTGATCACCAACAAGAAAAAGAACGATCTACCCAACGCCAGACTATTCCAACACACACACACACACACACATATATATATAAAACAAATCCGTTAACGTCTGACGACCGCTGCGTTTTAAATCTAAACCAACAAACTTACGCATGACTCAACGTATGATGACTCGTATGACAGAGCCAAAGCACCAGGATCGAGACCACGTAATCCACATAGAGCTCCTTGACCACCGCTGTTGATTTTTCCAAACGTTCATCCAACAGCCTTGTGGGTTCCTTGACACGTTGATGCGCTCGTCTTAGGCGAGTCTCCAAAGTTTTATAAAAATGGGTCATTCTTGATCTAAAATGATGTCCCTGAGGAGTCGTCATATTAGTAACACTACTATTATTATTATTATTATGGTCGATAATGATGGGTGAAAAGGCCACATGCCATGCGAGCTGATGTTTCAGCCAAAAGAACCTTGCAAGATATTTCCATTGATCGAGGGCGATTGCCATGAACAAGGTGGTGGTGACAAGACAGAGGGCAAAAAGGTTCACGGGAGCACGTGCAAAAGGGAAAAAAAGATCATAGGAGAGGTAGGTGGCAAACGTACGACGGATCCACCGTGAACGGAGCACCAGTGGTATCGTCATCAGAAAAAGACTGTACACAGATACCCTACGGCTACGACGTATCAGTGCTTTTCGTTGCTGGGTGATGGACTGGAGACGTGTGCCTAGTTGCTTGATAAAATGGATCACCATCGCAGGCTCCATAGGCATATAATCAGCAACATTGGCATGCTCAACAAATACAACCGGGTCCATCAGCTGTATGGGAAACGAAATAGCAACAACGACAAAAAAAAAAAGGGAATCTGATTCTTTCTGATTTTTATTTTTTATATGTAGTCTATCATGATTCATTGTTCTCATAGAAGAGAGCCCAAATTGATGCTACTAGTGATGGTCTTTTTGTTGTTGTTGTTCACACCATCCTTTCTCAGTGATGTCTCACGTTCCTGAATTTGATTTGTGGTCTATTTTTTGAAACGCCGATGCACCCTCCTCCTGCTTCATTGTTCCCCTTTTTTTTGTTGGACAATAAAATGCATTCACAAGAGGAATGACAACTTTTTAGCAGCATTGTTTATCACGCACACACACACAAAAAGAATGTCATGCAAAGGATCTCTAGACTGCGTTTCACATACACAAAAAAAAAGCAACCCCACCGTCACAACACATAATACAATGCATGGTATAAAAATGAATATTTTATTCAATCAAAAACAAAGAGAATCAAAAAGCATAAATAAAATTACTAACTACAAACGAAAAAAGTCCCCTTTATTGGTTGGCAGAGTTTCCATGGTACCCAGGGGCCACAAAGAGATTCTTGACTTCGTCTGGTGTAAAGAGCGGTTGACCATTCGGCGTCTCAAAATGGAGTCGGATCATTTTCGGCAGCACGCGATTGTATTGTTCAGGATCCCCTTGACTGAATTCATATCCCCAATTGGTCAAGTTATTTGGTGTCAATTCTTGATTCAAAAACCGGTCTATTTAAGAAAAAGGAAAGACTCGAGTCAGTTCTACACACACACACACATACTTTCTACTTTCCCGTCCCCCCCCCTTTATTTACCATTGCGTAAAAGATTGATGGCATCACTTAACACGCCTCGTGTCATTGTATAAGGCAAACGTAAGCCAATCATCAAGGTACGTTCGACCATCACCCCGGCATACAATTCCACTTTATCGGGCGTCCCATATAAATCCTTCAAAGCCTGTTGCACCTCGACCTTTTCCGAGAAATCCTTGAACGTCTTGAGTGGCATCAAATCCAAATATTCCCGGAATTCATTAAAGTAACAGCATTTCAATTGACGTGCTTGCATGATCCCTGCCATTTCAATATGTTCAAAAGACGCCGGGATGTTCTGACCATGCCTAAGAAGAAAAAAAACGAAGGATGGGGTGAGTTGGAAGTCAAAATAAACCAATGTTATTTCCCCCCCCCACCCTGAACTTTTTGTTTTATTTACCCAATTTCGGAAGCCACTTGGGTATATCCATCACGGATCGCCTTGCCCAAAGCCGCATCATCAAACTTGCCAGTGGACAGATCGCGATGCATGCCTGCTAACGGGAGCCCCATGGCCAATTCTTCTTGGGATGCTTTGACAAAATGATCATTGAAAGGTTGAATGAAGGCTTCAAATCCGCTTTGATCGGTGCCACCCCCAGTAGTAGTCGTCGTCGTAGTAGTAGTAGGCCCAGGTGCTGGCCCAGGCGCCGCCGTACCCTGTGATTGTTGTTGTTTTTGGTATTGTTTCAATTCATTCCCCAACACCGTCATCACCGAATCCAGCCATTCTTCATCCTGTTTGCCCAAGGCCGCATGCCAGCGATAAATCACATTGAATTCAATCGACACTTCGTTGCCATAAATGGGAGGCGCCAAGGGTTGTTGTAATGGATCAAACACAAAATCGGAATCCTGATCAGACCCAAAAATGCTACGAAGATATTCATGGATAATGATATTGCGGAAACTAGCAAAGAAAGGGCGACAGATGAGTATAGATGTATATATATGTATATGAGCCAAGTCCCCCCCCGCGCCCGTTAAAAAAGCGAGAGAGAGAGAGAGAGAGAGAGGAAATTGTGTGTGTGTGTTTTTTTTTTTTTTTTACCAAGCATTGTTGATGAGTCGAGCGGTTTGAAACAGTTCTTCATCTTGTTCTTCCACGGTGGCCAGCATTTCCCCAGGCCCATAATTGAAACGACCGTTTTCGTTGATATCCAGTAAATGCTTGGCTGCATAATTGTGATTACGATTGAAAAGCACCAGTAATGCACCCACACCTTATTTAAAAAAAAAAGAAGGTTTGTTTTTTTTTGTTTGGATCATCCCACATAACCCTCTGCATCCTTTTTTTTGGGGGGGGTTGTTTACCTGGAGGTTGAAGAACCAGACGTTTATCAAACCATTGATCAGGTTTCAACAGACCATTTTTCATTTGTCGGACGGATTCCTGATCGGTTCTGTTAAATCCATACAAAGGAGACCTAAAAAAAAAAAAAAAGATCAGTTCACCCATGGAAAAAGACTTCTTTTTTTATTGAGGGGGTAGTGCTTACATATCCAAATAACTTGACGTCAAATTGCGTTTCGGGTTCTTGCGGTCGGTATAAAACAAATCATGCGTGACAAAGATGGCTAAATAAAACAAAAGCATGTTGATCCCGCTCTTATGTGGCGTAAAGTGACCATGAGGGCGTTTTAACAGACGTTCAAAGACAAGATGAGGAGGAGGAAGTTGCTCGTTCACTTTGGCAAAGGAATTGACATTACGCACATAGTTGTTGCCAGCTGTGCCCTACCCCGCCGCAAAACATAACAGTGGATTATATATATATATATATAAAAAGTGGGTTGGAAGCAATAAAAAAAAAAAGGTTTCGTTCTTACCACGGTGGGATAGACAAGACTATTGAAACTACCATCTGCTGTACGGAAACTGTTGCCGACATAAGTAATGTAAGGTTTTGGAATGGTATTCTATAGAAGAACGGAAAAAAAAGGTATTAGTAATAAGAAAAGGTACCCATGTGTATCAAGGGGGGGGATGACATCTCACTTGCATGATAATACTTCATCAAAGGTTGAAGTGTTTCATTGACCAAATCTTTCCCATTGGGCCCCAAGACTTCCAAAATATTCACTGTGGCTTCTAGTGTGCCTGATCGATCATTCATCGGTGCACCTCCACTGACCAATAATCTAAACCCCCACCATGAATATTATTACCATCCATGGGTTTGTAAGAAAAAAAAATAAGTAGGTAGGATGGATTATTCTTGTTTTAGATCAATCATAGCACACCGTTGTTGTTGTTATTCTTACCTTTCCACCAAAGCACCCATCAGAATCCGTTGTTGAGAAAAGGGTAACGTCAAGACTTCCTTGATGGCACCAGTGCGTTGCGGGGTGATCCCAAATAAATGTTCCAAATCCTTGACCAGCGCCTGGGCTTTCCAAGAGAGGCCAGTGGGTTGACTGGAATAGTTGCCAAACGATTTCCTTAATTGAAGTCCACCCTTTTTCTTTGCTGCTGTTGCTGTTGTTGTTGTTGTTGGATCACTTGTTGTTGTTGAGCTTGACGAGGAATCGGCATTGGCAATCACGAGTTCCTTCAAGGTATTCACCAACCCTTCACGTCCCAGATCCCTTTCAATGGTGGTAATGTAGTCATGGAGTTTTTTGTGTTCCTTGTCGTTATGTGTGTTGGTCATAGGAGCCTGGATCGTCATGAATCAAAAAAAAAAAAAAAAAAAAAAAAGATAATGTAAGCAGTGAAAGAAAAAACGAAAAAAAGGGCGTTTTTAGGGTATTATGGTTTTTTTTTTTTATTCTTTTTTTGTTTGTTTTGTAAAAAATAAGGGGTAAAAAAAAAGACGGACATCATGCAAAGAAAAAAAAACAGGTGTAACAACAAAAAAAATAAGCGGCATTTTATCATATAAAAAAAAAATAGTACATAGGTTTAATACCAAGCTGGCATATAAATTTGGCCTTGCACATAGGCATCATCAAAAGGAAAAAGGGTTGCAGAAGTACAACAGTAAGAAGACGACGTGGTGCGCCAAGCCACATAGAGGGTGTCCAGTGTATGTTTCAGCATCCTGGACATGGGCTTCCACCAAGGCTTTTTCGGTGGAAAATACAATGCAAGAAAATTGCTTAGCGCCTGATCCACTTGGATTTGCTCTTTTGTCACTGGGGCTCGGCAAACGGGACATTGGAAACAAACCCCACCAGTAACAATGTCATCATCAGGTCGTGTGATGTTAGTAGAAGTAGTGGTGGTGGCGGTAGTATTAGTAGTAGTGGTGGTCATGGTAGTCATGGTAGTCATGGTCGTAGTCATGATATTAGATGATGATGATGATGATGATGATAATGGGATTGATGATGGATTGGCTTGTTTGATGGTAGGTGCCCCGCCATAGATAAAGAAATCCTCAAGACATTTTTGACAAAATCGATGATGACATCCATTGAGGACATTGGGACGTGTCAGTATACTGAGACAGATGGGACAAAGATAGTCGTTTTCCAGTGGTAACGTCGCACATAACAATGTCTAATAAAAAAAAATTATACAATGGACCAAATTTAGAAAAACCAACATCAGTCGGAAGTTGAACCAAACCAGCCCTTTCTTGCCCTCCCCTTTTTTTCATCGTTATTACCAGTGTTTGTTCCATCCGTGACCAGTTGTTTTGCTCCAACAAGTCATATTGGTCTTGGCAAAATAATTCAATATCATGACGGCATGCCTAACACCCCCAATTTAAAAAAAAAAAGCGGTGGTTTATAAAAATACATTTATACATAGTGGCTTTTTTCTCCCTTTAATTACAGAAACTTTTCGAAATGCATGTTTGATTCGGCCAAGTTGATCGTGCATCATGCTGCATAAATGAGCCACCTGATCATCATTCTCAGGACAGTCGTTTGATTGGCGAGAAGGAGGAGGGGCGTGGTGCTGGACAAGAGCCAAGAGGCTTTTTATATATTCGATATATGCTATGAGAAGGCTTCGCAAGTGTCGATATTGTTTGGTTTTATAATGGAAGGGAGAACA
Organism: Absidia repens; assembly: GCA_002105175.1. Lineage (NCBI taxonomy): Eukaryota > Fungi > Mucoromycota > Mucoromycetes > Mucorales > Cunninghamellaceae > Absidia > Absidia repens. Next base: position 175,504 of record MCGE01000021.1, read on the forward strand.
CTAAAATAGTAGTTGAGTCGAATCCGTCTGTTCCTTTGTCCTTTTTTTGGGGGGGGGAGAGGTCGGGGTGATTGGGGTTGCTTTGTTTTTTTTTTCTTTACCATGACCATGATCGAGTGAGAGACTCTTTGCTCATCCTATTAAATTTATATTAAAAAGGTAATAAAAAAAAATCATTGTCAGATACGCACAACAATAGCAAAAAAAAAAAAAAAAAAAATGCGAGACCTCGAGCGGTTGGGCTGAGCTTGGCATTAACGCCCTGGTATCGTCTTTTTCATTGCTGGAGAAAAGTGACAATTGTTTCTTCCTTTTAAAAAATCGTCGTTTTAAAGTCAAAGGCATATAAAAGATAAAAATAAAAAAAAAGAGAGAGAAAAGAAGAAGGCGAAATAAACATAAGATGGGCAAGTTGTTTTATAATCAAGACACACACACATCAACCTGCAGGACCAAAGCCCATCTATCCCAAAATCACACACACACACAAACCCACGCATATGATAGTCAGGATAATATTTACAGCAAAAATAAAATGAGACATGTTTTTATTCTAAAATTTGATGGAAGGAATGATATAATATCGCTTTGCTAATTCTACTAAAGTATCGAGACGTTGTTCATCCTCTTCGGTCCACCGTTCATTCTCCGGGATTTCATCTAATGGTCGGGTTTTCAGATCCGCCTTGTAAGTACACCATTTCTTTCGTAGTCTAATAATAAAAAGAAATATATATATATATATATATGTAAACACATGTGAGTGCAACCATGTTTTTTCTAAGGAGGAGGAGGAGGGTTCGGGATCTTTTTTTATTTTTTTATTTTTATACCTATCAAGCTCTTCCGTCTTGTTATTTCCAGCCAACATGATCAGGGCTGTATTCTTGTCAAGTTGATCGTAAAGCCACTTCACCTGATCCATTGTTGTTGTTGTTGTTGTTGTTGTTGCTGAACCGTTGTTGTTGCTCAGTTTCAGTAATACCAAATCCTTCACTGCATGGTGTTCCAATGCCAAAGCCATGGCTGCCTGATTATCGCTTGCTGTGGTATATATTTGTTCATCACAATCAGCTCCCTTGAGGAGTTCCTTGGCCAACAAAGTATCGTGTACAATCCCATCGTCCGCCACATCAATCATCACCCCTGATTTCCCATGTCGCTTCAACCGCTCGACCATCAGCTCTGTCAAGTAATCCGAATGCAATCCAAACTTGAGTCCCTTTTTTATTTTCAATTGTACCAGTTCCATGCTTGCAATGGCATCCTCACATGGGTCATGGCCTCGAGCTGCTGTATTGGTGGTGGTGGTGGTGGTGGTTACCGTTGTGGTTGCTGGTGTCGTTTTGTTTTCTTGGATTTGACGTTGTAAAATGAACGTGGTGAGATCCTTCAGCGATGCCTTATAAGGTGGACCGTTCTTATGATGGTAGATCACCGATGTATCGATAATATGAGGATGGCGCATTTTCAGAACCCGCAAATCATTGACCAAGCCATGACCCACAAGAATCGTATCGTCATCAATGTATTGCAAAAGCTGTTGTTGTATGTCTTGTAATGTCGTCGTGACACCTTGCAACGACGCTTCATCCACCCCACTGTAATCCGTCACATAATCTGTAATAGGGCAGTCTGGCATGACAAATTCGTTTAAAAGCACCCGATGATCTATATAGCAACATAATAATCAATTGGATCTGTTCTAATTGTCCTGTCCCGACCTTTTCCATTTTTTGGGAATGGGAGAAATATTATTTTTACCTTCATCCACCAAGGCTACCTTGGTGAGCACAAGTCGACGACCGCTTCGGCACTATATATTTTAATATACAAGAAAAAGAGTGGGTGGAGTTTCGTTAGCCATCATCATCCATCACAGAAAAAAAAAAAATAGGCAGGGGGTATTACCATTTCACAATCCATTGCCAAAAGTTTTTTGCTTGTCTTTGTCCCCTGTTTCCCTGCTGGCGTTTCAATCCATCCTTCCGGTAAAGCGCCATTATCATCATCCTCCTCGTTATTGTTATTGTTGTTCCGGTTGTCATCTTGGACAGAGCTGTGTAAAGGATAATTTTCATTGATCATTTCTTGTCGAGTCAACATCAATTCTTCTGCAGATACCGCATTGTCTTTTTGTTCTATCAAACAAATAAAAAATTGAGTACAAAGATCATTTTCTGTATGTCACATAGGGAAAAAAAAAAATTACCATCCGCTTGCTTCCGGTATTGCTTGACTTGACTTTTTGTCAAATGACACTGCACGATCTGACTGAATCGATTCACCAGTCCTTTCCGCCGATCACACAATCCACTGGCGACTTTTCCAAATGCATCGTTTTCCGCTTCGCAGTCATCGTCATCCACATGAATCCCTAAATGGTGAAGAAAGCTGGCATAAGGCTGAGTAGGATCGTTCCATTGATTGTACACTGGAGGCGGTAAGATGGATTTCGATAACGTGTGATAATAATGATCATCATCCTCGTCGGTAGTAGATGGATCAAGCATAGGCATATCCAGGACCACACACTTGCTGAGTTTTTCTCGTTCGTAAAATTCCATGCCTTTTGGTAACTTGATATCATGTAACATGGTGCCCAGGATAAGTGTTCGGATATCGTTGAAAGATGCAAAATCACGGTGGTGTCGTATATGGACTTTGGGATGCAAGATCTAAACAAGAGAGGTTGAAGTGAACACACACACATATATACACAAAAAAGAGAGAGACTGAGCAAATAAATTCGAGCAGAAAACAAAGAATCACATACAACCCAACTTACCAGTTTTCCGTTTTCTATATCAACCCTTTGTCCAAGCTTTTTGGCGCGATGGTATTTCTTCCTTTCTTTCTTGGGGAGTGTTTGGAGACGGGCCGCAAGATCATCATTGGTGTCCTCCAATTTGAGTTTCTTGGTGGTGTCACCTACACATTAAAAAAAAAAAAAAAAAGGAGAACGACGTTAGTGGATCATTGTATCCAAAGTTTGCCGATCGTAGGCATCAGCCACCCTTATACTTACTAGAAGACGCCTCCATGGCAGGTAAAGGACGTTTTGGACTTGATGGTGGTTCTGAAACAGAGGTCATTTTGCTGCCAATCTTAAAAATGAAAATCAGAAATCAAATCAACCAGAAAAAAGAAAAGAAAAAAAAAAGGGATCCAAGTTTTTTTTTTTATTGATATTTACAAAATGCGGAGGTCAAAAAAAAATATAAAAAATAAAATAAGCTATACACTGTTAAAAAAAAGGAAAAGGGGAAGGGGGAAGATGAAGCTATAGGATATCTATCTAGTAAAAAGAGAGGAAGGAGGCGGTCTTGATTCCAAATGCTTATCATACTTGGTTTTGATGGATTGATAGATAGGAAAAGGTTCCAGTAGGTCACCAAATTCAGATACAATGTGTTCCATAAGAATAACAATGTTTCGCTATTTTTTTTAATCAGAAATATATGAGCTTTCTTTTTTTTTTTTTTGGTTCATTTCTGCTGCTGTCTGCCACTTACAAGTTGGATGAAATCAAAGAGTTCCACTAATTCCGTATATAGCTGTTGGTGTTGTTGTTCAGGATTTGTGTCAAGGAAAAGTCGGACAAGATAGGCGAAGACATTTTGTTGAATCATTAAAGCATGGATATCATTATCCCGAAGTCCAACCACGGCGCGAAAAAATCCAAGTGTGCCTACCGCAACAAAGAAAAAAAAAAGTTATTATTTCCGCTCCCTCGTATGCTATCATTCCACTTACGTAGTTTGAGTGTGGCATCTTGACACCGCAGGAGCTGTGCCACATTTTGAAAACAAAGCGGATCTTGTAAAATACGTTTTGTCCGCGTACCATATTGTAAAAGAATGGATTGTAAGAATTCACAAAGACGATCATAGAATACGATTTGTTGTGGATCCATTTCCAAAGGCACCAAGGCATGATCCATATCGATAGGAGGTTGTTGTGTCGCTTGAATCGCATGAATGGGTAAGATCAGCGTGGATGCATACCGTTCATAAAAGAGTTTCAGCATGTTGCCAGTGACAGGATCATCATTGAAAATAGACTATACAAGAAATAAAAGAGAAAATAATTTAAGCTATTGTCCCAACATCCTGGCTTTTAGTATATTACCTGACGATGGATATAATTTGAAGATGACCCCAAGTCCGCCAACCCAAGGATCTGTTTAATGATACTAAAAAGCTGCTGTTTCAATACATAATCATCCACTTGCGCCAATTGGTCCAACACCACTTGAAGTAAACTGGATGAAGGGTGTTGCTGTTGCTGTTTTTCCGTTTGATTTAAAATATGTTGTTGAAGCACCCAGATATCCAATTGAACAGTGGTACTTAGAAGATGTGTGGTGGTGATTTGAATTGTCCTGTCATCTGAGCATAGCAATTGTTGAATCACATTCAATAGTCCCTTTTTTGTCATTTCCCTACATCGATAAAGAAAAAAAAAAGAAAAGGTTGAATGTCTATCCATTTGCCAAACACATCAAATGACAGAGAGTGAGTGTGGTACCTGAAAAACGATGCGCTGGCAAATTGTTGCATATCATTCAAGGCAAATTCAAACATTTTGGACAAAAAATGGACAGCTGATCGTTTCTGGTGTGTAAGGTCGTTGTTGTCGTCACTGGATGATGGTGGTAATAGGAGTAAATCAAAAAGTTGTGGTATAAGAAGTGTATCCTGTTGCATCCAATTCACAATGGCAAGATGTTTCCAGCTACACATGCGCTGCAGTGCATTGACCAATGATGTTTTTTGCCAATACTGTGGTGCGATTTGGTTTTTGATAAACGCCAGGTTTTCAGCGTGTCGAAGGTTGTCAACCAGTATCGTCTTCTTCTTCAATAAATCCTTAATAAAGAAAAGGCCGTCAGCGTGTGTGTCTGTGTGTTGAGTTGATGGTGTCAGTATGCTTCCACTTCACTTACAATGAGATCTAATCTCGGCATGCTTTCAAACTGTTCACAAAAAGACGGATTTCTTTTCGACATGACTATTTAAACAAGAGAAAGAGGGAGAGAAGAGTATGAGAACTGTCCGAGAAAAGAGAAAGAAAAAAAGAGGATATGGGGGGGAAGACAACGACTTACAATCAAAAACACTAAGAACACCATGAATATGTTTCTCCAATACCAGTTCTTGAATCATATCTGTATCAGCCCATAACACTATTCCATAACAGCGGATAAACATAATCCGTTTAGTAAAAAGGGCGTGTCTGGGAGAGCTGTTTTGCTTACACATTGTATTGAAGATGCCACGAAGCGTCCGCATATTTGATAAATCATCTTGTTGAGCACACTGTTCAAATATAGCAAGAAGTTTTCCAACATGATCCTATAAAGAAAAAAAAAAGGTAAGCAACCCCTTTTTTTTTGAAGAGGAGAAAGGCACGTACATTACTTAGAAGTGTCACCACGAGTAAATCAATATGGTCGCGTTGTTTCGTATCTGACAAGGCCTTGGCATAGTGTAATAAGGTATCGAGTTCCGGTGATGGGAGTATGCCTAATTCCTCGGAACGATGCCCGGGTAATTGATGAGTATGTAAATACATGATCCATACAAAATCAAAAAAGAAACTACAAAAAAAAAAAAAAAAGAAGAAAATCAAATCAGGGAAAAAAAAAAAAAAAAAGGTTCCGCGCCCTTTGAATTTGAAAATCCAGATACTTTTTTATTGATGTCTATTTCAATCCCTTTTGCATTCGACATACCATGTTTTTTCTTATTCCATCACCTTGTTCGTGTCCAATAAAATCTACTTCCAATGTAATTGATCAAGTAATAGGTATCATATATTGACAAATGATGGAGAATAGTTTGTTTGAAACGCCGCTTTTTTTGCCATATATAAAACATGCGAAAAGAATTTCCATATCAGGGGCTTATGGTGTAGTGGTATCATTCACGCTTTGGGTGCGTGAGGTCGGGAGTTCGAACCTCTCTGAGCCCCTTTTTTGCAAAAATTCACAAATCTGCTTACGTAATATTGTGTTACGGGTGTTGTGGCTGTTTTTAAGTTTTATAAGTGAATACCAAATATGTTATGGTAGACTTGATGTTTTTGATGTTATTTGTATAGTTTGGTATAGATAGAATAGTATCTTGCACCAAATGTGTCTTGTAATAAATTAATTTTTCTTCCTAGGGAGAGTCAAGAGCGATTTATTTTTCTCTGGACGGAATTTGAAATTTGATTTGCAGTGGTCCTGAATTGACTTTTGTTTATAGAGAGAGCACTAGATATGTGTCACACCAAATATGTATTTGATAACGAGATGTGAGTTCCAGATATGAGTTTGGATAATAAGTAGTGAGCACCAGAACTTTTGTAGATAAAGTCCAACTTGAAATAAAAGAAGTTTTTAAAAGAAAACTTGATAAAATAAAATAAAGTAAAAGTATTGACCTTGACTGGTTCAATAAAAATAAAAAGTGAGAGTATAACTGACTCTGAAATAAAATAAATAAAGATTTCTATAGCAAAATAGAAATAACTTGATAACTTGATAATTTGGTGGTTAAAAAAAAACCTTTGTACTAACTTTTATTTGATAATTGAGTAAAGTAAATAAGAAAAACTAAAGAGAAAGAAAAGGATAATAATAAAAAGTGGGGTATTTATACTATTTTTTGTTGGTTTCTTTTGTTGCTAATGCGTTTATATATATATTTTTTTTGTTAGTTTTGTCGCCAAAGGCTTTTTATGCTGTTTTTGTTGCTTTTGTTGATAAAAGGGGTTATTCATCACTTTGACCCCATTCCAGCACTTGGTTGATATTAAAGATATCGGCCGCAATGATGTCGGCTGTTGTAGGCATGAAGTTGTTGGTGGCGGTGTTGGTGGCAGTGGTGGTATTGGCGGCAGTGGTGGTGTTGGCGGTGTTGGCGGCATTAGTGGTCTCCACAACAGAAGTTAACCTTTTTGTTGAGTTTCAGTTATATTTTACACCAAATAGATAGTGTATAAGTGTTTTCTTGTTCTTGCTTGAACGGATTTGCAGCGAGGATTAAAATATATTTTTCCCCTGAAATCGGAATTTGAAATGAACTTTTTTGTTTACTTGACTTGTAGTCTTGAAAAATAGAGAGCACCAAATATTTTATTTGATTTAAGTAAAAAGTACCAGATATGTTATTGGTAGTAAGTAGTGAGCACCAGAACTTTTATAGATAAAGTCCAACTTGAAAGAAGTTTATAAGAAATAAACTTGAAAAAAAAAAAAAAAAATATTGACCAGTAGGGTTCAATATGGTAGATCAATAGTGTATATATGAAGATATATAACACTGCCAAACAAAATAAAAGTACTAAGACTTGAGATTGGTTTAAAAAAAACCTTTTATTGAGAGAATTTAAAAAATAAAAAATTAACTGAAGAAGAAGAGTACAAATAGGAATTTCTTCCTATTTATACCTTTTCTTTAAACAACTGGGAATGAATTCCCAGTTAAAAACAATAAAAAAAGAACTAAAAAAAACGATAAAAAAGAACGAAAAAGAAGTTAAAAAAAAGGATAAAAAAACGTTAAAAAAAAGGATAAAAAAAGAAGCTAAATAAAAGCTAAAAAAAAGATGAAAAAAAGAATAAAAAAAGTTGCAAAAAAAAACAACGGAGAAAAAGAAGGGGTCAAAAAAACAAAAATAAACGACCCAGCAGAGTCACAAAACAATCCTTAATTTTGAGCCCAGTTGAGCAGTTCATCCAAATTAAATAATTGTTGTAGGTTGAAATCAGTATTGACAGTGGTTTGTTAAGTTTATATGAACCGCAACGAGGAGAAGTTAACCTTTTTGTTGAGTTTCAGTTATATTTTACACCAAATGGGTAGTGTATAAGTGTTTGCTAGTTGTTGCTTGAATGGATTTGCAGTAGTTTGGTAGTGAGGATCAAAAAATATTTTCCCCTGAATCGGAATTTGAAATGTACTTTTTTGTTTACTTGACTTGTAGTCTTGAAAAATAGAGAGCACCAAATATTTTATTTGATATAAGTAAAAAGTACCAGATATGTTATTGGTAGTAAGTAGTGAGCACCAGAACTTTTATAGATAAAGTCCAACTTGAAAGAAGTTTATAAGAAATGAACTTGGAAAAAAAATAAATAAAAAATATTGACCAGTAGGGTTCAATGTAGTAAATCAATAGTATATATACGAAGATATATAGCACTGCCAAACAAAATAAAAGTACTAAGACTTGAGATTGGTTTTAAAAAAAACCTTTTATTGAGATAATTTAAAAATAAAAATTAACTGAAGAAGAAGAATACAAATAAAAATTTCTTCCTATTTATACCTTTTCTTTAAACAACTGGGAATGAATTCCCAGTTAAAAGCAATAAAAAAGAAAACTAAAAAACCATAAAAAAAGGACGAAAAGGGAGTTAAAAAAAAGGATAAAAAAACGTTGAAAAAAGGATAAAAAAAGAGGCTAAATAAAAGCCAAAAAAAAAGGATGAAAAAAGAATAAAAAAAGGTCGCCAAAAAGCAACGAAAAGGGATCAGGAAACAAAAAAGGGTGACCCAAAAAAAGTCACTTGCATTTAAACTAAAAATTTCAGTTTTGTGCCCAGTTGAGCAGTCCATCGAGATTGAATAATTTTTCCAAATTGAAGTCATCACTGACAGGTGTTGTGGCTGTTTTTAAGTTTTGTTATATGTGAGCATCAAATATGTTATGGTAGTGTTGTGGCTGTTTTTAAGTTTTGTTATAAGTGTTACGGCTGTTGCGGCTAAATTTGTGATTTTAGTCCAACTCGATTGTGTTTTTGTAGGTTTTTATGTTTTTCTGGGTTGAATAGGATGTCTTGAGTTATCCTTTAGTATAGCTTTTGCTTGTTTAGAGCTTGAAAATAAATTTGTTCCTTGGACGGAATTTGAAATATCTTGTTCCTGATTTGAACAAAAATAGAATTGAGAGTAGTGAGCACCAGAACTTTTGTAGATAAAGTCCAACTGTAGAGAAAGTTCATAAAAAATAAACTTGAAAGAGTAAAATAAAATAAAAAAGAAAAGTATTGACCTTTGTTGGTTCAATAAAAATAGGTGTATAACACACAGTAAAAATAAAATAAAAAGAGGACTTGTAGTCAAAAATAAAAGAGGGTTTCTATGATCCAATAGAAACAGTAGATAATTTGGTGGTATAAGAACCTTTGTACTAAGTTTTATTTGTTAATATTGAGAAAACTTGATAAAAACTAAAGAAAAATAAAAAGGATAATAAAAAAAGGTGGGGTATTTATACTAAAAAATAATTAAGGTTGGACAGAAGCAAAAAGTGTCAAAAGCAAAAAGTGTCGAAAGCAAGTGTCGAAAGCAAAAAATGTCAAGAGCAAAAAATGTCAAGAGCAAAAAATGTCGAGAGCAAAAAATGTCAAGAGCAAAAAGTGTCAGAGGCAAAAAGGTAAACAAATAAGTGTCGGAGGAGGTAAAAAGTGTTAAAATTTCAAAAGCGGCCGCAGGTTCACTGTGTTGGGAGCGGCCTCAGGCCGATCCTCGACACTTCCTAGTGGAACGGCTTTTCTTAGTGAGAGTCAAGAGCGATTTATTTTTCTCTGGACGGAATTTGAAATTTGATTTTCTGTGGTCCCTGAATTGACTTTTGTTTATATAGAGAGCACCAGATATGTATTTGATAATGAGTAGTGAGTTCCGGATATGATTTTGGATAGTAAGTAGTGAGCACCAGAACTTTTGTAAATAAAGTCCAACTTGAAATAAAAGAAGTTTTTAAAAGAAAACTTGATAAAATAAAATAAAGTAGAAGTATTGGCCTTAGCTGGTTCAATAAAAATAAAACGAGTATATTTGACTCTGTAAGATACAATAAAAGGATATTTCTATAGCAAAATAGAAATAAAAGATAATTTAATGATTAAAGAAGCCTTCGTACTAAACTTTTTATTGATAATTGAGTAAAGTGAGAAAACTGAAAGAAAAACTACTTCCACTAAAATTTCCCGTTATTTATACTAAAATGAAAGGAGCGGAGTAAGGCTGTCGTCGATGGGATTTGGTGTGGCCGAGTATGAGGGCGGAGAGATTGGAGTAGACGATGAAGGTATGACTCGGCATGTTCACACATCAATGGCCCAAGCCATCATATCACCAAGACCAGACATGTTGGACAAGTCCAAACCGGCGTTGACATGGCTATTTTCAAGTTTTTGTTGCTTTATAATAGAATGGTGACGTTTAAAGTCCGTTCGGGGGCAATTTTTTCTAATCACCACTGTTACGGCTAATTTTGGTTATTCGGCAGTAACTTGGGTTTGTTTTTTCAGTGTTTTAATTTTTTTATAGAGTAAGCACAGGACGTTTAGGCCTAAATTCAGTCTTTTGAGTGTAAGATAAAACGGCAGTTTTCAAAGGCCGTCCAGGGGTAATTATTTCCCAAATGAGAGTAAGCCAGTTAAAATAACAAAGCAGTGACTTGGAAGTTAAATAAAGGTAGCGTATTTCAATATTAGAAATAATATGAAACTGAAGAGTGAATTTATAAAGATCATAAAGACAAAATAATAAAATGATTGGTAGTTAAAACCTTTGTAGTGAATTTTACTAAATAAATAAAAAAGAAAAATGTGGGGAGATGAGAGGGTGTTTTTACTAATTTCAAAATATGGTATATATAAATTATACATATGTAGGAGGTAAGCTGTGTTTCTTTAAAAGCGATAGTAGTATCATAGCGGTGGATGACCTAAGCTCAAATTCAATAGGGGTAAAAAGATGATGTGGGATAAAAATAAAGAACTAGCATTTAGGTGATAGGCAATGTTGTTGGTTGTGATCGAGTTATTGCCGGTGTCTATTTCTAAGAAGAAACACCTTTTATTGAAGCATATTGATATACAATAGTACTAAAACTGAAGCCTATGGGATCATTGTGACAAAGGATTTGCAGGAAGGGATCTATTGCACAGGCATAAAAAAGACAAACGGACATATTTTTCATTGAAGCATGTAAAAAGAGATATATTTTATTCAGATGTAGAATCAAGGTGTGGATAAACTAACATTAAACTAAGCTAATGGAGCTCCCAAATCCTGGATCCAAAATGAAAGGGTTTCCCCATTCATCTTGTCATCCCTGAGCTGAAAACCCTTCTAAACTAAAGCTGACACTAACCTAAGTCCAAAATAAGCCCTAGAGGCAACAAATGTGAAGAATTAAAAAAAAAAGAAAAGGAAGGAGAGAGGAGGAAAAGGGAGACAAAAATAAAAAACGCACGCGGGCGGGATCTGAAATTTCCCTATCGTCACCTGTGAGACTTCACTTTTTTCTCATCCATGGGAGGCATGGGGGGGGGAAACCTTGATAGACGCCCACTTCTGTTTTTTTAAAAAATAAATAAATAAATAGTCCAACATCATGCAACATTACCAACATATTTAATTCCCTTCTCATGGATTGATGTCGTTACTGTTCAACAGCGGCAGCATATTGGTTCTGGCGTTTTCTCTTAAAAGTGACAAAAGGACCCAAATGACAACATCAAGGAGTAGAATACCTACCATTTCTTAGTTGATGTATTTGGGCTTTATAAGGTTTGAAACATTCCTCTTTCGTCGATAAACAATCTTACGCAGATTTAAAAATGATGCATAAGAATGTTCATATGATTACTACGGGAATATTTAAAAAAAGAAGTCAAGTTATATTTTGGTACCATGTTGTCCTCTCTTTCTTTTTTTTTTTTTTTAAGAACTCATTTCTTTAAAAAAAATGAACGAAGCAAAGCATTACATCAGCTTAATTTTTAAAAAATATAATTCAAGTGAAAGAGAATGTGAAATTGATGATAGTAAATCATTTATTATATCGTACAAGAAAGATGTCAATTGTTACTTGTGCAAAAAGAAATCAACCGGCAAAGTCACAAAAATGGCGAACGTGGAAAACTTTATCAGAATATGGAACTATAATATGTCTAATGAAATAAGCGAACAACGGTGGGGGGAATCATACATAAGCGTTTATATTGAAAAAGAATTCTTTTCTGGATACGAACATTCATGCGCCTCAGGGCCAAGAATACCTGTAGACATTATCCAAAAATATATATGTTTACTTAAAGACATAGTTGAAGAGGAAGAGAAAGAGGATAAAACAGTTGATGCTGAAGATTATGATATAGTATATAACTATTGAAAAATTCGAATAAACCCACATCACGTTCATGATAAAATCTCAATCAGCGTCTTGCCAATTTGGTTGGTTTCATCGATGTACTACTTACTATCAGCGGCATAAAAGAAAAAGTGCTGTACACCCCATGATTGCCTTTTCGGGTATTTCGGAGTTGTAAGCATTCTTTTATTTGCTGACGCTCATACTTGTTTCTTTTTTCCATGATGTACCTATTTATTATCCTCAATTTCATCAATATGAATAAAAAAACAAAAAACATAAGACAAAAATTCACTATACAGTAGCCCTGGGTCACTAGCTGTTGACACCATTCACTAACCTACAGGATACATCCTTTATAATATACGATATACATACATATACACAATGAAATCAACAACAATCAATAAATATTGCAAACAATATCATTTTATTTTATTAGGACCATAAATAAGAATATGTGTGTGGGAAAGGGAGTATAATATTAATAATACTAATAATAATAATAATAATAATAAACTAAGCGGGGGCGGGCGGGAGCCGTCCAACTAATTTTCCAAGGTAAAGGCGAGTCCCAGCTTGTGGGCATTTTCATTGAGTCGTGACGTATCGATGGATGCACCGAGATTGACCTTGACACCAGGACGGATGGATTGTGTGTATGCCACGGCCAGAACACCGGAATTGGAGATCCTGGATTTCACAAACGCCGATTCATCCAATCGAAGTTTTGCACCCACTTGAATATCCACCGCCGTTGCACCTTCACCCGCCCACGTTGCTTTTCCTGACGCTTCCAAATCGGCGGTGACGCGATGATAATAAGCTGCTGTCATGATGTTCATGTTGTTGAGAGCATGGACTGCTACAGCGTAATCGTTCGCATTGTATCCTGCGGCTGCATGATACCTATGGATCTAATGATGTATGATACACGTGGAGGAAGGCGTCAGTTCGAATGAGGTGCACAATAAAAAAAAAAAAAAAGAGGATGTTTTTACCTTTCCATCGACCACATTGTAGGCCACTTCGCCACCGACAAGGAAGCCTTGTTGCCCCACCACCGAATTGACAATCACGCTTGACTTCAAAAGTGAGAGAGTGAGAGAGAAATTTTTAGTTTTGTATCGACCCTTCCCCCTCCATGTCATTGTATGTCTACTTTTGGGGTTTACCTTGAAGACATCTAGTGTAGCAACGGTATGAACATTGGGTTGCTTATACGTGGCATTGACCTTGGCGGTTTTTTCATTGGAAGAAGGTAAAAGACTCGTCAACAATTCAAGTTTGAGGCCCTCTAAACAACAAAATGGTCAGTTATTCTACTGTTTTCCCCTTCCTCCTTCCCCCCCAAAAAATAAATAAAAATAATTCTTACTGGCAACATTGTCTTCGAGTTCAATCTTGCCATTGAGATGATTCGATGTGGTCCATGCTTCCGTCAAAGAGAACCCGCGGGCCTTATCGGCATATTTGGTTTCAAGATCACCAACAATAATCCCAGTCTTGTTATCACGGTTGCCATTGACTTTGAATGTCTACCAAACAATATATTTTTTCTTTTAGAAAAAAAGATTTTCATACAGTGCAAAAAATCCCAGTAGGCTATTCCCTCCCGCCCAAACCTTACCACGCCGTTGGGAGCGGTGGTCTTGACTTCAAGCTTGACACCACCAATAGGGTAATCCTTGGATAGTAGATCCTTGACGGGTTTACCAATATCATTGAATGCAACTGGAAATAAAAGAAAAAAAAAAGTCAGTGAGTTAGATTCTTTTTTTTTGCATAGTAGAAAAAAAGAAGAAAAGTATGTTGTTTACCTGGAACAGACATCTAATCAAACGAAGGAGATACAAAGTGAAAATCAATCAGTTCATATATGTATATATATATGTATTTACTTAAAAAAGAGTGTCGTCTAGGTAACTTACATTTTTGATGTATATAAATAATAATAAAAAAGAAGGTGAAAGAAAGGAAAAAAAACATAAAAAGGTTGACCGACGGATCAGCCGGCGTTTCAATAAAAGGACAAATCTGATCACTCGGTGCACTTAATTCAGTCATTTGAATTGTCAGATGATAAAATGATCTATGAATTTTTTTTTTATTGCGGGGAATGAGTCAAAAAAAGCTTGTTGAGTGATGAGATGTGTGAAAAGAGGGTATATATAAAGATAATATAAGGAGTGTGTGTGTGTATGTGTGTGTATCTAGTCTATAGTGAGTGTCATGGCTCCCAGCTTCTTCCATAGTTCTTGCTGTCTATCTTCGGCCTTAGGTTGTGGTCTATGAGAAAAAAAAATTGAGTTCACTGGTTTCATATTTCTCTGCCTTTTTTTTTTTTTCCCATCTCCTCGATATTCAACTTACTTTGCCAGTCGTTTCATATCATCTTGAGCACATTTTTCATAAAGAGATTCGTCCAGTACCATCAACAGCTTCAGTGCATTGCAGCTCAATCCATGGACAGTTCTATAACGAGGTATAAGAATCAGTTTCTCACTTACTCACTCATACACACACTCTATGTATTAAAATCACTTTTTTTTTCTTTTGATTTACCTGTTCCAATGGGAGTGGGCGTTATGATATAAAACAGGGTATAGAATAGGCATAACCAAGGGGAGATGATGATTCTGATGAAGAAGAGCCACAAAGTAATCGTTTTGCCAAAACAACAAAGCACGTTCGGCCACTTGAAAATGAGGTTGCGACATACACGATACCAATTGACGACAAACGATTTGCACATCCTCATCCTTCTCATCATTCATCATGGTGCCCATATCCACCATATCTTCTAATTCATTCAAAAACATGACTTGTTTCGCACTATTCACCTTGGGCCAATACTTGATCAGTTGTAACAAAATGGGTCGTGTCAATGCTGGTTCCTTTTCCATGAATTGTGTCACGCAGTATACCAATGCAGGATGATAGTTCCCAAGACACGACGGGGTATGTAATGGCATCAGCACCTTGAATAAAAATGTACGATGTTCTTCTTTGAGTGGTAAAGCAAATCCATTGATGATACTACCATAATTATGAAAAAAAAAATTGAGTGTGCTAGTCTTTTTGAAAAAAAAAAAGAAATTGTACTTACCTGCCGAGGATTTCTAATAATTCAGTCACGCCATTGAATTGTTGGGTTTCATAAATGAATTGATAAAAAAGATGACGGATGGATTTCCGAATAAAGGCACGCAAGCTCAAGAATTTGCCATAAATACGGTGAAGAGTTGTCTTAAGTAAATCACGTTCCCTTGGATCTTCTGTGTCAAACAATGCCAACAACTATTTTTCATTAAAAAAAAAAAAAAAAAAAAAAAAAAAAAAGGTAAGTGAAACCATGATTGTGTGATCTATATAAATATATATATATATTTGTGTGTTACATCATACCTGCAATATAAACTGTTCATCTATATATTGTTTCGCTAATGTCACATTGAATTCGGGTGATGCCAGGAACTGGAGAAAGAATTCATACACCAATTGAATGTGAGGCCACGCCGATTCAAATACGGGTTCTTCCTCCTGTTCATCCTCGTCCCTTCATGATGCGTATTGCTTGTAAAAGGTGGTGGAAGCGTTCGGAATAAGTTGACAGAAAACTGTAGTTTAAAAAAAAAAAAAAAAAAAAAGTCAGACACAGAAACGAATGAATAACCTGACGGCTTACCAATCGGACTGCCTTTGAATAGATCGAAGTGGTGGTTGATTCCGTCGACAATAAACTTGGTGTTGTTGCCACATATTCCACAATTTCTTGTAATGCTTGTCGTTTGATTTCTTTGCTTTTCAAATGAATCACAGGATCGTTGAAATCAAATAATACCATACATTGCGCCAATTTTCGATAAAATAGCTCTTGATGTTGACATGGAGGGACATCTACAGAAAACAAAAACAAAAAAGGAAGGTTACACACACGTTGGTTACCTCACTTTTTTTTTTTTTTTAGATCCATCTTTTTTTAATGCTTACCTTGGAAACCAGGGTATTTTGAAAGTTCTTGACATTGTTGAATATCAATATGAAACCTGGATGAACGTCGCCGTTTCTTCTGTTCATGTTTCGGTTCCTTGGGTGTCATCGTTTGCTTGATCTTGTTCATGGTCAGTTTTTTCAGGTCTGGCCGTAAAAATGGGGCTTTGGTTGAAGACGGTGTTGCTGCTACTGGTGCTGTTGTTGCTACTGCTGCTGGTGGTGGTTCTGTTGTTGTTATGGTTGGAATGAGATCCAGTCGAACCTAAAAAAAAAAAATAGAAAACATAAGCCATATTATTCCTTTCAGTTGCGTGTGCCCTATTTTTACCTTGTCCGGCTGCTTTTTATGTTTCTTTGACTTTTTTGTTACAGTGAGAGGAGAAGTAGTAGTATTAGAAGGTGGAGGTGGTGGTGTTGAAGGTAATTTATCCATGGGATGAAGAAGAGGAGGATCAATATTCTCAGAAGTGATGGGTTCGACATGTTTGGCCTTTAGTTTGGGTTTGGTAAAGAATCCGCCGCCACCACTATGATCCACTAGTGTCGTATCTGAGGGTTTTCGGGTAAGCTATAAAGAAGAGATAGAGCGCAAAAAAAAAAAAAATGTCAACACTGTTTATTGTGGTAAAAACAAATAAGGTACACAATCATGAACTTACCACACCCTTGATACCTTTTATCATTATGTAAAAAGAAAAACAAAAATGGTACCAAAAAAAAAAAAAAAAAAAAAGCGGGAAGAAGAAAGCAGACTCAATACCTGAAAAAAAGGGGGACAGTCAGAGAAAAAAAGAAGGGGATCAAAAAAAAAAAAAAAAAAAAAAAGTCAGAAGGAACCCGTCACAATCATGCGAAACCAAAAAAAAAAAAAGGAGAATAATCATTATGACGAACAAAATGAAAAATGTTGGGCTTGGAGAAAAAAAAAAAAAATCTTGACTGCGGTCATAGCCAAGCACTGCGCCATCGTTTTAGTGCTTGCCACCAATTTCGCAGTAAAAATAAACCAACCAACAAACTTTGTTTGCTGGTTTGGTGTGACGGATGCTGTGCTTAATTTAGTAATTCCATCAGTTCAGGTCCTATGGATATAAATTGGCTTGATTTTTTTGGTATTTTTTTTATTTCTTTTTTTATTTTCATTATCTTTTTTATTTCTTATTTTTCACTTCAACCCATATAATTACTGAAAAGATGCCTTTAGCTTTGAATAAAATCAAGCCATTCAAGTTTGCTTCTCTGGTGGAACTGCTTCTTTATATCCTTGAAAACGCAACCGAGGAACATTTTTGGAAAGGCATTTTTGGTGAACGTTTAACAAGGATTTTACAACGTTACTTTGGCAATGACTTTTTCATGATTGGGATTCTCTTTTATTTAGCACGTAAGTAATCTTCCTTGTTTTATGAGATATGTATATACTAATTTTTCTTCTATTAGCTATTCTCAAGTCACGATGGGAAAAAGTGGTGAATGTGGTAATGGACCGCTTCCGCAAACCTACAACAACAGTCTCTGTGCGCGTCTATTACTATGATGAAGTCTTCAAAGCGATCAATTACTATGTGATGAAAAACACGCAACAATTACCTGGTATGGTCGATGCTGTTGTGATGTACGAAGACAAGAAACCCAAACCTGACCATTGTTCCTCTGATGATGCTAACGATGAAAAACCCAAAATTGGACTTTATCCTCGTAAGTAGTTTTTGAATATCAGCCATCGCGTTTTTTTTTTTTTTTTTTTTTTACTCAAAAGATTCTTTTTTTTTTTTTTTTTGTGGGAATAGGCTGTAATACAAGCAATTTCTTCCTCTACAAGGACCATTATTTATGGGTTTCCAGCTGTGTTGAGGATGAAGAAAAAGTTAACAGTAGCCGCCCCAACCATTTGGATATTACGTTAACCACCAAACCTGGCGAATCTATCGATACTCTGAAAGCCATCATTCAAGAATGGTGTGACGACTATAACGATGCGGAAGATAATTCTGTAAGTCACCCCCCTCCTTTCGCCCAACTTCCCGCTCCTTCCAAATACTTATGCTCGTCTTTTGTTTGTGTGTAGATCAAAATCTTGCGGTGGAGCTACGATGAATGGGTATACAAAGATAGCTTGAAACCTCGTGACTACGATTCTGTCAACTTGCCTCCTGGCGTCAAGGAAAATCTTTTGGGCGATATGCAGCGGTTTATCAAACGCCGTTCTTGGTATCAGCGTAAAGGTCTTCCTCATCGTCGTGGGTTCCTTTTATATGGTCCTCCTGGTACTGGAAAAACGTCTCTTATTCAAGCCTTGGCTGTAAGTTTTAATATATATATAAATATTTTGTTGAACTTGTCCTCTAAACCCTCTTTCGTTATCGTATCAATTAGGGCCAATTGAAATATAATCTTGCTTTGATCAAGTTGGGCGAAGTAAATTCTGATTCTGATTTTGCTGATATGATCCAAGGCGTTCCCAAGGAAACACTTTTGATTATCGAAGATTTGGACCATTATGATGAAGATAGCAGCGATATGGAAGTGTCCAAGTCAGGGCTATTGAATGGTTTGGATGGTATCAATGGCAACGATGGTGCAAGTAAGTTTGTTTTTTTCAAAGAAAAAGGATGATAGAAAAAGGGAAGCGTGGATATTGATATCTTTTGTTTTGTTTCGATTAGTGGTGTTTATGACTTGTAATGATATGAACAAAATCACACCTGCTTTACTCCGCCCTGGTCGTATGGATGTCAAGTTGGAATTGGGTTATGCTGTGCATGCACAAGTGAAAGACATGTTCTGGCGATTCTTTGGTATCTGCGATTATGGTGATGATGACGATGACGAAGAAGAAGAAGATGATAACATTTCCACCACTTCCACCACTTCCACCACCATCACGTCTACATCTACATCAGCTGCTTCTGCTCATGGCTTGCCTACCCCTCCCAATGAAAAACAGGCCGATCCGGAGGAAGACAAGGAACGGATGGATTATTTGAATGGCTGTTTGGACCGTTTACTCACCATGATCCCTGAACACCATGTCACCACTTCGGAATTACAGAATCTGTTTGTTACCTTGTTTTTGGAAGTCGGCCCTAATCAAGTGTCTGAGAAGGAGCTTTTGGATCGCCTCTTTTCCCGCGTGCCTGAATTCCTCGAACGGGTCAAGTTGGATCGTGAACAGGCCAAGTTGCATGATAAGTTGGATAAGATCAAGAAGCGCAACGATTCCGACAGTGACAGCGATGATAGTGACGACGAAACGGAAAGCAACGCCGATACTGATACCACCACCACCACCACCACCGACGCCACCAAGGATGACACCGAAACCAAGGTCGATATTGATACCACCACCACCATCACCACCGACGTCACCAAGGATGACACCGAAACCAAGGAAACATCTCAAGTGGCTGTCGTAGCATAGATAACCACACACACATAAAAGATACATTCTCACTCTCAACATTCTTTTTTTTTTTTTTATATTAGTTTATAGCTCCTCCTTCCATCCCCAAAAAAAGTTGATATACCCCAAACACATTCATACATATTCTCTCATCTGTTTTTTGAATTTAATAAAAAAAAATATCTTTTGATTTTTATATACATACTTGTATTTCAATTTTTTGTCTTTATATCGAAAAAAAATCATGCTGTCGGTGTTTTTTTATCTATAGTCCGAAAGATAACAAAAAAAAAAAAGGTTCGAGATATTATCATTATACTGTACTTCACTGGATACCCTTTTGTCCCACATGACTTGTATCTACTTTCTCACATTCTGTATAAAACCTCCTTTTTCTTTTTCCACTTTTCTTTTTTCCATATACTTCACCATGGCTGATCTTACTCAAGAAAACGAAGCTTTACTTATCAAATATGCGTTAGAAGGTATGCTATATATATATATATATATATATAAAGCGGGGGGGGGCACGATGGTAAAATTCATCCACACTCACACTGGTATATATCAATAGCCAAAGAAACTGCCTATGTGCCTTATTCAAAATTCCGTGTAGGAGCCGTTCTTTTGACCAAAGACGGGGTCTGGTATAAAGGTACGAACTAGTTCATATATAAAAAAAAAAAAAACCTCGCTCAGTGAAAATGTGTGGAATAATTCACTCACTTCGCGCTCCATCTTGGTCTCCAATCAATGAAGGTTGTAACGTTGAAAACGCTTCTTATGGTAAGTATATTTGCACACACACCGCTTTTTTTTTTTTTTTTTTTTTTTTTGTAAGGAAAAACAAACAAACAAAAACCTGACCACCTTTACCATATATAATTTGTAGGTGCCACCATTTGTGCAGAACGCACAGCGTTTTGCAAAGCAGTGGTAAGTTATAGTGTATGGATTCGTGTGGACAGCAGTAAAAAAAGGAAAAGAAAGATCTCACACTCACTCTTGTTTTTTGGGGGGTGGCGGTGCGTTGTGCAGAGTGAGGGTGATAAAGATTTTATTGCTTTGGGTGTATCCTCTGATCAGAACGATTGGGTGACCCCCTGTGGTATTTGTCGGTAAGTTTGTTTTAGATGATCATTGAGATATCTCTCTAACCCAATTCTCCTCCTTTCTCAATATGATCTGAATCTATCTAGCCAATTCATATCGGAATTTGCGCCTAGTTCTCTACCTGTATATTTGATCAAAGCCAGCGGTGCTTACAAAAAAGTGACGCTGGATGATTTGTTACCCAATTGTTTCACTTTACCCAAACATTAGATCATCATCTCGTGTTAACAATAAAATAAATTGAAGTTTGTATTTTTTAGTGTGTTTTATTGATGTATTCACAAAAAAAAAAGGGGGGGGGTTATAATATATGTAAAAAGGGATTGGGGAAAGGATAAGTTATATAGGTCAATCAAAAAAAAAAAAAAAAAAAGCTAAATTAAACGATAGAGTTCCATGAGGGTGGGGGAAAAGTTTCATTTCATTGCATTGGCCATACCACCGGACAAAAATTGGGTCAGGAGCGACGTTAAGATATTTCTGCGTTGATCCGTATCCAACCGTTGGAATGCGGTATACACCGAAACGCCTTTCAGGAAGAACAAAAGTCAGTATGGCGACAAAACATCCCATTGGCCCCACCATTCTCTTTCTTACCTTTATTGTCTCTGATTTGACCAAGTGTTTTCCCTGCAAACGCACCCTAATAGATATAAAAGGCACGTGTTAAAAAGAAATCCCTCTCTCAACAAAAAGAGGATGAAAAGCTTACCACCGCCGCGCCA
This sequence comes from Absidia repens, assembly GCA_002105175.1. Classification (NCBI taxonomy): domain Eukaryota; kingdom Fungi; phylum Mucoromycota; class Mucoromycetes; order Mucorales; family Cunninghamellaceae; genus Absidia; species Absidia repens. Next base: position 196,903 of record MCGE01000021.1, read on the forward strand.
CCAAGATCACCAATAATGTAGCCAATGATGGCCCCTATTCCAAAAAAGAAAAACAAAGGGTTGTCAATCCACTTAAACACACACTTGGTCTTTCACCCACCACCCTCCCATACGCTGGGGTTCGTTCTCTTACCAGCACCAAGGCCCAAAACACGCCACATATGTCCAGGTCGATCCACTATTGCGTGCGCACACGTGTGTTCACACAAGAAAAGAAACAAAAGAGTTCAGTCAAAATGGGGATCCACATAACTCTTCATGATCACGCGCGAAAAAAAACAACCAAAAAACAAACAAATGGGGTGTCATCAAAACCTTACCTTCAGGTTGAAGCAAATCCTTGAAAATATCGCCAAACAGGTGATGGGCTTCACTTGCCGTTGTATGTGGACGAGCCGATGAACTTCCCTGTTGTTGGCTGTGGGTTTTCCTCGACTTGTCATAGGCAGTACGTCGATGATCGTCACTCAATGTATAAAGCGCATCGGCAATCAGTTGGAATCGTTGTGTGGCTTCTTGACGCTGTGCTCTGGTGGCGGACGGATCAAGTCGGTCAGGATGATGAAGAAGCGCTTGTTTCTTGTAAGCTACAGCACAGTTAAGAAGAGACAATAAAAGTCAAATCGTAGTTAGAAGTCGTGGTGATGATGGACATTCATAGATGGGGGAGGGGAAGAGGATCGATGGTTTGTATAAAGATTCGGCAACCCCTTTCTTACCTTGCTTTATTTCTTCTAGCGTTGCTGTTTCAGGCACTTCAAGTATACTGTAATAATCCATGAGTGGGAAGAAAAAAAAGAAAAAAGAAAACGAATCAATACAATAGATGGTTTTAAAATGCCGAGTTTGTGCTACTGCATCCCACACATACACAGATATATATTGGCCTTAGCGTGCCGTCACTGGAGGCATTAACAAATGTAGTCAAGATCCACACACCCAATCACTTGACACATAAACATACACACATACACACACACACACACACACACCCAAAATTGAAGTCCTCTTCCCTGCCCACCTCTCGCCCCGCCACCTGGTTGCCCAATCACACAATACAACTTCAATAGAAAAAATAAAATAGAAAACGACAGCATAAAAGTTCATCAAACAATAAATAAAAGGGGACCATTTATTTGAGCGTATGAGAGAATTAAAAAAATGAAGTTCGTGCTATAAAAAAATATAGTTTAACGGTACTACAAAAAAAAAAAAAGAAGGCGGATCGTTAGAAATCTAACATCATCATCATGGGGTCATCATCGATGGGGTTAATGGAGGTTACCTTGTGGAAACCGATATCGTTGGCGTATTCACGGAAACATTGACGGCAGATGTTGAGGTTGTACTTGCGGATCAAACCAGCACGGTGAGCACAGACACGGCTAATAACAAAAAAAAAAAAAAAAGTGAGTGTCCTGATGATGAACCAATGCATGTCTGATTTTTTTTTTTTCGCCTTCAATGAGTTTACCATTGACGAGCGCCCTTGCCGTAGGACTTGGGGCGAGAGTTCCAAACGTTTGCGTGAGCCATATTGATATATCGTTTCAAAGAAAGAAGGAGAGAGGAAGAAAAAAGAAGAAGAAAACAAAAAAAGAAAAAAAAGAAGACACAAAAAGGCATCAAAGCCACCCGGCCACAGCGGCGTTTTAAAAACTCAAGCAGCAAAAGCTCCAGCCAAAAAAAAGAAGGGGCAGGGCCCATCATTCTTTTTCTTTGTTGGATGTTCCGGTCTACAAACTTAACTATTCATTCAGGGGGATTTTTTTTTTTTTTTTTTGGTTGGTTTGTGTTCATGGACTCGAGCTGTTTATTCCGTTATTACTATTGCCACAAATCCAGTACCCGCTTTTGAGGACTACTTCTTTTTTATTATCATTATTCTTTGAGTGTCCAGGAGATAGCGAAAATTAGGGTTAAACCAATTTTAGTTTTGGGCTTTCTTATTGAATATTATTATACAACAAGCAAAATAATAATAATAATAATAATAATAAAAACAATTCAAAGAGCAGAAATAGGATCACATTTCATATCAAGTGATTTATAACTGTCAACCAGTCGCTAGGCTCAGTAACGGCTAGGTATGAAGTCGTCATATTGGGATGAATTCCAGAGTAAGCGTTTATTCACAAAGCAGCTACGAAGCGTCATTGTTTATTATACGACGTTCCATAGGATTGTTACAAAAGAAGAAGAACATATCTTATGAAACATATAGGTGTATATTAAACTAAAGACGAAGGGAGGAGGTGACTTATTGTAACAAGGGATTTGGCGCAAGTATGGGAGAGACTATTGTGGGATTTGAAGAATGGTCATCGCTAATATAAGGAAAACTATTGTAAAATGGGAAGCTGATATAACACTACAATGGAATGAGAAATACTGGACGAACAACTACTATTGAAGAACAGCAAAAGTCAACAGGAATCAATACGGGAGAGAAGGGATGATGATATAAAGGGATCTCTTGTGCAATAAAGAGAGTGACTAATGGGACAGTTTTATTGAAGGAAATAAAAGGAGACATAACTTTATTCAGATAGCGATACAAACTATGGACAAACTAAACACTAAACTAAGCTCATGGAGGTTCCAAAAAGTCAACTAATGGTGGATGTAGATCCTAGATCCAAAAGGAAAGGGTTTCTCCAAGCATCTGGTAATCCCTGAGCGAAAACCCTTTCTAAACTAGACCTGAAACTAATATAAGTCCAACATAACTGCAAGGAAGTCGAATGGTGAAGAAGAAAAAAAAAAAAAAAGAGAAAGAGAATGCGAACAAAAAATTGCGAGTAAATAAAACCGCACGTGGGCGGGATTTGAAATCTTTCGAGATCATTTTTGGGTGCGATAGAGGAAAGGAAGGGCGTCTTGTTTTTTTTACATCAGTCAACACCATACAAAATTATTAATATGGAGGTTCTTTACTCATGACAGTGATCGCTACTATTTATCAGCAGCAGCGTGGTGGTTATCATCTCTAGAGGCCTTTACAAACAAAGATCAATTCGAATTAGTTTAGTTAACTTCCTTCCCCAATCCGTCCGTCGCTATAGAATCGTTTATCACTCGCTGTATCTAGATACGTGTCAATGTATTATCATTTAACCAGTTAAAGTTTAATTTTCAAAGCCTATGCTTACATCGGAATAAAATATATATAGGTATCGTATGATACATTTAGAAAAAAAAACGACAAAATGCTATTAATGATATGTATTCAAAAGTATGATACTACGCGTGCAGTTGTACCTTTTACGCCAGTTAGTATTTCTCCTGTATACTTCTATAATTTCTTTCCATATTTGATATTACCATTATCTTCAAACATGTAATCTTCAAATACAAAGACAAAAAAGGCAATATGTCCAAAATCATTCCTCTTTACATCGCAAGAAGCAACTAATTAGTTTACTCTGATTCTAAAATATATGCATATATATAATACAAAGCCAAATTCATATTATAAAAAAGCAGACATTAATGAGATCCAAAAGATAAAAAAAGTATTTTTTTCAGATGTAGTCAAACGATATACTAAGTCAATAAAGAGCTTTCACAATGATGAAATGGCTTATGCAAATCCCTCCTTTCACGAATTCCAAAAGAACGGTTCTGGGGCAGAATATTTAAAACCCAGCGGACTTTTTCTTTGGGTGTGAGTCAATCCATCTCCCACACATCTTTTTTTTTTTTTTTTTTTTTTTTTTTTTTTTTTTTTTTTTGGGGCTCCTTGTCACTTTTTTTTTTTCAACATGTCGGATTTACCAACCTTGCGCAAAAAAATAGACTCTCTTGACACCACGCTTGTCAATCTTTTGAACGAACGTGCTCGCGTTTCTTTGGATATTGGCACAACAAAACGGCTCGATGAAGAAGCGAAAAACGGGTAAAAAAAAAAACCAAGACCAACAACATAAAAAGTACACGTCGGCTTCTATGTCTCTGACAAACTCCCCACTCTTCCCCAACTTTTTTTTTTTTTTTGAAAATAGTGAGAAGGCAGCGGAAGATCTTCATGTGTATATGCCAGGTCGTGAAAAGCAAATTTATGAAAAGGTAAAAAATGAAACCATTTGTATGTTCTTGAGGGCGGCACCGGCATGGGAGAGAGGACGCATTTTTTTTAATATGCATAGGTGGGAATTAAATATAACCTTTCTTTTTTTTTATCTAGTTGGAACGGATGAACCACGGGCCACTGAAACATGAATCGTTGAACGCTATTTTTAGAGAAGTAAGTGTTCTTTTTTTCTACTTTGTAGAAAAGGGAACCGGAATGAACGAACCAACCTTTTTGTTGACCACCCCTTTTTTTCCATAGATCATGTCTGCATCGATTGCGCTTCAAAAGGATGTTTCTGTTGCTTACCTTGGCCCACCTGGCACATTCTCTCATCAAGCGGTGTATCGAAGATTTGGTGATAGTGTAGTTTATGTGCCTCAAAAGCAGATCACCGGTAAAACACAGTTTCCTGCCCAGCTCCTTCACCTTCGTTTTTTGAACATCGCCGACTCACCCATTTCTCTCACTAGATGTATTTGAAGCGGTGGAAAAAGGACGTGCCACTTATGGGATTGTGCCATATGAAAACTCGACGTTTGGAAGTGTGGTGGAAACTTTGGATTATTTCATCAAATCGACAGTCAAAGTCCGCGCCGAAACGTATTTAACAGTAAGTGGTATTCTCCCCCCCGCTTCAAGATACTACTGGATGAACTAATCACGTTATGTGTGTGTGTGTGTGTGTGTGTGTGTAGGTCCATCAATGTTTACTTTCAAATAGTCCTCTTGATAAAATCAGCAAAGTGTATAGCCATCCGCAGGTAAAAGAAATCAAGAGCATACAAAACTTGCGTCTATCAACCAATAAAGAAAAAAACACTGACGATGCCTTCCCCTGTCCTTTTTTGGGGGATGTTATTTGTTCAATATAGGGACTAGGTCAATCACAAGAATGGCTTTCAGCACATCTTCCCGAAGCACGGCGGATTGCTGTCAAGTCGACGGCTCAGGCTGCGGAGATGGCGGCATTGGAAACGGGGGCAGCGGCCATTTGCAGTGAGATCTGTAGCGAACTGTATGGATTGGACATAGTGGCCCGGGACATTGAACATGGGGTGGCCAACACCACTCGCTTTCTAATCATTGGCAGTTCCAGTGATGACCAAGCTACAGGCAACGATCATTCCTTGCTTCGTTTTACCGTGGATCATCGCCAACCAGGCGCGCTTTGTGATGGCCTTAAGGTATTCAAAGATTATGGCCTCAATTTATTCAAAATCGATTCGCGCCCCAGTGGGTTACGGCCTTGGCATTATGTGTTTTTTATCGAATGCTCAGGACATGCCTCCGGTGACAAACTACCCTCGGTTGTCAAGGATCTCAACCAGTATTGCTTGGATGTGGAAATCCTCGGTAGTTTCCCCAATGAACGTACCGCCTCCGAAACCTGTTGACCCTCTCACTCTCTCTCTCCCCCTTTTTCTTTCTGCAATGACTATCATCGTCGTTTAGGATTATTCTTATTATTTCCCCTTCTTTTCGGTTTTTATTTTGTGATTGACTTTTATTTGATTGCTCTCTTGATATTCCCCTTCCCCTCCTCCCCAACTTTCTTAGTTTAGTTTAGTTTTCAGTTTTTAGTTTAGAATATCGGGTTTTGTATAGTACATAGTTTTCTTCCTTTTTTTTTTTTTTCTTCATGTCTTTTGAATTTCTTTTTATGCCATTAATAAACATATGTTGCTTGTATCACATTAGAAATCCAGAAAAAAATTCCTTACCTTGTTGGTTAGTTGGTATTGGTGGGTGTATGGTTAAAATGAGATTGGGTTATGTACAACGGATCAAAAAAAGGTCAGAAAGGTGTACTATATGCAACCGAAGGTAAATCACCTCTTTTTTTTTCGGGAGGGGTCAGCAAGTGGGAGGTAAGGTTGTTTCATTAAACAGGAATAATAATAATAATAAAAAAAGCAAGATGCGTTGACCGTAGCATGAACAGCACAGCTCATCTTCATTTTCAATGACCATTGGGATGGCACATTTCACTTTGGTCATGGGAAATTTGATTTACACAGTCAATAGATAGGGTGCAAATGTATACTGGCTATTGTAACAAATATTTTTTACACAGAAAAAAAATCTACCATTTTGCGTGATTTCCGTTTCTCCTGGGATAATGCAACTGCATGGGCAACTTTACTATTATTATTATTTGGGGGAGGGGTGCCTAACGAATCACTTCCTTTTTTTTTTTTTTTTTTTTTTTTTTTTTTTTGTGGTGTCTCTCGTCCTTTTTGCCGTCCTCTCTCTCTCTTTCCTCAGAGGCACGTGTAGATAGGTGACATGTTGCTGAAGGACACCGCCACTGTTGATGTGAACTTGGTTGCTGCAGGACAAATTTCATACTTGACCATAAAAAGTGAAAAGCTGAGCCTTACCAATAAAAATCAAAAAGTGCACTAAAGATTTTTTAAGTTTTTGATGTCAAATTGTAAATGAAAGGATTCCTTATTTGCGCCCAAAATGGTTTATTTTTACCATGGATGGACACGAAGAGAGGGAGGGAAAATAAATAAACCGAAATTAGACGGTCTTTGAATTTCTATCCAATAGCGCCCCCACCCCACAGATATACTTTCTTTTTTAAGGGTTGCTCAGCGATCGAAGGAAAAGATCACCCAAAAGATATATATGTAAAAATAGAATTGCAATGGGAGTGGTCGCTTATTGGATGAAGAAGGGTAAATCATATCTTATTATGCCATGTCGCCCCATTCATCCCTCTCGCCCCCTCAAAGAAATGAAAAAAAAAGCATGGCTCAGTTGTACGCCCATCCATAGCGGACTTGCTCCTTTCATTATGATCATTTGAAAATGAAGCAAATAGTGTTCTGGGTCATTTTTTTTCTGACCTTTTCCACATGATCGTCATACCAGCTTGCTTTTTTATTTTTTATTTTTTGCATAAACTTTTTTTTTTTTTTTTTTTTTTTTTTGTCATTGGGTTAGGAGATGTTCGCATTCATGCTTCTATTTGTAGACATTTCATTTTACCTATTCTGCAAAAAACCAACCAACCCACCACCCATTCGTCTGTGCAACATACTATAGGTAAAATAAACTATATAAATGAATTTTTTTTTTGCTTCCCTGTCAATTCCAAAATTTTCAAAATCATCAAACAACAACAACCATTATGAAGTTCTCTATTGCCGCTGCTCTCATTGCCCTTTCTGCTGCTACCGTGTCTGCTGCTGATTACACTTACGATGGTACTGTGTATGTCTATGTCAACAGCATGGATCATCCCAGGACCACTTTCCTTAAGAAAGGCTTGAACAACGAGGTGTTGACTAACGGTGCTGCTTGTAAGGGGTCTGAAACTTTACCTGGGACTGGCGACTCCATCTCTGGCACTTTCACCACCGTCAATAACCAATGGGACTTTAATGGCGAGCATGACAATGAAATCTATATGGGTAAAGTTTTTTAAATCGTGGCCCAAAACACATCAAAGGGGAGTGACATTTGTATATTTAACTTTTTTTTGAAAAAAAAAAAAATAGGTTACATCAAGGTGGGAGAACAATGTCTTTCCTTGACCAAGGGCAACGCCTTGAAGCTCGATACATGCCCTTCGTTTGATGAACAAATCAAGGTCGGTAACAAATTCGCTTGGTTCCATGATAAACGTAACAGCGCCATCTGGGCTTATGGTGGTGATGCCGATGCCATTGAAAACAACGGTATCAACTTTTCCCGCGACAATCTTCAGTCCACTGGCAAGACTTTGAACGGCATTGGTATGCAAGATGATAGTGAAACCAACACCTTCATGGGTCTTGGTCATGTTAGCTTGGGCCATGGCGCCCACGGTCCCACAGGTTGCCAATAGGAATGGCCTTTTTTTTTATATTAAAATAGAGAGTGGGTTTTCTTTTTATTACTTCGTATTTAATTTATTTAGATGATCTATCTCCAACTCGTTTCAAATAATAAAGTCATCTTCGTCACCTGTCAATCTTTTTGTTTCGTCTTCGGCATTTCAATTTTTTTTTTCTTTCCGCAATTGAAGTGTATCGCCCCTCTTCCTGGAAAAGTGTCGGCTTTAATTGTTTGGGTTGTTGTTGTTATAGGGGTGGAGGCTATATTGCCATTTTGCACTATGGTTGTGCTCCACGATGCGCTACTGGGGGGGAGGGGTTGAGTGTGTTGGAAAAAAAAAAGAATGGTAGGTAAACAAAACATTGATACTCCGGTTTTTAACATTTGTTCCCTCCCTCGCTACCTCTCCTTTTCTTCCACTTTTTTTTTCAGAACATCTTCACTGTGGTTTTGGTGATCTTGGATTAGTATTAGAATGTGGATTAGGGGCATTTTGAAAAATGCAATAGAAACATGCATGGGGAAACTCTTTCATTTTGGATGCAGGATTTGGAACTTTCGATAGATTAGTCCTCCTCTGAGAATAGTGTCACTAGTTTAGCTTAGTCTTTAGTTGTTATAGTTTTATATCAACATTTGAATAAAATAGATCGTATTTTTTTTTTTTTTTTTTCACATTTAGTCTCTCTATGATACGTTTGAGTTCGTCTTCTACTTCAGGTCCCTTTTTGCGAACCCTCCATTTACATTGTCATTGACCTTGCCATTTTATGTCTATATTTCAATAAAATATATCATCTTTCTTACTATCAGCCTTTACTATCAGATCCATAGGATATTGAGTTCCTGTTATTGTTTTTTGGGGGTAATATGAGATATGTGAATTGCAGTATTATGGCGTATCTTACGATGTTTCAGTGGTGGACCATTAAAAATAAGAATACTGGTCAACTATCATGTCATAATGTCTGTATGAATGACATGATTTAATTTTTATATTTTTTGAGATATAAATGATGAAACAAACAGCTCTCCAACTTGTTTTACTTGAAGTGTAGTGTACTGTACAAAACAGAACAGGATTAGCGTTACTACAATGTTTTACATATGCATATTAAGGCTCTGCCATGCCATTTTCGGAAACCTCTTCCTCCAATCACCGATCGATTTTGAGTGCTTATAAATCCTTCGAAAGACATATCATATGTAGATCAATGATAATAACAAAAGTAATGAACCTATTTTTACTCTGTATTGATATAATGTATGATATACAGTATTTTATTGTCTCTTGTTATTTGACCGAGCATTTCATTTGTATCATGCACACAAACAAATCCATTATCAGGAACATTATTTTAACTGTGTTTCTCCCCTCACTAACTATTATCCGACAGGTTCCGTGGGCCCCGATCAAAATCTCGATAAGGATGGATGGCGATTTTTTACTCTTTTAAGGTGGGCGGATGTTAAATGTATTCATGCAAACTCCAATTTAGTCAGCAAATAAAAGTGAATACCTTTTAACATCCCTCGTTGAATACAGCCTGCCAAATCACGTTTTGGTGGAAAAAAAAAGAAGAAGAAAAAATAACTATAAAAAGACACTTCATAAGAACAATTTCTCTAAGCCCCCCCCATTTTTTTTTCCAAATCAAAAAAAAAACAAAACAAAAACATGCGTCCTTTCTTATCCGCAAGTATTGCCACGGTACTTTTAGCCACTTCCATGCCGTTTGTCCATGGCTACGACCGGATCATTGCGTTTGCCGATAGTTTCACTGACAATGGCAACGACTATCGTCACAGTATGAACCCGCCGTCCCCTCCTTACTGGAAAGGTCGGTTTTCCAATGGCCCCACCTGGCTCGAACAAGTCGCTGATGAACTGGATCATGTCAAGGTCATTAATCATGGTCATGGTGGTGCCACCACCGATAATGCCCATGCCTACTCTGAATTCAATGGCTATGTGGTGCCCGGGCTCAAACAACAAATCCAACAATATGGCGTGGACAACCCCAACCCGGATAAGGATCTCTATATTATTTATATTGGCTACAACGATCTCAATGCTATCATCAATCCGGACCAATACCATGTGGTCAAACCGTTTGATCAAGACGATGTGGCCAATAGTGTGGTGGAGGGGATTCGTACGTTGATGGAGACGTATCAAGCAAAGACCTTCACGGTGATGACATGTCCGCCCTTTGACCAATGGCCTGTGATCAAGCATGAAGATAAAGAACGGACCAAGGCATTGATCAATGATTACAATCATCGTTTGGGCAACAAACTCAAGACCATTGAAGGCGCCGATATTCATGTGTTGGATGATCATGCGTGGTTTGAAGATGCCCTGGCCCATCCGGAACGGTTTGGTCTCGAAACTGACAATGGCGCTTGTATTCCTAGTATCAATGAAAAGGTCCCCGTGTGTGATGATCCTGAAAAACATTTCTTTTGGGATTACTATCATCCTGAAGCCAAGGTCCATAAGGCGCTCGGGGAATGGGCTACATCCAAGTTGAAGGACAGGTATCATCTGGACTAAATGCCAACCTTTTTTTTTATAAAGAAACCACACCATCTTCAGAGATAGTTATGATGAATTACGAATGACGACAATAGAAACAGTAGATTGTAGACCATATAGAATAAACAACGGTATTTGATTGTATTAATAAAAAATCGGTTTTTATTCATAGAAAAAAAAAATGGTATGATAACTTTTTTAGTTGAATTTTGTAATTCTTTTAATAATCAGGTTAGTGCGGGTGAAGGGAGAGGGTGCGTCTATAACTATACTACTACATCAATTTGAACCAAATCGGCGGTTTTTCTTTGTCCAATGATTTCGTTCTACTATGCTGTACCGTATAGTACAGGACTGTGTCACGATATTGGATTGAGTAAGGTTTCTTTTCAAAAATAAAGAATAAAAAAAAAATAGTGTTTGGGCTACTTACTTTTCACCTTTGTTTAGCGTGAAAACTTACCATTGGAAACTAGCCAAGAAGGGTTGGGTGGGGGAGTAATTTCAGAAACGGTTCTAACGTAGTCCATTTTGCCTAACCATTGTTCAGGACCTTTTAGCCCCAAAAGAGAAAATGAAACCGTCCCCCCTGACTTGTTTGATTAGAGGCAGCAGCAGCTACAGTAATAATAGTAGTAACCAGTCTTTCTACTCTCTAAAAAAAAAAAAGGTTAGGTGCGCATAAAGTGACAGTCCGTGATTGGCTGGTGGAAAAAGCCGGTCTTCCAATTTCAAATTTTCCCCATTGCAAAATTTCCTTTCCCCTCGCTTTTCTCTCATGACTATCAAACCGAAAGAAATGATCATGCTGGCAACTTTCCTTTCCTCGGTAGATTTGGCAGGTAAATAACAATAATAGTAATAAAAAAAAAAGGTACCTTAAAATGAAAAAGACTAATGATCTTTTTTTTTTTTTTCAAATTCCCTTGCTACCTCTAGTCTGATCTGAAGCAGTCTCTGTCTTCCTTTGATCATCAAACAACAGAGAACTCCCATCGACAAGGTACGTTGTATTTTACACTTTCAACATATTTGCAAAACTAGAAAATGATTTGTACATAATAGTACTTTTCTGACGAGTCCACAAATGACTTGATTGATATATACGAACTCTCTGTCTGCTCTCATGCTTTCGATTTAGTACCACTTTAGTTTAGTTTTACATATTCTTTACTCTCATTCACATATCTACCTACCTTTAATAAAAACTGTTTGTTCTTTCTTTTTTATTATTATCAAAATTTGAATCGTGTTTCTGGTTTACCGTGGTAGTGCTTGTAAACCATTGTAAACCATTCCTTTTTTTTTTTTGTGTGTGTGTATTTTTCTTCGAGCTGCATATGCATTGGTTTTTTTAAATTCTTTCCAGGAATACATACTGACAACGAAATAACAAGTCTTACCCAATCAATCCATCAATCCAAGGGATTGGGATGCCTGTACTACCCCAGAACTATATATAATATATATTTATTTCAACATTCATAGAGTTTTTTTTTTTTTTTTGCTTTTGTAGGTAAGGAGTATTTCCTTTTTCATACATACCATCATTATGTCTTTTTTTATTTATTGGAAATGCTCGTCAAAATCTTTTAAAAAAATGGGGACGATACTTTTTTTTTATTAGGGTATTAAAAGATCCGCTGTGGGAGGAGGATGACTATAACGTCAAGACTGAATATTCTTTTCCCACCACCGACAAATAAAAGGGTAAAAACCAGATAGGATTCCCATTTCAAGGAAAAAAGCGTCGTCGCGCCTTTACCAAGCGGGAAGGGTACACCAAGAAGGTTTCTTTTTGAGCTGTATCACTTTCAAAAAGTTTATCTAATCCAAAAGTCCCCCCACCGGCCGGCTGACTTTTTTTTTTTTTTTTTTTTTAATCCTAAGAGGGGTTTTTTTTTTTTAATATCTAAAGGTGAGCCTATTGGAATTTCTTTTTTCTTTTTTCTTTTTTTTCGACTGTTTCTACTACCATCACCATACCACCAACTGCAACAACAAAAAAATGTCTTCGACAAGTCAACAACAACAAGTCTTTTTGGACGAGGTGGAACATACCTTTTTAGTGAAGCAAACACAATTGAATGCTATGTTACAAGGTTTTATCCAAGATATGAAATCAAGTTTAAAAACCCCCGGTTCAACTGGATTGAAAATGATTCCATCGTTTGTTACAGGTAAAAGAAAAATAAAAAAAAAGACCTCTCTCACTCTCAGTTTTCCTTCCACACTTCGGTTTTCATTGACCGACTCATGATGTTATGCATGATTTTTTTATTTTATTAAGGGTATCCCACCGGCGACGAAAAAGGCACGTACTTGGCGGTTGAAATTAGTGGGATTGATATTTATGTGTGTCAATGCATTCTAAAAGGGGATCACGGCAAATTGGCGATCAATCAATATCAATACAAGATTCCCGATGATTATACGACGGGGGAGGATGTCCATGTATTGATTGAGTATGTGACGGATTGTGTGGTGGATTTCCTCCAACGTGTCGGTGCCTGCTTAGAAGATCCTGTCACCATGTGTATTAGTTTGGGGTTTGCCATCCAACAAACAAGTCTAGATCATGGGATCATTGTGGGCCTCGAGCATGGTAAAAGTAAAAAAAGATATAAATTTGAAACGCCGGTCTCATGCTGAAGCTTTTCTGTTTAGGATTTGGTTATACCAATGCTATTGGATGTGATATTGTGGATCTATTTCGGTTTGAAGAACGTGGATTAGCTGTGAAAATAGTCGCAGTGGCTAATGGTATGGCATGACCATTCATTTATGAGGAAAAAAAAAAAAAAAACAACTCATCATGCTTCTTCTCTTTGAATAGACACGGTGTGTACGTTACTTGCTCATGCTTATCAACATCCCATGACAAGGATAGGGATTGTCCATGGTGCAGGAACAAATTGTAGCTATTATGACCATATCGACAACATCAACATGGGTGATACCACTGTTAGTCCATCATCTTCCTTCTATTCCTCCATGACTGATGACGACGATGACGACAACAGGGATATGATCATCAATACGGAATGGTGTAGTTTTGGCGGACACCATTTGCCACGCAATGAATTTGATATACGTGTCGATGAAGAATCCAACAATCAAGGGATCCATTTGTTTGAGAAGATGACGACGGGCATGTATTTGGGTGAACTGGTGCGTCATGTCCTGGTGTACCTGAACCAACTGGGTGTCATTTCATTCTTCAACAACGATGACGAAGATTGTCTTCTGGACACGCCTTATCATTTTGATACAAGTTACATGTATGTATGTGAAGCCGATCAGGACAACGAACTCAACGATACCCGCGTGATTTTGGAGGAAATGTGTCAAACGGGCGCCACCTCTTTAAACGATCGCTTGATAGTGAAAAAGGTAAAACCCCAATTTACGGATCTTTACTACATACTACTTTGGACGCAAGAAGAAAAACTGATGGATGGTACTTTTTAGGTTTGTTCTTGGGTCGGACAACGCGCAGCTAGGCTTCTGGGAACCAATGTGGCCAGCGTAGTGACCTATATGGTGGAACAAGGTATTGTGGATCCAAACGAAGAATTCGCCATAGGTAATAAGAAGTCATTTTTATCAAGTCAGTTCCTTTCTCTTTCACACACCATGTCTTATTTTTTTATTTTTATTTTTGTTTTGTTAGCGATCAGCGGGGATATTTATGAAGATTATCCCAATTTCCATCCTCGAGTATGTAGCACGGTCCGGTCAATGATTGATCCTCATGTGGCTTCAAGATTATCAGTGGGGATTGTCAAGCATTCTAGAATTGTTGGTGCGGCGATTGTGGCAATGATGGCTGGCAAAACAAATTATCACCACAGGGATTATTATTGTTTGTTACAAAGTTGAAAATACACCACCTCCTTATATAGATATGTATATGTATATATGTATATATAAGCTTAACTATGTAGTATATGCAAAAAAAAAGTCCCTTTTTAGCCCCTTATTCCTCCCACCCCCTTCCTTTTTTATATATCATTCACACACACACACACACACACACACTTCTTCAGATACACACTTTGTTTTTTTTTTATCTTCCTTAATAAAAGAAATCGGATGATGCTATTATTGATGATATTTGTTTTATTGTCTATATTACATTTATGTCTTGTCTCTCTGCTTTTTTTATTGTTTAATTGAATTCTAGACCTTTTATCCCTTGAACAGATTGGGTCGTTCAAAACTCCTGCATGTAGTATTGATTTGCATCATGTTGATGATTTTCCCCCAGCACTGTGACTATAATGATGGTGGTAAAATGATGAAATGACCATTGTAAATGTGTTTGATGATGGTGACACTCAATGTATCAGATACATCACACACAAAAAAAAAGGCCTATTTCATGCGCCTTTGAAATCAAGTTATAATTACAAGCTTTACTATAAGCAAGAGAGAAAGAGAGAGAGAGAGGATCATCCACAACATCTTTTGCATATCATATCAAAGAGAAGGAAAATATTTTAATTTATAATCTTCGGGTTGAGTTGTATAAAAGAGTCCTATTTTTTTCTCTTTTTTCTTTTTTTTTTTTCGGTTGCAAGGTATTTTTATTTTAATTTCTCATTCTTACCCTCCTCACACGCACGCCTGTTTTTTATATCTTTCTTAAAACTGTGTGTCGAACTTTCTTTTTCTATTTTTTTTCCCTTCTTTTTCTTTATTTCTATTTCCTTATTGAACACATATTAATATTAATAATAATGCTCTATCGTGGTATGCTTCTCGTTCTTTCCATGGTGTTTGTTTTAACCCAAGCCGTACCTCTCCAACAACGACAACAGCAGCAGCAACAACAACAACAACAACAGCAACAACAACCCACCGATGATCAACCGACGGCGGCGTATCCCATGCGCGCCGAAGACATACAAAGTGCTAGGAATGCAGACACATTGAACCCTATTCCCGGTGACACTCCCTCCCCTCCCCAAGAGAACCATCCATTGATTCGCCCAGGCCTTCTGACCACATGTCAAGCCGAGCATCAATTTGCATTGACGTTTGATGATGGACCGTTTGAATATACCTCTGCATTGATTGATTTATTGATCAAGGAACAAGTCAAAGCAACGTTTTTCGTCAATGGCAAGAATTATTGGTAAGCCATTGGTTTTATTGTGTTCTCCCGTCCCCCTTTTTTTTTCTAAAAAAACAATCCCCCCCAATTTTTTTTTTTTTTTTTTATATATTGTATATATATAGGTCAGGCGATAAAATCAATCCTGATATACGTAAAGCGTATGATGCCGGAAATGAAATTGCTAGTCATACCTTCACCCATCCCAAAATATCCTCCTTGAAAGACGATGAAATTAAAAAAGAAATGGCCCTGAATGAACAAGCGATTTATCATGCCACTGGCCAATACCCAGCTGGTATAATAAAAAAAAAAAAAAAGAGTTAGGAATCGAAGGCGCGGTTTTAATTGTTTTTCATTGTTGATTAGTGATGCGCCCTCCTTATGGAGATGTGACCGACAAGAATATCCAATTATTGAATAGCTTGGATTATAGCGTGGTGACATGGTCCATTGATATCACGGATTGGAAAAAGGCCACCAGTGTGGATGAGGAATTGGACATTGTGAAAAAGGCGTTGCAAGATTCGAAAAATCACAATGTCATTTTACAACATGATGTAAGAAAAAAAAAAAGAAAAAAAGAAACGATCCAACTTGGTACTGATCACTGAATATGAATGATAGGTTTACAATCAAACAGCGAGTGTGTTTGCCCCCAAAGTGATCGAGTTTGTCAAATCGCAACAACTTGAATTTGTCACCATGTCTGAATGTAAGTGTATCATAAAAACCATGGTGTGTAGAACTGAGCAAAAATAATAATAATCATATTGATGGTTTTTCTTCCCCTATAGGTTTGGGTGTGGACGCATATAAACAAAACCCAATTTCCATTTAGTTTTATTCATTTTTTTTATTCATTGTGTATTCGAAATAAAGATAGATGTCATTTTCATTTTTTTTTTAAATTCCACACATAGTTCCCTATCATCATAGAGCAGTAACAGGCCAAAAAAAAAAAAAAAAGAATATTCTTTTTCCACATTCCTTGTATGTGGCTCGTGCACCCAGTTGCATTTTTTCCCCAAAAGCGGGATTTGAATATGGGGAACAATGGCACAAACACACACATATCACTCACTCCATTTATCTATCTATCTATGGATGCTACTAATCAACATGTGTCTTTTAGCAACGATGGGGCCTTGTGTGACGCTTCTTGTACCAGGGGCCTCGATTCTTTCGTCCGGTCATGGCACGGTGAAAACATGGGTATAGTGATACTTCGTATAGCGCGCATCGTTTCTCCTTTTGGCCCCGTCATCCGTCGTCGTCTTCAAATGGATCATGTGCAGCAGATGATCCATCGGTCTTTATGCGCTCTGCCATCTTCCCCTGATGTTATCCTGAATGTCACCCAAGACATATCCAAGATCGATTTTGGTTTATAAAGGGGTGGGATCCCAACCACATCCCTTCCGTCAGCAAGTCACAAGCATTGCCCTCCTCTTCTTTTGTTCCCGCCGTTGTCATTGTCCTCCCAATTTTATATCGTTTGTTCGTTTCCCTTTTCCTCTTTCCTCCTCACTAGTCATTTTGTCCCCCCCTCTTTCCCCTCTTTTTTTTTATTTTTTTGACCCCTCCTCATTTTGTAATTATAGTAGCCCACACATAACACATCCATCATAGAAACCTCCCTATCCATCGAATAATAATAAAAAAATAATGTCTTCATTGTCCATCAAATCAATATAAAATGCAAATTTGTTCTTCTTTATTAAATATATATATATATAATATCATGAGTTGTACTAAAAGGGGAGGAGGAAGGGGGTATCGGTCAATCTAAAAGGGTGGGGGGGGTGATTTTCAAGCCGTTCATGATTGTCGTATCCTTGCCAATGTTTCCAATACAACCGTCGAGGCTATCTCCTTGACAAGTTGGCCTTCCGCCAAAGTTTTCAAATCCTCGTATTCCATCGAATCATCTTCGTTGTTCACCTAACCCATCAAAACAAAAAATAAGAATAATCAGTTCCATAGCCTCTCCTTCTAAAACTTGATTCTCTAATTTTTTCATAACAATGCACCTTACCGAGATGTCAGTGATGCGTTCGGTCAATGGATCCACATGGATCGACAAAACATGCCCTCTGGCAAACTCGACTTGGATCAAATCAATGGCTACATCGACCTTGTGAATGCCAAAGCTAGAATGACAGAACTGGGCCATTTCTCGATACCTAATCAATATAAAAAACAAAAACAAAAACAAAATGAATACCATCGTTTTATTGTTGTTGTTGTTTTTTTTTTTTTTAAAAAAAAAGTTTTACCAAGCTTCTTGTTGTTCCACCACCAGATCCCTTTGTCCACTTTTCTCCACGGCTTCTTTGGCTTTGGCTTCCGCTTGACGCAATGTGGCCTCTAGGGCTTGCACCTCTTGTAATCGATCGTCCAGTTGCCATTCCATTTCCATGATGGCATCGCGTTGATGATCGGTGGTTTTGTTGATCTCGGCCAAGGTTCTTGTTTGTTGTTCCAATATCGCTTTGGCTTCCTCTGGGGTTCGTTTCTTTTTGTATTGTTCAATCTGTAATGTCAAGGACGCCAGGCTTTGTTTCTATCATTGGGAGGGCAAGTTAATTCCAGCACAGGGAGGGGGGGGTTTGATTGCTATGAAGACATATCTTTTGTTTACCTGATCTTCAATCTCATCGATGAGTTTGATCATCTCGTCGCCACTTTCTTTCAACTGTTGACGTGCTATGAGAACAAAGAAGGCGCGTGAGTCACCATGCAAGAAAGTGTGTATGCATGTGGACTTGTTTACCTTTTTCATTAGTGGCATTTCCTTCAGCAATGATATGTTTCAGTTTGGTCAGGTCTTTGAGCAGAATGCCCAGTTCAGCGGATTGTTCAAGCACAACGGTCTCTAGTTTTCGAACTTGGTCGGACCGCACATCGCGAGGTGGATCTTGTAGAAGGGCAAGTAAGAATTGGTGTTTGGTGGCTAGTTGGACATATTGGTATTTAAGCTCATTGATGTGATCCTTACAAAGTCCACCCCCACAAAAAAAAAAAAAAAAGGAAGTTCTCATGAGTTTATGTGTCTGTCTGTGTACCTTTCTTTTTTTTAATTTATATTACCTGATAGCGAGCGATTTCCAATTCAAGCTGTTTCGGATGTAATGGCAAAATAGTCTCGTCAGCATTAGTATCATTTGATGTGGCGTGTTCCGATGAAAGAAGGCCCAATTTTTCCTTGTAGTCTTTTTGCCATGTGGTCAGATGTAATGATAAAGAAGTCGTGTCATCCGTCACCTTTCTATAACGAAATAAATGGTTAGAGTTCAAGCGAATGTTTTCCATGTTTGTTGTTTCAAATAGAAAATGACATGTACTTTAGTAAAGCTGATAAATCCAAGGCTGCTGGTTCAGTAGTCGATGTCATAGTAAAAAAAAAAAAAAAAAAGAAAGAAGTACAAAGAATGAAAAAAAAGTAGAAAAAAAAAAAAGCTAGAAGATTTGAAATGCCGACCTGAGCGCGATTTTTTGCAAAAAGAGTGGACCATAGTTGTGGTTCCTATTGTTCCTCCTCTCACTTTTTTCATTTAATTCAAGATGCCTAAAGGTAAAAAAACAAAAAAAAGATAGTCATCCATCGATTCAGCCAACTTGAATGATCGACCATACAATATAAAAAGGATAGATGGATGGATGAAATCAATAGATAGATGGATGGATGGATATTTAACGTCATGTCTTTGTAGTTAGCATTTCCGGAACAAAGTACCGTATGACTCTCGGTTTACCTGTTGGTGCCGTGATGAACTGTGCTGATAACTCTGGCGCCAAGAACTTGTACGTTATTGCTGTCCGTAACATCAAGGGTCGTTTGAACAGACTCCCTGCTGCCGGTGCTGGTGACATGGTCGTCGCTTCCGTCAAGAAGGGTAAACCCGAATTACGAAAGAAGGGTAAGTGAAAAATAAAACTACAGTTATCGAAGGGAAGAATATTGACTGACTGACTGATCTTTTTATAACCTTTATTGCATACATCGACACTCTCTATCCTACCTACCTACCTACTACCTACTACCTACCTAACAATTTTATCATCACCTTTTCGACAACTTCACTTTTTATCGAATTGTTTCTCTCTCTTGCTAACACCAACTCACTACCATCACCCACACTACCCACTCCTCAGTTATGCCTGCCGTCGTTATCCGTCAACGCAAGGCCTGGCGTCGTCGTGATGGTGTCTTCTTGTACTTTGAAGATAACGCCGGTGTTATTGTCAACCCCAAGGGTGAAATGAAGGGTTCTGCTATTACTGGTCCCGTTGCCAAGGAATGTGCTGATTTGTGGCCCCGTATTGCCTCTGCCTCTGGTACTGTGGTTTAAATCTATACATTTTTTCCCTCCCATATTGTTTTATATACTTGCTATTTATAATAAACATCTTGAATCTCTCCTCTTATTTTTTTTTTTTTTTTTTTTTTTTGGGTGAATGATTATTATGTGTGCGTGTTTGCGGTCGATCTCTCTCTATGAGTAGTTTCCAGTACCGACCAACCCGAGATGTGTGTGTGTGTGTGTCAGAATGACCCTATGATAATGCTTGTACCCCCACCTACCTCCTGTCGTCCCTATTGACTATATTGCGTAATAGTACACTAAGCTAAATAAATAAATAAACCAATTACCTCCTCGGGATAATAAGTGAGAAACGAGGGGGGACCGGCAGTGTGTTCTTGCTACTGCTCAGTAAAAAAAAAAAGGGCACTCTCTGTGAAGGTGGGGTGAGTTGAAACTCCGGGCAATGCCGCGATTTAAAGCTGCTGTGCCATTTTTTTTATTTTTATATTTTTCTTTCCACAACCAACCTCATCATGATTACAAGACCAATCTATGTCCTCACGAAACTTTTTTTTTTACAACTATACCCTGCTTATTTGAGCTACAAGTCTATCAAGCACAACCAACAACAACAACAGCAACAACAATACAGTCCCTTGATCATTTATTGGATGGTCGTTAGTCTTTATCTTGCAATTGAATATATAACCGATATCTTTTTATTCTGGTATGTCTGTCATCTCTTGTTGAAACATACGCATGCAACCGGTTTCTCATTTTTTGTCTTTCTTGTATCATTAGGTTTCCGTTTTATTATGAAATCAAATTGGTCATTGTGTTATGGCTTCTTCCACAAACCAACGTAAGTTCCTCGTACGAACAATCAACAAAAACAACAACAGCAACGAACCAACACTAACCCTCTTCTTCTTAACAAAAATATAGGGTACCGAGGTGTTTTATAAGCAATACATTGATCCCTTTTTATCCTCACATGAAGCTCTGATTGACCAAACCCTTATTGATATCCAAGCCAAAGTCAAGTCCAGGGTGTCTTTGTATTGGCAAAACATGGTTCAGTTCCTACGCACGTTTATTTCAGACTCATTTTTCAAGGTAAATCCCTCCCTCCCCATGTTTTGTTTGTAGATGATTCATTTGTTTTATTTTATTCATTCTTTTTCTTTTTTGGAATAGTCCTTTGCCGAATCTCAACCTCCAGCACCTCCTCCCCCACCAGCAGCTACAGCGCAACGTGGCTCTTGGAGTCCCTATGGGATTTTTACCGCATTAATGACGACAACGCAGAATCAGCTGACAACCACACTGGCAACTCCATCCATGTCACAGGAACCAACCCCCTTGGCTGCGGCGACGACGACCACGACGACAACGACAGCAGCTGCGGTCTCCTCCTCCTCCTCTTCATCAGCAGCATCTTCAGAAACTTCCATCTCCTTGGAACGGGTCGATAGTTTTGATTCTTTAGGTTCTATTGAGGCATCCAATAACAACCATGCACGACAGCAACCCTCTTCTTCTTCGGCGGCGGCGGCAGCGGGCACCTCCACCAATGCACCACCATTACCTGCGGCTACAGCGACTTGGTCTGGGTATGTGTCCAGTTGGATTTGGAAACCTCAGGCAGAACAAAAGAAGACGACAAAGCAAGATTAGGTGTATAGGATTGATGGTTTTGTTTTAGCGTTTAGTAATATTTTATCTTTACCATACAATCTCTTTATCTGTTGAATAAAATGAAAAAAAAATACCCATGGTGGGAGGGGGGTTTTTTTTTATTTGCTACCACGATCATGTGATATGATGCTATTTTTATATATATCCCGAAATCCCGATTTTCTTTTTCGCCTTTTTTTTTTTTTTTTTTTTTTTTTTTTTTACATGATCCCAATACACCAATGTCACCGAAACAACCGCAGCAACGACAATCCAGTATCAAGACTCGACTGACAAGACCATCACGAAATGGTGCCAAGAGAGGGAAAAAGGTCGAAAGCACAAATAGTCCTTTGTTTGACGATCCGCAGAAAATGAACAAGAAAGCCAAAGAGAAGCATTCTACGATTGATGTGAATAAAAAGGATACAACGAATGTGTTGAATGATTTGGCGCCACCAAGACCTATTGAAGGTAACTGACAAAAAAAAAAAAGGAAACTTCACAGAAATGGGGGGGGGATGGCAGGTTGTTGTTGATTGACTCGGGTGATTGATTTTTTTCTTGTGGGGGGCGGATGGTAGTGCATCAGGAAAACATGAAGGAAATAGATAAACAACTGCGTGCGTTTGATTTGGATTATTCGTATGGCCCATGTGTTGGATTGACAAGATTAGAACGATGGGGTAAAAAAAATAGACAACATCAACATCAAAAAAACCAAAACCCTTTTTGTCGACTTTACATTCCTTTTTTTTTTTTTTTTGTTCTTCATAGAACGAGCGGCTTCATTGGGGTTGGATCCACCTGAAGAAATCAAGACAATTCTATTAAAGAATAAGGAATATAAAGAATGTCTCTTCCATGGCTCTGTTATTTAGTTGTCTATACAGTAGTTTTTTTGCATGAATATTGGTAATCATACCCACAAAAAAAAAAAAAAACGCACACAAATAAAACTCCGCCATTGGAACAGTTTTTTCGTTGTATTCATCCATTTCTTTAATGATAGGTCTGTTTTGTGTACTTCTTTTCTCTCTTTTTTTTTTTCTTCTTCTTCTTTTGGGCACATCAACCACCACAGGTAGGTAAAGTATTTATTTTTAAATTACCCCCACGTTTTTTTTGTTTACTGATCCTTTTATGTTTAGCCAATAAGAAACTTTTTTTATGCTTTTCTTCTTCCTCTTATTATTTTCAGTGAAGTATTGGATGTGTTACATGAACGGTTAGAATGTGAATCAGGGGCATTTTGAAAAATTGCAATTCAAACATGGATGGAGGAAATCCTTTCATTGTGGGAATCAGGGTTTGGCAACCTACCATTAGATTTAGGCTTTATGTTGGAACGGTTGCTATGGAATCGTCATTAAATTAGTTTCGTTAATTGCCATAGCTCTCAATTTACATCTGAATAAATCATGCCTTGTCTTTTTTTTTATATCATTAAATATGTCTCTCTCATTCGTTTCGTCTGTCCTTCAACAGTGTATCCCTTTTTACATCCGTCATCTCATTCATTTAGATTAGCGTTTGATCATCTCCCCGCCCGCCCCCACATTATGTTTGTTTCTACTACTACTATAAAGTAGATTTTTTTACCTTTAACAACCATTGCATCAAAATTATGCTGGTACTATACCGAACATCTTTATATTTGAGATTGTATATAGCATACCAGCCAATTCCTCTGCGTGTTTCATACGCATTTTATACCTTCGTTTTGCAAAATCATATCGCAGTTGAAGTGTTTTCGTTTTTTTTTTATTATTGGTTATAATAGAAAATAATGACCAACACCACACCAACAACTATACGTCGCTATATTATACTACCAAGGCTACTAAGAGAATTGTGTGCATGTGAAAAATGATGAAAATGGAGACGATTGAAGGTTCATTTAGGTTATAAACGTGTTTGCGCCATACATAAGGAGAAGACGTATTTTTATTGAAGCCTATTGATAGACGAAGAAGGGAGTGAATGCAAGGAACTTACTAAGATTAAGGGAAAGGGAGATTACTGGGAGGAGGAGGGGATCAGTAGAGTGGTAAGCACTCATCTAAATGGACGAATGTAAAATGAGATCTCTAATCTATTGTACTTTACAGTACAATTTAAGGTATGAGAAAGATGAAATATTTTTATTGAAGTGCCCATCAACGGTCCAACACTTATTAAAAAGAGGAAGGAATGGTAGAAAAAACAGGAATCTCTTTGCACAAGACATGAGAGAGAAAGAAACAAATGGCTCATTTTTCATTAAAGAATGTAGAACGATATATGTTTTATTCAGATGTAGATACAGAATATAGGCAAACTAAAACTAAGCTAAGTTAATGAAGGATCCAAGAAGCCAACTAACTGTAGTTTTAAATCCTGAATCCAAAATGACAGGGTTTCCCAGTGTATCTTGTCATCCCTGAGCTGAAAATCCTTCTAAACTAGTCCTGATACTAATCTAAGTCCAACATAACCCCATAGAAGTTGAATGCTGAAAAAAAAAGGAAAAGAAAGAAAGAGCGATGAGAAAGTAAACCACCAGGAGAAAAATAATAAACATTCACGTGGGCGGGAGTTGAAATATAGTTTTGGTTTCTTCGAGGATCTCATTCGTACCCCCCAAGCCCAAAAACCAACCAACTTCTAGTCCCTAAGACTTGTATTATCTATATAAACCAACCGGACATCTTTATTTATCAATTCAAAGACATTTGGGGAAAAACATAATATCACTGACCAGTCAACGCAACATAGTTGATGAAATATAAAAGAGAAGGAATGATAAAATCTAGTAAAAAGGTGACGGGAAGTGGAAACAGCACGTAGATATAAACATAAACGGTGGTGACATTGTAGCCAATACGAAGGAACCATACAATGAATTTCAAATGAAACAAGTAATGGCTCATGATGATTACCAAGAAGAAAAATGTTCTGACCAAGGCTAATCTATTTCCCCAAGAAAAAAAAAAAAAAAAAGGCCATATACATTTAGTGTTTATTTATTTGTTAACTTTCTTTTTTTTTTTTTTTGAAAAAAAGTAACTTTACGGGCGACTTAGGGTGTGAAGTATAGTATGGCTCAACGCTAACATCATAATTGAAACAAAGTAATCGATGTAAAGAGAATGAATGTCGTTGTTGTCCAAAGACGTGTGGATGTGATTGTCATGGTCTATCCGCTGACGGTGACGTGGAAAGACAACCATTGTTTTCAAGTACTTGATCCATTGTTCCAAGCATGCCAAGCATACCATAAAGAGGGCTGCCACCACAAGACAGAGGGTAAACATATCCGTCGTCATCATTGTAGGGGTGTTTGTGAGGTATTGCTCTAGATGGTGGTTGATCATCATGGTGTGCCTTACGAAAACAGGCCATCGGATCACCCACCCCACCCCAAGCATCCCAAGTACATACATCATCATCGTCACCAAGTAAAGCACCAATGGAGGCACACTGTGGACAATGAGAAGTCGACTCATGACACCAACAAGTGAAAAGAAAGAGAGTACCCATTGTCTATAAAACGCATACATGTTTTGCAAGAACACGGCCAGAGGATGATGGTGGGGTCTATGTAGTATACGATCCATGGAAAATGTGGGGTGGGGGGAGAATAGGTGATTGAAGAGCTGAGTATATCATTTTCTTTCTTTATATATATATACCTATCGATGGTCATTGTTATCCATTTGACGCCGTTTAGACTCATTCTTTTGATTGCCCATGGATTTCATTCTTCGCTCTTTCTTTTTTCCTTAGGCGTGGACAGGATAATGATGACATATTCATTGTCCCCTTTCCCCAATCCACAGACGAGAATCAATAGATAGTATTTAACTCATTTTGCAACAAAAAAGAGCTTGCACTCGTGATTTTTTTTCTGCATCTCTCCCCGTCCCCTCCTTTGCTACCTGCGCAAACAAACATGGACGAACCATTGAACAAAACGGCACCTGGGATGAGATCGACCTACGATTTTTTATCTTTTTTTTTTTTTTTTTTTTTTTTATCTTGTAAGCCATCAATCATTTCTTATGATTGAGAGAAAAAAAAATTGGGCTCTTTGTTTGATTTTTTTTTTTATTGTCAATGTGATGTTTGGGCATACACTTCCATCACGATTTTCTTTTTTGCGGGACAGGACGAGGGGAGGGAGGGAGACAACCGCGGGGTTTGAAAAATGGCAGAAAATAACACACACCAACAAAAAAAAAACAACAACATTTTTTGCCGCTTTTCCCTTCGGTTTTTTTTTTTTTTGTCTATTTCTAAAATTCGCGATCATGGTTCTTGGATTCTTTTTCCCTATCCACTTGACCCCAACCGCACCAACCGCACCAGCAACATCTTCTCCGGCAGCAGCAGGGTATCTTGCCAGTATTATGGTGCAATTCAGTAAACAAATCATGCGACCCAAAGTGATCTTGCCCATGCTCTTGGTGATTGTCCTCATGTTCGACGTCGACGATGCATTTGATATAGATGATGATGCATTTGATTGGGATTCTGATGACGATGCTATTGCTGACGATGATGATGCTTGATCTGATGAAACACGCTTTTCACCGCTTCGATTGGATGATGGCAGGAATGCTCGACTCTCTTTTTTTTTTTTTTTTTTTCTGTGAAGCTAGGATCGGCTCTGCGACTTTGTCGTTGGGGGTGGGAGGGGATTGCCTCTATTTCGCATCGCTGGATGGCTCCCGTCTTTTTTGCTTTTCCTGCAGGGACTTCGCTGGTGATTGATTCCGCTTTATTTGTAGTAGTAGTTTTAGTTTTAGCACCCTCTTCCCTTTATGAAGATGATTTTTGTTTGAATAAAACGGACTTGATTTTTTATTTTAATAATATACATTGTCTTGTGTGTGTGTGTCATATGAACAATAAAAAAAAAGGGCGAGGAACGTGAAGATGGAGGAAATTCATTGTCAATGAAAGAAGAACAAGGGCAAAACGTGTGAACCAGCACACGTGTCTGAATATATACTATTTTTATTATTTTTATGATGGAAAAAGAGAGACTATACAATGAAAATACGAGAGGAAGAAGGGGGGTTACATGGCACAAATGCCCGAACGATGAAAGTCTTTGACGGAATGATGATGATGAGGATGATGATATTGTGGTTGTGGTTGAGTGGATAGAAGCGCACCTAAAGGTACATCATCATCGTCATCATCATTTACTACCAATAAATGCTGCTGCTGCTGTTGCTGATGATGATGGTGATATTTTTTCTGGTAATATCGTTGATGGCCTTTATTGTGAAGGTATGTCCATTCATTGTTAGTGGTTGTCCTCGGTGGAGATGGTTTTGGATGATCGAGTAGGATCATGCCATGACGTTTGGTGGTTTGCAATTTACTGTAAAGTTGCTTCAGCAAGACTTGTTTTTCAAGCGAGGTGCGATGTCTTGTCAATTTTTTACTGGTGGTTTCAAATAACATACTAGCATGCCTTGGTGGAGGAGGAGAAGGAGGAGGAGAAGGTACTTCTTCTTGTTCAACAGGCATCTTTTGATGTTGATGATGGATTGTAAGGTACGTTGTCAACATATGCTCCAAGTGTTGCATCGATGTGGTATCGTCAAGAATCGAAAAAGAGTTGTAAAATTTTTTTTCAGAGGGACTTGGCCTTTATATACAATTCTAGACAATCAACACTCCCAACCCCAAACCCCCTTTTTCAAGGGGAATGTGTGTATCTCCACACACAGCAGTGCGCTTAATAGTGTGGATTTCTATAATCGGTAATGACTGAGACATCCATTTTCATGTTAATGTTATTTAATATTCCAAACCATTTTTTTGTTGTTTTTCTTTTTATCATTTAGGGAGAGAAATTAACTACTTGCCAAGATATTTCATTATTGTTTAGTCACGCTCCATATAGAGTTCATCGTTATGATATTTCGGATGCCCATATTGTACATACTATATTGTACTTTAGAATAAAGCAGAACTTTGGAAATGATAACAAATACTTCGGTGTAAAAGGGGGATCCAGACTCTTTTTTTCAACTCCCGCACTGATTGCATGGAGTTCCCCTTTTAAGTGGAGCCGTTGTCCTGCATCTTGATAACGATGGGTATCTCACTACTGACTGAGCAGGTGTGCGAATCGTGCCACTTTTTTTTTTTCTTAATGATGGTTTGGATGCCTTGTTATTAAATCAAGCAATCCACATGCATCAAAAAAAAAAAAAAAAAAAAGCGAACAATAAGATGAATAAATAGTGGTTGGTCTGTGTTTGATTAGTTTCCAGTGTGGATTATGTAAAACAGAGTTATTACCTAATCACTTTTTCTTGATGTTCGTTATAATGTGGCTCATTACTGTAAGAGAGGTCTTCATGCATGAATAGATGAAGTGAGTGCCTGGAAGCCATAGCCCAAAGCCCAAATAAAAAAAAAAACTTAATGGGCGGCTATTGAAAATCATGAAAATCCCCACACACTTGCTTCTTTTTTTTTTTTTTTTTTTTTTTTGGGATCAGCCCGCTCGTACTCCTTTTTTTTTTTTTTGGTCCAAAAAAGTTCATCATCTATACACATCATGGCTGATTTGAAGAGTCGAAAACCAGCAAGTAAAGCATACGGCCTTCTTTCTTAGCGTACGCAAATAGATATTTTACTCATTTCTGATGTACACTTTTGTTTTTTAGATACGGCATTCAAACAACAACGACTCAAGGCTTGGCAACCTTTACTCACACCCAATACCGTACTTCCAACTTTGTTTGCCGCCGGGATTGTCTTGGCTCCCTTAGGTGGTCTCTTTTTATATGAAAGTGAAACGGTAATAGACACTATACAACACGCACACACTCCCACACAGACAGACATGCACGGATACTGAACATTATGCTTTTTTTATTTGTTCCAGGTGAATGAAATCGTGATTGACTATACAAGCTGTGAATCAGCGGGACCCACGGAATCACCCTTGACAGGCGATTTGTTTAGTTACAAGTTTACCTCGGACAACAAGACAGGTAAGAAGAAAGTGTGATGAAAAAGAATCAACAACCGTCCAACACACTCATTCATGGTAATATTATATAGTAATTCGTCCACCTACGTATAAAACCGTCACCAGCACGACGTTTTTAAACAATGCCACGGTGAATGGCGATCCGATCCAACGGTGCATCATTCGGTTTTCGATTCCCATGGAACTCCATCCGCCCATCTATTTATACTACAAGCTGACCAACTTTTATCAAAACCATCGGAAATACGTGAAAAGTCTTAGTTACAACCAATTGGCCGGCGAACCGATCACTGCCGGCGACGCTGGGGCGTCTTGCAAACCCTTGGATGTGGATCCTACCACTGGCAAAATCTATTATCCTTGTGGTCTTGTCGCCAATTCCATGTTCAATGGTAACCCCCCAAAAAAAAGTGGGCTATGTAATCCCACCCCCCTCCCCGATAAAGCCATTTTATCATAGAAGTAGACCCCTCCCCCACTCACCCTTCCCCCCTTTTTCTTTTATGAAATCATTAGATTCCTTTTCGAATTTACGATTGTTGAATCCGGCCAATACAGTTAGTGATAACAAATCGTATGTGTTTTCTGAACAAGGCATTGCATGGCCGTCCGATAAAGCCAGATTTCATCCTGCCACATCCACCCCACCCGATCAACTGACGCCGCCGCCCAATTGGTTACGCCGGTTCCCCAACTATACCGCCGACGCCATGTTTGATCCTCAAACCGATGAACATTTTCAAGTCTGGATGCGCACCTCGTGGTACCCAACCTTTAGGAAATTGTATTCCCATTATAGTGACGGCGAAGTGTTATCGCCTGGCACATATGAAGTCCAAGTGGATCTAAGTAAAAAAGAAAAAAAAAAGTTGTTTTTTTTGGGAGAGGGGGCTTTAAGTGTGTATGAATTGGGTGGGGACTGACTTTCTTTTTTTGCTTTTTATCGTAGATTACAATATTGTAGCATATGGAGGCACGAAATCAATGGTGTTATCAGGGACATCGTTCTTGGGTGGCCGGAATGCATTCATGGGTCTGTCATATATCATTTTTGGTTGTGTATGTGCATTTTTGGGTCTCGTCTTTTTAGGATGGCACTTTTTCAGACCAAGGTAACTCCCAAAGAAAAAAAAAAAGGTGTGCAAATGTGTGTATCGTTGTAACTCTTCTTTACTATCTCTCTCTCTATATAGAAAATTGGGTGATCACGATCGTTTATCTTGGAACCAGTCCTCGGGAATGAGGCCGCCACAGCAATAGCATAGATGTCTCTCCTTCACATGTTCTAATTTAGTTTTGTTTATTTTACATTTTATTTTATGCAACTCACCTCCCTCCCCTTTTTTTTTAATGAAAAAAATCCATATACGTTGATGATATTACCCAATAAAAATTTGCCACTTGTTTTTTTTTTTTTTCTATTGAATTTTGAAGGGAATATGTGTAGCTTAAAATGAAAGTGGGGGGGGATTCATCTCGGTTGATATATATATATGTATGTATGTGTGGGAGTTTTTCATTTTTAGAAAAGGGAACTTCTGTATCAGTGCATCCTATCTATATCAATCAATTTTTCATTATGTGTTTTATTTATTGCGAATTTATTGATCATGTTCAATGAGTAAATGATAATAATAATAAAAAAGGTGTATAGCCCATGTGTTTATCACTCTTGTTCGTCATCTATTACTGTAGTCCCGTCCGATGCCTGACAGCAAGTATCAAACGGCTCACGTTGAGTTTCTTGTAAACGACAATACATGTAGCTGTCTTTAAGATAGATATGTTCTGATAATGCATTGGTGACTTGGAAACAGCATTTCATGGTCATGTCGTTCTGACCACAACGCATGCCTATGGCATGGACCATCGTGATAGCAAGAGTGAGGTTGAGCAGAAGTAACTTCATTCTTGTTAAAAGAGAAAGAAAGAAGAAAAGAGATGAATAAAGGATGTGAAAGAGTATGATATCAAACCTCGGTCATTTCATCGGGTCTCTGATTTTTTTTTTTTTTAAAAAAAAAGCACCAACAACAAATGAAGCTTAAGGTGATCCCCCCCTTCCCTTTCTCTTTCCCAAATTCAGTATTATCTTCAACGCCTGCGTGATAGACGGAGAGTGTGTGTCGGGAAAGAAAATGGGAATTGGAAACTGCCTACAAAAAAAAAGGGGACCTACTACAAGTCTCGAGAATGACAAAAGGACATATCTTTTATTGAATCATCACAATTGTTCAACACAAACAAGAGAGGGGAAAGGGTATTGGTAATAAGGGATCTCTTGTGCGAGACACGAGAGAGAGACTAATGAGACAAGTTTTTTATTGAGACAAAGTAAAAATGAAACATAGTTTATTTAGATTGTAGGTACATATTATAAAGAAATGAACACTATAACTAAACTAATGAAGCCAACTAATGGTGGTTATAGATCCTAGATCCAAAATGAGAGGGTTTTCCCATGCATGTTGTCATCCTTGAGCTAAAAATTCTTCTAAACCTAGCCCTGGTACTAATCTAAGTCCAACATAACATCAAAGAGGCTGAATGATGAAGAAAAAATTAAAGGAAAAAGAAAAGAGAAAATAGAAAAATCAGGTGCGCGGGATTTGAAATCGGTGCGGCATGGTTGAGTGATTGCTATATTTTACCCAAACATGGCATACCTTGATCAAATATAGTACCCGTTGTATTTATTTATGTATGATATAGTATTAACAATAAAAATAAAAATTTGACAAGCTATCGAAGCCCATTTACCATTTACTTCGATGAAGCGGAAAAAAAAAAGCTAAACGAGAAGGGATGACAGCACCAGTTCTTTCGATATCTGAAGTATCAGTAGTATAATTAAGAGGGTTGGCAGCATCATGATAACTTGGTCTAGAGGGAGTAGATGCCATTCATTGATATGTGAAGTATCCAACATTGTAGTTGATATCTTGAGATGTTTGCTGTTTCTGCTGCTGCTGCTACTGCTGCCGTTCCCTATGACTTTATCTGCTGGATGATGATGATAATGAGGATGAGATATAAGGGATAAGTTATTTGAAGATGAAGATGAAGAGGAGGATAAGGATGATGAAGATACTACGGATGCTGGTGGAGTTGGAGGTGTTGTTATGATTGAGGTGGTTACTGCTGCTGGGTGCTTGGTTTTGTTTGGTGCTGTCAAGTGATTGTTGGTTATGTTTGTTGATACCGAGGCATTATTGCATGTGCGTTCAGCCTCTTTCGATAGTAAGCTTGCTATGTATCGGTCCGCAAACTGATACACCTCTGGTACCTTGTGTCTGTGTTTTTCCCAAGCTTCGGGATCATTCCCTATCACTGTCACATAGTTGGCCTTGTCCAATGGCTTGATGAGATTGACAAAGTCTTGCATTCTGTGTCGCCCTGGGAAATCCACTCTTCTAAATAAATCTTTACTGAGTTGACTCATTTCGAAAACAACCTGTTGCATTGGTATTAAAGAAAAAAAAAAAAACAATAAGTAAAATAAAAACCTCCCCGCCATCCCTGTCTTATTTATCTTTGCCTTTTTTTTTTTTTTTTTTTTTTATGAATTACCGAAACACGTTGATAAAAAAAGAATAATGTACGCCTTGCCATGTCGATGGTATCAACTAAACGATCATCGTCGTTCCATTTGGATTTTGGTTTTTTGTTCAAGTGACGAAAAGCAATGGCCCATTGATTGGCCCGTACCTGGCGGTCGGCTGGAGTCCTTGCAGTGCCATACCAAGCGTGGACGGCCAAAAGATAATTCCGTGTTTTTTCTTTGGAGAAAAAGAGAATCAATTTATTGATGGAAGTGGAGACATGGTTTCGGGTTTCGGCAGAGACGGAGACGGGGGAATCCAACATGGAGGGTAATTTGGTAGGGTCCAAGGGAAACCCACATATTTTGGTCAACAGGATATAGCCACCAATGGTCAAGTCTTCGCCGTTCACACAGGCAATGGCTTTCATGCGGTCAAACGTTTCATTGGTCCATGGGCTGCTGCTGCTGCTTCGGTCATCCTCAAAAGTCGTGCGGTAGGTGGTGATAAAGTGCGACCACATGAGTTTTGGCTGGGCAGCGGTCGAGAGATCGTCGCCATAGATCTTGGTCCAGAATTGAAACGCCTCTTTGGACATGTCGTTAGAAAAGCGATGCGCACCCACTTTTAAGATTCGATCGGTGACGAGGATGGTGTTCCCAAGCATTTTCGTTTCTTGGTCGATTTTGGTAGAGGCTTCGTTAAATAAGGTCTCGAGGTCCTTGGCAAAGGTGGCACGCTTGAATTTATACACCGTGGTTTTCATTTTCGATCGCATGGACGTTGTGTTGTTGCTGTGATGGTCTTGTTCCTTTTGTAAAAAAGCGTCAATGTCGGTTTGTGATGCAGCCATGGACTTTTGAAAGGATACCAAGTGATCAAAAATAGGAAATGTTTCGTACTCCAGGGCTAATTCAATGGTGTGTTCGAAGCGCTTGATCTTGTCCTGAAGTTCATCGGCAGCCTTGCCCACGTTTTTATAAGCTTCCACTCGGTCTTTTAAATATTCAAATGTTCCATGGAGCAGTTC
The DNA here is from genome assembly GCA_002105175.1 of Absidia repens. Taxonomy (NCBI): domain Eukaryota; kingdom Fungi; phylum Mucoromycota; class Mucoromycetes; order Mucorales; family Cunninghamellaceae; genus Absidia; species Absidia repens. The sequence continues at coordinate 230,026 of MCGE01000021.1, forward strand.
AAGGATGTCCTTGATGGAATTAGTTACATCCATTTTGTTTTTTTTATATTAAAAATAATAAAACGGTGATGCACATGAGATGGCAGTGTATTTATACATTCTTTTTAGCGCGGTCTCTCTTTGTGTAGTCATCCAGCTACTTTTTATGTGCATGTGTCCTACATGTCTGTTTTTCTTTTTCTTTTTTTTACGTAGCAGAAAGGCTTTTTGTTGATGTTATACAAGCATATTTCTTTTTCTGTTCACTAAAGCGATGCAGTATCCTCACTTTCATTCGACTCGTAAAAAAAAAGAAAAAAAAATATTTAGGTTCTTCCTTGGCGAAATCATCAAAAGAGTTAGATTCAGGAACAGGTATTTGAGGTCTTTTTTTTTTTCCTGGAGTTTAAAACCACAAGCCCATGTGTTACACAGATTAAAAAAAATAAAGAATACAGAAAGAGGGTCAATGCAGTGGGGAATATCTTTTTTTTTGCAAATCAAAAAAAAAAAAAAAACACAAGAGGGAGAGAGGTTCATTGGAGGCACTCCACAAGAATATCATACTCATACCTTAGAAATTGCAAAAAAGTCATCATAATGCATATAAAAATTAATAATGGAGTATTTTATTGGGATAAAATAAATACATAAATAAAATAAATAAACTATTCTATTGAAGATTTCTGGGCATCACCATCGTCATTATCATCATCACCCTTGACTTTGTTCTTGGCGTTTTGATCGTCGTCGTCCAAGGGCTGGACACTGGACCAAAAAGGATCATCGTGAGCGGGAAGATCGGAGCGACAAAAATGCTGAATGGCCAAATTATTGAATACATTGTTGATATGAAAGTCGGGAAAAGGGACGGTTTGGATGAGAGTACTTGCTGGGACCAAGTAAGGACATTCACGCCTTAACACGGCATCCGGTTGACTAGATTCATACATAGTGAGTGAATGCGTTTTTTATTGGTACATCCCCCGTAAACTTACTTACCTTGTCACATAAACATCGCTCACATCATTACCAATCAAAGTGACCAAGCTGAGTGGATCGGGAGACCAATTGGCACCGAGGGTATTACTATAAAGCAATCGAGCACAATGAGGCATATAAAATAATGTCGACGTTGTAATGGATCGTTTGCATTGTTCATCGTTAGGAATCACTTGAAGTTGATAATGCTCACAGGCCTGTTTATCTAATGGGGTCATTACTGGATCATAGATCCATACCTTGGTATCATCTTTCATCTATTGAAAAAGGAGAGTAAGTGTCGTTCCTTTCTCTTCCTTTGAAGAAGAAGAAATTCTTTTTTACCTTCATGAGATCACGGATAGTTAATGCAAGCATAAACTGATACCGGGCGGCAATCGACTCTTGCATGGACCCAATGCCGTAACATACCAAAGATTCACATTGCCGAGGAACGACATGATCAGTTAATAATGGAAGCAATGATTCATAAAACCGACTGTCGATGAGTTTTTCCCTGTTGAAAAAAAAAAGAAAAGAAATGAGTTGGTGTTCCATTGGATTGACACTGATCATCTTTCTTTTTTTTTTTTTTTTTTTACCTATAAGATTCGAGTTGTTTCACCATGTCATCAAGGGTCAGTCAGTGGCATCGTAATATCTCAGAGTGGCATTCTTCTTCTTTTTATGTGGTTTCTTTTTATTGGGGTCGATTTATATTTGAATTTAGGTTCTACTTTGGTGAATCCATCATCATCGATCTTGGTGGACGGATCGTCGGTCATTTCACACAAAAAAAGAAAGAAAGGGGTCACAACCACAACCACTGCCAACAACAACAAAAAAAAAACATTTCCTATCGTATTTCGATCGCCGACCACCAAAAAAAGAAACTCCACTATTAATACAAAAGGAACCCCTCTCTCTTTCTTTTTGACAATCAACGCCACAAAACATTATCAACATGGTGGTTATCTCCTCCATCCCAGTGATACAATGTCAGGGCAACGCGTCGCCCCCCACTACTAACTACCCCCCCCAAACAACCACACACATGCACACACATACATATAGAATAAATGATCAAATGTCCCAAGTTTTATTAAGTTATATATATTTCACCTGAAAAAAAAAGAGCGAGACCAAAAACTAAATTAGACTAAAAAGTGAGTGGATAGGGCGATAAATGATTATGCTGGGGGAGGAGCACGGGAAAAGAGTGATCGAATGGATTGGAAGATGGAGCTTGATGGAGATTGTTGTTGCTGCTCAGGTTGTTGAGGTTGCTGAGGTTGCTGAGGTTGTTGAGGTTGCTGTTGCTGTTGTTGTTGCTGCTGCTGAGTGGAAAGAGATTCTTGCTGTTTTACTTGTGGCGGCCTTGAAAGCGGTGGTTGTGCTGGAGTCATCTTTGTGGTGGTAATAGTCGATTGTTGATTAGTCATGTATGAATCTAATAATGCCGTCATAGCATCTGGATGTTGTTGTTGTTGTTGTTGTGGAGGCGGTTGCATAGCGGACGAGGACCCTGTCATGACACCTGAGTAAGGTCGTCGCTGTGTTGGAGGAGGAGGTTTATTCATTGTTGTTGATGGTACAGTCATGATATCCGCATAACTTTGCAATTGACGTCGACCATCTGGTATGGTGGCATCCTCCAAGGAACGTTTCTGTGCTCGTTGTTGTTGATTCTTTGCCCTATATTTTTTTTTAAAAAAAATGAAATGATACTCTGTTAGTTATTGTTGTTCTCTGGTGCAAATCAAATATATAAAAAAAACAACAACAAAAAAACTTACTTCTTTTTCGATTTGCGGCGATATTCCATTTCCTTTTCATCATCCGAGAATTCCAATTCCTAAATAAAAATAAAAAAGGCAATGAATTCCTCGTCCTCACCAAACAGCACTCCATCCCGTGGTCACCGAAATAGATCCTTACATCAGCACCAACTTCTTCATCGTATTGATTACTAGCGTCAGTCCCTTTGATCAATTTGAGTTGTTCGACTTGTACGAGTTGTGTTCGTTCGTAAGAAGGCACATAACCAATGGCGGCGCCCTTGACGGTCCGCTCGTGATCGATTTCGTCGACGGTATTGAAGCGTACAGAGTAAAAAGGCGATTCGACAGGTCCAAAGGTCTCAAAGACTTCCCCCAACACGTATCGATCTTGTTCAAACACCAATAATGAGCCCATATCTAACACAGTATTACACCCCATATGTTGTTGCACCACCACGGTTTTGTCCATCACATTGACAATGGTGCCAATGGAGTCGATGCGCATACTATCTGGAATCACTTTCACGGTGGGCGTTTCAATCGTAATATCCGTCACTTCGTTTTTCGACTTGGGTACCGTTTGTCCTCCTTGGTCATTCTCATCATCATCATCGTCAGCGTCACTGTCTTGTTGAGCATCCCTACGTGTACCCAAAAAAAAAAAATGCCCTTCCTGTTTTAGATCGGCGTCGTTTTTTGTTTGATCATGCATATAGATTTATATTTACCTGGTGTTGTCTTCATCGGAGGAGGACGAGTCTTCGTCAGACGATAATTCCAAATCACTGCTATCGTAGTCATGTGCCTTTGGATCGGCAAGAGCATTATCAAGAGGATCTTGAATGGTGGTGTTTGTGGTGTTCTATACATAATAAAGGGAGTGAGTGAGTGAGTGTGTACGTGTGTATGTATGTCTGCAAGTCATGATCATCATCACAAGCAAGAGACTTACAGTGATACTGGTAGTGTTTGCGGTCATGTTGGTATCGGTATCTGCAGGAACAGCTGGATGGTCATTGTTGGCGGGAGGATCCATAGTAATGAAAAGGGACAAGAAGAGAGAGAAAAGTGGGAAATCCTGGAAATGAAAAAAAAAAATTGCATTACTTCAAAAATTGGGCGGCTCCCCAAGCCTCTCATAAATTCGAAACGCGCGGGATCTGAAAACTTTTTGTGTTTTTTTTTTTTTTTTTTACTACGGCGACACGTTCTCTACTTTTTTTTCTTTCATTCTTCTTTTTTATACTTCTATCGTTTACCATGGCCGACTTTAACCAAATTGCTAAAGCCTTTGTTGAATTCTACTACCAAACCTTCGATACCAACCGTCCTGGTTTGCAAACTCTTTACGTAAGTCGGGGATAAATCGATTTTAAAAGAAACAGCTCAGATGACTTACCTTTTCTTTTGTGTATATGATGATGGGTGTGTGTGTGTGTGTTATATAGCGTGAAGGTTCCATGTTGACTTTTGAAGGTCAACAATTCCGTGGTGCCAATGATGTCACTGAAAAGTTGGTGGTAAGTTCAAACAAAGGAAGGCAAGAAAAGCGCAAAAAAACTTACTTTTTTTTTTTAATATAGAGCCTTCCTTTCCAAAAAGTCATCCACAACATTTCTACCATTGATGCTCAACCTTCCACTGCCGATGGATCCATTCTTGTTATTGTTTCTGGTCAGCTCTTGGTAAGCAAGGAATTTTTTTTTTTGTTTTTCTTCTAAAGTTTGATATGATACCCCCCATAAAAAACGAAGCAACTGACTTTGACCCTCTTCTGATAATAGATTGATGAAGAACAAAACCCTCAAATGTTCAGTCAAACCTTCCTCTTGATGCCTGAAGCTGGCTCCTACTATGTCTTCAATGATATGTTCCGTTTGATTTACGGTGCATAATTTTTTATTAGTTAGTTATTAGAAGGTGTGTGTGTGTGTTGTTTTTTTCTTTTTGGAAGTTATATACAGCTGCAGTACAAGTTTAGTTGTTGTGGTGTGTTGATTTTTGTTAAAAAATAAACGCTCGCTGCGGCCTTTCGGCTGGAAGTTTTGGGAAACCATAGAGTGAATTCTTTGTGTTTTGTTTTGTTGATTTTGGGTTGAATTGCGCGGAATGAGAATTAGACATCTTGGCTATGTCGCACTTTGGTGGCAATCGGACTACCTGTTTGTTCTTTTCTTTCGTGCGACGTGTTAACAGTAATGCCCCATACAAAAAAAAAAAGTGTTGATGGTACATGTTTTTTCTATTTCGATCAGAATTTTTTACTTCAGGGCCAATAGAATTCTCTTCTTCACCGATGCGCGATGCATTTTTTTTTCTATATGTCGCTTTTATTTATGTTTTGCATGAATACAAACAAGTACCATAATAAAAAATAACCCTTTCATCTCTGTATTCATCGTATGCCAGTGAGATCATTTTATCATATTGCACATTTTTTATTTTTTTTGTAGACATTTTCGCTCTCTCCGTGAAGGGGGAAGAGTGCCCATGTTTTACTAGGATTTTATTCGGTCATTCGGTCAGTGATAATTATTGTTTTTGGTATACCCATTCGTTCTTCACAATTTCTTGCGAAATCTAGAGAATAAGAAGGGACTAGAACTGGGATCTCCAGTACAAGGCTTCTCCTGAATGGTCGGGAGTACAAGTGCCTCAACGGATGAAACATGTCGTTATGAGGGATGAGTCGCGGTCATCCCGGCTCTGCCAAGGCTGATCGGACCTCATCTGTATCAACCCCACAGTCCCCAAACATGGGCTCTGTAAAGGCGACAGTGGCGGCTCCCTTGTCATCAATAACACCACCGTCGTAGGTTTAACCAGTTTTGGAGGATCTATCAGCGTGGGCAACTTCAAACATCAAACGTGTAACCGTGATGCAACCTATACCAGGATCTCCAAACAAATTGCTTGGATTCAAAGTATAGTCGAAGACCCCCTTTTGCACGGCATAGTACAAAAAAAAAAAAAAAAAAAAACGAACGTTGACTGCCCATTACCATAAAATAAATCATAGCTTACTTAATACTCTCTCTCTCACTGTCAGAGATCGCTTAATAAAAATAGCATACTTTTATTAACGGATATACGTAGATACTAAAACTAAAAACAAGAGAGAAAGAGGGAGGAGGGAGGGTTCATTATAACTAGGTTAAGACAGCTATTAAAATTTTTGGGAAGACATAGAATAAAAATAGGATAAGACGCCTGTATACAACAGTAAATTAAACTATGCTCTTGACTGTAAACGCAGGATTGCCCAAAGTCAGAAGCCTTTTGATTAAAAAAAAAAATCACAAGTTGCAACAAGCTATTTAAAGTAGGATAATATTCAGATTTGAACTTGCCCATGACTGGGAACTCCAATTGAGTGTATGAAACACGTCAAGGGGTAGTGGAGAAACAAAAGTAAGGAGATTTGGCCCAGGGACTTTACGTGGATCTGAATCAATGGTTAAATATATAAAGTATATTTTATTGAAGTATAGTACTGTATAAGCAAACACAAACTGGGAGGAGGGTCAATAATAATCTAAATGGGCAACGTGACGAATGCCCAAAGGGATCGACCGTTGAAGACAATGACTAAAAACATATGAGAAATACTGACAGTGATTAATGGTAAAAAAATTAGACATACTTTATTTAAATATAGAGTAAATCATGACAAACTAACACTAAGCTAAACTAATGACGGTTTTCATGACACTCAGCCCACTGCTAATCTAATAGCAGTTCCAAATCCTACATCCAAAATGAAAGGGTTTCCCCATGTCCTTTGTCATGCCTTTTTCAAAACCCTCTAAATCTAACAAAAATCCCACTCCTTGATCTTCAGACCCTCGGAGGATATCAATGTGGAAAAAGAAAAAGGGGGCGCGGAAGACGAAAGACGAAAAGAATTAGAAAGCACGGCCTTAATAAAACTTCAATTGAAATCCCGCCTTTTGGTCTGAGCATTTTTTTTGGCAGTGGGATAAAAAATTGGCTGGCAGGTCAATATAAACAGTACTCCAGAGGGGTCTTTCTACATCCTCAAAAAAAAAAAAGAATTGGGCACTAGGCGGCTTTGTTCAGCGCTTTGCTTATGATGATACATGTTCTGTGTGTGTAGAATAAATAAAAGGCTGTTCTTTCACCTTGTGGTTTGATTTTTTAATAGGCAACGTTGTTTGACCAGTTGTTGTAGTTATTACATTTTATTCATTGATTTATACGAGAAAATAATAATGAAAAAAAAAACTCTGGGCGTGTAGCATCTGCATTCGCAAGAATGAATTTTCTACGCCAATAACAGTGAGTTGCCTACAACAGAGTGGATCCATTGTATAATAGGGGCCATTTGAATAAAAGTGGATTCTCCTATGCATTTGTTTTGAGGAGGATTTACGGTTGGTATATAATCAGGCGTAAAGGCGAACCCTGTCACGACAGGTTGTCCATTGATATTGACAATAAGTGGTGCGCCTTCATCTCCATGACAAAGAGCATCTCCAGGACGTTGTGATTTCGTGCAGACCAAATATTGATACGTTTTACAGTTCTGTTGAAACATGAGTGGCACGGCTTTCAGATCTGATGGCGACGATGACGACACGGGACCTGCCCAACCCATGGTATAAAGCGGTTGTATTGTATTTGGTTGAATAGACCGACTCAATAATCGAGCAGAAGGCACGTTGTAAGGCATGACGGGAGCCACGGTCTTGAGGATTGCCACATCGTATACGGGCGCGGAAGGATTGTTGTTCGGGTGGATCAAGATTTGACCGACCGGAACACGACGGCGGGCATCCGCCATTGCAGCATGCGTGTTCGGCTGGGTTGTTGACATGGCTCCTACACCAATCAGCGTTGGCGTCTTTACAGCATGTTGCACACAATGGGCGACAGTCAAGACAATCATCGGGTGGAGAACAATACCCACACATTTATGTGTTGCTGCCATCGTTGAATAACCACCGGTCTGTTGGGAGGTTGGCCCAATAGATACAAGCCATGGTACAGAAAATCCGGTTTCATCGGTATGCCATTCAGTATTTTTTCTTCCGCCAAAAAAGGAGGAGAAGACGGTGATGTGGTGGTGGCGGCGACTAGGGTTTGGGTGCAAGAAAATACAACAACGAGAGTAAAGAAATGGATCAGCATTTTTCTTTTCTTGAAAAAAAAAAAAAAAAAAAAAAAAAATGAAAAAAAAAAATTGGAGATGGATTTGGGGTTTCTATTTATTTCATTTCAAAAAGCCTCTTCCGACGCCCTCTGACATAGATATATATATAAAAAAAGGAGGTAGTTTAAGCCCAACAAGTATGTGGGCGATCATGTTCCTTTTATTTCTCCTTACTGATGTGAGTGTTTAGTGTCGCTTTTTTTTAAAAAAAAAAGTGTGCATTGAAAGGGAAGGGGGGAGGAAATAACTGGAAACAGGAATTTTGAAAGTGGTGCATATGATATAAATATGGAAAGAACTATTGTCTCTACGGAAAACAAGCATGGAATAAATGTCATGGCTCCAAGGAGGTCTCCTTAAAAAGCGTACATTTGTTTTTAAAAGAGAGAGGAGACTGTGAGGACAAAATTGAATTACTGTATCATGCTTATTTGAGAAAAAAACTTGTCCCTGATAATTTCCAAAACAAGAGATCGCTTCGCCATTTCCTATCTGTGCTTGAATTATTTTAAAAGTAGGTCTACTTTTAGTTTCAGTATACATAGTTTTGCATGTTGCAGCTTGGGATATTACAAATACAGCATATACCACAGTAACGAAAGCTATGTTGAAGTTACCGTATAGTAAATCAACCAATATATATATATATATATATATATGTGCATGGTAAACACAGATTTTCTAGATGAGGATTGTCTAAATGTGAGTTTCATAAAAATTAGAACCTTGCTCCCTATTGCGTGTCAATAGCTGGCTTCAGTTTGGGTTTTTCTTCTTTTTTTTTTTTTCTTATATGTACAGTATAAATGCGTTATAAGAACATTCGATATAAGAATAAATATTTGGAAAACATTGAATGTTAAGTGTAAAATATTCTTACATATACATAAAGAATATATTTTTCAGGATTGAGTTGAAACAGGGTAATGAGTGTTTTTGTCTGAGCTTGTATGTACAATATGAATTAAATAGAAAATCGATATTTCAGAACAAAAGAAAAAAGAAAATGCCAAAATAACAAGCTGGATATATACATAATGTCCAGTTTATGATAAGATTACACTGGACGTACAGTATTTAGATTGATTGATATGAATAGTAAAGCGGTAGATAATATGGTCGTGCTGTACCCGGAGTGACCTAGAACTGCCAACTAGTCATTAGGGCTCAGAGGGAGTAGGCGGGGAGACTAGCTTGATAGATCATCTTGAAGGAAATGCAAAATGTTATATAGGGAGGTGGCAATTGCACACATACCGCACGATTAAGATGAATTCACATGATTGGTCGGATGGTAATATATTCATATCATATTTAGTTTATAAGCGATGAAGCACTTCAACCAGTCGGTGGGACTTTTAAGAATGGCTACACTAATCAAAAGGATAAGAGTAAAACAAGATATCTACTATACTGATCGGTTCAAGATACGGGAAAGATGGAAGTGATATCTTTTCTTGAAGTGTAACAATAGTCAAGCCTAATCAAAAAAGATCTATTGCGCAGACAAGAAAGAGAGAGCGACTAAAGGAAATTTTTTCATTGAAGCATGTAAAAAGAAACATATTTTATTCAATTGTGGCTACAAACTATGGACAAACTAACACCGAACTAAGCTAATGAACTCCGAAGTTAACTAATGGCGGTTGTAGATTCCAGATCCAAAATGAAAGAGTTACCCCATGCATCTTATAATCCCTGAGCTAAAATCTTCTAGTCCTGACACTAATCTAAATCTACCATGACCTAATAGAAGTTGAATGGTAAGGGAAAAAAGAAAAATTAGGCAGTAAATAAAAAAATCCACGTGGGCGGGTTTTGAATTGGCTTTGGTACGCAAGGCGTGGTGTCAGGAATAGAGAACCTTTCATATGCTGCTGCGTCCCTTACAATCCCATGAATGGCTTCCTTTTCACTCACCTCTTCTCCTACTCTCTTCCCTTCTTTCTCTCTCCCCTCTAGATCTCTGCAGTGTTCCATGGTCTCCTTCGATGTGTATGGATGCTCCTCTCTGGTGTCTCTTTTTGGTCTCCTCCGATCACTGGCTCACCCGCAAAAAATATCGTTCTATTTGTATACGTGATTTATTTCGTTGGGACACCGATGTCAATCACCTACAACTTCGCGATTCTTTGTCCACCTCCCTTCCTTTGGGTCCCCGTTACCTCGGTTACATACGCCTCGCTTGCGTTAATCAACATCCTGCCATCTCCATTGCCCCTCACGCCGCACACTTATTCCACCCTTCCACCGATCCCCACCCCATCTCTCCAACGCTAACCCACTCAGCGTGGTTATACTACAACTCCCTTCCCCCTTTCAACTCCTGGTTCCGTATCCTCCACCATTCCAAACTCCATTCGCTCCCACAGGGTCCTCCAGTTATCGGCCCCAGACTCTGGAAAACCTTTTGGAGTATCCGCACTTCCCCTGCCTCTCGCAATGTCTGGTACCGTCTTCTCCACCGCAAATGGCCAACCTCTTCCCTTCTCCACTCCTTTCTCCCCAATTTGGCACCCACCCCTTTTTGCTCCTTCTGTCCCACCACGCACGCCGACCTCTTCCATATGGCCATCGCCTGCCCATCCATCCTCGAAATATGGGAATCTATCTGGGAGTATCATTTTATTTACACCCCTTTCACCACCAATGGTCTGTGGCTCGCCTTGTCCTGCCTCCGTTTTCCCTCACACCCCCCATATAACACCTCTCCACATCAGTGGATTCCTGTTCTCAGCACCACCCTCCTCCACATCTGGCGCGCACACTGGGCACACCACTTTGACGCTGTTCCCATCCGTCCTTCCATCATCATCCAAGCCATCAATGCCGCCCTCGTTACCAGCCCGATGCTCCCCATCACGTCTCTGGATTCCATATGAATCACTAGCAGGTAGCCCATTCAAAAAAAAAAAAAAAAAAAAAAAAAAAAAAAAAAAAAACGACTCCCTCCTTCTGCCAGTCCCCTCCATAGATTTTAGTTTTCTCCAATTTCTTCTCTATCACACGAACTCCCTCTCACCATTTAGCCATCCTTTTCCTTTGAGTTATTCCACCCATCATAGCAATCCCATCCATCATATATTTACATATATACTTTATTTTTTAACCACGGCCACCGCTCTTTTGACGTGATAACCGGTCTTTATTTTAATTTTAATAAACGACATACTACACACACAAAAAAAAAAAAAAAGGAATAGAGCACCAACCCAACGAAGAATCAATATTACAAAAATGAAATGGTTCAGGTTATAGCAACCATAAGAATGTTGATAAAAACATGAATACTAGTTGAAATCACATATTGGGAACATCACAACATACGTTATGAAACAAGGAACTTTTTGTAAATAGACAGAACCTACGCTTTTTCTTGTAATAAAAGATAAACTAACAAAAAAAACAACATACTGTAAAAGGCAGGATACTCGCAATACAGTAACAATAGTTGCTCACTTATAAATAAGGGGATGGTCAGCACATAATAAAACCATATCACAAATCTCGTTTATTTTTCTTTATTCTCGTTTGTTTTTTTTTTTTTTTTGTTTTCTCATTTTATTTTGATTCATCACAAGGACTAACTCTAATGCTTTTTTTTTCTCCTATTGCAGCAAAAAAAAAAAGAAAAAAAAGAAAAAGAAAAAGGCGTTTCAGCAAAATGGCTTTCCTTTTGGTTCCTATATTTTATTCATTGAATTTTGATTCAAAAATAAAAACCAACTTGAGGGATGGGTGTATGCAATTAAAATTAAATGGCTATATATCCACAAATAATGATCGGCCCAAGATACCATAAATCCAGCCAACAACTGAGGCTATCGGAATAAAGGAGGAATATCCTATGCATGGTCCCCCGCGTTTATTTGGAAAAGCCGAAAAGGCAATGGCAAGCACGACAGGTTTTTCACCGTTGTATTTAATAAGGGGCGCCCCTTCATCTCCAAGACATAAAGGCATAGACCTCGAGGTCGTACAGAGCAGCTCGCTGTCGTCACAACTATGTCGTTCCTTGATTTGGGCGACTCCCAGGTCCGAGTATAATGATGATGGCACCCTTTCCAAAATCCAATGGTTAGCCTTGAGGCCTCGTGATTGTCGAACGTAAGCAGCCCAGCTTATGGCGAACGTTGGTATCTCTATCGGAGGCATATTTGCATTTATATATAATGAAACAGGTGTCACGTTGAAGGAATGCGTTGGATCCTTAATGGTGAGAAGAGCAACATCGTATGTTGGTTTCTGGTTGCTTTCGGGGTGCAGTATGATTTTATTGACCGGAATACGATGGGCATCATAAATCGTTTCAAGCGAATTGCTCGGGCGCGTGCTAGACACCAATCCGATACCAATCTGCTCTGGGGTTTGCACCGCATGTCGTACGCAATGGCCGACGGTCAACACAGTCGTCATATTGAGGATCACGCCCACACATAAATGCGTTTGTTCTTTTTCAAAGGTTGTCATCATCTTCTTATTAATTTGATTGGTGATAGAACCAATGGACACCAGCCATGGAACAGATTTTGGTTCAACGGGTTGGTAGGATTGTATTTTTTCTTGTGCCAAAAATGGAGGAGCAGGAGGCGTTGTGGTGGTAGCTGCTAGTCTTTGGGTACATAAAAGAACAATGGCAAGACTATAGAAAAGGACAAGAATTTTCTTTTTGGTTCTTTGGGGGGGAAGTAAATATTGAGACAGATTTATCGGCTTCTATTTATTTCTTTACAAAGAAACCCCCCTCCCTCTCCAAACCCCCCTCTGATGTATATCGAAAAAAAGTGGGCTAAAATCATTCGACGAAATCTGCGGGTCATTTTTTCTATTTCGCTCTCCTTACTGATCTGCCTGTTTTGTTTTGCATTATTTGGTCAACAAGCCATTCATTGATTACTGTGACTTAATACGGGGGTGTGGAACAAAATCAAATGGGAGGCGCCGCATCAGTGGTACTGACTGTGTAAGCAAGGAAAGATTCATTGTAGATACAAAAATTAAAATTGTCATTTCTTCAATATCCCCGTGAAAAAAGGACATTTAGTCTTAACAGGGCTGTGAAATGACGTCGTATGTCTGTATCATGCATTACATCGAGATTGTTCCTGATTTACCCCGTATATTTAACGGGTTACAATACCCGAGAAATTGAAAAAAAAAGCCAACAGAAACTCGATTATCATTCTTTTTGTCAGTGCTTGAATTTTTTAGCAGCCTAATTTTTGCAACACAGCTTCTCTATACGAATATAGATCAAATATGATTTTGACAAAATTAAAACTTCCGTCGCCGTCAGATTGTATCTTAATCGTCGTCCGCTTGGCGTCCGCTTAGGTCTTTTTGATTTTAAATATTTATGCTACAAGCAAAAGTAATCAACAGGACATATACACTCTGTCCAGCTTATGTGACGGTTGAACTTTAAATGGTAAAGCAACAGATTATACAGCCACGCTTCACATTGATTGACGTAGAACTGTCCTCCAGTCTCTAGACCTCAGGTGGTTAATGGCGGTGGGGAAGCAGTGCAAAAAATATTTTATAGCAGCGACAACAGGTACACCACGAGCTAATTTCAGTGATATGTTTGGTCGAACAAGAATATGACTATAAATGATAGTGGTTGATTTTGGGCTGTCACGACCAGTTCTGGCGATGAAATGAACAGGTACATGGTAAGGCGCTCACAAAGTATATATAACAGGGACGTTGTTTCATTTCAAGTGATTCAGAGAATGGTTAATTAATAAAAAAGACAATTTTATTCACACATACAGGTACACACTAAAAGTAAAAGCAAGAACGAGGAGAAGCTCATTGTAACAAGGGATCTATTATTTAGATGAAGCCTGAGGAGCCCCAGTGGGAGATCTGTAGAATAGGAAACACTAATATAAAGGAAAGAATGTAAAATGTGAACCAATATAAATTTCGAAGCATGAGAAAAATCGGAAGGTATGTTTTCTAATTGAAGCAAAACAATGGTCAAAATGAGACAAAAACAGGTGATGGTGGGTTATAAAAAGAAAACGATCTATTGCACAAGGCATAAGTGAGGTTAACGTGACATTTTGCTTTAAAGCATATAAAAAAAGAGACATATTTTATTTATATGTAGGTACAAAATATATATAAACTAGTGCAAAGCCAAGCTAATGGAGACTACAAAAAACCAACTGATGGTGTCCCCAGATCCTAGATCCAAAATGAAAGGGTTTCATCATGCATCTTGTCATCCCTGATCTGAAAACCCTTCTAAACTAGTACTAACACTAATCTAAAATTACCACAACCCAAATGAGGTTCCAATGATGTTTAAAGAATGAAAGAAAGGAAGAGTGAGTGAAAAAAGTAAACATCAGGAAAAAAAAAAAAAAAAGTCCACGTGGGCGGAATGTGAATTTGCTTTGGTATGGGCGGATTGACTTCCAAAAAATATATGGCGCGAAAATAAATAATACACCCAACCGGGAAACTGGATTCCTTGTTAGCTTTGGGATCATATGACGTGATTCAAATGTTCTTTTTTTTCGTCTTTGTGAATCAAATCGTTTTCAGTAATGTATGTACTGTACATACGGTGCTCCTGACTAAATGTCGCATAAAAAAAGAAAAGAGCGCTTCGGCAAAATGGGTTTTCTTTTGGTTACTATATTTTTATATATTGAATTTCTATTTATAAAAGTGAAGCAACCAACTTGGAGGATGGATGGTGGTAAGCATTTAAAATCAAATACCGGGTGGTACTCCGTGATAGTGACCCACCTGCATTTGAGAAATCCAGGGATTAAGTGGCGCAGTTGGAATAAAAGTAGACTCTCCTGTACGTACAGTACATGGTGGCCTAGAGGTATCTGGTATAGAAGTAAGCGAAGAGATACAGGCAATCACGATAGAGAATCCAAATCAGTGAGTGTGAGAAGAGGCGCCCGAATTATCACAGACAGATATGGAATTATATATAATTTAGCAGGTGTCATGTTGAAGGAATGCTTTGGATCCGTGATCTTGAGGATGGCTGCATCGAATGATAGCTCGTGTTCCTGTCGGGTTGCAGTATAATTTCATCGACCGGGATACGCTGGGCATTATAAATAGCTTCAAGCGAATTTGCTCTGGCGCATGCTGGACACCATGCCGATACCAATCTAGGATGGCATTGGTGGCATGTCTTACACAATGGGCAACGGTCAACACAGTCATCATATTGAGTACCATGTCCACACATAAATGCGTTTCTTCTTTTTCAAGGGCCGTCATTGTCTTCTTATCGACTTCATTGGGGATAGAGCCAATGGACATCAACCATGGATCAGATTCTGATTCAACCAGGTAATCAGATTGTAGTTTTTCTTGTGCCAAAAATGGAGGAGAAGGCTGTTGCGATGGCAGCTGCTAGACTTTGGGTACAAGAAAAAATAATGGCAAGAGTATAGAAAAGGACAAGCATTTTGTTTCTTGGGGAAACAAATGTTGAGACAGATTTGTGGTCTCTATTTCTTTCCTTCCAAAGGACCCCATCTCCAACCCCCTCTGTTATGGATTGAAAGAAACGGGATTGAATTATCCGCCGAATTCTGAGGATTTTATTTTCTTTTCCTCACTCTTTAGTGATTTGCTTGTCTTGTTTGGCATTGCTCACTATTGTTTTTTTTTTTTTTTTTTTTTTTTCAACATGCATTCACCGGTTCTTTTACAGAATAAGGGGGAAAAACAAGAGAGGGCTGGAACATAATGATAAACAATCTTAGAATAAAAGCCATCGCTTTAATGCGTTCTTGAAAAATAGACATTTAATTTTAAAGGGGTTTTAAAAAAAGTCATGTTGCTGTATCATGCTTTACATTGATGCTCTGTAGTTTTACCTGGGTTCCCAATGTTTGAAAAATTGAATGAAAACAGGAGCTCGATTCTCATTGTTTGTTGGTGCCTTATTTCTTTTTCTCTTAGCTGCAATATAATTTACACTATGCAAGATATCAAAAACGTAAGGGTTACGGTATTGCTACTGCTGTGGCTCAAAATTTTTGGATTGAACCAGTGGTCATAATGTTGAACCGCTTTGTACAGTACATCACATTCTTAGTAAACTTCCCTCCACTTCTATCGAGTTTTTTATCACGTTCTTTTTCGTAGTCATCCATCCAATCAATACATTATCATTATCTTTTTTTTCTATATTCGTCGCCTTTTAATACACATACATCACCACCAAATTCGTCTTCACGACTTTTTTATAAGGCGATAACAACGGTAAAGACTATATTTGTTTTCAATGTCAAGTTTATTTTCAATAATAAAACACTATAACATATAACTAAAACTACACTGAAAATATAATTTAAACGAAACTAAAATACCAAGAAAGGAGAGAAATGATCTAATAGACAAATGGTAACACCCTACACAAAAGAAACAGAACCCCACTGTCAGTCAACTGCCTCCCTGACCCTAGCAAATCACACCAGTGAACTCCCACCTTCCTCTTACCTAAAAGATTCATTTGCATAGTGTTGATAATCCACACCAAAATGATCGAGCATCATTTGTTCTTCGGCATGGATTCTGCGCAGGTAAGCATAGGCCATGACGATAGCTATGGTGACAAAGGCAATGGCGTTGCCCGAGACCAACCCCAAGCCAAGCCAAGCCAAATAAAATGCCACATAGCCTGGGTGTCGAATCACTTTGTAGGGTCCATCGGTACATAAAAACTGGTCGTCCGTGGTGGCCAAGGGCCGGATATAAAACGCATTGGTGTAAATAGCCCAGCGTAATAAACACATGCCACCCACAATCCAGCCTAACCCCATCCAAGTCAACCACCACCACGAGTCAAACGACCACCAGCCTACCAAAGGCCACACCAATACAGACACTAAACTGATGACCCATGATACAAATAATAATGTCGTTGTGCCTTGGTCATCCCCCGATGTTTGTAGCATGGTGGTCGACCGCGATGCTTCGTAGCGGTATTCAATGTAAAATAAAAGTGCTATCAAAAGATAGCCAAGGGAGAGTGTGAAGAACATAAAGTGAGAGTATATAAATGTATATATATAAAGCCCAGGGTATAAGATGAAGAAAGACAAAAAAAAAAAAAAAGAAATGGGTTAGTTGATTTCTTACACATGACGCCAGGCATTCTTTTATATATAATGGACTTGGCGGAATTTGAAAAAGACGGCGTGGCAATGGTGGAATTTTTTTTTTTTTGAAAAAACAATTTTTTTTTTCTCTTGCTTTTTTTTCTTTCACTAATTCAACTATATACATTAGAAAAAAATAAAAATGGGTAAGTGATCTACATTGATTACTTCGTCAGTTGCTCATCTCTTTGTCTCTTCTTCTCTAATAGATTACCAAAAGGCCATGCTCAATGACTTGATGTCTCAATATGTGGAGGTGGACAATAAAGATTTCTGGGATGAGAATGTAAGTAGAAAGAACCGAGGTGAAGCAAAAGTTGATACTGGTGCTGATAATTACTATCGTTTGATATTGATAGGTATGCAAGAACTACTTGGTGGCTTTTTGTCCTCATTTACTCTTCACAAACACAAAATCCGATCTTGGTAAGTTAATTTCGGTGTGTAGCAAAAAGTCAACAACAACATTACCACTCACCATCATACCATTCTTTTCGTAGGCGCTTGTACAAAAATTCATAACGATCGACTCAAAGAAAAATACCAACAAGCCAATGACCGTGACAAGTACTCGTACGAAGACGAGTTTTATACCTTTCTTCAGCAACTTATTAACGATGTGTCTCGTAAAATCCGGCATGGACGTGAACGTGTCAATCTCCAAGATGAAAAGAAGAAAGAGGTAAGAAAAACAAAGGATCATCATCCATGTATTGCATACTCACCCACCCTTATAGAGCAAAGAATTGGTGAATGAAGAACGACAAGAAAAAGTGGTGCTACTGGAAGTCAAAATCAAGGAACTCTTACAAAAGGTAATTCCCCCCCCAACAATCATCAACCTAACAACCCCGACTTACCCATAATGACACTCTTTAGATTGAAGAAGCTGGGGAAGAAGGCCGTGTGCAAGAAGCAAGTGATCTGACAAATCAAGTGGAAAAACTTCAGGTGGAATTGAAACTTTTGAAAGAGGTAAAATGGAAATCAAAGAATGAATGATCCCTTCACAATCATTAAAAACAACTTGTTTATAGATGGAAGAAATGGCAAGTAAATCAGAGAAACGGATGGAAGTATGTGAAGTATGTGGGGCATTACTGGTAACGCATGATACAACAGAAAAACCTACCGCTCATTTTGATGGCAAGCAACATCTTGGGTATATGAAAATCAGAGAAGCGTTGGACAACCGCCAGGTAAATAATAAACTTGCCAGAAAAAAAAAAAAAAAACAAAGAAAAAAAAAAAAGACTCATCACCTTATTCTTTTCTTATTGTGCTTAGCCCTATCGATCCAATAGTCATCGTCGTAGTGGTGGCGGAGACCGTGATTATGGTCGAGGACGCCATGACTATCACCATCGTCGTGACTACAACAGAGACAGGCACCATCATCGTTCCCGGCGCGACGACAACCAACATCATCGTCGACATCGTGACCGCAGTGGCAATGAGGATGATTGGAATAGTGAAATGGAACGATATGATCGTGGCCGACGTCAACAACAACGTAGATCTCGCTCTCGCTCTCCTCGACGTTGGTAACTGCTAAAAAAAAAAAAAAAAAAAAAAAAAAAATAGTCGAAAAAAAAAATCAGGGTTTGCTTTACTTTACTCTCTCTCTCTCTTTGGGTTGCGATGATGTAGAATAGCTTTCGTAGTTTATAGTCACATTGTTTTTTTTTTTAATGGAAAATAAAGAAAGGATGATGATTTTTATTTTGTCTGATGTCTTAGAAAAAAAAAATAAAAGGGGAATGATTTTTTTTAGGGGGTGTGTGTGCTATGGGTACGTTGGGAAAAGGCTGGATATGATTGGCTCCTGGAATCTCATTGATGAAAAAGTGATACGATAGGATCCGGGAAAGAGGGAGGGTGACTACGGACCGACAGCGGGGGCGGACTTGAATCAGGGCCGAATGAAATTCTCATTGTTATGTCATTTTAAGGAGACATCCGGCCCTTGGAGGGCCTGTGATTGGTTGGGCCGGGGTATCAAATGCTTGTTTTAGATCTCATTCGTTCTTGTACTTTTTTCTGGTGATTTTTTTTTGGATTCGGAAATACATAAAAAAAAAACCTTTTGCTTTTTTTAACCTTTTGCTTTTTTTTTCAACTATTCTTCTTTCTTACTTTTATTTATTTTTATTACTTACACATACACACACACACACACACACACACACACACACACACATATACACATACTAAGCGAACAGAATCCACCATGAACTATAAACATAATCAACAGAAAACAGCAACAAATTCCTGCTCCACCCCTGATACCCTGGCTGACCGCTTAGCATATGTGGAAGCGCTCGTCGATATGAATGCCCTGGTTCTGGAAGCCATCTGGCCATCGACTTGTTCGTCCAGCAACATTGTACCGCTACGCAGTTTTATTCATCAAGTGCTCAAACGATCACGCACCACTTACTCGACGTTGCAAACGGCGTTTTTTTACCTTTTCCGTGCCAGACCGGCGATCCTCCGTCAGCTCCATGCCCAACAGCACCCTCAGCTTGCGTTTATCCAATGTGGACGGCGGATGTTTTTGGCCAGTTTGATGGTCGCCTCGAAATTTGTGCAAGACAAGACCTATCGCAATGCGGCGTGGGCTAACATGGCGGGCTTGGATGTACAAGAAATCAATATGGCCGAACGAGTGTTTTTGGAACTGTTAGGGTACCGGCTCTATGTGGCACAGGCGACCTTTGATCAATGGCATTCCCTATTACATACCCATGTTTACGCAAAATCAATGACCTCCGTACCAACACAACAACAACAACTGTTCCCCTCATCGACGACGACAACGACGACAACAACAACGACAAAGAAGAGGCCACTTGCATCATCCTCCTTATCTCCACCTGCCACTCCACCTGCTCTGTCCCCAGCGTCCTTAGCTTCCTCTTCTACATGCTCGTCACCGAACGTAGCGTCGCCCGCACCTCGCGTACCATCATCCTCATCCATCCTCCATCCTCCTGCTGGCGAGAAAACTAGAAATAGCAACAACAAACGATCTCTGGCTCATTTACTCAACTCACCGGTACCAACATCACAAGAAGAACCAGTACGAAAAAGGACATGTCTCGCCTCCAGTTCTTAGCATCCTTTTTCTTTTTCCTGTCTCTCCTTATTAGTTTATATCACCTATTCCCTCTCCCCATCCCTTAGCCCCCCTCACATTCATACACAATTAGTATATAGTTGTTTTATTACACACACATATATATAATATATCTTAATAATCAAATAAAAATCCATATACCAACCAACCCAATCATTTTATTATTATTATTATTATTATTATTTTGTCTCATGATTTTTTCTATTTAATTAAATTTTTTTTTGTTTTGTTTTTTTTTTTTTTTTCATCATGCCATTTTGTGTTAGTTTTTTTTTTTTTTTTGTTGCATGCGAAGCAACGGGATTGGTGCATTCAAACCCCGCCTGTCAAATTATCCCTATCTTTTTTTTTAGTTTTGTTTGGTGGGATTGTCAGGTGGTACCACGCCAATATCCAGAAATTGACGCAAGGGTCGTGTCCTGCAATGAAATAGGCACACGTTGGGAAACGTCACGGTGGATGGATAGGGTTCTGAATGATTGGGTAATTGAATGGTAATCGACACCGTCACCGGATCGTATTGATCGGTACACACACAGTCCTCAGGAGGCATTGGGTTGGTGCCAGTCAGAATACTAATGAATTCATCACACGCCTCGCGTGGATGGGGGTGCGTGCCGCCCGCTGTCTTATTGCCACACCTCAGTTGCTTTGTATCTGTTTTATCATGATAGGTTTCGGTGATATCAAACACTTTTTTTTTTTCAAAAGAGTGAGTTTGTGCACGAGGTTATGGAAGACAAAGAAGAAAAAAAAAGTTTACCTATTTCAGGGGGGTGTGGTTCTCCAGGAGCAATTTTATCCATGTTGAGAAGCAGCGACTCGAGTGTCGTCGTAGGCGCACTTGAACTCATCAGTAGCATCAGTAGCATACTCACACATACAGTTGATTTGAAAAACACCATCATCTTAAAGAAAGAAAGTAAAAATACGATGGGTGAGAGGTGTTTGTAGGGGGGGGGGCTTTTTATACAAGAATCATCGGCTTTTATGCCGGTGGAGAGAGAAGTTTTTTTTTCCAATCATGCTACTGTATGTACAAAGTCGCTTTTTTTTTAAAAAAAAAAAAAAAAAAAAAAAAAGGAACATGATGAGGTGTGCCGTGTTCATTCACCGAAGACGTCAATGCGCTTGCTCAGCGTTTTTGGCTCACATCGCACGTCACACGTCACTACCCCCTTCCCCTCTTTATCGATCGATGGATGATGGTTATTCTTTCTGAACAAAAGAAATATAATTCGTAAAGGCAGTGAATGGTCATGAAAAAAAAAAAAAAAAAAAAGTTGAGAAATGTCACTGACCAGGTTGTTTTTTCAATATAAAAAAAAAAGTCGCTGAGAACTACAGTGTGTGCAAACGTCGTGTCATACCCAGTTTTCCTAATTTTTCAGATACACACTAACACCCAGAGACACGCACACGCCAGTCTGTTTTTTTTTTTTCTGCTACACAAAATATATCGTCATTCCACAAGACAATGAAACGAATGAGAAAAACGAACGATTAAAAAAAAAGAAAAAGGCATATTTTATTCAGAAATAAGTATAAACTATGACAATTAATACGAAGCTAAGCTACTAAAGGGGTACCATAAGCCATCTCTAAGATGGAGGCTAATCTAATGTAGATCCTGAATCCAAAATAAAAGTATTATGTTTACAATGCATTTTTCCAAATGCCTCTAATGCGAGTTCTAAGCATTAATTCCTTTTCGCCAATACCACAATGAAGGTTTTTTCAGTAATGTTGCACTGGAAAAAAAAGGAAGAGAAAATAGAAAATTCATGTGGGTCGGAGTGCAAATGGGACGCGCGATTTCGCCTTCCCCACCCCCTGATTCTACTTTCGTTATCATGTCATTCAAAAAAAAAAAAAAAAATGAATACCATGCTCAAAGCGCACATTGGCTGGTAGAGAACCGAACGACACATTCAATTGGCGAAATTTGGTAACCCCTAGTGAACTCTACAAGTGTCTCTCTCTCTTCACTTTTTTTTTTTTTTTAGTAGTTGTAGTTGTTGTTATTGAAATAGCAGTAGTTATGCCTTTGGATTTTACGATATGTCTTTTACGGCATTACCTCTGCGTCAATTCAATACCAAAAAATATGCGTCAATATTCTTTTTGAATTCCTGACAAGTAATTGTGGAAGCACACTATAACGCTAACATATATAATACATATTCTATATTATATAACTATGGCATATTAAAGTGACATCCTCTTGCCAAAGAATGCGTCATTTAAAAAAAAAAAAAAAAAAAGCACATGCAAGGGATGTTCAAACCTTCTCCTTGAAATTACAATAAAAGTCGTATGACAAAAATAGGAACTCGTGTACTCTAATTTCATGATAAATCAATAAAAAATGTCTTAAGCATAGCTTTAATTCATATTAATATAGCCAATAAGGAGGAGAAAGAAAAAAAAACGGTCGGATTTATTTCTGCTTCGAGACGCAAATGGGAGAAGTATAGGTTTTGCAAGGGGTGTGATCGGAGGAGCTGATGGATTGTAGACTATCTACCAAACCTGCAGAGCATGGCGATTGGACTTCAAGAATATCAGGTGTAGTTGTTGCAAGATTTCGTTGGAAAACATATGCTGTATTTTTGATTTTCGCGTGGTGGCAATTGGCAGAGGCTAGTTTGAATTGTGACGTTGCGCCATCCTTTTCTGTCCTGGCATTGATAGTGTAACTGCATTTCTTACTATTATCAATGGTTCCTTTGCCTATGGGGCATATGGTAACAACCATTGCCGGATCGCCTTCGGCGTAGACGGCAGAAACAACGTCGACGCATGTCATAACAGTAACGGCAAGCATAGCGAATAGAACACGTACTATCATCTTTAGATATATATATATATAAGTTGAAGAACTGGGAAAAGATACACAGGTTTGGAGAGATTATCTCACATTCCTTTCCACACACCCTTTTTATATCTCTGACCTTCAAAAAAAAAATTAAGGGAGACATGCTTGTTGTGGCGATTATTTGCAGGTGAGTGCAATAAAAACTTGGTCCTTGACAGATGCAGGCCTACTTTGCCTCCTCCGTCCTTTTCCTCTGTGGAAAATCACTTACACTATCAAGGGGGGGGGAGGGGATCTACATGCCGCTTTTATTTAGTACAAAACAACCTTTTTTTTTCTAGCACTAATAACTCCTTTATATTAGTGGAGCGTCATCAATCACTGTTACTAATCCTTGTTCGTTATAACTGTGAAAGCAAATATCTCTACAAAACATAATATGTATGTGTATCACAAATAATAAACGGGCGAGAGCTCCGCTGGAGCTTTAGAAACGCCAGCATTCAGGTGGGGGGGGGAGTGAGTCATCATAGCAAGTGGGCTTGAAAGAAGGTGACGGCGACTGATAGCATTTTGACACAGTAGCTACAGCATTAGATTCCGCTTACTATTTAACGGGCCAAAGACGAATTACTTAAAACAGTACATATATTTATTTGAAAAAATGTAAAATATGGTCAACGCTAAACTAAAGGGGATAAAGCTAACACGAAATTTATTGTAACCATGACAGGGTCTAACAGAGGATTTAGAAGAATAATGAGCTCTATTCTAAAGCAATGATAGCAAATATGTATATGTTGTACAAGATATGTGAGGCAATAAAAAAAAGGCTCTGATAAAAGAGGATCTAGCAGAAGAAATGAGAGAGAGATCCTTTTATCACATCATGAAAAAGGGATCTCTGCAATAAGACT
Organism: Absidia repens; assembly: GCA_002105175.1. Classification (NCBI taxonomy): domain Eukaryota; kingdom Fungi; phylum Mucoromycota; class Mucoromycetes; order Mucorales; family Cunninghamellaceae; genus Absidia; species Absidia repens. The sequence goes on from MCGE01000021.1 coordinate 253,966, forward strand.
AATGGGACATTCTTTTAGTAAAACAAACAAACATATTTCAATGAAGTACGCAAAAATAGACATATTTTATTCAAATTTGGATAGGAGCAATTAACAAGCTAACAATGAACTAAGCTAATGAAGACATCTAATGCTGGTTGCATTGTAATATTGTACTGCACATCCTAGGATCAAAATGAAAGAGTTTCCCCATGCATGATGTAATCCCTGATCTGAAAACCCTTCTAAACAAGATCCGATACTAATTTAAGTTCAAAGATTTTGAATGGTGAAGTAAAAAAAAAGAAAAAAAAAAAAAAAGAGTCGAGGAGAAAATAAATCCAGACAACAGATCATGTGGACGGAGTGCGAATATTCCGGCACCCATTCATTTTTTACCAGACTCAAAGAAAAAAAAAAGCATCATGACGAACGTTTATTGGTAAGCTATAATAATAAAGAGAATAAAACTAAAGCAGAAAAATGTGGGGGGGTATATTCATAAGGGGAGTGAGGCTAATGGTATGGAACATAAGGAAGAGCAATCAGGTCAGATAAAATGAAGGGTAGAGGAATGAGATAATTGGAATATAAAAACTAAACATGATTTTCATCTTCACCGTCCACTTGAATCGCATACGAGATAGAGGCACCGACATCTGTACTTCCTTTCGTTCGGCGTCGCTTGGTGGGGGTATACAACACGTTAGGGGACACATACGGATTGGTTGGAGGGAGCAAATTGTTAAACCAAATAAATCGATGTATACTAAAAACCTGTTTATTGCATAATAAAAGATTAAATACAAAATAAGAATATAGTAAAATAAAGAGAGGGGAGGAGACAAAAAGTACTTACCGTTATATTGAGAACGATTTAGAGTATGAATAAAATAAGAATATAGGGTGAAGAAAAAAAGGAAAGAGAGATAAAAAATATAAAATGTCAAAATATAAATAAAGTCTAAAATCTAAAATGGGAGTCGGAGTAAAAAGAGAGAAATCAAAAGAGGACCGTTATCACAATACAAATCAACGGACACCAAATTCGCCAAAACTGATTGGCTGTCTATCTTGGCAATGGCGGGGCAGCAGGATATCTTTCATGGCACAGTGGTGGTTCTTCCAAACATACAGAGCATCCAAGGTATCAATAAAGTCCGGAATATTGGCAACATAAGTGGGCAATTCCAAGTTGGCGAACGTTCGAGCTACAAATACATCTTTATATTGCGAGACGGAGAACATATAGCCTGCAGAGCCTATATAAAACAAAAAGCTAATCAATTCCCCTTCTTCATCGTTACCACTATTCTTCATATGAGAACTATACCTATCCAATCCATCGCCAGCGTGGAGAGTCTAGGGGTCAATTCTGTAGCAACTGGGTAGGATAACCATTTGGACAATAGCGCCTTATTCATGCGAATGCTTGATATGGATATACACATAATTAGTATGATATGGTACGAATTTTTTTTTTTCTTCACAGCAGATATCATTATATTTACCTCTTTTCTAATCCAATTCCCGATTTTTTCAATAAGGGCAGTCAAAGATTCATTTATTTGTAGAGTATACTTCAAAGCGGCGTGCGCACTTTCAGCCTCTTTGCGTGCTTCGTGTGTCCTATAATGCTTTTTGGCGGCACACCCAAGGACCGCCCCATTTTTCTTTCACTTGCAGAAGTCTGGAAATGGAAATTGTCCTTGATTAGTATAAAATAAGTACAATACAGTCCCTCTTTATTATGGTAACCTACCCTTCTGTTTTTGGCCTGCTGCTTCATCAGAGACACACACCCCTACATGCTTCCTTTTTCCATTCGCTGGTACTGAGTGCTCTAGGTTTTCCGACTGGATAATCAGGTCAATCCGGCGTCCATTCATCATAAACTTGGTATCAAACGTCTTGGCGTTCGCTTTGCAAATTTGTTTGGAGGTTCTGCTCATCGTTTCACCACTAAAATACGAAAATATAGTATATAAATATTATATATATTAGCTGCACAGTAAGTACCGTTGCTTTTTTTTTTTTTTTTTTTTTTTTTTCTCACTTACTCTTTAAAATCCAGGTAAGCATATAAATGTAGCAATAAAATAAAATAAAGTGTGACATTGATGTGAATCAGGCACAATGCAAGTGAAATAAAAGTGTCTTCCACAATGATGTCCAAAACTTGGGTTACCTTGCGATAAAAAGTCAGCTCACTTCGAGATTGAGGAGGAGATCCAGTGTCCCTGCAGCACCACCGCCATCACATTCAGGATTTGGAACAATTGCTGGTCTTGTTGATTAGATTCATACAGTTCGAGTTTCAACTACCCCGAACAGAAGGCAGAGGAAAAGTCACAACCACCAAAAGCACCAAAATGCAGAAACTTGTCGAAACGGTATCCAGAACGAGGTAACACCATGTCTTCAGGGTCGTCTTGGTAAAAAAAGGACTTGACCAACGACATATGCTTGATCTTCTGAGTACTACCTTGATCCTTGCAGATGGCTTGATTGAGCAGTGTCTTCTTGATCACGCCGTTACTGTCTTTCCCCAACTAGAAAATGAAAACATCGGAGTTCGCGTTAATTTCTGGAATCCTTTTTTTTTTCTTTCTTTTTTATAAACATACTTCAATCATTCTATCAAAAATCTGTCTTGAGTCGGTGCTTATTCCTGGCGCTGAGTCCAAAGTTGATCGTTGTTGATATATTTGCAAAAGAGAGACCTTGTCTGGGGGCTCATGCAGTCGATTACATGGGATGTGGCGAGCCTGAAAAAAAAATCAGATTTTTTAGAATGTAATTGTATGGCATTTCTCGTCTTCCTTTTTTTTCCCTTACTTTAAAGCAACCATATCAGTATCAGAATCCAACTTGCCTTTCAGAATGAGTGAAGCAGCCATCTTGTCCAGATAGTGCGCAAGACTGATAGGTTGATAAGAGTTGACAACGGATTGAAGATGAGCGTAGTCAGCCATACAAAGATCATTGGAGAGCTAGTATTAAAAAAAAAAAAAAAAAAAAAAAAAAAAAAGCGGTGAGTAACAAAGTAATGACTGTTATGTATATATCCACTTACAGCTTTTAATGACATATCATAGACTTTGTGACGAAATTCAGCATGATTCATGGGAGGCAAAGGTGTGGTGGTTTCAGTGTCATTGAATAATCGTTGCCAAGATGGCTCCTATTGCTGGTTTGTCGCGTAACCGCAGTCAAAAAAAGACAAAGAAAATGAGTAAGTGCCTCCTGACCAATGGTATCAAAAAATAAACAAAACTTACAGTAGCAGAGACATCACTTGCAGAGACTGAAGGCACTGAAGCCTGCTTTTGTTTTCTACTTCAAGTATCAAAAACAGTTCAAATGGTTTTCTTAGTTCTCAGTTGAGCATGAAGATAGAAAATACTGACAATACCTGTTGTTGATAAAGATAGCCTTGGATGGATTGAAGTTCTGCTGGCCATAGCTTGAAATTGACATATGATAGGTGCTGGTGGATGGTCCTAGACTTGTTTCTTGGTCCTTCGTACTCTTCTGAGCATATACTTCTTTCACCCGAATAACAATACCCTATAATAGTTCAAGAAAAAAGACATTTTCAGGTCAACAGTGTTTTTATCAGTATTTTTACTGTTTACCTTCCATTTCTTGAGCCAACGCTTTGCATGGGCTTTGGTTGCCTCATTCACTGCAGCAGAAGTAGATATATCTTTCAAGCCACCGTAAAGATGATTTTGAACTTGATCCAATGATGAGTGTGGATTCTTGTCAAGAGCATAGTCGATGATCAGTGAAATGTCCCACTTTTCGGCTTCATTTTTCAAAAGATATTCGAAAAGCATGATAAAAAAGATAAAAATTAAAGCGGAGGCAAAAAAAGTGAAAGGAAGATGAAATTGAGATTTTTTTTTTATGATTTTTTTCCGCGTTTCGTGACTGTGGAGTCTGTTACGGCTAAATTGGGTGTGAAGCTTGTAACAGAGTAGTGTTTTTGTAGGTTTTTATATTTTTTCGGGTGGAATAGGATGTCTTGAGTTATCCTTTAATATAGCTTTTGCTTGTTTAGAGCTTGAAAATAAATTCGTTCCTTGGACGGAATTTGAAATATCTTGTTCCTGATTCGGACAAAAATAGAATTGAGAGTAGTGAGCACCAGAACTTTTGTAGAGAAAGTTTATAAAAAATAAAAAAAGAAAAGTATTGACCTTTGTTGGTTCAATAAAAATAAGTGTATAACACACAGTAAAAATAAAATAAAAAAGAGGACTTGTAGTCAAAAATAAAAGAAGGTTTCTATGATCCAATAGAAACAGTAGATAATTTGGTGGTGTAAAAACCTTTGTACTAAGTTTTATTTGATAAAATGAGAAAACTGATAAAAAACTTAAGAGAAATGAAAAGGATAATAATAAAAAGTTGCGATATTTATACTAAATAAAAGGTAATAAATATATGGGTTATGTTTTTGTGTTGGTTTCGTTGATGGGTGCATTCTATCTCCAACATATATGGAAGCTTACACATCTGTGAGGCCCCAGCCAATCAACTGGTTTATATTAAAAATGTCTGCAGCAATGATGCAGGCGGTGTCGTTGATGATGTTGTTGTTGATGTTGCTGTTGTTGATGTTGATGTTGTTGATGTTGTTGTTGGGGGCGGACTCAGGCCGATCCTCGACAAGTCATAATCTGGCCAGCTGCGTTCAAAGAGTTTCTTTACTATTTTGCTCCCCTCTGAACTAAATTCTTGTAGACATTGAACTATGAAAACTAGTATGCCGTGGGTGTTATCAGTAGCAAATGGAGCTCGATTTGTTAGTATCCAGTGTTGTCTCATGCTCGAGGGAGTAAGTGTCGCGTCTCCGAATGGTACTCGCCTTACGTCTGCCTATATGACAGTCTTATCAGTCGTTGAATAGATGTTATGACGGTTCCTTCTTCTTTCTTCTTTTTGAAGAGACAGAGGGAATTGAAATAGCATTCCGGCTGTAAAGAGATGTTCATAAGCCATTCCTCTTTGTGGGTGAAGACGGGGGGGATGGTGGGTTGAAAGCGGTGGGATTGTGATACGCAAGTCAATTATAGCTCTCATTTGCTACCTGCTTGGATTGGAAGAAACCAGAGGATTAAGCTGTCTTACCGCTCCCTCGTACTCGGTCTACCGAGTTTCTTTTGACATCACGCAAAAAGTGGCTACTGGTTTTTATAACTTCATTATCTACAAGCTTGTATGGCTTTGTAAGTATTGTTTTTGCTCTTTTTGTTTTGGAACGGTAGTAATCTCCTTCTCTTTTTTTAGTTGCCTTGGAATTTTCTGGTTGTATCATTAGTATATACCCACATATATATATATATATATTTATTTCTTTATTTGTTTACAGAAAATTAATATATCAATAAAGTTATCTTTTGCGCACTTCCTTTTTTTTTTTTTTTTGTTTAGCTGGAAAGTGGATCGGTTGCGATTGTGTTGGTCTTGGAACTGGGTTCTTGGAAAATGCGGCAGGTTGCGGGTTTTAAATAAAAAAAATTCGACCTTCTATATTTCACATTGGCGTTCTCCTTGATCTTGGTAATCCTGGACCGGGCTTACTTTGTATTTAAAAGGGTTTGCAAACCAACCCATGGGGAAGTCCTTTCATTTCGGGTTTAGGATTTAAAGGACTTTTTTTCTTGCTGATTGTATTGGTCCGGCTTATGTGGGCATCTTCTTTTAGAAATAGTCGATAGTAGCATTAGTTTTATTAGCATATAGGATGGTCTCTTTTTTGAATAAAATGATTTATAATATAGCACCGGGTACAATCCAATCGCTTTTGGATAAGGTGGGATGGGATTAGGAATGTGTGGTGTTATTAGGGAAGCTTACAATAATAGATAAGACAAGAGACGGGTGTATATATGATCAACTGTTGAATAAGTGATTTATGAAAAATAAGACATGGGAGAATTAAGTGAGATTCTTGTCCATATACTAAAGAGAGAGGGGTTAAACCGTTATTTAAAATCTTGATCTAAGATAATGATCTAAAGCTTTGAAATATCTATCCATTCCTCCACTCACATCCTCGTATCCCTGTTGCCGCTACCTTTTCAATCACTATAACCAGGACTTTTCAGACAAACTGTAATTAGCATATACTATCCCACCATTGCTACATAGAACCCACTAAAACGAGAAATTCAGAGGAGACATGACTTTTTTTCCTTCACACAAACACATGCCTTTTTCTCTTCACATAAGTACATGCACACCGGATTTTACTCGCACATATATCATGCCCATTCAACGAGACAATGAAAGACATGAAGGAGATTAATGGCAAAAAGACGAGATATGTTTAATTCTGATATAGATGCAATATAAACTATGGCAACTATCACTAAGCTAAGCTAATGACACTATTCTAAAATGAAGGCTAATGTAATGGAGGGTGGGAATCCTGAATCCAAAATGAGAGAGTTTCCCCATGATGTTTGCTTTGCGTTTTTAAAAACGCCCCTAATTCAAGTTCTAACACTAATCCTAGATCACCAGTACCCCAATGCGCCTTGCCAACATATCATTCAGACTGTCATGAAGGAAAAAAAAAAATAAAAAAAGAAAGAAAAAGAGAGGAAAGAAAATCATGTGTGTGGAGTCTAAATAAGTTTTTTGGGAGGTGCGGTGTCAGAAATAATACACCTACCCATCTGAGTACGAACATGCTAATGAAAGCCGGATTAAGGAATAATTAGTCATAATAAATACTAAGCATCAGTAACAAGTATCTAAATGGGGCATCATGACAATAAGCACTAGTTTCACATTTACTAATACAAACACCGCTTTTCTTATAAATAACGGGATGGTCAGCACAAAATAAAACCATATCAAAAATTTCGTTTATTTTTTATTCTCGTTATTTTCTTTTTACAAACTCTACCACCCATCACATATTTTAAACGAATATTTTTATTATGGTTTATACTATTCAAAACAAAAAATCAGCTCAAGAAGTAGAAGCTGTCACTCCTTATGATGAAATGGAGTGTGACCAGGGCAACTTAGCCACTGAGGAAATGAAATTAGATGATGTTTCACCTGAAAGCAAGAACGATGTGTCTGAAGAAGGATTACTGACTTTGTTAGATGAAAGCATTGCAGTGACAAGAAAGGCATATGTAAATACACTGGTTGAAGTGAACAACGTTGTGAATGATGAAGATAACCAGCAACGTTGGAGTGAGTTGCATCTTAAAGCTATGAAATTGCGTGAGCAATTGGAAGCGATGACTAATCAGCGCAACAAGATGCAAAAGCAAGACCAGGATGAGAAGGTTGTGATCCCAGAGAATGTCCCATTGTTGCAGCTCCCTGGAGACGTTGATATCCAATTGGGCAAGATAGTGCATGAAAACATCTACCGATTTTTAACCACTTTCGAGATGATTGTAGTTAACCAAAATGGGCTTGATTTGGAAAAGCACTGGGAAGCATGTCTGATTAATGCGGTGATGCACTCCAATGCCAAAACAACATGGTACCAGCTAAGTATCATGGGTAAGAAACTTTCATGGTCGGAAGCCAAGCAGATGGTGATCAAAAGGTACAAAGGTAAACGTATGGAAGCAAAGTATTTCCAGCAATTGATGAGCATGACACCTCGTCCAGATGAAGACCCGGTAGACTTTATTGACCGATTCCGAATGCGTATGCGAGATGCTGTGGTGCCTGATTCAGCCGCATATGGCAATATCCTGTTACAAATAATGGATCGTTGTTATGGTGACTTCTCGGACAAAATTAGGCAAACCAATGCAAGTACCGGAAGTGAAGTAAGACCAAATGTGGCATTCCTGGCGGATGTGGCTCCCAGTCTGTATGAAGGTAAGAAAAGTGTTCTAGGATTTGGTGGTTCAATGAACAGTAGGAACGCTCCCCAGCCCAAGATGAATGGAAGAGGATACCCGGCTGAAGGATCCAAAGATGCTGCCCGCAGAAACAGACATAGAGGGTATTCGGACTACTACAACGGTGCTAGACAGGAAGCTGGTGGAAGAATCCGACCTACACATCGCAGACAAGAGAGAAGCCATGTATTCAAGAAGAAAGATTACACAGGTAAGTCCGAAGAAAAACAACGATGCCGTAAGGGAGGTCTGTGCTTCCACTGTAAAAACAGTTGGGTTTCAGGACACAAGTGCCAAGAATACGTGGACCACCGCAATCGGTAGGTTGGGATGCTATGGAAGGGGATTCCAAGAACGACAACATGCAATGTAAGATGACTAAAAGAAATGCTGAAGAGGCAAAGCTAGATGATGACTCATTTATTGTTCCTATTATCATAGAAAACAGTTACCTATATGCCTTGGTAGACACCGGCTCAAATTTCAGTAGTATTAGTCACAGTTTTTTGGTTAATAAAATTTTTGTTGTACAAAAGGCTGAAGGCCTCATAACTCTAGCATCGACTCCACAATTAAAAAGAATTGGTTACACAGAAATGTTGCATGTAAAATATAATGGCAAAGAACATAAACATAGATTTGAAGCTATGCAGTATGCGGATAATACGAAAAACTAATATCAATGTGCTATAGGCACTGATTTGTTTGGAAAATTGGGAATGTTCATAACAGGATTAGCTGTATCATTTAATGATAGAAATCATTTTACATTTGATGATAGCTTAAGAGTCAGACATCCCTAAGCCAGACGAGTCACCGGCGGGAACTGAATTAGATCAAAAATTATTTTTTTCTAAAATTCAGCAGAGCATCGATTTAAACCAAGCCATTAATAAAACATCATTCTGTACGATACCAGAAAGTGTAGTATCATTGAACACTCCGGAAGGACAGACATGTTACAGAAGACAGTATCCCTTAGCTGATAAGCTCATGCCATTAGTAGATGAAGCCGTAATGAATTGGCTAGACGAAGGAACGATTATTAAGGCATCTGTGAATAATCAATGGAACAGCCCATTGACACTGGCACCGAAAAAAGATGTTGATGGCAAGAAAAGTCGCAAAAGACCATGCCTGGATCCACGTCACATTAATAATCTGTTACCTGATGATAAATATCCTTTACCTTTATCAGAGATATTTTTGGAACATTAAATAATGCTAAGGTTTTTTTCAACTTTGGATTTGGAAACTGCTTTCCATCGATTTAAGATTGAACCACGGGATCAACATAAGACAGTTCACGCAAAGAGGAATACAATATATGTTCCGGGGATGCCCATTTGGACTCAAGCCATTATCATCTAAATTTCAAAGAGTCACGGCATTAATATTAGAACATATGGATTTTGATACTTCATTCATAGATGACACTGTAGTGCAGCGGTACTTTAAAAAATGGAGAAATTCAGGTACCATTTTCTCAAAATAGAAAAATCCAGTATCGAAGAGGGGAAAATATCAAAAACCAGGATGAAAGATGACCATACTATCAATTAGGGCTCACTATGTAAAATAGAGATAAATGCTGTGGCAAATATTAAGGTGACTCAAGCAAGCCAGTGCGACACTCACTTGCGTCCACTCTTTTGATTAGTCGTCTTCTTGAAACGCCGCATGTACGAAGAAGAGAAGTTCCCAGGCTTTTTTCCGGGTTTTTTTTTCGGTTTTTCTGCTCCATTCAACATCATCATGACTAAAGATGACCAACTTGATCAATTCTTTGAAAGTATGTTAATGTCAAAAGTATATTCCAATAGGATACAGAAAGAAAACATTTTTCATTGACAACGGCTCTCACCCTCTATGTATATATTCATCGTAGATATATCATATAATGATGCTCAGCAGAAACAACACGACATTTTTCACATTGTCCTTGTCGATATCAAAAGTGCTACTCAAGACGAAGAAATTCAGTGCGTTGAGAAACCACTTATGGGAGACGAGGATTTGGAATTTGTTGCCCTGTCGTATCGTTGGGGCGAAATACCCGAACAAACCGTCGACACAGAACAGGGCTACCTGGCAAACATTACATCGTTCGCTTTGCATGATTTTTACGGTCTTTGCAAGATGATGATCCAGGAACCTGATTTGAAGGACATGAAGTATGTGTGGGTGGATGCCATTTGTATCGATCAGGCGAATCCAGTCAAAAGAAAAGCGACCATTCATCAAATGACCACTATTTATGAACGTGCCAATTATATAGTGGCTGTCCCTGATCTCCATCGGCAGCATCTGGTAAACATCAATGCCAATGGCACTCAAGTTAATGATTATACTTTGCGGGAAGCAACCTACTTCTACCACCTGATTCACGGTCACGCGGATCAACTTGCTAAGATGGACGAAGAATGGTTCGATCAAAACGGTGTACCTGAAAACCAACATATAAGGCAAATGCTTTCAAAATACACGGGTCGTTTCGCAGATCATATTATGGCATATAAGCTCCATGATGGTTCAGACTATCTAAGCCGAGACATATTGAAAGATATTTGGACAGCGTCTTGTTTGAGCTATCATGTGCCTAAGCAAGGGAGCGGTATTTGGGATTGGAATAAGCAAAATGTGATCGACCGCCATGATACCAATTGCCTGAAGTGCGTGGATCATGATGATCCATTTGCTATTCTAAATGACTTGCCCATCCATCCCAATGAATTATCGGACGAAAATAAATCAAGTCTCGTTTATCATGTTCATGCTGTGCTGAAACAAGTCAAGCACGATGAATGGAAACGCTGCATCGCAAAAAGAAGTCAATTTATCGAACAAAAAATGGGATTTTTAACGGATCTCGTAAAGGATTGGTCATCTCGTGTATGGGTTATCAGTGAATACAATATTGCAAAAAATCAAAAATCAAAAAAAATGAAATATTGGTTTACTCACCTCAATAGTTTGTGTCATGGACCATCTGATGAGCAATATTTATTTTTTGAATTTGATTTTGAGAACCATTCAGTAATGTTCCCTGATACAAGTGAAGCCAGCGACATCTGCATGATGAAGCATGCGTCATCTTTTCATGCATTAACTGCCAAATTGAATTTTACCTACCAAATATTTCATGATACCATGGCCCGTCAACTTGCTCAAAAATCGTTTCTTGCCATGATGTTACAATCCATGGCCAGCAAACACGAGGATCGCTTTTACGCCATCTTGCCAATATCCAAATATAAAAACGAAATAATGAACAAAAAAAAAGCCATGAATGATATCGATAGTCTCATTAAGGTCAAGTTGAAGCTATTTGACATGATGGACACCGAGGACAAGTTGGCCCTGTTATTTTTGACAGCTTCAACAAGCGGCTCTCCAGCAAACGGTGCGATGGCCTTACCGACATTTGCCACATTGCCACTTCTTTGGGCGGTCACTACAATGCGAAACGGTTTAATCTTAGCTGACGATGATATAACAGGGTGTAACTTTGACGAACATTCAACAGCGACCCTGCAGTTAAGTCATCCGTCACCCGGCAGCAACCATCGACTCCATTTTAAACCCATCACGTTCTCTGTGTGTGACGCTGCTTTGGATGTGAACGATGCTTTTGAAAGAAATAAACGACTCTGCCGCCGTGTTTTCAAAAAAGCATGCCATGAGAAGATGTGTCTCGTCCTCATCCCTCATTGCTGTGGACCCACTTTACGACCCGATCATCGTTGTCTAAAATCAATGGACGATTCGAGGAAGTTGACGTTGTATGGTAGTTTCGAAGTAAATCAATGGATCCTTGTCCCATACGATGGAAAATATACCTTCAAAAGTGTGGACACCAAGATGGCTAATGCTTATACTGGTCGACATGGTGTAGGTTTTAATATTTATTAAAAAAATAATAAACCACATCCTCTTTTTGGTAGCCATCACGTACGAAACGGCATACAGCAAGTATGCTTGTTTTTTTTTTTTTGCTCGATATTATGGTTAGATTGTACTGTACTGTACTGTACACCCTTGATTTAATAATTAATATGTAGTAACAACTAGCTGATGCTTCTCTCCAAATATAAACGGATTTTTATAGAAGAATGATGCTTCGACGGTTGATTTCGAAGAACAACCCTACCATGTCCTATAGTTACCGCAAGAAAAAAATAAAAAAAAGGGAGAGAGAGAGAGAGATGCTGCTGCACATACATTGGATCATTCAGTATAATTCAAAACATCACTTTTTATTGATAAAAGAAGATATAATTATGGGGAGGCGGAGGTGAACTATTACTAAAGCTGCAAGTGGTATAATGGAAAAAGACCAATAACCAATTTTAAAAAGGCAAGATATAACCAATACTATGTATGATTGAAGAATCCATTCTAACTAATACATCATGCGTAACTGAAGGAACACCGAAGAATCAAGCGGGCGATTTTTTTCTTTGACAATTGATAGACTGTTCCCTTGAAGGAAAGAGCATGTGCTGAATTATTGCCCGATTCCATTTCTATTGTCCAATGCAACCGTATTTGTGTGTAATAATCTTGCAGAAAAAGATGACTAGGATCAATGGTATCCAATATATAAATATATATTTTATTGAAGATATAAAAAATGTAAAGTAAACATCAAGCTAATCTAATGACTGATTCCATTGCTCTAATACGATGATAGTTAATCTAATGGTGGTTGGGGAATTTCGATTTCAAAATGAAAGGGCTTCCCCATGCAAGTTTGTATTGCATTTTTCAAAATGCCCCTAATTCAATTTCTAATACTAGCCCAAGATCCCCAGAATCTCATAAAAGTCGCCAATGTAAATGATGTTTTGAAAAAAAAACAAGGAAAGGGAAGAAAAAGAGAAACATCTGAAAAGTGGGAGGAATTCATGTGGGTCGGAGCGTGAATATTCCACAACTTCGCCATTTCATCTGGTGCCCCCTCATCGAAAATTGAGCAAGTACTGTAACCAACAAAGGAAACCAGATGGCTGGATTTATCTATAATGTAGGAGATTGAACTATTCTGAGAAGAAGAAAAAGAGTTCGTATGACATACACTTCGTGTCACTTCCTGTTCCTCTTTTTGTTGCACTGGACGTATGAAGACTCTTGTGAGGGTATTTTGGGATCCCCCAGTCCTCTCCCTCCCTCAAACAGCATATATTAGTGTGAGAAATGATCATTCACTTCCCCTCGAGTTTCTTTTCTTCTTTTGCTTTGTTATGACGAAAGAGAACCCCATTGGGATGGATACTAATGATTTTTTGCTTGTACCTGTCTATAGAAGATTTACCTTGTGATAATCTTCAGCAGCGACAACAACAGCAAATCCCATTTTATATTGTCCTTGTCGATATCGATTGGGCCGCGATACGTAACGAAATCTGGTGTATCAAAACGCCACTCAGTTCGGATCTGAACTATGTGACATTATCATATCGTTGGGGCGAGGTTCAAAAGACAATGATTAATACGGGAGTAGGCTACACAGCAACAGTTACATCGTTTGATTTGGAAGTTTTTTTTTCACCTTTGCTACACCATGGCGTTTGAGTCTGATTTAGGGACCGTGGACTATGTGTGGGTGGATGCGATTTGTGTGGATCAAACTAACTATGAATAACACAAAGTCACTGTTCATCAAATGACCAATATCTATCGTTACGCCAATTTCATGGTGGTGCCAGATTTTTACCAGCATTACCTGAAGAGTATATCAACTAATAATATTGAAATCATGAAAGGTTCGCATCAGTACGATAAAGACATTTACTACCTTATTCAAGGAAATGCCACTAACCTGGCCAGATTGGATGATTATTGGCTCGACAAGTTTGGTATGCCCAGAGATCCGGCACTGAGATAGCTTTTGACGCAACACACAGATTGTTTTACAAAAGGTTTGATGGAATATAGAGAGCATTTTTTGCGCTACGATCCCCAGCAGGTACTTGACCACATCTTTGAAACCAGCCAGGCGTCTAACAAGACATCTGACCAGGATTCAGTCTATTCATTCATAAATTATGCATATCTGGGGGACGGTATAAATAAAGCATGTGGGTCTCTTGGCGGTGTCGAACGCGCCTTACATATTATCCCAGTGGCTCAATAAACAAAAACGTCCTTTTTATCTACACACATACACACAAAACAGTCAATAAGGCACTGGAATTCCTGTGAAAGAAGACTGGTGGGGAGACAGAAAAACGAAATATGGTTTATTTATATGAAGATATAAAACTAGGATAATTAATACTAAAATAAGCGACTAAAAAGTTTTCCATTTAATATTCTAAGATGAAGGCTAATCTAATGGATGTGGGTGCCACGTCCCTAAATTTCAAATTGAAAAGGGTTTCCCCATGCATGTAGGTATTGCATTTTGTGAAAAAGCCCCTGATTCACATTCTAACCTCTAATCCAAGATCAACAGTAACTCAATTTGAAGATGTTGACCTAAAAAGAAAAAAAAAAAAGGCAAGCGAAATAAAAAAAGAAGAAAGGGTAAATAAAATAAAAAAGCCAATCGCGGTGTGAATTCTCCAACCAGTTCCCCCTTTTTTTTTGAGCCCACACGTCGCCATTATTCAAAAAAAGAGGGAGGTTAGAAGTTATTTATTTTACAAGCTGAATTAGGCATAACCCGGGGTTTGAAACTATCGGGTGCCTTCCTTTTTTTTTGCATGAAATTGAGCGTATAAAAATATTAAAGTTTTTGAAGAGTGTGGGAAAGATATGTCAAACTAAGAAAAAAAAGAAAAAGAAAAAGATGACTACAACAAATTATTATCAGTGATAAAGTTTATTAACCTTTGACACGGAAAGCCGATATCGAAAAACTTGAAGAGGTTCAGCGATACAAGGATGTATTGAACGTCTTGAGGTGCTTGAATGTTGGTAATCACAGGATCCTATTTCACGCGGTAAATACAGATGTTTGCAGGCATGGCTGATTTCCTATTCACAGACAATCGCCAGTTGCTTCACAAAAAGTCTTTTTTCCACAATCTTCCTCCCACTAGAATAAGGAGGCGTACCACCTGCTTGGTCGTTCAAGCGTTAGCAAAAGAATGTGTTCTTGATCAATTATTTTTTATTTTATTCGAAAAAAAAACTTCTTAGTATGCTTACTTTTACAAAGTATTTGCCGTACAAAGGGTAACAGGAACTTTGACAGATACTCCATATCCTATCAAACGAAAATTCAAGGGGGGGAGGAGAGCGGCGATTCAAATGAACAAAAAACTATACCGTCAGTCGATTCAGGGGACGACGTGGAGGGAGAGGATTTTCTATATTTTCGTATGTTTGCTACAGAAAAAAAGGGAGTAGTATATTTATTTATTCTACCGTACAGAGTGATGAGCTTCATGAATGATCTACTTATATCCCCACTTTTTTTTTTTTTTGGCAAAAAAAAAAAAAAAAAACAATAACAAAAGGTGAATGATAAAAAAAGAAAAGTAGTCGTTTTCAATCCATTCTACCATTCATAGATAAATCATTCATACACAAAGTAGTTAAAAAAGGTATGTATATGTATATCACCAAAAAAAAGCAACAGAAAAAAGAGAAAGTACAATTGTATCAAAGTACCAGTAGTAAGCCCCCTTATAATTTAGTGTTATGCCATTAGTCTTTATCCACACCCCCTTAGCCCCAGCCCGCTTTTTTTTTTTTGGAACATCTAAGAGCAGTCCACAAAAACCTCCCATTTCCCCTCACTCTTTTGCTTTTCCTTTTTTTTTTTTTTCTCTTTTTTTTACTATAACATGGTACGGGTACTATTTCTTTTTCTTATTGTACTCTTCACCACGACATCCACCCTACATGGATCACCTTTGAGTACCGTCGCAAATAAGGATGCCAAAATTGTCGGTGGCAAACCAGTACCTTCCGACCAGTTTCCATGGGAACTCTCGATTGGCCTTGCCAAGAATCAGAGGGGCAATGCTGCCCAGCGACAACAAGCACAACCTTTATACAAGGAAAGCACACATCATTGTGATGGTGTGTTGCTCAGCCCCGAATGGGTCATGACCGCCGGGCATTGTGGCGTGGATGAAAATACACACCAGCCGCTCCAGCCCAAGGATTTGTTAGTGGGGTTCCAAAGTAAAGATTTGGATCAAGTATATGATCATGGCCGCTTACCTGTGGCGGAAGTCATCGTTCACCCACAACATCGCCATGGTGTATCGACGTCGCCTAACGATATTACCCTTTTACGACTCGCCACACCCTTTCCTAATCAGCAAGGCATAAACACAGGCTCCACGGCGACGGGTGGGGCATCGGCGTATGCGTGCCTTCCTCAACCCTCACGTGCCAGCCCCCATTACACGGGCAAACTCACCAGTATCGGCTTTGGAAATACCCATGCCCTGTACTATGATTTGTCCGGCAGCAAGATCGTCAGTGGGATTCAACCATCGAGGTATCTGAAAGAAATCGATGTCATGGATATCTCCGACCAGTCCGCCACAAACCAACGCTCGATTTACTGCCGCGGACGTCCCGATTTGATTTGCATCACGGCTCTCCAGGATCCCGATTCAACGTGCCAGGGAGATAGTGGTGGCTCGTTGATCTACCAGGGCAACTTGGTGATTGGCATCACTAGTTTTGGCGATAACAAAAACTACGATGCCACACGCCAAGTCACATGTATTGGCGACACCGCTTATACCCGGCTTTCTATGCAGACCGAGTGGATCAGGTCGCATGTCCCGTCCGTCTGCTTACGATAAATAAAATTGTTTTTTTTTTTTTTTACGACAATAAAAAATGGTGGATCATATCTGTTCAGCCTCTCCGAAACGACTTTTTGATACTTATAATATATACATACTCAACAAGAGACAAGAAAAAAAAAATAGCAGTGGATATTTCTTTTTTTTATTATTATTAAAAATGATAAATATATAATATGCTAGATGGGGGATATATAAATAAATACAAACTAATATACAAAAAAAATAAAACGGGGAGGAGCTATCTATCTAAAACCACAAAAGAAATTTCAAGAAGAGGAAGGGCCATCGTCTTGTTCCAAATACGTCATCCATTCCGCGCTTTTTGCCGCCATGACATCCAAATGACGCTGCACCTTGGCAATATCGTCCATGACCAACGCATTATTCTGGGAAATCGACTTGGTCAACTATGATCAATAAAAGAAAAAAAGAAATATCAATGCAAAGCCACTAATTTTTTTTGGGGGGGAGGGGGAAGATACACCTACCTCTTTTTCTTCTGAATGATTGCGTTCCATAAGTTTTGTCTTTTCCTTCCATTGAGCCACTTTATTCACCAAGGTGGCGTTCCGTTTCCTGGAGGTCTCCACTTGATCAGCCAACGTGAGATCATTTTCAGCTTGCATTACGTCGATGTCACACGTCAATTGTTTACATTCATCTGCCATTTGCGCCAATTGGTCCAAAGTTGCATTGATGCGATCTTCATAGTACATGCGCTGTGAATCCAATTGAGATGTGAGTAGATATGAGTATTCCAACGCCATGGCATTCCATTTACCCTATTATTATTTTTTAATAATAATAAGAAGAGTTGAGTGACGAGAAAAAGTATCCCTCCCATTCCCTTTTTTTTTTTTTTTTTTTTTTTTTTTTACCTGCGCCATCTCAGAAACCAATCCATTTCTCTCTGGTTGTTGTTGTTGGATAGGATTGGGTAATTCGACGATTTTCCCATCAACGACATTTTGAATCAAGCGATGGACATAGTTATCACCGGCATAATCCCAAACACGTTGTGAGTCGATTTCAAGTGCATACAAATGATGGGTATCAGTGTAATGAGCCAAGGCATGAGCTTCGTGTTGTTGGCCACATCCGATTTCTCCACACACCAAACAAATCCATAAATGATCCTTGCATCCACACACGTGGCATTGGTTGGTGAACTCGTCTTGGTGAAAGAACCCGCCTAAAGAGGGATGATCCGCGTTGTCACGACTGCTGACGCCAATGAGCTGTGATAAACGTGGTGGTGGAGGGGATGGCGATCGGGATGAAATGTCATTGGTGGCGGGTTTCTGTGAATATCTACAAACAGGACAGCTAAACGCCAAAAAAAAAAAAAGGATGAGTGATGAGTATTTATTAAAAAAAAACAAAAGAGGTTACCTTCCGTCACCCCATTGGCTTAGGCAATGAACATGAAAAGTATGTTGACATAAAGTGGTCAATAGGCCCGTCAGTGCTTCGTCCATTGGATCCAAACATACCGGACAATTATGCCCTGTGTCATCATTATCATACTCCAGTGAGAATCGGCTCGTATCACCAAGTGTACCATCCATGATACTGATTGTTTTGATATAGACCACTTGACACACTTGATCCTACCCCCATTGTGCCATTGAAATAGAATTTGGTTGGATGCGTTCCGTTTTTCTAAATATTATTGTGGTCTTAATGAGACTTACTTCCATAGAACTAAATTTCCGTTGGTTGTATTGCTTGTAATAATCATGACCCACTTTTTCGTCCCTGAAAGTCATTAATACAATATATGTGTGCGGTGTACCATCACTACCACACCCCCCCCAAAAAAAAAAAAAAAAAAAAAAAAGAAATGAGTTATCGTTTCGTCCTGTTGGCATTCGACTGTAGTAGTTTACCAAAGCACACGGTAATGACGAACAAAAGAATCCACCGGACCCACGAAATTTAGGAAATCCGGAATAGACATGTACGAAGGAATGGAAAATGTGCATAATGTCGTGCTTGGACTGAATCCCGCCGCTGCTGTTGCTGATGCTGATGATGACCGACGCTGCGTGCTTGCGCTGATGAAATCCTTGTATGATTTATATATCGACAAGATGGCTTGGTTTGGAGAATTGTTGTTGTTGTTGTTTTCATGATCGGGCGACTTGAGCACGCCAATCGGTGGCCCTCTTGATCCATCGTCTTTTGGTAGCATGAGGGAAAGGCCAAAAAAAAAAAAAAAAAAAAAAAAAAAAAAAAAAAGAAAAGAGACGAATGACTTTTCCGTTCCCGTTGCGCACACACACACACACGCATTCATGATCACGCAGGTCAGGTTGAGTCCCCGAAAGAGCATCTGCCCAATTCTCAAATGAAAACACCGCCCCATATACAGAACGAATGGTACATCTACAGTGTTTCCGGTCGCATATTTTGAAATCGGTGTCGCGCATAAAAAAAAAAAAAAGAGAGATGTCATGTTTGCACCAAAAGGATGCCAGGAATTTTCAAAAGTCATCCTGTCTTATTTTTGATGCTGACTTGTCGTTCCCTCTTGTCTCTAGAGACTTACCCTTTTAAAACGTTCGCGATATTCCGCAGTTTTCAACGAGAAGACCAAATTCAAAGACAAAAAATAGAGAATACTCTATAGCTTTTTTATAATAAGACGTCTCATGCTTTAATTGAGTCATCATCTTCCTACTTTACGTTCTACTTTATTTCTAACAAGCAAATATTTTATTATTAATTTTGGTAAATCAAATCTATTCGAATAAACTGCAGTCAAGATAGTTCTATTGCATACAATAATTCAAACTATGTATCATGAAGAAGAAAGAAAGGGAGGAAGGGGGGAGTAAAAAGGTGTAGGGGATCATTAATTATGGACGTGATAATAGGATATACTATTGATGGGCTGCGCTAAGGTAGATATCTCATAAATAGTAGAATCATTTGATCGCCGGTATGTCCTCGTTGAGGTCTTCTAATTTTTCTGGATCTTGTAGTAACTCGCAACAATCATAAATCTTGACCGTGTTGTCAAATGGCAAGTGACCGACTATAATCTTGTAAATATTCTCATTGTCGCTATAAAAAAAAAAAGAAAAAAAAAAAGATTCAGTAATCTATTTCCATCAAACTTGTTTTTACAACATTACCGTAAAAAAGTCTCCAAATATTTATCACTAGTTGACAAATCTGCATAACCAAGAACAACCAAGTAAATATTCTTATTTCGGCCGATGTAATTAAGCATATCTAAAAAGTTGAATGGTTAGAATCAAGGTAAAATTCATAAATGACTTTATTTTTTATTTTTTTACCTTGAGTGTCACCATCGACATCCAGTTGATTCAAAAGATCATTTTTTAGCAGATCCCTTTCTACCATCAGTTCATTGGCATTGGTACTAGGGGAAACGAAAACCTTGTCGATTAATGATCTTATTCTTCATTTGTTTTCCATTTCTTGTAACGATCGAATACGTGATTCAGTGCTTTCATTACTTTTAGACTTTCTTGCATAGCCTACAAGGTTGTATCCATCCTCCTTGAGATTTTCAATAAACAGCTGATAGTGAGGCAAATAATCCAGTATCTTTTTTTGCTATATCATCAGAAAATCGGATTAGCACAGATAAATAATATTTAAAAAAAATCATTGCCTTACCAATATACTGTTCCTTTGCCACAAACACTGAGCGTCCGCTGATTTTCCCACTTTTTACCAAGTCTCCTTTTCGAGGGAAGAGTTGCGGAGTCCACTTGGCTTGTACACCATCTGGTAAAAGAAAGAAGAGACGGTCTTTTCGTCAGATAAATCGCTATATCTCCAAACCACTGAAAGCACCACCAGGAGTGGAGCCTGCGGCTTAATTTGACTCAACACGGGGGGGTATGTCGCCGTTGGTTAAAGATTTGCGTTCATAGATTTCTAGCATTCATTGGATCTCAGGGCAAGTAGACCATGTTGAGGAATTGAATAACCTGGGCATGATTAACTACAATAAAAGAAAACAAAGATTAGATATCTTAAGAACTGCGAGCGATCATCCATCATTACCAAATTGAACTTCATATTCCTTTTCTTGATGATCATGAGTACATGTAATGCCTGTTGGATACAAATGATAACAAAATGGTCGGCCGTTAATAGCAGTAACACTCGCCAAAATAGATTCGGTGGGATTGTCCAAATAACATGATTTTTTTTTTTTTTTTTTTTTTTCACCTTGAGTATCGCCATCGACATCCAGGTTTTAAATGAGAGGCATTTTCAAAAACGCAAAACAAACATCCTATTCATTTTGGATTCGTGATTTCCAACCTCCATTAGATTAGCCTTCATCTTAGACTAGTTAAACACGCCTTGTCTTCTTACCATTCATCGCTTTCATGCGTTTCATTGTCTCCTTGAATGGGCATGAGTAAAAATCGAAGTGTGTGTTGTGTGTGTCTGTAGAAAAGCATGTGGTGTTTGTGTAAAAAAAAAAAAAAAAAAAAAAAAAGTCGGTTAGTGTTAATACTAATTACTCTGGGGGGTTTATATACTGGTAAGTCAAGAGGAAAAAAAATTGCCGCAATTTGATCTAAAAATCTTTTTAGGGTCACTTGGTTATATTGATAGGATCTCTGCCTTTCCCTACGCTTATTCTTTTTTTTTATCATTTTTTATCTTCTGTTTCGTTTGGATTTTATTTATCAGTGGCTCCCGATTGGGTATTTTATTTTTTACATGGTTTTCATTTTATTTTATCAACTCAAATACCATACCTCTCAATGATGAAATTGGTCTTGTGTGCTACGATGGTCCTGTGGTAGCTATCAAGAATGTTACTCGCTAGTACGTCACTGATAAAAAAAAAAAAAATGTAAAGGTGAATGCGCAGACTATCATGATTAAACTAACACCGTTTATTACTTCTGACACTTTTCGGTACGGTTAGGCACAATGTTTCTTACTGTCGTGTCTGTAGTGCCAACCAGGTCACCACATTATTGGAGAAGTAATGTTGCTCTTAGTCTTCTTCATGTCATGTATATAGTTTCCGTTTTACAGTCGTCCCTTTTAGGTTAGTATTGACCATTCTTCATAGCTCCCTCTAGTCTCCCTCATGCTACCTCCATTAGATCCTCCCCTTTTATTATAATGAATGTTCACTTTTAGTTTAGTAATTATCCAATATGCTTCAAATAAAATGTCATTTTTATTCATTATACTCTGATCGCATCAGATATATTAAGCAAAGTCTTTATTTCGGCGTGCTTTTGTGAGTGTTCCCTACCATACACCTGCTTTCTAGGTCGTCCCCTCCTCCCCCTTTTTCTCTCTGACCACCTTTTCTCCCAGAGCCCTAATGACTGATCGACAGCCGAAAGCCACATAATATCAAATACGGTCTTCTATCAATGAACGTTGGTAATGCGGCGAGTGTGGCCATCACTGTATTATACAGTAACATTTCGCTCTTTGACTAGCATACTGTAGCGCACGAATTTTTAAGGACCGCTCCACCGTGCATACTAATGCACTAAAGCGATCCTTCTGCTGCTATAAGGCACTCCTCCTTAAGCTACTAAATTGAGGTATTTTTAGGTCACTAAAGAAGTCACTGTTTCTGTTTTACCTTTCAGACCAATTTGCTAGGACTTGTGCTTTCAGCGTAGCCTCGTCAGTTAACAATGAAACTCATAGTCTAGTCCTGCTTTATGTCGGCTGTGCCTCGACTATTGACATGCGCGTGCGGACGTGAATTTTCTATTATTGGGTCTTCCACAATGTACCATTTATCCCAAAGACATTAAAGCTCATCCTGTCAATCTTTTTTTCCACTTGATCTGCACAGAGCACAGTCGCCTATATCACGTAGTGACTTGAGACATATGCAATATGTAAGACTATTTAAAAGGTTAGTTATTTATTGTATCGGATCTCATATCACATATCTTCACACAGTTCAGTACTGAGTAAATCATTTAATCCTCACATTCTTGCAAATTTATGCACTTCTGTCTTTTTTGCTCAGTCCGCTATGATATTGGCAACCAAGGTTTTTTTTTACTTTTGTTTTTTTTTAAAAAAAAAAAAGAAAAAGAAAAAATGAAGTCTACTTGGATTATGCATGGATCTTGCGATTTTCGTTGGTTGGTGATTTTGACTTTGTCAAGTGCAAACCAAAGATCATCTTCTACTGGTGTTTTTTTTCCAGCATATGACACCTACTCCTTATCTTTCTCATACTGCATACATAACATACCGCCCGTTTCAGTGCAACAGTTTACCTGAGCCAGGTACATGATTTAATACAATGTATGATCATCTGTGAACCTATGATGTACTGTTTACGTATGTCCCACTGCAGAACCGGGTTTATACATTCTGTGATCGTTAATTATTATTTATTATATTTATTTATTATTATCATTTTTATTATCATTATTATTATTTCTTATTATTTTTGGGCAAGGCTCAGTCGGATGGGTCTCATGAACATGGGACATTATAGAACCAAGGTGGAATTTCTGGATCTTCTTTTGCACTATACATGTGAATCTAACAATTAAACAAATCCCATTGTTTATTGTGATGTATTGTTTTGGAATAAAACTAATTTATATAACGTACTGTACCAGGAAAAAAAATAAATAAAGAACACAATTATCATTATGAAAATCACACATTAAAAAAAAAAAATGGCAATTTGAGTTGGATCGACGAATGACAGGTAAGGGACGTCTTTTTGCGATCCTGTGAGTCTTATGTATGATTTTCATTCATTTCACCAAGACATGATATATATAAGAAAAGGGGATCTTTGCCCATTATAGAAAGTCTCAATATCTAGGATCTACATAGGCTGCAGATAGAGTACGTCTGTAATTAATTACTGTAAAACAGGATTGTATTCAGTAGGATAACAATACTGATATCATTAGACATAATAATGATGCTATAAAATAACAAACAAATCCAAAATTCATTATGTTTTGAACCCACCTTACCCACAAAGATGATATCATCAAAAAAGAAAAAGAAAAAAGAGTATATATAAAATAAAA
The DNA here is from genome assembly GCA_002105175.1 of Absidia repens. Lineage (NCBI taxonomy): Eukaryota > Fungi > Mucoromycota > Mucoromycetes > Mucorales > Cunninghamellaceae > Absidia > Absidia repens. The sequence continues at coordinate 277,657 of MCGE01000021.1, forward strand.
AAAGTATATTATTAGAATAAACATGTGGTTCTTGCCGTATAGGGAGTGAGGTAACACACAACCCAAAACCAACCAACAAACAAATCATTCTTTATTAGTTAGTAGTACCAACTTCGTGTATGATGAGTAGGGACCGCGGTCAATTCATTTTGAATTTCTTTAGCAAGATCCCATATATAAAAATCGATCAAAATAGCATTGATATGCGTGTCTGGCATGACTTGTTGTATCCGTTGACGAACCAGCTCCACTGCCCAAATAGAATTACCACGGATTTCTATTTCTTCTTGACTGCCGGATAATAAATCTTCGCCTTGGATCAACCTTGTTTTTAATGTTGTGTTATATTCCAATAAGCCTAAATGATACAATGCCTATCACCGCCAAGGGAAAAAAAAAAAAAAAAAAAAAGTCGATCGTGGGGGAGTGTGAGAACAAGGCCGTCTGGGCTATTTTTTCGTTTTTTTTATACCTGAGGCACCCTAAAAGAAGAAATATTTGATTAAGTCTTCGTGCAAATGCGGATGCAGATAAAGTTTGTCATTTCATACCTATAATCAGCAAACATCGTGATGGTATCAATATCATCGAATCGACCATATGAAATACCATCAAAACAAGCCCTACTCATTAAAAAAAAAAAAAGAAAGAAGGAAGTAGCGTCATTTTCTGGTCGTTATTTGGGACTCTTCTAAAATATATATGTCTATACCAAAGATCGGCCACCATGATTTGAGCCCGTTTTAATATATAAACTATAAAGTAGTAATGTATGTGTGAGCATGCAAAGTGTTAAGTCAGTTTCACGCTTGATACCTTGTCTATCCCGAAAAGTATGAATATCACGAAATGAAGGGAAATACGTAAGAAGCAAATCAATCAATTGTTGTGCCGAATACTTGGCTTGAGCAATACAATTCACAAATGACCCATCAAAATGCTATGGAGAAAAAAAAAATAAGAGTCAGCAAGTCGGGTTCTCGTTTTTTCGGGAAGTGTATACCTTGCATAACATTTGGCCTGCTTCTTTCATTAACATCACACGTTCCTTTAACATGGGTACTTGTTCCTTGGTATCTGATCGAAAGATATGCGCCAAAGCTTCATCGGATGCTTCAGCAAGATACTTGCCACTCGTTATAGGGATACCTTCATCCAAAGCTTCACACAACAGAAAAATAAAAATAAAAATAAAATGAGCGGAGTTTTTTCAAACCAGTGGCGATGCTATCTTATCTATATTTCTTACCTCGATTGATGGCAGCACACAGAGACCAGTAACCTGTATAAGCAACACCTTGGTATGTTACCGCGTACCGATCAGGGTGTGCCGTGCTTCGATCGGCATGATCCAAATCACTCCAAAATGAAAAATTCAATAAATCCACCAAGAAAATCCTGCAGCAAAAAATTAAAATTAAAAAAAAAAATGAGTGAATTCCTAATGAAAAAATTACAGACGAAACCCTTACCAGTCGACAGTAGACGTGTCTAGACATTTGGGGTTCAACGGGTGCTGGTTCCAGGTCTTTGTACTATATTTTCGGTGTTCCATACTTTTCAATATCTATACATAACATAGGGTAAGAGTTTGTTCAACTATCTGAACTATGCGACTGACTGTTTTGCCTTACCCGTTCCGTGGCCTGGTCAATATGATTATAAGGAATCGACACATAGTCACTATGCTACGGAAATAAAAATAAAAGTATAAATACATACATATATGGCAGGACAAGGGACAGAAAAAAAAAGTACTACCTCAGCAATAAACTTGGCGCTGTCTAACACGCGATCTGTCATGGCAACGGGAATGGACATGTCAGCTGGGGAGTACAAAAAAAAAAAGAGAGACGGGACGGGATATAGATATTGTATACTACTAGTACCCCTCTTTCTCTCCGTCAAAAAAAAGGCAGCGTGCGTGAGAGGAAAAAAAAAAAAGACAGGGAACGAGAGCTACGTACATGTGTGAGTGTACACAAGGAAAAAAAAAAAAAAAAAAAAAAAGAGTGACTACTGTTCCCAGGGATTTGGAATACAGCCAGTCCAGTTTGTTCAAGCAGATCGGATCCCTTTGGGATCTTTTAGCCGGAACACCCAAAAAAAAAAACATTTACCCATGTGCACAGCCAACATATCTATTTGTTTGCCAATCGCTAAATTCGCTTAAAATGATAGGAATGATGACAATGAGCATAATGGGTGGATCCTCATCATCATCATCTTGTTACTTGAATCCCCGCCTTTGGTAAATGGCAATGTGAGCAAAAGAAAAAAGGGCGAAGTTTGGGGACAATCAGAATATATAATAGCTCCGCTCTTTTTTTGATATCATAAGATGGGATCATCATCATCATCATCATCATCATAAATTTATTATCATCAGGAACGAAACCAAAACGATAGACACAATAATGTTTCAAGTCTAGACTGAAAAAGGTGTGGATTCTATTTTCCATTTTTGAACCTGTTTTTTAAAAAATGTGTATGTGCTTTGGCTGTGGAAAACGAGATAAAATCGAAATCTCTCTTTTTTTTCGAATTTAGTGCGTACGTGCGTGAGTGTGTGATTGACACTATTTTAATGTTACAAAGGCTATTACATAAAAGAATCTATATGCTGATCGTCTCTTTCTTGATTCATTGCCACCTCCTTTATTGTTCAATTCTCCTTATATTTTTCATTGATTTCAGGCACCAGCTTTTTTTGTTAAAAAGTAAATCCGGCTTGAGCTTTGTAAAAAAAAAAAAAATCCCTCATTCAGTCATTCGCTCAATTCCCACTTAAGGGTGTGGGCTCGCCCAATTGAATACCCGGCCTATTTCGTAGAGATCACAAGGACAAGCGTTTTCTTCTTTACGGTAGATGCCGAAGGTTTCATCGTTTCCCTTTTCATTATTATTTATTATCATAATTGGTACAACCTTGATTTCTACATTGGGCCTAGTTACCTCCCTGGTGACACAAAAGCGGCATTTCAAAACCCTTTTTTTATTTTACTGCTTTAAAAAACTCAATAAATAAAATCCCATTCTTGTTCTATTTTCTTCTTGTTCTTTTTTTTTTTTAGTTTTACAAAAACAAAAATCTTTTTTTTTTCTTTCCCTCTTTTTAATTTCACGTCCCACCTCCTCCCTCCTCTTCCTTCCCCCTTCTTCTTTTCTCAACCATACTCTTTCAACATCCTTATCTCTCTCTTTCTCCTAGGTGAGAAGTCTTAGTCTTTTTATCATGTCTGAAGATCATACAAAGGTTGAAGTGATCACCACCACGACCACCACTACCAATACCTCTGATGAACATATCAAGCGTGAAGTCCCTGCCGACACAGAGGCTCCTCGCGTTCAGCAACAACACCAACATGTCAAGGGCGATTTGAATACTTTATCTGTAGAAGAGTTGTATGATAAGGAAAAGGTTGATCTGTCTACTATGGATCATGCTGATTGTATGGTGCTTTTAAAGTAAGTGCTGATCTTTTGTATTTTTTTTTTTTTTTTTTTTTTTTTTTTTGATCATGAACTCACCATCTATCTTATCTTTTTTTTTTTTCATGGATCTATAGAACATCCAAGGATGGGTTGACTTCCGATGAAGCTGCTCGTCGTGTGGAGAAATTCGGTCATAACAAGTTGGAAACCAAGACGGTGAACCCCTTTTTGCAATTCCTGGGTTTTATGTGGAATCCTTTATCATGGGTCATGGAAATGGCCGCCATTGTCGCTATTGCTTTATCCAATGGTTTTGGTCAACCTCCTGATTATCCTGATTTCATTGGTATTGTGTTATTGTTATTGGCCAACTCGATCATTGGGTTTATGGAAGAACGTCAAGCAGGCAATGCCGTCAAGGCCCTCATGGAAGCGTTGGCTCCCGAATGTAAGGTCCGTCGTGATGGTGAATGGAAGACCATGGAAGCCGCTGAATTGGTGCCTGGTGATATCATTGCTTGTAAATTAGGTGATGTCGTACCTGCCGATGGACGTTTGATTGCTGTAAGTGACATTAAAAAAAAAAAGAGAAGCGGAGTTTTGTCATGTTTTCCCACTCATCCCCTCTTTTTTTTTTTTTTTGGGAATGGTAAATAGGCGCATGGTCAAGTCTCTATTGATCAAGCTGCATTGACTGGTGAATCATTGCCTGTAACCAAGGAAGCGGGTGATGAAGTGTTTAGTGGATCTACTGTGAAGCAAGGTGAAGCTGAAGCCGTGGTGATTGGCACTGGGTTGAACACTTTCTTTGGTCGTGCTGCCAAATTGGTGGGTGATGCTGGTGATGATGTTGGCCATCTTCAACAAATTTTGGCTGCCATTGGTAACTTTTGTCTGTGCACCATTGGTGTGTTTTTGGTGATTGTCTTGATTGTCCAATATGCTGCGTTCCATTACGATTACCGCCGTGGTATTGATAACATCCTTGTGTTGCTCATTGGTGGTATCCCCATTGCCATGCCTACTGTGTTGTCTGTGACGCTTGCCATTGGTGCCAAACAACTCGCCGAACACAAAGCCATTGTCACTCGTATTACTGCTATTGAAGAAATGGCAGCCGTCACCATCCTTTGCTCCGACAAGACTGGTACCTTGACCTTGAACAAGCTGATCGTCGATAAACCCACCATCAAGCCCTATGCCGAATTCGATGGCGATGATATCATCCGCTTGTCTGCCTACGCCTCCCGCACTGAAAACCAAGACGCCATTGATTTCTGTATCGTCAACTCGTTGCCCGATCCCTCGCAAGCCCGTGCTGGTGTCGAGGAACTGGAATTCAAGCCTTTCAACCCCGTCATCAAGCGTACCGAAATCACCTATCGCCAAGATGGCCAAGTGTTGCGTGTGACCAAGGGTATGTCCCATACCATTTTGGATCTGTGTAGCCGTGACAAGACCGAAGAACAAATCAAGGCGTTGAACGATGATGTGGATGAATTTGCTCGTCGTGGTCTCCGTGCGCTTGCTGTGGCTGTGGATGAAGTGCCCAGTGGTGATGTAGAAGGTGAAGGCCGTGGCTTCCGATTGGTAGGTCTTTTGCCTATTTATGATCCTCCTCGTTCCGATACCAAGGAAACCATTGATCGTGCCATTGCTTTGGGTGTTCAAGTCAAGATGATTACTGGTGATCAACTCGCTATTGGTAAAGAAACAGGTCGTCGACTTGGCATGGGTGACAATATGTTCTTATCCAAGACTCTCAAGGAAGGTCCTCCTGCTGGTTCTGGTTATTCGGATGTTGACCAAATGGTCTTGCAATGTGATGGTTTTGCTGGTGTCTACCCTGAACACAAGTACGAAATTGTCGAACGTCTTCAAAACTTGGGTCATATGACGGCAATGACGGGTGATGGTGTCAACGATGCCCCTGCTCTCTCCAAGGCCAATGTTGGTATTGCTGTTGCTGATGCTACCGATGCTGCCCGTTCTGCTGCCGATATTGTCTTGACGGAACCTGGGTTGTCTGTGATTATTGAAGCCATCATTGGATCGCGTCAAATCTTCCAACGTATGCGCAACTATGCTATCTACACTTGCTCTGTGACCATTCGTGTGGTCGTTGGGTTCTCCATCCTCTGCTGGGCTTTCCAATTCGACTTCCCTCCCTTCTTGGTCTTGATTCTCGCCATTCTCAATGACGGTACCATCATGACCATCTCGACCGATCGTGTCCGTCCTAGTCCTTACCCCAATAGTTGGAATCTGCGTGAAATCTTCACCTATGCTGGTGTCTATGGTCTTTATCTCACTGTGTCCACCGTGGCCTTCTTTGCCGTTGCCTTCAAGACCGACTTCTTTGCGGACAAATTCGGCGTGGACCGTTATGAGGACCCCAACCACGGCGTTTACCATTCCATTGTCTACTTGCAAGTGTCGACGATCTCTCAAGGGTTGATCTTTGTGACCCGTTCGCGTGGGTTCTTCTTCATGGAACGTCCCTCAGTCATGTTGATGTGCGCTTTCATTGTCGCTCAATTGGTTGCCACATTCATTGCTGTGTATGCCGACTGGGGCTTCACCAAGATCTACGGTTGTGGTTGGACCTGGGCTGGTAAGTTTTTTTTTTTTTTTATACCGACACTGATCTGTGTGATATGATTTGCTAAATCATTGTTATTATTATTATTATTATTTTAGGTATTGTCTGGATTTGGAACTTTGTTTGGTTTGTGCCTCTCGACTATATCAAGTTTGCCATGCAATATATCTACGAACCCAAGACTACATTGGGCGATGTCAAACCCCAACCTGGAGGTGGTTCTCGCCGTGCCTCTGCCATGTCCGGTACTTCATCTGCTCGTTACTATGCTAACCGTACCCGCTCGCTCCGCTCCATGGAACGACCCCAAAACTTCGGTCAAAAGTTGCTTGGCAAGAACAAGTTGTCATCGGATCCCAAAGAAATGCGTCGTTTCTCTTCTGCTCAAACTTCTCAAGCCGCTCAAGTGCTGAACAACTAGATTTTTTTTTTTACAACCCTATTATTTATTGATGATCATAGATAGATTTTTTTTCTTTATTATATGTAGTTTAGTTTAGTTATACACTCTCTCTCCCTTATATAATATATATATATAAATTATATATGATATATGTGATTCTATGTATGAACAATAAAGTCCTGTTTTTATTATACACTCTATGTGCATCATTCAAGATGGAAAACTTTCATGTTGTTTAAATGGTATGGGAACAAGAACTGTGAGGAATGGTTTCACTTTTGAACTTTGAATTAGACATCTGTATCTCCTTATCAAAGAGTATCCTATAAATCGAGCATCTGCATTAATCTCTAAGGAGTCCCCTACCAAACCCTGCCTGGTTTTTATTTTTTTTCTTCACTCACACATATACACACAGTGGAGGCAACGCGAACTTCATTAAGCAAGGTCAGTACCAAGCAGGTCATTGTGACGTTGCACAATATCGAAACTATTAGCGATAGTTTTATTTTTTTTGGCATATACACGTATACTCATTGACAGGACAAATGGTAGAAGGACAAGACATATTTTATTCATATGTGTATATTAAACAATTACAAACTAATACAAAGCTAAGCTAATGACGATTCTATGATATTAATCGAGGATGGAAAACTAATCTAATGTCCGAAATCCTGATTTCAAAAATGAATGGGTTTTCCATGCCTGTTTGTTCTGCATTTTTCTTAATGCCCCTGATTCACTGTCTAACCACTAATCCATGATCACCATTACCTCATTGAGGTCGCTAATGAAGATGATATGTAAAAGAAGGAGAAAACATATGAGTCGAAGTATAAAATGTTGCATAAACAATCGTATGAGATCATTAATTCAAGCAGGTAAAAAAAAAAAGTAACATAGGGATAATAAGAATAATAAGAATACTGTCTTTTTATTTACTCAAATAGATAAAAATATACAAACACACATACCCCTCTTCCCTGCCCACCCAAAAAAAAAAAAAGAAGAAGAATAAAGTAAACTAAAATGATAGACTATAAATAAATTCTAAAAGATCCTGATTACAATACAAGTGGGTATTCCCCTCCACGTGCCTCTTTTGTTTTCCAATCCATTTGCTTTTTTTTTTGTTTTTTTTTTTTTCTGTTACTATAATCGTTGTAATCGGTTGATGTCAATCACCGCTTGATCTATGACGATCTCTTTGATATAGCTAGAGCGGGGGATGGAGAATTGAGGGGATCGAGTATGACTACATCCGAAGATTTTGACCGATACCAATTGGAGGGCGCCCCATATCAACCGCCGTAGACCATCTGTGGTGATGTGTGTATTGTTGGTAAAATACACCCGAGCAAGATGGGGAAGGCACACCGAAGACATGGCGTACAAGCTGTCGTCAGTAAAGCATGAATCTTCCAAATGGAGCTCTTGGAGCTGAGGGTGAGACTTGAGAAAGGGTATAAGCGTCGCGTTGTCCACCATGTTGCAGTTGATAAGATCAAGTTTCTTCAATTGAGGCCAACAAGAGGTTGTGCTGCTGATAATATTGCTGTTGTCGCTGCTGGTATCGCTGTTACTGTCGCTGTTGCTGTCGCTGTTACTGTCGCTGTTACTATCGCTATCATTCGTGGTCAATGTTGCTGTTGCTGATGCTGATGCCTGACGAAGAAGATGATGGATTGTTCTGGATGATGGACCATATATCCTCAAACTAGTCAACAGATGGCATTTCTGGATCCCACCCGTCAACCACATGCATTCTTCTTCTTCATCATTTAAACCTGCACATTCGATTTCCAGGACTTGTAAGGAGGAGCAGGACGAGATAAGGTCGAAGACATTGGACGGTAAATCGGCGCAGTAATGCAGACGTAGGCGTTCCAATTGATGACTATACTGACCCAGGGCCCAAAACGAACAAGGTTGCGACAGCGTCGCCGCACATATTTCAAGCGATTTTAGTTGTTGACAATAACGTGGAAGGTGTTGGAAACTTGTATCGGTGACGCTGACTCGAGAGCAAATAACAAGGTGTTCCAAACAAGGCAGATAAGGAAGTAAACGTAAAAAGCGACGATCTGTCCAATAATGCCCCCGTAAACTGAGATGACGGATAAATTGTTGCGCCATCATTGTCCTCGTCGTAGCCTTGACAATACCGTAAAGGAAAAGTGCTGACGCCGTGTCGCTGTAGAGGATGGGTACATCCCATAGCAAAGGATTGATGATCATGTTGAATGACTTGCAGACAAGAGAACATTGATGAAGATCGCGTTGTTGAGATAGTTGTCGGATAATTTGTAGGACGATTTCTTTGGGCGGTTGGTGAGGTTGAAGCGCTGTAACAGTGGTGTCTTCAAGTTTGGGTTCAAAGCCGGTCTCGTTAGAGTCGCCGGGACGCTGGTAGTTATACAGTTGGTGATGTTCGGCGAAGTCGCCTAAAATGGATGAAAATACAAAGTGTGAAGTTGGCTCATCAGTTTAGACATCAGTGGTATTCCCATATCTTCTTTTTTTCTTACATACTAATAGAGTCTAGGTGTAAATCAACATCACTGTCAGAGCCGGATGGGGTAAAAACGGCCTTTGCTTTTCCTTTGCCCTAAAGAAAGAAACAAGATAGTTGCTGATATTAGTTCCCCATATGTTTAAAAAAAACAGTTTAATACCCAACTTGATGTCCCTTTCAATACCTTGATACTTGAATCAGCTTCTGTCATTTTTTCATCTTCAGTGGATAGTCGTTGAAAAGCGGCGGTGGAGGGATTGGGGCTTGTTAATCGTAATCTTTTGAATTCGGTAGTCATTTGGCGCTTTGAAGCAAACGAGAAAATAGGAACGTCGATGGGTCCTGGGGTTTTAAAAACATAAACATTTAAAATCCAGCTCATGCCCGATTTGGAACCTCAAAAACCAAAAACATCAAATTCAAATATGACAGAATAAAACGAACACACTGTATATCAGCAACATTCAACTAATATAAAGATGAGAAGTACTATTGTATTTATTGCGAGTAGATAAAACTATATAGTTATACTGGGCAGCACATTAGACATACAAAGCAGACCATGGTGCTAAATTAAAGACAAAATAATGCCGATTCGTTGGTGGTTGCCCTTTTCAAAAAAAGAAAAAAAAAGAAACCCCATCACTACAAATCACTTACAAGAAACTCGGATAACAGGAATCAGCAAGGCATTAGTACTTATAAATGAATGCGCACAAGAAGAAATAACTGTGAGCTATAAATTAATATAAAAGAGTAAACTAGTTGGTATTTTTTTTTACCTATCCACATGGTTTTGATGCACGAAAACTTCTCCCTCCCGTCTCCTCTTCCCACTGTCATCCCCTCAACAACCAGACATTGGCACAGGGTATAATATCACTAACGACGCAGCACACATACAAAAAAATAAGAAAACAACAACAAACTTTGTTCAATGACAGATATATACATACGAAGGGCAACTTTGCAAAAGGAAAGGGAGGTATGACTTTTAACAAGATTAAGGTAGTAATAATAGGTAATGGAAGGATACAAACAATAAAAAATACAAGAGGATAAAACATAGCAAATAATAAATCAACACAAAAGGTTTATTGTTCCATCTCTTGGGTTGATGGACGCGAAATTTTTCAGTTGGGATTTTTCAGATGGATGAATTAAATGTCAGTGTGCTGCCCAAGTTGTGTCGCCGATAAGTATCAATTTCATGCATTCTGCATTGACATACCGAAAAAAAAAAAGATTGAGGTAACAATCAGCTATTTAGAATTAGTGGATTAGTTTAATATAGTATAGTCTATTATTCTTATAATCAATAAAAAACAACATGATATGGACTCGATTGTTGCTTTTACGAAGTAAAGATATGAAACATATGGAGGGTATGAAACTCGTCAAGGGGCAAAGAGCTGATTGACATGCTATTGAGAAAACAATGTCAAGTTCAAGAAGTTTGATCTAGTACTCAACATGAATTTAAATCAATGGTTCAAAAATACAAATATATACTTTATTGAAGTACTGTGCAGTATAAATAAGTGTAAACGAGTATAAATTGGGTGAAGGTCAAACGCTAACCTTAATCGGTGAGGTGACGATTGTAAACAACGATCTACTGTTGAAGACAAAGCATACAATATGAGAGAGATTTGTGGAGCTAATGGTAAAAAGGATAGACACACTTTATTTAAATCATGACAAACTAAAACTAAGCTAACTTAATGATGGTTTCATGACACATCCTTTAAGATGAAATCCTAATCTAATAGTAGTTTAAATCCTACATCCAAAATGAAAGAGTTTCCCCATGTCCTTTGTTGTGCCCTTTTTCAAAACCTGCTAAATCTAACAAAAAATCCCACTCCATGACCATCAGACCCTCGGAGGACATCATTGTGAAAAAAAAAGGGAAGAAAAATGAAAAAAATTAGAAAGCACAGCTTTTATAAAATCAATTGAAATTCCGACTTTCGGTCTGAGCATTTTATGGCAGTGGGATAAAAATTGACTCGTTGGACAATATCAACAGTTTTCTATGGTGCCGCTCTTCTTCCTCCATTTCAAAAGCGAACAAAAATACATGTACATGTAATAATAATATGGTCATTATTCAAAAAAGAAAATTAGGTGCCATAATTTCTAACTGCCAATATAACAAAGCTGTACCTGTATGATTGTGGGCGCTCTCTAGCTGCATGGTAAGTCCTCTTCAAATGATAGTGAGTGATTTTGTTTGAATCCGTTCCCTTGGGCGGCGACACGTCGATCAATATAGGTCGGCGTCTCGAAGGGCGGTGCCACCGAAATTCCTACAGAATGTGACAATGTAGCTAGTAATAAACAACAATTGTTTGAATAATAATATGTAACCGCAAACGTCGAAAAAAGGGGTGAAGAATTAATTGTCAAAAAAAAGCTTAACATGTCAATGTAAAGTGCATGAAATTACCAACTATTTGCGCATTCAGACATTCAATTCATTCTTCTGAAAAATTCCAGCTAAAAAATTTCGGACGCCCCTAAACTGAAATATCTTCTCAAAGGATGGGACCAAGGAGCAGAGGAATACAAGGTTATTGACTTTTTTGCAAGACCTTTTCATAACTGTGTTAGTTAAAAAAATATATACAGGGTTATCTGAAGGGCGTACCTTGTCAAGTAATCGCTTTTTGTGTATAAGGATAACGGCATTCTTGCTGATGGCGGGTCCGTACCTAGCCACTGGTTTGCCCTTCTTTTTTGCCTTTTCTGCTGCTAATTCATCTGGGTGTGGTTTTGTTCCAGGCAAAACATATTTATAATCCATGACCGAGCAACTTGCTTCGATGGGCGAAACACAGGACGGTAGGTAACAGTACTATTTTAAAAAGAAAGAGCATGGAAATATTGCTCGTGGAAACCTTGAATGAATTTGGCTGCAAGGACAAATTCAAGGTCAGTTTTTAATCATCACAAAAGCGCATTTAGTAAAATGGTAATGCTAATGCCTGCTGCCGATCGTTCCCTTTACGTTTCGGTTAATCTATTTGGAAAAATAGAAATTAGAAATCATTTTTTATGCTGCTGGTAAATAACTATCATATGACTTGACAATCAATCACTTTATATTTGTTTACACCCTTTTTTGTATCAACCATATGGAAGCTCTGAATTTATTCCACACACACAGACACACACACTGCTTGCTTGGTGTTGGTTGCTGTGGTAGCCCATAGATATAATTTTATTGGCCAGTGGTAGAATAGATATGCTGTAGTAGTAGACTACATGGTTTATTATATATGGGATGCCTTTTCCTTCTTTGATATAAATTAAATTAATGTTGTCATTGTCACCATATATTTTATTATGTTATCAGCGCTTGTCTTCTTTTCAGCGTCCCCACCAAAAGTTGCATACACTCTGAAAAAAAAGGAGGCCGGCTAAGGTGAACAGGAAAAATGTGCGTTCTATAATGGATACGGCTGGAAACCCTGTTGATGAATCCGATGGTATACTAGTAGCAACGAACCTCTCTAACTGTGCTTGATATTGACAAATCCTAATACAACGATGACTATTTGACGTATATTGAATTCTACCATTTTTGGAAAAATCCCCTGCATATATACGGTATTTTAAGTTTCAATTGAGACGAAGTGCAATTCTTTTTGGATGATAGAAACCATGCCTTTGCCACCATCAGCATGTTTCTGACTTCTATTCCAACTCTCGGATTCCAGTAGCGGCCGTGAATGTCGTGAATTTATCTTTTTCAGTGTTCTGAATTGTTTCTTGCCCAAAATCTCCAACAATACAATTTGAATATGACTTGTACGTCAAAGTGAATCAGTGAAGTAAACAGAAGAACGAGATGAGCTATGCACAACCTATTCAGGTTGACCTTAAAGCAGATCTCAAAAGAATGAAGCCCTTGGTGCTCAAAGTGTAGAAGAATCAGTGTTTAAAACTAAAAAGGAAATATTTATTACAGTACATACAGTAATGCTATGCCAACTAACACTAAGGTAACCTAATGACACTATTCTTAAAATGAAGTCTAATATAATGACAGCATTTTTTGTTATTAAATATAATAGACAATCATGATCAATACTAAACTATACTATACTATACTACTCTATACAGAATAAATGACTGCATTTCTCAAATATTTTTCATTTCATCAAGATATATGGGGTGCGAAAAGGAGGATAAACTACATTACAATGCAACATTTCAAAAATTTGGTCGGCTTGTCCAAAGTTGCTCGGGCAGCATGTTCAAAGAGTTCGTCTACACCTTCGTTAGCCTTTGCTGAGCATTCCTAGGAGCCGAAAGAAAAAGAGTCAGTCGTACGAGTTTTTAAAAAGACACATTCTCCCATACCCAGTGTTTGTAAGCCTTGATTTCTCGAGCTACTGAAATTGCCTATGCCAAACAAGATGAGATCAAAAGTTTTACAAGTTGTTTTATATATATATATAACATCTTACCTGCTCCAATGGCACTACAGATGCATGGTCTTCACCAAACCCAGGTTCTTCGCGTAGCTCCTTCTTGAGTCCCACAAGCAGTAGCGGAACATCAGGACAATGACGTCGTACCTCGGGTACCCACTATATAACAGCATAAACTTAGATCATGATACTTATTTAACCTTTTATTACGCTTACCTTTTCCTGTATTTGTTCCAATGAGGTGAGACTATCCACTGCATAGCAAAGGCAAACAACATGTGTATCAACGTAGAAAAGCGTGCGCAAGCGATCATATTCTTCTCTACCTGTAAATGACAAAAGAGAGTGAATATTTTGTTGGTGTTTTGCCTTTTCTGCCATACCAACTGTATCGCATATTTTCACCGCCACAGGCTTATAATCCACTTGGATTGTAGAATTAAAGTCTTCATAAATTGTAGGTACAAATCTCTGCAAATAAAGGAAATTGAGTTTGACCACATGTTCTTCTATCATTCCCCCCCCCCTCCACCATCTCGTTTACCAATGGGAAGATCTTCCTTTCAAATGACGCTACAAGACATGTCTAATTGGATAAAACGAGTGAGTTTTTCAAAATGAGTTTTAATAAAAAAACCTGTAGTGAAGCAAGGACATACTCTGTTTATCCAAACAATAATGACAAAAGAAAAACACATGATGAGCATCGTCACCATGTACTAAGCTTGGGCAAAAAGCGCGCATTCAAACTTACTCTATATATGAAATATAAAAATAAAAAATGAAAAATAAAAAATAAAAAAATCAGCTTTTTTTTAACATGTTCACTATATTACATTGACTTACTTCCACAGTTAGGGTCACCAACAAAAAGAATTTTTTTTCTGATATATTTCATTTAAAGTAAAAAGGAACAGTTGAACGTGCGTAAAAGAGCTGCGCCCATTTCTTCAGGGGTGACGCAAATATTCAAATTCCGATTGTAGCAAGAATAACAATCAAAAAAGGTCAATGAAAAGAAAGACGATCCTCCACTAGACTGGGCTATGATCATCATTTCAATTTGATCCCGGGTCGTGGAAGGAATGAACACAGACCTGCACATTAAGAATGCGCCAATAAAACACTAAAGGAAAGGTGGTATCGTAGTGAGATTTTTTGCATGATTGTTTATCACCGTCGGCCTTATGATCAAAAAAGACAGCAATAAAAGATACATTCTCCAGTACCCAAAATAAGCACAAATTAAAATTAGAACGTCACTTTAAAAGATACTTCTGTTTCGTTTGTTCCTGGTTTCTTTTGGTATATACTGCTGCTGCTGCTGCTGCTGCTGCTGCTGGTGCTGTTGTTGTTGTTGTTGTTGCTCTTATTGATGGAATCATAATAACGATCATCATTACATTTTTTGGATGTAAACAATAATCCGTCCAGAGTATAAAGAGAGTGCCCATTTTTCTCGTTCCTTCTTTTTTTTCATCTTTATTTTCTTTTAATATACACATTGACAACATGCATTCTGCTGACCATGTTTCTGTGTTTTTTATGCTATTTCTTGCATTCATCGTCATGGTAGGGAGGGTAGACGCCAAAGAACGCACATTTGAATTAAATATCACCAAAGGTCCATGGCCCATGAATTGCAATAATGAACAGCAACAAGACGACCAAGTCATGATGATCAATGGACAACATCCCGGCCCACCCATCCGTGCTACATTAAATGACGATATCCATGTGGTGGTGCGTAATCATGGCGATGAACCTACAACCGTCCATTATCATGGTATTTTACAAATCGGTACCGTTGAATCTGATGGTATGCCCAACATCACCCAAAGTGAAATTCAACCAGGTGGTGAATTCCATGCTCGTTTCCGTTTAATTGGTCAATCAGGTACAAAAAAAAAAAAAAAGGCGGTGATTAAAATATTCACTGTTTTTTTTTGAAAATTCAGGTACATTTTTTTACCACGCGCATGTGGCATTACAAGATGATAGCATTCAAGGACCATTTATTGTATACCCAACCGAAGATGCATGGCCTCCCAATGTGAATGGCGGTGAACTGGAAAAGCGCAATAATGTTGAACAGGAAGGCTTGAGATTAGTGGATGGACCGTATCGTTATGATGACGAGCGTATTGTGCAACTTTCCGAATATTGGGCAGAAAATCCTCATGATCGAATAAACTACTACTTGGGTGCTGAATATCAAGGGTTTATTCCTGCCGATCAATACCTCATCAATGGCCATGGTGGATCTGCCTCGGTCTCTGCCACTAAATCTGGAAAACATAAACGACAATCTGCGTGCACTGGGATGTCGGCCGTGGAAGTAGCTCATGGCAAGGTGTATCGTGTACGAGTCATTGGTGCGCTCAGTTTCTCCACACTTGGATTCTCCGTTGCCAAACATAAGATGACGATCATTGAAATGGACGGTACCTTGATTGAGCCTTATGAAACTGATTATTTGGAAGTCTCCTCTGGTCAACGGTACTCTGTCTTATTGGAAGCCAATCAAGCCCCCGGTAGCTCGTATAATATGGATGTGATGCCCTTTTGGATCACTAATACCACCGCCACTGGCCGAGGTATTTTGACCTACCAAGAACAAGAAAGCGAGTCAAGATTGGATGTGGCCGAAAACTTCCCCAAGGACTTTGCTCTCACCACTCAACAAGCTGCCACCGACGCTACCGAGTTCCAATTCCCTGAGCCTGTCAATCAATGGATCTTCCAATCTGTCAAGCCTCTAGAAGAAGAAAAATTGGATTTCAATGCCAAGCCGGATCGTACCATTGTCCTGATGCCCATGGAACACCTGGTGGGGGAAATGAATACAACACGATGGTTGATCAATGGTCGTCATATGCCTGTGCATGAAACTCCTCTTTTGGAACAACTCAAGAATGACTTCCACGCTGGACACAATGAACGTCGTTCCATGATGCGTCGTGGAATGAATGCAACAGCCATGAAACTGAACAAGGAAGGCACTTCGGATGGCTTTGATGAAGATTTGCAGACATACCCAATGAAATATGGCGAAGTGGTGGATGTGGTGATACATACGACTACATTAATTAACCATGGCATTTGTGCAGGTAAAAGGAAAAAAAAAATCAAGGGGACTGGGCGGCGATTCAAATTAACATGGATTGCCTTTTTTTTTTTTTTTTTTTCTTTTTGGTAGGTCATCCTTGGCATTCTCATGGATTTGTCCATTACCCTATTGCCCATGGTATGGGAGAATATAATCATGAAACTGATCAAGATTTACGGACCTATGAACATCCAGTGGCCAAAGATACTACCTTTGTTTACCCCGGCACCACCGCTTTGGCTCCCGAAGCCGGTATTCCTTGTGGATGGACAAAAGTCAGAGTCTTTGCGGTAAGTTTATATTTCTATTTTTTTTTTAAAAAAAAAAAAAGTTGATGGTTTGTTTTTTTTGTGGCTCATCCTTTCTTCCATCTCCTTATAGAATAATCCTGGGTTATGGGCTTTCCATTGTCATATCACTGGTCATATGTTACAAGGCATGATAGTGATTATAGAAATGGCTACGGATCAAATCAAATACCTTCAACAGTAAATTTTTTATATTATATATTACATCTTCCCTGTGTGTAGAATAGATTAACCTAGTATACAAGTAAATCATATTAATAAACCTGTATAAAAAAAAACCATCTGTGTGTGTGTTTTCATCTCTCTCCTTTCTTGTGTTACAAAAGTCAAAACGCAGTGCCGATGCGACATAAAAGGCAACGCCCCCTTTTTTCGCGCGACCTGTTTTTTCATTGTTCTGTCTACCCCTCGCCATTTTTAAAAATGTGTGTTTCACTACATCTTTTCATAAGCAATATACTCTAGACCAAAGTATCCCTTGAAAAAAAAAACAAGGCATGAGGGTGAGTGGCAGGGTAGTTTTCATTTCTATGTGAAAGTCCGCTGATCCATATCAGATCTTTTTTTTTTTTTTTTGTGTGTGGTGTGGATGATTTCCATACTAAAGGTCCCTTTCATTCGATATGTTATAGTAGCACAAAATATGTCGTTCTTTCTCCACCAATGATGACGACTACCGTTGAACTGACTGTTGATGCAAACATCTAGCCCGCATGGCTTAAAAAAGTATAATAGTGCATACACACAGACAGACGAGATGCTGATAAGGAAAACTCCGCCTGTCTTTATGATGCCAGTCAATGACATGGACAAACAAATACACTTGAATCAATATAGGCAACCCCAAAAAAGTGAATGAATGGTTGACACACATTTGTAGCACCCATATTGCAATAAAAAAAACGATCCCATGATATAGAATATGAAATCGTTCTTTAAAATCACTCCCCCCCTCTCTCCTCATTGGGACCATTGTTTTGGCTCTATCGCGCGAAAACGAAGGCAGAGATCAATTTGACAAAGGCAGAATGTTTTTTTTTGGGTGATATGTTTTTAATGTGAATTTAATATGTATAGTATGGATCACAAAAGTGTGAATCATCGACTTTTTTCCTTGTTGTATGTAGATCCATTTCTTTATTCGATCCTCTTGATCGTTTTTGTATGTCCCTGATTCGTCATTCCTTTTTTTTTTTTTTTTTTGTCAATCTGTGAAATAATGAACTGCATGCATGCGGAAGACATTTTTATTTTCTCATCACTAGTTTTTTCAATTGTTGTCGTGGGCTGAGCATTTTTATTGTTCATAGAAGAAACGATCCTTATTTTCTTGGGTGTTGGTCATAGCATATCTATATGTATTTATATAAATCTATTGAAATTCGAGATTCTTTGGTCCGTCGCGCGATCTCTTACTCAGTCATATAAAAATAAACTCGGGTGGGTTGAAATAGGGTAATGATCGTCGTCGTTTAATCCCCTTAATAAAGTCAGCCGAGCTTTCCTTTTATGGAATGGTTAACATGAAAACGGACACACTTTAAAAAAAAAAGATATAAAAGAACTATGTAAAACCGTCTGTCCTTGTTTGTTTTCTAATTCATTATAATTAATAACAGAAAACAAAGCAATAAAAAAATGACTACCACCGTTTCTAATTTCCAACCGACTCGACGTAACTCCTCCTCTTCGTCCTCCACCGCTATGAGGATGATGACTTGTTCTCCACCTTCATTTGGATTCAGTTCGGTTTTATACTCACCTACTATGAACGATGACCCAAGGTAAATAGAGTAATAAATAACAATCGAGTGTCATTTTACTCACATCTTCTTTTTTTTTTTTTGTTTTTTTGTCAGTGACGAAATCTTGAATGGCGATAAACGATCTGCACATAATGCTTTGGAAAGACAACGTCGAGAAGGTCTCAACAAAAAATTCCAGCAACTAGCCCATGTTTTGCCCGGGTTACAAAATGTCCGTCGTCCAAGCAAGAGCATGATTGTGGCTAAATCTTTGGAATTTGTTTCGAAATCTGTGCAACGAGATTCATCTTATCAAAACAAAATCAAACAATTAAGAAAAGAATATCAAACCTTGCGCAAACATACTCAACAGCAACAACAACAACAAAGAAGTAAAAAAACCACAGCACCACCACCATTGTTATTGACAAGAAACAACAAAAAACGTGCCCATCGAGAAGATACCAGTCCTTCCAAACGACAGAAGCAACCTTATAGTCCTCCTGGTTCCCGTCAAGTGTCCAACGCTACCATTACGCCAACACCATCAGTGACTAAAAAACAGCAAAGTCCCATTCGACATAAATTTGTTCATCATCATGCATCAGCATCATCTCCTTCCTCGACATCGTTACCCATTTCACCTGAAAAGAAACCATGCACTGTTTCTCCTCCTCCCGCAGCACCTGCAGAATCAGCACAAACACAAATGCCAACTACAACAACAACACCACAATACACTATGATAACAGCGCCACCACCACTTGTCCATGAATTTGCAATGCAACCCAGTTGGCCACCATTAGACCTCTCTGGAGTCTCCTATATGGACCATTCAGTACCTCCTCCATCTTCGGTGGCGTCGTTGTATCCTTCTCCTCCTCCCACTGTACCTTTCTTCACAACTCATTCCCCACCTTCCTTTTACCCCACCGATCCTTCTTATGCTTATTTTTGGAAATAAGCAGTACCTTCTTTCTCTCCCACTCCATTCATTCCCCCTCTCTCATCTTCTTCATACTCCATTTTATGCTTCTTGTTTATGTTCTTTATATACCAATTCTTCCCCCGCCATCCACCCACATTTTTTAGATTATTATATATATTATTGTTTTTGATTTTGTTTATATGAACGGGGACTTTTTTTTTTTATATGTTTGATTTTTTATTTCATCTTTTCTTGGAGGCATAACCGTCCTTTTTTTTTTTTTTCCCTTCTTCTATATAGTGCTTGTATTTTATTTATTCATTTCTAATAAATCATTTTCCCAATATTTTTTTTTTCTAAAAAGGACCACGAGGACATAGGTCATATGAGTTCTTCTTTTTTTTTTTGACTGATCGACAAATGAGGTTTACTTTTTTTGATACTATGCACTTATTGTATCTCTTTCATTGCCTGTCTGCCGGATCTTGTCCATCTCTAGGAATAAATCGTGCTATGAGAATATAAAGAACCCCCTGACTACGTCCCTTTTTTATCTTGATTGGTATCATCATTACTCTCTGATAAAATAATAATAAAAAGAATGCACAGCCAAGGATATATAATAGGACTTCATCGTGGTTTTGTGTGACCCATGCCAACATCCGAGCACATCGACCCTTTTCCCTTTTTTGTCCACCTGGTTTTCGGCGGACACAAATATTCGCGCGCTATCATCATCACTATCATCGTCATCAAACCCTGTCCCCCACATCCCATCCCAGTCTATGCTACACAAAAAGACATCCAATTCTTTTTTTGTTATATGGGTCAATCAAATCAAAAGGTTTTTTATTCTTCCAATCAAAATAAAAAAAATATACAATATTGGTATGGTATTTAACTAATTAACTACTACTACCACTAAAAAGGCCAATAATAATATGTTAATATAATAATAATAAAAAAAGTCATGTAGTTAAAAAAAAAAAAAAGACAGCGATGGAGAGTGAAGGGGGAGGGAGTATGATGGGAAGAGAATATACTAAATGTAAGGGTGTACATGTGTGGAGTGGGGGAGAGATGGGGCGGATCCAATTTCAAATTGATGTGGTGGTGGGAGTATTCGTTGGAGTGCTGTTACTAGTTGCTGTTGCTGTTGCTTTTGCTGTTGCTGTTGCTGTTGCTACTGATGGGGGAGGTGGTTGAGGAGGTGAGTTGATCTGCGGCGATGTAGGTGGTGGAGATTTGACGACATTGGGAGGTAGTTTTGGCATACGTCGTTTTGGTGGGTCGTTCACTTGTTTTGCTGCCATCCAATCATACCACTGAGCCTGGGTCTTTTTACGTAAAAACGCCACAATGATAACGGTCATATTATCACATCCTATGCCTGTCATGTCGCCACTTTGTGCTAAACAAAAATCCATCAACTCTTCACAAATCACCACCAAGGTTTTGCGTAATGTCAATGCATGCCGGATATAATCAATCACCTCTTGATTCCGCATACAATCCCAAATCCCGTCGCACGCAAGTACCATGAATTCGTCCAGATCCGTCAGTTCGTGCTCGGTGATATCAGGGTCGGCTAATATATTCAATACATAATATGTATGTGTGTCAATAAAGAGAAATGAAGGAGATGATGGGCATTTGCTTACAAGTGACAGCTTGCTTCTCAGGAGAAAGCTGGGTATTTGTCTTGAAGCCAAAATCACCAATGGCTCGTGAAAGTGCCAAGCTACCTGTAATATAAAAAAAAAAAAAAAAAAAGAAAAGAAAAGCAGCAATGAGGTTCTTCAGAGTTCACTCCTTAAAAAAATAAAAATAAAACAAGTTACCGTTGACACGTTTGAATTCCACATAACCACCTGCGTTTTTGATACGCGCTGTTTCGAGTGGATCGTTCGGTTTGTGGTCTTTGGATAATGGAATAGCCTTCCCTGTTCGAGTACTTATCACTGCGCGAGAATCACCAGCATTGCTCTTAAAAATAAAGAAAATGAATGAATATATGTGATTAAAAAGGGAACAAACAAACTTACTACATAGAGGACATTGTCTTTGGTTATTAACGCTGCTACTGCTGTACAACCGGCTGTATCTTCACGTAAAGAAGGATCTAAAAAGGTGATGTTAGCAACTGACTACGAAGAACGAAGGTATGAGCTTACCTTGACGAAGATCTTCATCTACCACTAGGTTGCCCCACCGTAAAGCATCTCGGTACCGTTGATCTTTGAACGGTTTTGATTGAAATATCCGTTCGTGAAGATGATCGCCACAATATTTCGCCACCGAGTCTCCTACAATACATGTGTCAGTAATATTATAACATATTATTCCGGCCATGTAATTATTATTCTTTACCTCCATGGCCATCAAAAACGGCAAAAAAACTAGCATTGGTATCTCGATAGCATGGGAAGGCGGCATGACTATCTTCCATACCTAAGTCAAAAGGTGTAAGCAATAGAGTAGAGTGAGAAATAAGAGTAGATGAGATCTTTTCGGGATGGTCTTTTTTTTTTTTTTTTTTTTTTTACTTATTCTCCATCCTTGCATGGACGATAAGCCATACATGACTCGTTTATCGCCACCCTGATCCGAATGTTTGGTTGTCACTGGTTCGGATAACGTTTGTCCCATGTCGATGCAACTGTTGCTGTAGTGGTGCTGTGGAAAAGAGAGATAATAAATAGAAAATAGAAAATAGGTGAGTGCAGAAAAAAAGCCTTGAAAAAAAAATCATTTCGAACTGCGATTTGCATGTCACCGGTGTGCA
This sequence comes from Absidia repens, assembly GCA_002105175.1. NCBI lineage: Eukaryota > Fungi > Mucoromycota > Mucoromycetes > Mucorales > Cunninghamellaceae > Absidia > Absidia repens. The sequence goes on from MCGE01000021.1 coordinate 299,932, forward strand.
TGTACCCTCGCCCATCAGTCACATTCCTCTTTTTTTTTTTTTTTTTTTTTGTCGCGCAGATGGATTATCCTGTAAGCTTCCCTCACGGACCCACCTGAATAAGGTATTTTTACTTGCGCGAACAGGCAAAAATAAAGATATCTGCTTCCCTGGATGATTTATTAAAAAATGCTCGCTATTTAAGATATAAGAAATATTAGTTTAGTCTACACTTTATTAATTTTTAAATCGAGACGAGGGTAAAATAAATCAAAACGGTGGTATAATAAAATTGGGATAGGGGAAGAGAATAAATTAGGACGGTAAATTGCATGGGAATTTTTGCAGCCAAAATATATTGTAACTGGACTCATTTCAGTATCTACTAGGAACACATGATTTGGAATCACCTAACATGATAGCAAATGTAAATTCCTGGGGAGAGTTGCAACTCCCCCATCCTTTTTTTTTTTTTTTTTTCAGAGCGTCTAAAAATTAAATCCGCCTACGCTTTAAATTTTATTTTACAGCGTCCCAAAAACCATAACAGGCGTCTCGAAAAGATCTATATGTCGTCTTAATTTCCAGTTTCCATCATCCATAAAAAATTGTACCTCGTCTCAACTGAACTTGAAATACTGTAGTCAAGTAGTATTGTCTATTATGAAAACTAAGAACTTGTATCTCAAAAGTGAAGGAATGAAATATAAAACAGCATTTGCTCTGATTTTTAGAATAGGATGTAACACAAAGTCCAATGCCCCATAGAACATTACTGTAGACATTAATAGGGGACTGCGATGAAGGGAAATATATCCGCGATATTTGTCGAGGAAGGAATTATTTGGAAGAGGCTTCGGATAACTTATGCCGAGTGACGGAGAGGGTGAAACATGTTGATGTGGGGCGCAAATGCAAGGATGATTCAGCTCGGTGTTATTATTTTCCGCACCCATACAATATATTACTTACTATAATCGTTTCTAAAAAATGGGTACTATGGCCAGAGAAGCATTGAATTTTGTCAGGCGAGTTTGATGCCTTCCCTCTCTTCCAGTCCTCCCCCCCCCACAACCAAAAAAAAAAAACCTGCTAGGTCATTGAAAATGAACATAATCACTACACTAACGTACAGTACAGTACAATACGTACTCTAGATATATGACTTCTGACTATTGAATTGAGTTTGTTTTGATCAAGTAAACTTAATTCGGCTTGTTGCATTTTTTTTATTATGCAACATCAGTGCCAGTATGTCTACTTTGGGCCCTTTTTTTTTTTAGTAAGAAATACATAAAAGCAAACGATCGGTTACACAATATATATTGAGATTTTTGTGTGTAAAAATACATAAGGTTATGAACATACCCAGTGAGTTACAAAAGACAGGTGAAGTAAAAATAAATTAAATTTATCAACATAAAGAGTATGTTACAAAACTTCAAGAAATAACTATAAAAGTACAGGAATTCATCGAGTTTCTTTTAAAATCATTATTTTTCATAACTATACTTCAACATGAAATTGGCTTTCACTGTCCTCGCTGTCTTCTTGTTCATCAACTCCATCTTTGCGTCCCAATACACTGCTACTTTTGATAGCTTTGAAGGTGCTGTCGGTTGTCTCTCCAAGAATGTCAAATATATCAAGAAGGTGTCTGGCGATGTTCAAGTCCATGGTCAAGAACTCGTTCTCCTTACCACCGGTGCATGTGGCAATGCCATCCAAGATAATCTCAAGTCTGTTTGCAATAGTGAATCAGTCGTTTGCGAATAATTACATTGGACTGTCTAAATCTCGTGCTTTTTTTAAGACATCATATATATGACAGATCTGTAGTAATAAAATTCGATGATTACTTGAATAAAAAAATTTTATGACAAAATACATCCAGTGTGTGTTGCACCCAACCCCCCGCAAAAAAATGTATACTTTTTGACGATGCGTCAAACACTTGTTACCTGACACGTCCTTTGTCTTCAAGTTGTGAGCCATTGTATGATTATAGCCTATCTAGCTTCATAGCTCCTTATTACAGTTGGTCACTGGTAAATATCCCAAGTACTGTGGCTCATTAAGCAAATGCATTTTTACATGACTTCCTTGACCTTGGTATCAATATCCTGACCACATGAACTAATTTGAAGTCGGAATAAATGGTAGAGACTTATAAACGCTGCTGATACAAGAAATACTGATACTGTTCTGTAGGTCTCTGTAAATATATTCTTATTTTTAATTCTCAGCATTGATCATTATATGTTAACTCAAAGACACAATGGTAAAAAGGGAACTAATATATAATATTGTACAGAGCATGAAAATGACTAAACCAATCTATTTAATTGAAGCATAGCAATAGTTAGTATTAATCTGTATGGATGACGATAAAAAGCAGTCTATAGCATAAGACATGAGAAAAATCAATGGGATATTTTTCATTGGGACGAGTAGAAAGACTCATATTTTATTGAACAGTATTAAAGACAAACTGTCATCAGATTTTTAAAGCCCAGCTAACTTACTAGTGCTAAAACGGTGTTGCTTTTTGCCGTCTTTCTACCCAATCCCACCCCTCTATTTCTCTTTTCCACCAATCAATTCTTCCAGTTTTCTCCTTCTTCCAAGTTAGCTCTGAGAATGAACTTGCTAAATTAGAGGACATTATTACTCCTGCACCCTACTGAGGCACAATCACCCAGAACGATTTATTTGTAAATCATGGAAAATATCAGTTTTCGCTGAAAATGAGCTGAGACCCTATATAACCCACTTCGGTATGATATGCAGAGGACCCAATAAACTGAATACTCTATACTTTTTTTCACACAAGCACATACCCATTCTTTTTCTCTGCCGAAATATATACAGTATACATTCCTGATCCACGAAAGATGGTTCACACCGTATCTTCAATGTTTCTATATTAATTCCAGGTCGATTTGAGTAAAAATTTGAAATGGGTGTCATTTTTCGCTGAAGATGAATTGTAGTTACACAAACATTACTTTCCCCACCATTGCTACTCTACATAACCGCCTAGGTATGAAATACAGACGGGCTAACAAACTAAATATTCTGTAGTGCATTTTTTCTTACGCAAACACATGGCTATTTTTTTTTCTACGTTCAAATATATACATGAGGTGATGGACAAAGTCATCTTAATATCCCGCACATTTTCTTTCCACGCACTCAAACACACCAATTTATTTCTATGTCCATGTATACCCATTCGTCAATACAAACAATTTAAACTTATAACAAAGAAACTAACGATAAAAAGAGACAAGTGTATTTTATTTGGATGAAGTTAAAAACCATGACAAACTAGCACTAAACTAAATTATTGGTGGTTCAGTTATAACTATGGTGAAGCTAATCTAATGAGTGGATCCAAATCTTGAACCCAAAATGAAAGGGTTTCCCCATGCATGTTTGTATTGCATTTTTCAAAATGCCCCTGATTCACGTTCTAATTCTAATCCAAGATCACAGCACATTGAAGAATTAATGGAGAAAGGAAATAAAAATGAAAAAATGAAAAAAGCGAAAAAAGACAAAAATAAATAAAAAAAAATAAAGCGTAAGCGGAGTGTAAATGATGCCACCGTCCATATAGTCGGGCGATTGCCTCTTTTTTTCAACATCCAAAAGCCAAAAAAAAACCAAGTCCTGACTGAGCGCTGAGCAACGACGGATGGGCCCCAAGGGGCTGCCCTCCATAGTGCGAAATTGCGAAGTCGTTCAACTGCCTTTTTTTTTTTAACCATACAGAAGAAAAAAAAAACGAAGTCCTGACTGAGCGCTGAGCAACGACGGATGGGCCCCAAGGGGCTGCCCTCCATAGTGCGAAATGGCGAAGTCATCCAACTGCTCTTTTTTCACCACGCTTTTTCTTTTTTAGTACTCTAATAACCTTCTCTATCCTAACACATTACAGATGACACTTTTTGTAAAACATTGAGTAGCACTCTATCAGACAAACTGTATAATATTTTATTCAGGCAGTAGTTGTTTTATAATTTGGACGATTAGGGTGAGTGGTGTGTGTGGGGGGGCTGGTTCTGTTGTAGATTCAAATCATGATATGAGGAAACTAACACTAAGCTAAGCTCCCCAGATTCTAGATCTAAAATGACAGGATTTCCCCATACGGAGTGAACCCCTCCTAAACTAGCCCTAACATTAATCTAAGTCCGCCATAACTCCGTAGTGTTACAACCGTGAAGATTAAAGAAATAAAAAAAAAAGAAAGAGTGAAAAAAAATAAGAGCGAAAATTAAAAAAGAAGCACATGAGCGGGACTTCATACCTTTTTGCGGTCTAGGATTAGCGGGTGGATACAAAGCAGATGCCCATTTTCTATTTTACAACATTCAACACCATGCAATACCCACATACTTTTTTTCTTCTCATGATGAAACGGCTTCAACGCCTTCGCATTTTTATCTTTATTGAGTACTATAATCAAAACAGAGGACCTCGCAGGTAGTTTATAAAATAGGTAGATATCTCACATGGGTCCTTTTTAAAAAAAAATAAAACAACAAAAACAGCTTTTATTACAAAAAATACACAAAACATGAAGAGTGTTGACTGTGACGAATGATGAAAATGTATTACCTAATTTGACAGATATCAATTGCCCGCTTGATTTACATCTTTCAGGGCACATTACAGATTTGCTCTTGATCATTTTGTCAAGTTGGTTGTGCTGACATGTGGTCCAATCAAAATTATATGGAATCTATATTCACTATACATTCAGCTTTGAAAGCCTTACAACATATGCTTCATTGTATGAAAACCAAGGCCAGAATAAATGCAAAATTTTGTTGTCCGACCGTCCTCTTATTTTTTCTCAAAAAAGTTTGACAAACGTTTGGCACAGCAAAGGAAGTAAGTCTGTACAAAATATGCGTTGTTACACCAGCGCTCTTTGTTCATTACAATCTAGGCATGTCTTATGTTATAGAAAATGAACCAGATTTCTATTTATTATAATGAATGAGCAGTATTCTAGTCTAATGCTTTTTTCTTTATCCTCTTTCTCGTCGAACCTGGTTTACTTACAAATGTTACCATATATACAGCCTATTGACCCTCCTTTGGGTATCCCTATGATCCAAGCTTTTGTAAGCGAGTGCAATGGAATCTTGCAGCCTGTGGATGATGATCCGCTTCATGAGTTGAACCTTCATCAATATCTTTTGTTATCAACATGCAGTATAATATCAAGGCGATACATCAATTATATTAAATCAAGCAACGATTGGCCAAAAATACGAGAAGAGCATAGCCGTCCTGATTATCGATGGAAATTTCATAATTATTATGGACAAGGCGTATCATCCAGGGTACCACATTATGTTCGCTTGTTGAACCCCTCCAGTAACATGCCGGTCAGTGAGGGTGACTATGATAGGCCCCCTCCTACTAATGCTGCTGCGTCTGTCTACCAGAAGCCACATATTGATACTACTCTTGATGAAAGAAACCGATTGATGACGGAGAACATTCACAATACAGGACCTACCAGTGACTTTCTGAGACCCAGCACCTCTCCTATATTTGCAACTTCCTCTGAAGCAGATTTTGAATTACGCTCTTCCAGAGTATCCAGTGTGCCTGTGGATGCCGGATTATCCAATGTCAATGAACGGACAGCAAGACCACGAAAACCCCGCCCTGTAGACCCTCTAAGACTTCGTAAACGTATCAAGGTAGCTGTTAGGGCACTCCGAACCCTAAATGGTAAAGTAACAAAATTTAGAAATCTTCCTTTGAATTTCCAATACCGCGGCATGCGTCTCTTGGAGCTAGAATGTGAAAAAATGGGTGTAAACACTCCAGTTAATCTTAAAGACTTTTTGGAGCTTTACTTTAATAAGAAGGCAAGACGTCAATAAACTTTTTTTTTGGAACCACTCAGTCTATGTCTATATCTAATATTTTTATACAGCTCACAAAGTCTCGCGGTACTGAATGCAGCATTTATCATGTTGCACTGTATATGTACGGACTGTTCTGAATCATTGGACTCTCGTTAACCATTCCTGAGACCTTTTTTTTTCTACAATGCACAATGCTACCTCTCCTTATAAGCGTGGCATTATCATGGCACCTCGATTTCAGAGGATTTCATCGAATATATATGCATCCAAATTTTCGTCGAAATGTCTCATTTAAAGTCACGGGGGTTCCATATATCGTCATAGCCTGCACTTTTCATTACCTGTCAACATAAACAGTATTCCGGAGTGTCATTCTTCATTCTGCAAAAGAACAAAAATCAAAATCAATAAAGGCAAAAGTATATATATGTACGAGTGATAATAACACGGTTTTTATTAATATATTAAAAAGAGCATGGTCCAAATCCTTATCTAAGATAATGATCTACTTTGTATTTTCCATCCATTTCCTCCACTCACATCACTGTATCCATGTCGCTGATACAATCTTGGGGAGGGTTTTTTTTTGGCAACTGTACGTAGCATTTTACATACAAGTTTTTTTTTTCTACGCATAAACTCCCCACCCCACACACACTCTCATTTTCCACGCACATACGCCATGCTCATTCAGCGAGACAATGAAAGGCATGAAAGAGACTAATAGTAAAAAGACAAGACATGTTTAATTCTGATATAGATGCAATATAAACTATGACCACTAACGTTAAGTTGAGCTAATGACACTATTCTAAAATGAATGCTAATTTGAGGACGGTCAAAGATCACGAATACAAAATGGAAGGGTTTCCCCATGATGTTTGTATTGCACTTTTCAAAAGACCCCTGATTCAATTTCTAACCACTAATCCAAGATCACTAAATCCACAGTTGAAGTTGATGTTCTAAAAAAAAAAAGAAACGAAAGAAAGAGGAAGAAAAAAATGGGCAACAGAAAATTTAAATCCATGGAGGCGGAGTGCGAATGGTTCAGTCACCATATTTTTCGACCTTTTTTAAAAAAGTGTCTATTGACGACGCGCTGAGCACGACGGTCGGGCCCCAAGGGGCTGCCCACCAAAGTGCGAAATGGCGGAGGCCTTAATCCCTTCCCTATTTTTTTTTTTTCAGCACACATAAAAACCCATAGACGACGCGCTGAGCACGACGGTTGGGCCCCAAGGGGCTGCCCACCAAAGTGCGAAATGGCGGAGGCTTTAATCCTATCCCATCGAAACCCACACTTTAATAAAAAACTGTGACACCCAGTAAATCGAAAGATTTCCAAAAGCTCCGAATCGCTGCCCACCCATAGTGCCAAATCACAGAGTCTTCCATCAGAACCCACACATTAGAAACCCCCCTGCCACCCAGTGACTACATAATTAATATTATTCTCAACTTTATTCTTCAATATCCCCCACCACAACAAAATACACTGTAATAGCTGTTTTTTCACACAAACACATCCCTGTTTTCTTTTATACGCACAAACTTATAGACTTGGTGGAAGAAGTCTCCATAATACAGTACCTAATCCGTTCCTTTCTCATATATATATATAGACACACTTTTTTTTTTTCTTTGCATATGTAATACACATTCAATGAAGCTCATAATGTAAACGTAGAACAGAGATACTAAATATAATAAAAAGAACATATTTATTCAGTCGTAGATATAAACAATGACAAACTATTACTAAACTAATGAGTGCTAATCTACTGTCGTTCCCAATCCTTCATCCAAAATGAAAGCGTTTCCCCATGATGTTTGTTTTGCGTTTTTTAAAACGCCCCTGATTCAAGTTCTAACACTAATCCTAGATCACCAGTTCCCCAATGAGCCTTGCCATCATATCATTCAGACTATCATGAAGGAAAAAAATAAAAAAGAAAGAAAAAGAGAAGGAAAAAAAAGGGGACCAAAAAAAAAATAGAAAGCAAAATGCGGAGCCTGAATCATCCAGCTTTTTTTTATCTCAAAAAAATGAAGGAAATGCAAATCGCCATAATTACCATAGTGCATAATTCGTTTTATCTTCCAGTGGAAATGCAGTTGCAACCCCTAAATAATCAAGCTCCAATCTCTCTGATGCTTTCAAGTAAGCTATTATTTCAGCACACAAAAAACCCATTGACGACGCGCTGAGCACGACTGTTGGGCCCCAAAGGGCTGCCCACCAAAGTGCGAAATGGCGGAGGCTTTAATCCTATCTCATCAAAACCCGCACTTTAATAAAAAAAAACTGTGACACTCAATAAATCGAAAGATTTCCAAAAGCTCCAGCGGAGCGCCAGAGCTTTTATAAAAAAAAAAAAAAAAAAAAAAAAAAGTATTTTAATAATTTCTAACTACAAAATGTAATAAGGCTTTTGCTTATGGTTCTGGGTATCCTATAGCCACAAAATGTGACAAGACCATATTTTAAATGATCGTCAGTGACTTTATTCAATACACCAAGCAATGTAGATCGGTGTCCGGAAAGGCCGCGCCACTGAAATGCCACCGAAATGCGACAGTGAGGCCAGGTACTATAAACATTCGACCTAAATCCTTTCAATGTTGCCTTTGCAGCGTTTCCAGTATATCATTCAGGAGTTTTTATTGGTTTCCGGTAGATAATCATTGGGATTTGTAAGAGAGAGAGCTTTTTTCACATCGATAGACAAAAATAAAGTGAGCTAACAAATTTGAAAAGATCAACACCACATACTAACCTAAATAGACAGATCAAATCTGTTGCAGCACCGATTTGAAGATATAAATGAAATATTCCGCAAAAATAGCACGTCTGCTGGGGAAGACGGCGTAAGCTGGCTTAACACAATTAACGTTGTCTTCACCATACGTAGATATGCTAGAAAGTGGCATAAAATGTTTGACAGCGACATGCATATCGTGTCCTAGCTTCATTTATATGATTAGTCAAGCACAAATGTGGCAATGTATATTTGATAATAAGTAATCTAATAATGTCAACCAGTTCCTGGGACTTTAAATGGGAAAAAGTGATCATAGTGGGTAAACCAGAAAACAAGTGCTTAGTAGGACGCTCACAAAATACATATTACATAGTTTACTGTACTATGTGCCAGAAGGTAGTCAGCAAAAAATGAAACCATTTAGTAAAGTATATTGGTAGCCATTGATAGATATTAAAATTTATGACGAAGGGTTTAGTGCAACAAGGGAGTTGACGGTAATATCTTTTAGAGGAAGATTGAGGGAGACTAATATGAGATTTGAAGAATAGTCAACACTAAACTAAAGGAAAATTGTAAAACGGGGTCTACTGCGCAAGAAATGAGTGAGGCTTATGGGACATTTTTCATTGAGGCAAAGTAAAAAGAGACATATTTTACTCAGATGTAGATACAAACTATGAACTAATTAGAACTAACTAGAACTAACCAAGCTAATGAAGGCATCTAAGATCGTCTAATGGTATTACTATATGAAAGGGTTTCGCCATGCATTTTGTAATCCCTGGCCTGAAAACACTTCTACGCTAGTACTGATGCTAATCTAAGGTTAGCATAACCTCAAACAAGTTGAATGGTGAAGAAAATGAAAGTCAAGAGAGACAAAGCCCCAAAAAAGGGAGTAAATAAAATTCACCACGTGGGCTGGATTCTAATTTGTGTTTTTTGGAACGCCCCAAGGCCAAAAAGTGCCTCCACATTATCGGGGAAGGGGGGCAGTGGGCGCCTAGTTATCAGTCGCCTGTAGCAGTACTGATTTTATAAACGAAAGTATTTATGCTCTACTCAGTTCAACCACTTTTTTTTGTCAATATACATTATTGGCGGTTATCATCTCATTTATTTAACAAAAGCAGATCGTTGCCTCCAAAATGTCGACACCCCAGTATGTATACCTTCCCAATTTTCGGCTAAATGTTTCTGAATTTGTCAGAAGGTCGAATGCACCTTTTCAAGTGCGACGAATGTGCGACTGAATACCCACACAGCATTTCCATCGCCGTTTTAACTGTTCAAAAAAAAGTTGCCCAACCTCCGAGCAAATGGAGAGAAACACAAAGTTTTTTTCCCGTTTGCTCAAGAAATATAAGGAAAAATGTCGAACAGTGATATCAAAGATTCAATCACACAAACTATTGATGGCTTGGATGCCACTCTTCGTGAAATCAGCTTAAAGGTAAAGGAGAAAATATAGGTAGAAGCTCTCTTTTATAAATAAGCACCCGTGTCTTCCTTTCTTTCTTAGATTCATGATGACCCCGAACTTGGTAATAGAGAATTCCACGCCTATGAATTATTAACCCGGTACCTCAAAGAGCAAGGATTCAACATTGTATATGGAGCTGCTGGAATGAAAACAGCCTTTATTGCGGAATACACCAATGGCCCTGGACGAAGAGTCGGGTTCTGCAGTGAATATGATGCGTTGCCTGGGTAACCAAGGAGAGGACGGGTACACAATATGTATAGTAGACTAAGTATAGTTAACCAAGCCTCTTTCTTTTTGTATGCTTCATAGAGTTGGACATGGCTGTGGACATAATCTTATCGCTATTGCAGGACTTGCCTGTGCCATAGCAACGAAACGCTTATTGGAAGAAAACAAGATTCACGGTACTGTTGTCTTATTTGGCACACCTGCCGAAGAAAGTACTAGTGGCAAAATCACATTTGTCAAATCTGGAGAAGTCAACAAGCGGGTGGACGTTGGTATGATGCTGGTAAAGTATATTTTGTGATGAATGCAAAGCAGAAAATAATAAATCGTTTCTATATCGATTTATCATATCATTATTTGGAGTGTTAGCCCTAAGGTCAGAGGAAAATATAGGCATTTAACCACTTTTATTTTTATTTTTTGATAAAGCATCCTTTTGCAGAAGATGGACTATATGCTAATATGTTGGCTTTGGATACCTTGGAAGTTGAATTTTTTGGAAAACAAAGCCATGCCGGTATGGCTCCTTGGAATGGCATTAATGCAGTCGATGCCATCATGCAAGGTTTTGATAATATAGCCATGTTGAGACAACAAATTCTGCCTACTAACAGGTAAAAACCACAAAAAATGCTATTTATATCAACAAAAAAAGAAGATGCAATGACCTTCATTAATCTCTTTTCTTTTGGCGGGGAATAAAGAATGCATGGCATTATCACTGATGGTGGAGAAGCAGTAAGTTTTCTCTGATTTAGTTTTAGTTTTTTTACGCTCATTCTCTTCCATTGTAGGCGAATGTGATACCAGCTCATTCTGCAGCACGCTTTTATGCAAGATCTGTCACGCGGGAGCAACTTGCCGATTTGAAAGCGAGAATGGAAAACTGTTTCAAAGCGGCAGCAAAGGCTACTGGATGTACTTACAAGATGTCATGGGGTCCCAATGGTCCAGTGGAAGGTAAATAAAATAAATAAATAAATAAATAAAAATATTTTAGCAAGTGTCTCACGATAATCGAGTAGACGTATTTATGAACACCACACTTGCGGAATATTACAAGGCTTTAATGGAAGAACAAGGCGTGAAATATCTTCCTCGTGCAGAAGAAGAACAAATCATCGGTGCCTCGACTGATATGGGTAACTTCAGCTATGCCGTCCCTTGTATTCATCCTGCGTATGGTATTGATACCACTGCAACAAACCATACTAAAGAATTTGCTACCGCTGCATCCACATTGAAAGCGCACCAAAACACTCTTCGCGCTGCAAAATGCTTGTCTCTCACTGCTGCCCATGTATATCTTTCTGATACCTTCTATGAAGCTGCAGTAGTTGATTTTAAAAAAGGGAAGACCCAATGAAGCGGAAGAGCAATACCTGCCATACATACATGAAAAAATAAATAATTCATAGTAGTGATTTCCTACGCTTTTTTTTTATCCTAAACATTATATATGTTCGGGCGAAACTGCAAATAATGTATTCCAAAGCATGATGACATGAATTTTATCTTTATTTTATTTTTTATATGATGAATTTTTGTAACGTGCACTGAAACAAACGAGGTTCAGTGGAGTAAATATCCATATGAAGCGATCGCTCGAATTGAACGAATGTTGCGTTGTCAGGGTGAGTGTGCTGTGCAAGAGAATACAACTGTTTCATGTGTGATGGTGGCACAATTTCGTCCCGTTTCGAGGACAAAAACAAAAGTCGTATCGAGGGTGGTAATGATCGAATTTTACGGTCGCTGTCCCAGTGATTCCAGAGGCAGTATTTTGCAATATATGGGTATGGACTGTAAGCTGGATAAAGGGCGCAAACCATATCGTAAATACTTGTGAATGTATTTTCAATAATGATGCCTTGAATATTGTATTTCTCCTTGTTTGTTGCGACAGTTGACGCCAAATCAATGGCAACAGCACCTCCTAAAGAATGACCGTAAAGATATAGTGGTCTGTTAGGTCCATACTTTCTTTGTATTTTATCCAAAATTGCCTTGGCATCTCGTTTTAGGCCTGATTCAGTTGCATATCCATTGCTATTCCCATATTGACGATACCCGATTCCGATGATAGTCATATTAGGTACTGCACTAAGAGCGGTCTTAAAAAGGCCAAATCGATCTGACATGTTTCCTGCATTTCCTTGAAAATAGACCATAATAGGGTCCGATCTTTCCAACCCTGCGTGTATGAATGTTGCGGAGGCTGACTGGGCAGATTTTTTGCTGACAATGAAACCGTGAAGCCGTTTCCTGTCCTCAGTTAAAATGGTCTCCTCATGTATCTCTAGTGATGAAGGAATCAGTTTCTTAAAATTTTCATTGTGCCGTGATCCAGGTGGAAGATATCCCATATAGATCAACTGGTTTTGGAAAGCGATAAGCATGATACACTACACTCAAAATCAGAAGACTGTAAATATATATTTTTAAAAATTACAAGTCCTTGTAATATTTACTTTGTAGGTGTACAGTCCCAAGGGAACGCCTGCGACTACCAGGAAAGTTGTTACCATGGTTGATAACGGTCTTGTTTTCCTGTGGTGCTTTAAAAGAGGTATTGCTGGTCTGTTTATTGCAACAACCTTATGGAACATAATACTGGTGGTCGAAGTAAGCAGCGTTTGCTTTTTAAAAACAAAAAACAGCTAGGTTGATAGTTGGGCAGGAGAAGCCACTCCGCTATTTTAGGGTTTCAAAGAAAATTCAAGTGACCTCCCCTATTTTCCACGCTAATTACTTTTTTCTCAACATATACAATACAACTATGAAGCATAAGCAGGTGGAGTTAGTACGGGGACACCGTAGAGAATCTGTTCTCCTTACCGAATCAGAACTTCAAGATCTTCGGGGTAAGAGGAAAACATAACATATACATAGTACACATCACACAAGCGTCTTTTGACCAGTCTATTGTTCCTCATTCCTTTTTTTTTTTTTTTTTTTTTTTTTTAGCACGCCAACGAACCTTTGAAGGTGCTTATTGGAGAACGTCGCTAGCGGCTTTCTCAACAGGACTTTTGATATTAAAAATATTTACGAGAGAGTTTTATAAAATTGGGATTACTTTCTTTGTGTTTGGTTTGGCCTTACTGGCCATTGCTCTTTGGCGACGACGAACAGCAGGAGATGTGTTTGACTTATCAATACCGTTTCGTACAAGTGGAAACTGGGTTCTCTTGACCACTGTGGCAACGTTAGCAACGTACATTGTTCTCTTCGTATTATTGCTCAATTTATGAACAAGAAAAATGCACCTTTCTTATTACAAGTTGCAAGAACCAAACTATTTAGTTGTTTCTTATGCATCACATCTATCATATACCAACCAGCTCTGTATATCAATAAATGATTATGTATAAAATAAAGAAATTTTTGATATCTTATTATATTGTTTATGTTGCAAAGTATGATCTCTTTCGTTGAAAAAATCTGCATTCCCTATTTCTAAAACTAGGGCCTGCACTTCTTTCAACTCTTCTAATTGCCTTCTAGAAGTTCTACATTGCGTGACGATAAAAAAGTAAAGTAATAGCAATTTATTTCAATATAATAGCTATTCTACATACTAATAAAACTATCAATACTGTATCTAATCTACGGGGTATATGCCATATTGAGCCGACCCCGTAAGTTATTTGAAGCATAGGTATATAGAAATCACTGAGCAAAAATAAAACTACCAATTACAACGTAGATTCCACCAGCGAGCCGCCCAATTCATTCCAGAATCGCTGTCTGACCGCTTGAGCCCAATGACTTGTCGCTATTCCACACCAGAAACATGCTGACTACATCTTAGATCCAAAACGAAAGGATTTTCCAATGTCCTTTGACAAAACGGTCTAAATCTAAAAATCAAAATCCCACTTCATGATCACCAGACCCTTGGAGGCCATTGTGAAAAGGAAAGGGAAAAAATTAGAAAGCATGACCTTAAAGATTAGATTGAAATTCCGCGTTTTGGTCAGATCTTCTTTTTTTTTTTTTTTGGCAGTGAGATAAAAATTGGCTGGCTTACCAACATAAACAGTACCTCAGAGTGCCATTCTTCATCTTCCAAAAGAAAAAATATATGTAGAGGTGGTAATAAAATGGTCTTTATTAAAGAAAGTTGGAGCATAACAATTTTTAACTACGCACTGAAGTAAGTTCGTCTGTATATGATTATCGGTCTTCTATAACTACAAGATGTAACAAGTACTTTTTCAAATGACTGTGATTGTGAGTGATTTAATTAGAGTATGTTTCCCTTGTTGGTGGCGACTGTTAATATCCAGGCTCTAACCAAGAAACCCTATATCGTGTAAACGATATGGACACAATGAACCCTGGTTACTATTTATTATGTAATCAACCACATGATCCTACACCGCTTTCACAAAAGCAACTTCTGGCAGGTAACCCTCAAAATCGCTAAAACCGATATTAAGCTCGAAGAAGTATGGGATACAATCACCTTCCGATGTATGGTCTCCCAGTACAAACTGATCATACTCGGTGATATTCTACTAGTCATATGGCAACATCACTGGCTATGCTATATCCACAAGATTTCATGACTCCATACGCTGACTTCAGGAAACCAATTTAGAATAGGAACATTTGACCAATAGTAGCATCGTTTTTAATTTAAATTTTTTTATACAAAAAAAAAAAAAAATTAATTTAAATTTTATTTGGCTCGCAGGTCGTGACTCTAGAATCACAAACCTCAATAAAATGATCTTTTTTACACATAAAAAAAATTATCCCCATTGATTCTAGTTGGAATACATAGATCTTTTGACCCGAATGATATATATATATATTCGTATAAATGAATGAAATAAATATCACCTTTTACACATTACTTGTTTTGACTGTGACCCCCTAAAAAAGGATTGTGACAAGAGGTGCGAAATCCAACTCTGGAATGATTGTATCATAATGATTTTTTTATTTATTTATTTATTAATTCTATGCTTAAATTTGATTTGTAAATATAGGCAGCATGAATTTGGCACGCAAACCCTTTCTAACGTAAATATCTCTTACAAGTGCTCGTAGAATAGGTGTTGTAGGTGCTAAATGAAAAATTAAAAAAGGGTTAGTTTCGTAGCATATTTTTTAAGAAAACAAAACCATATTGTCTTTTACCTGTATCGCATAAAATTTTCAATATTCTAAGAATTAATGTTTCACTGCCAGGCTGGTAATCCTTAATCAAATCAATAAGTGTATCTGAGCCGATGCCAAGAGTTGTGATTAAATTGTAGATGTGTTGACGAATAAAGCGCTGGACTTGCTGGTCTGCCTTGATATAAACTGGGAATAGACTATTCAGGAGGGGAAAAAATTAATTCGGGTTCGACAGTGTATATGAAAAATCCATGCTGGTTTCTCTTTTTTCTTTCTTTTTAAGAGTATACTTACTCCACCAATAAACCTTGGTTTTTGGTACATAATGCAAAAAACAAATCTGTATGTCGCACCACATCTTGTTCCGCCCATACTGACGCTAATGGTTCTGAAGCTTCGTCGTCATCTTTCTTGTCGACTTGGTTATTTACGGGTTCGTCGTCTGTCATCAAGGTTGCATCTTTCGTAGAAGGCGAGATGTTAACAGAAGATTCTTTCTCATGTGGCGATAAGGGAGGACTTGACAATAATAGCTGTAACGAGTTGATGGCGTGGCGTTCGACTTGAGTGGAGATTGGGTGAAATGGAACCCATCGTTTTACAGCGGTGATAGCCGTTGACCGACTTTTGATATCAGGATCAGTACATAGTGTTAACAAAATAGAGAGGCATCTTGCACGAACAGTAGGTCGTTGGGCTGCCAGGTCACGTAATGTCGCTACACACATGACAAACCGATTAGTTTGTTGTTCTTGCATCACATCGTATATTTTCTCGATCACAGCTTCATTGAGAGAGGGTGCAGCAAGCAGTAACTTGGTCAGGGTCTTTTCTTTGGGATTTGTCAAAGCGGTGATTCCTCCCTCTAACAAACGCAACAGCCAATCATTGTATGTATGTTTTCGGCGTTCATTCGGTGACAAAGTGTCGATTTGAAGATGTTGGCGTGTGCATTGCATATCGTAATATCGTTCCTCGTATAGCCATGCTAATGCAAGGTCGTATCTACGTTATCAGGGAGGAGGAGACATCAATGTCAACATGTGAATCGAATGAGATGAAATTTTCTTATTTACCTATTAGGGAAATCCTCCAATATAAATTTCAATAGAGATTCTTTCATTGCATCAGATTCTTGCTTCTCAAAGTTGTCGCTGTCAACACTATGAGATTTTTGGTCAGGATTTTGATCGGATAAAGATGGGTGTTGGCGGAGTGGCGATTCCTTCGTTTGAGCCAGTCCATTAGTTGTTCCAATAGTGAATAGTTTTGATATAAGAGACGCCCAAAACATTTTGGCGGTGGAATCCCAAGTGGGAAGGCGAGGAATAGAGGAAGTATTTTGTGGTGATGAACGCTTTGCAGAAATGGTAGCATTATTGACAGTGGAAGCCTGGTGATTCGGTTGATGAGCAAAATAGTTGGCATCTAGCAAACGATGCATTGACATCTTCAACAACTCCAATCGCTGACCATCAGGTATCGATTGAAGATCTGCCAAATTGTATGGTTGCATTTTAAGAGCTTGATGGGCCCGTTCTTCGACACTTGCTAACGATGGTGGACGTGCACCAGTTGAATTCATCATAGCTTTGCTTAATTCGAGATCAGCGTCAGAGAGAGTAGCAGACGATGGTTCATTTTTCACAAATGGCGGTAATAATTGTTTCGCATTTTGTTCTACTTCTGCAGGTGCCGTCGAAATTGTTGATGTTGTAAATGAAGGTGGTTGTTGCGTACTAACAGTTGATGGTCGAAACATCGATTCTGGGAGCTAACGGTAACGAATGTACAGAAATGTTAGATACATGCTATTTTTCTTTAGATAAATAATTTCTAGTTACCAATTTGAATCGTTCATTCAGTGTATCAACAGATAGATTTTGTAAAACGGCTACACAAAGATTTACTACTACATTCAAAGGTATTGATGAGATATCCATATTCGAATCTTCACTTCGAGTAGGCAAAGAAGGTGCATAGCTTGACATTTGTGGAAATGTTGTGTCAGTGGTCTTCGCCTTCTTTTCGCTACGTTCAGTATCGCCTTCCGATACCTGACCTCGTTTTCGCCTCATTTCGTCATGACGATCGTGACCACTTCGGGATGGGCGTATTTGTAGTGTTGATGGATTGCCGCCAACAGCAGTGAAAGCATTCGCCAACTCTGATCTAAAAGCTGATAGGCGGTTCGTTCTAAAACGTATGCCATAAGTCATTATCAATTATTACTTTTCGCTCTTTGGTCTGATGTCATACCTAGTCATAGTGATAAATGCTAACTTGATAGACTTTTCAATGTTCCTGAGATCAGTCGATTCTAAATGTACAGGTTTGTTCTTGCTCCATGCTACAAGTGCTCCAATAACCGCCCGTGTAAACTGTGGTCGACGTTTTGCAAGCTGTGTAAGGCAACTAATGATTGCAGTAATCACTGTGGAATTTCTATAAAAAGATAGTTATTATATACAACACTTGTATGCACTCTCTCCGTATCTATATACAGATAGCTTACTCATTTTTGTCACCGATCCGATCCAGTAAAACATCCACCATACGGAGACCTTCTCGCTCCATGTTCGGTACATTCATCAATTTATGAGCAGGTCTTATGAAATTCAGGGAGAATATATCCTATTTTCCCTCCACGAGCAATTTTTTTTTGTGAGGACAATCTATTGTTTCGCTATTTTCTACGGTAACAAAGTAACATACCTTTGTATCTTCGTGCTTTTTTTCTTTTTTTGATTCTAGTAGGATCAGTAGCTGGAGGCATTTGAAAGCATAGAGGCGAACTCCAGTATTGGCATGATGGATCCAAGTTTCTTGAAGAGTTTGAAGTAATTGTTCGGTATTCGACCACATTTGTGTTTCCGTTTCGTTCTTACATCTGCAAGAAAATCGAGCAAAGGCATTGTTAGTAAAAGAACAACGAAAAATCCATTCCCAATATTACATCGTCAAGAAAACTGGTGGTAAGACAATGGTGAACGCACGTATGACCTTTTTCAAAAGTTCAATATTGTTGCTGTTTATTGCTTCCCCATTCAAACAAACTAACGCCTCTAAGAACCCATTGGTAGCGTAAGAGGAAGCGAGTTGGGGATGCTCCACAATCTGCTGCTCAAAGCAATTCAATCGCTCTTGATAATCATTCATTTGCTATGTAGAACAAGGCAAGAAAACAATCTGACAAAGCGCGCGGTTCTTTTTTTCATCCTATGTGTACAGAGCGCCACACAACCGCACTGCGTGACACAAATTGGTTCGAAAAAGAGATCAACTGTGACTGCTCCAGAACCTAGAACCTAGTCACACTCTATTCTAAGCATTATCTTCTAATAAATCCGATCTACAGGAGGCTATCATTGCTCTTCGAACTGGCAACGTAGGTATCATTTGGAAAGTGTTGACCTTTCATGCACTTGAGGGAACGTAGCGCACGGATGGCTTGCCTGTTCGTACTCATTTTTTGAAGGACCGTAGCGAGACAAAAGGTCACGTGACAAAAATCCCTTCTCAATACAAAAAAAAAGTGCCTTCTGTAGTTCTTAAGAAAGGAAAATAATTTATCCAAATTGAATATCCGCTGGAAGTGTAAAACCCTTTTTTTGCAAGTCATGTGACTACAAAATTATATTATTTTACAATTATGGAAATTTAAATAGCAAATAATTACTACAATTGAATTACATAAAAGTAAAAATATAAGCGCAAATTTCCATTTCGGGATATTGGAAAGTTGGGTAACATACTTTATATAGTATTTGGTAAATGAGTTGCTTTCTCGAGTATGTTACCTAACTTTCCAATATCCCGAAATGGAAATTTGCGCTTATATTTTTACTTTTATGTAATTCAATTGTAGTAATTATTTGCTATTTAAATTTCCATAATTGTAAAATAATATAATTTTGTAGTCACATGACTTGCAAAAAAAGGGTTTTACACTTCCAGCGGATATTCAATTTGGATAAATTATTTTCCTTTCTTAAGAACTACAGAAGGCACTTTTTTTTTGCATTGAGAAGGGATTTTTGTCACGTGACCCTTTGGATCAGTGAGTACTAGAATAAAAAAAAAGATGATGATTTTTTTTTTTGTATAGAATTAGACTTACTCTCAATGTACTACAAAAACATTTGAGTTAGTTTTTTTGTCCTGTAGTCATAGTCTCCTAATTTAGAATTACAGTCGAGAAAGTTAGGTTGGGTCAGGTTAGTTGAAAATGGGTAGTGTCCAAATTTAGGGTTGTAGCGGACCTTGTCCACACCCGGATTTTCAATAAAACAGTCATTTCATACAAAAAAAAAATATGGGCCAAACTCCGCGAAAATGGGTCAACCAGCTTTAAGATAGCTGTTAACATCGTTTTGGTTTTGACTATGACATAGCATCCTATTATAAATAAATAAAAATATTTCCCCCCCAAGAACAGATCCTGTCAAGGATAATTGGAAAATACAGACATCGCGATCGGACATGTACAATGTGCTCTATGCCAAACCAAGAATCCTACGGATATGGCTGCATCCCCAATATCTATGGCACATCCATCCTCCGAATGGGTAAGATGAAAACATTTTATACGAATATATTCAATATCTTTTTTTTTTTAGACAATAAGAACCGGCGGTTCAGGCACCAGGTGTAAACTCGACTACGGACGTTTTAACTGCAACAACTTTAATATACGCTTTTGGAGCTGGAATTACCGCGGCTGCTGGCACCAGACTTGCCCTCCAATTGATCCTCGTTAAGGGATTTAAATTGTACTCATTCCAATTGCTAGGCAAAAATGCCCAGCATTGTTATTTATTGTCACTACCTCCCCGAATTGGGATTGGGTAATTTGCGCGCCTGCTGCCTTCCTTGGATATGTTGCTGAATCTATTTGCGAACTCCTACCAAAACATCAAGCATTTATTCGCAATCTTAAGTCAAGTGGATTTACTGTTGTGGGATATGCAAGAAAATCGCTGGGAACGGAGGACATTGCTACGAGACTACGATTATTACAAAAAATGGTCGACAGGTTATTCAAAGTTTCGCTTACCGACAAAGCGTTTGTATCATATTCCACCAACGCAGCCGATCCTATAACCTCAAGGGATTCCCATACAGAAAGCGAACATATATTGCAAATGCACAACGTTGAAGGAAATACGCAAGGTAATATGGAGATAATACTGTTTAGGATTATGTGGATATTAACACTGTATTGTGCCTGATTAATTTATAATCTTGAACTAGATCTGATAGACTTTATACGCGGAACCGACAATATTTATAAATGGATCAAGGACCCTTTTAATAAGACTCACCTACACAACTCCTACTCTATACAAAAAAAAAAAAAAAAAAACCTACACAACTCCTACTGGCGGCCAATTGAGAACGGTATGGTGGGAAATGGAAATGAACTCGCGGGACTTACCCACACCATCAATCCCGTATGCTCCTCCTCCTGCCTACACTATGACAGCAAAGCAATGGCTTTCTGAGGCCTCCCTATTCAACATGCCGCACGTGCGGTCTGGTGGCGCCTCCTCATCAGCAAGCTACCAAGCCAGGAAGCCCTCCGACACATACGAACGCAGGAAGAAAATCCAGGTTGGTGCCGCATATGCGACACAGAAATAGGAAATGCGTATCATATGATCGCTGACTGCCCCTTGAAACGATCCTTTTGGGCATCAGCAAAATGCATGGGCTTCAATTAAAGAAATTCATTTTCAAAAAAAAAAGTTTGGTGGTGTAAATGTCGTCAACATTCAACATCAGCAGCTTGCCCTCCAGCTTATCTACATTCAACGCATATTCCGAACTAGAAAGTCTTCCGATATATGTACTCCCATGGTCGAAGACCTGACCCAATACTACACTGGACTGGACTCATGGATGGACCTACTCAAACACGCAGACACTATCAAGTGCGGTCTGAAAGCCATGGGGCTCCCCCTTTGTCCAAGTGGCATAAAGCGAAGTAGAAAGTCTGACGACCGCGCACAGCCCTATCCATCTATTATAGAAATATGTGATACATCAATAGAATTAGTTTTTGCACCTTAGTCATAGTTTCCTAATTTAGGATTGTAGCGGATCTTGTCCACACCTGAATTTTCAGTAAAACAGCCACTTTATACAAAAAAAAAAAATCAAGTTAATAAACCGTAGATAGCTCATTAGATTAAAATAACAAGAAGGCAAAACCTACGAGATGATGAAGATGATATAAGAGAAGAAGTAAATACATTTCATAACATAATACTAGTAACGACAAAAAGGTGACCACAATACAACTTCCTTATTTCACCTATCAAAATCCCGCATTTTTTTCGGAATTTGGACGCAGTGGGGAAGAGTCCCTTGTTCTAACAGAATGAAAATTTACGGACCACCATACATTTGATTTGATATAAAACATACTTGTAACCATAACAGAAAAATGTATATATACAACTACCCTAAGTACAACCCTTAGAAACAGCCGTAGTTTAAACCAAAACAAAACAAAATGCCGTAACAGAGAAAAGACTTCCTCCTTTCCGACTTAATAATTATATGATAACAACTTCCCACGTAATGATAACAGCGACTGAAGTAATAAGAACGGTTTTATTTAAGTTAAAGAAGGTGAAAAATTCTGTTCACTATTTCGCCTGAATTTTCCTTCTGAGCCATGACTACTACGCATCAAATGATCACCGCCAAGTGATGAAGAACGCTGAGAATGGTTAGCGTGATGAGCCAATCGTTGCTGATGTGATTTGACGTGATGAATGGCATCAGCATAACTAGCACTCCGTATTCCCCAGTAAACTCTACGCCTGGAACCAGTTCCAATGGTTCGTTTTTCGAGATCGTTTGGGATTACCGCCATACCTGCAGCTACACTGACTCGCCGTCCTGAGGGATTCAACACACCTGCAGGAACCAAAGGGTCAGGGATATGATCGTAGTCATCAAAATAGTCGTCTTCCTCCTCAAAGTTGCTTGCTTCGTTTTGATTGGTCTCTTTAGCGTCTTGTGGTTCCCATTCTTGATCCATTGATATCCTACTATTAGTATCATCGTTGCCATTCTCTTCGTCGTCAGCAGAGGATGAATATTGATGTTGCTTTTGCTGCATGGACCATCTTCGTTTCTTGCTTTTGTTTTCGTTTTGAATGGTATCCAGCCAACGCAATCGATTTGATTTTAGTAATTCTAATAAAGTATCGGCTTTAGGGAAGAGAGCCGCGAAGATCTCAAAATAAGGACTGACAACGTAATCGCTGAACTGTAGCCCTACTGTGAGCTGGTTGGTTTTTTGTCGGTCCATATTGGGACTATTAGGTAAGCCATTCATGCGCTCCATATCGCCTTGATGGAAAAATTCAGTACAAACTCGTTGTGACCAAATATAGCAGATAGGCCAAGGTCTTAAAGGATTGCTAATATCAGCAGCGTGTAGAAGGGTCTGGCATAAAATGAGTCGATCGTCCCGGCCCAAACATAATCCGCCCGTATTATCTATGATGGTTTGTGGAGGTAATGGCACGTTTGGTTGCTGTGGGGGTAGAAGTGGTGATGATGGTTCACAGTTACTATTTCTTTTTTTGGTATCATGATCTTCACTACCATCATCGCTACGATCTTGGGTATGACTCTTTATCGTTGTTGCAGTGTTGTCTGTAACACTCGAGGATGAAGAGGAGGACGAGAGGGATGGAAATGGTGTGGGAATGTAAGTATTCGGTGGCACTTTGGCGTTTGTGATGACGGGTGATCCCAATGTAGGTGATGGTGGCGTTGACGGTTGATCTTGGCAAGGTGTGTTCAAATTGTATCGCTCCAAGAAATAAAGTAGTGGACTATTTTCACCGAGGTTTGCAAATATATCTCGAAGGTGAGGAGTCACAAACGTCACTTCTTGGTTTTCATCTATATTTCCCTCTGTATGAAGAGTCGTAGTATCTGTTGAATTGTTTTTACTATTGTCGCTGCTGCTCAAAGTCGATATAGATTCCCTCTTTTTTTCGATATGCTTGTGTGTCATTGAACATATACCACCATTGTTGTCATCAGGCTGAAATAAATCCAAGATGGCTGCCATGTTTTCTTGAAGCTCATAATGAAAAATCATATCTGTTGCCAAAATCATTTTCACTAAAGCAAGTTTCGCTTCCCGCTCGGTCATTGTGTCACCTTGTTGATGGCTACATGATTCAATTGTTGTGAGCAAACGGTGTTTTTCCACCAAATCCAAAGCCAATGAGCACGAATAACTTTCCAAAACCGAGTGATTGTTATATTGGCATGCTAAATTTGTTTTCATATTCACTTGATAGTTATTGTTTAAACCAGGCTATCATATAAAACGGAGTGTGAATATGAGTATTCACTGCATTGATTTTTTTTGGGGGGGACTTTACGTGACCAATATCGTGACACAATCCAGCAATGAAGAGTAGAGCAATATCAATAGGTGATAAGTAATACACAATATCAAATTCTTGTACCATATAATAAAGGACCAATGTCACATCGACCGCATGATGGAAAGAATGATAAGCATTTGGATGATATCCTTGATCCACGTCGATGAAAAAATCCAATAACACTGAAGGCGTCCAGCCGAGTTTATTCAACAAGTCAAGGTTTTGAAAACATACCAGAAGCAGGCCATAAATATCCGCCCGAGATTTGCCATGTAGATTGAAATCCAAAGTTGCCAGCTGTTGCTGTTCATCGTCGTCTCGTGTGTGCTCGGTGCTATTTGCTTTTAGCAGCTTCTACATAAGTTAAAAAAAAAAAAAGTGCCGGCGGCGTTGTTATTATAGTTGTCGGGCGCATATTCCACGGAGTAAAGTGTCTTACCCTTTCAATCTGGAACAACTCATCGGATGACAGAGTATTGTGACGAAGTATAAGCATTGTGACAAGTTCTTTTGCACTGTAGGGTATGGCTATCGAGAAATTTTCGGTTTGACGGAGAAAAAGATAAAAGCAATAAAAAAAAATTTGCCAGCCATACATTTTGTCCCAAGAAACCAAACAACAGAACGGAGTTTTTGTGCTGATCCAATGAATTCAAGTATGCAGAAACCTTAATAAAGCTTTTGGGAGTTTCCTTTTTTTATTATAAAAACGAACTTCCAAGTAGATGTTTATTTAATAAATCTTCATTCTATTTATGGGTAAATAGACTATTGGTTCACATTGTATCATTTTCGTCAACATCTTTTTGCAGAAATTAATAGCATCATTGGGCGGCGAGCTTCATCAGGCATTGTGGCAAGCATAGCTGGCTCTGGTAAAGGTTCAACTACCTTTGTGATTTGAAAAAGTCCATTACAGATCAATGTATTGATGTAAGTGGTTAATGTCTTGTGATACTTGGTAACTTCACAACCTAAAAAGTTGGTTGTACGGTAACCTTGAGAAAAATACCGATCCACTGGCCAATGGTCGGGCTTTCCATCTAGACCATAAATCCAGTCCCCAGTTCCATAGGATGTAAAAATAGGATGTTCAACAGAGAAGATAAGGTCACCGCAGCCAGGTTTTAAGAAACGTGCCACGTTTGCTACTACTGCGTCAAAAGACTGAACATAGTGGAATGCGAGCGAGCTAATAACTACATCAAAAGTACCCTCAGGGAAGTCCATTTCTTCTATCGACATGATCCTGAATTCGAGTTTCTTGTTGTTGTTGCCATGGTCGCCAATAACTTCTTTTGCTTTCGACTCCGCCATATCCAACATTTTATGTGAGCTATCAATGCCAACTACCGACGAAGCGCCTTGCTCCAAAGCGTAAAAACAATGCCAGCCGTATCCACAACCAATATCCAATACACGCTTTCCTTTGAAGTCTGGTAGCATTTGTTTCATAGTAGCCCATTCTCCGGCGGCCTCTAAACCATACTTAGAGCGCGCCATTTCTTGATATTTACTGAAAAAATCGTGGTTGTCGTACTTATTCATACTTGTTAATATCTAATAGCGTTTCAAAAGTTTGTTTCTGGTACAGAATATGAAGCTTATATAAGGAGGTGAGATGCGCGGAAGTAAAGTGCACTTGCTACGGCAGGTTCTTTTTTTTCTTTTTTGTAGAACCTGTTACACCGAGAACTCGAAATTAAGACACAGTCATAATACTTTTTGCTTCTTTTTTTTTGGGACGAGTGAGGTAAAAAAAGTGACTTTTACTGAGTAAAATTGGGACCAAAGAAAGTACAATTGAGATTAACTGTCATGGATCTGGTCATCTCACCTCATTTTTTGGTCCTCATGTGGGCCGTTACTAGGGACCAATGAAAGTATTCGTAATTTGGACAATAATTTGATGAAATGAAATTTATTACCTCGACGACGAACGTGAACCAATCGTCACTAAAGTTTTCAAGTACCTTCTTCTGCATCCGGCCCGTTTGATATCAGATATAACGCCTCATCGCATTTCATGATTAATTCAAAGTAGAGTAGATAAATATATAATAGAATAATAAAGGAAACGCCATTTGTTATATATTTTTAAAGAAAATATACTGTAAGAAAATTCTTTAGTTTGCTTTTTTTTTACTACCGATAATAAATCTACTGTCTTTAAATCTTTTTCAGACTGAGCACTGAGCGACAATGGTTGGGCCCAAAGCGCTGCCCATCAATGTGTGAAATGGCGAAGTTGTCTAAACACCATACTATTCTTTGTTCGACAAACAAAAAAAAAAAAAAAAAAAAAAAAAAAAAAAAAAAACACTCGACGAACGCTGAGCACGGTGGTTGAACCCCAAGAGACAGTCTACCATAGTGGAACATGGGGGGGGGGCTCTAATCCCATCCCATCAAAACCAAATTAAAAAAAAAAAACTGGCACCCAGTAAATCGATAGATTTCCAAAGGCTTCAGCAGAGTGCTGGAGCGTTTATTGTATTAGTAAAAATATTTTTATGTGGGACTCTACCTTAAGCAGCATCTAATTCCAGCCGTCATAACTAGCATTTTAATGTACAACATCACATAAGGAGTCAATCAGGGGTCGGACGACGAGACTGAAAATTTTCCAAAGGATAGAAGAAATACAGGGAAAATGCAACAGAGCCCTTAAAAATAGAATTCAATTCATTCATGAATATCATATATTTTCAGCCATTTCCTATTTTGGTTATCTTGGAATGATACAAACCAGCAAAATAAAAACATATATCTATTTTCCTTTTAATTTACAATTCATCTGTTTTTGCTTTTTGTTGATTGTTTGTTATTTTTGGCTGTGGGGTTTTTTCGCACTTTTTTTTTTTAACTTTTTTACGCATAATACTAATGTTATTGTTTTTGTCCATATTTTGTCACGTGTATGTCCTTTCCTCGCTACTTCAACCTACTCATACCTTGAACATCACAGTTCACTTTGCTCATCAGGTGCAGGATGAAATGATTCTTTACAAGAGCAAGATAGCAGCCGCAGCAAGAGTAGCAGACAATGAGCACCTTCGTGGCAATACCCTTATTGGCAGTTTCCGCTTTATAAGGAATGATGCACGCGCCACAATTCAAACGGCGATCAATGCGATTGTATTGGGTGTTCGTGTTTATATATTGCTTTCCATTCTATTACTCACCACATTGATGGATGGATTTAAATTATATCGTAAAGCCATTGAATCCACCGCCCAGAGACTGACAAGGAAAAAATATAACGGCAATGACCAGTCAGTAGCTGGTTTAGTGGCAAGTGCCGTTACCATAAACATCACCAGTGAGCATGAGGAACGGTCCAATACTACAGAAGAGAAAATAGCCATCAATGAGGAAAATAAATCTTCGGAATTAACGGTTGAAAGTAACGCTAACACGTTATCATCATCACCTCAAACATGTTCAAGTCATGCATCTTGGTTTAAAACGCTATTTCCATCAAGTAATACGGGCGGCAATGGTATTCAACCTCTAGCAGCAGCGTTATCAGCATCAGCTGAAATGCAAAAGGGGAATGAATGGAATGGTGCCAAGGAATCGGATATACCTGCACATATTTCAAGTATCAATACCACTACGTTAATCATTGATAATAACGAAAATGATAAACGTACCGGAAGAAAGAACGAAATATCGCCTTCAACATCATCATCATCGTCATCAGTATCGTCTTTATCTACTACAGCGACCAAGAAAAATCGGCTATTTAGTAAAAAACAACCATACGCCGTTAATAATAATTCCCTTTCGCCCCCTCGTCCTCTTGCTACTTATTCATCTCGGCCTTTTGCCACCAGTAATGCCCTTACCACAACCCAATTTCCACACTCATTCGGCACCGGTTTATCATTGAAGCTAAAACAGCCGGGTCGAA
This sequence comes from Absidia repens, assembly GCA_002105175.1. Taxonomy (NCBI): domain Eukaryota; kingdom Fungi; phylum Mucoromycota; class Mucoromycetes; order Mucorales; family Cunninghamellaceae; genus Absidia; species Absidia repens. The sequence continues at coordinate 327,762 of MCGE01000021.1, forward strand.
GGATAAGCTTATTATTTAAAGCTAAAAATAAAAATAAAAAGTAACAATACGAAGCTATCATTTAATTCTTTTCTTAGGCTATAATAAATGCTCTGACACTCTGCTGGAGCTTTTGGAAATATATTGGTTTACTGGGTGTCAGAGTTTTCTTTACAGAGTGGGTGTTAATGAGATAGATTTAAGACTCCACCGTGTCGCATAGTATACGGTGGGCAGACCCTTGAGGCCCAACCGTGTCGTCAATGGGTATCTTTTTGTGCGTTGAAAAAAAAATGGGTAGGAGCTAGGTAACTTTGTCATCTCGCACTTTGGTGGGCACACCCCTTGGGGCCCGACGGTCGTGCTCAGCGCCCGTTAATTGCATTTTTTTGTGTGTGTGTTGAAAAAGAAATATAGGGTTAGTGTTATGTGTAAAAAAATTCAATTCAGACGCCGCACACATAATTTCCCATTTTTTTTTTTGGCTCCAATTTTTTTTTCTTTCTTCTTCTTCCTTCATGAAAATCTGAATGATATGATGGCAAGCCTCATTGGGATACTGGTGATCTAGGATTAGTGTTAGAACCTGAATTAGAGGCATTTTCAAAAATGCAAAACAGACATCATGGGGAAACCCTTTCATTTTGGATGTAGGATTTGGGAACGCCATTAGATCATATTAGGAAATAGTATCATGGAATCGTCATTAGTTTAGTATTAGTTTGTCATCGTTTGTATCTACCTCTGAATAAAGTATGCTTGTTTTTATTATTATTATTTTCTCTATTATACGTTTATATCATGAGCTTTATTGACTGTGTGAATATGCGCATCGAACAAAAAAGTGTGCGTGTATATATGAAAAAGGAACGGATTGGGTGTCAAGTTGACTTCTTCCACTGACTCATGTATACTCTATAAATTTATACATAGAAGAGAAAACATGCACATTTTGTGTGAAAGAAATAGATATTACGGTGTATTTTGTTGCGGTGGGCATTACTGAGCAGCAAAGTTGAGGTAGTATTTATTGTGTAGCTAGGGATCAAAAATGTTCAATATACTGGGTGTCAGGGGGCGAGCGTTGTGAAGTGTGGGTTTCACTGGGATGGGATTAGACGCCTCTGCCATTTCACACTTTAGTGGGCAGCCCCTTGGGGCTAAACCATCATGTTCAGCGCTTCGTCTGAAAAAAAGGAGTCGAAGTGACTATAGCTGAGTATTCTTACGATTCATATATAAATAAAGTATAATGATGCATCTGGATATAGTGCACCATAGAGTGAGCGTCTATAATGTAGCAATTTTTTCCCGCGACATGGATGAACAAAAACATATATAGACAAAAAACAAAGTCAACAATGACAGACAAAAGACAAAAGCAGTAAAGTGATGACAAAAGGTTGCTTTTATTCAAAAGATAATAATATTGGGGGTGGGTATCATAATAATCTCTAAACTACAATATGTAATAAAGTTCTTTTCAAATAATTATGAGTGAGTTTATTAGCTACCTCATTATTTTTGACGACGACTCGTTGAGTAATGTATGTAAGGGGCGCCTTGTAGCGCTGAGCATCCAGAATGCCACAAATATTGCTAGTAAACAATAAAAACAAATATCACACATTTATTCATTTTACTAATGATTCCCAAAACTAAACAATAATAATAATAATAGCAATAAATAGACTAATTCACTACTGTAATGCAGATCATCAATCAACCACTAGTAAGAATAGATACCACGGCCAGATTTCTTGCCCAAAAAGCCAGCATCGACATATTTCTGAAGCAACACGGAAGGTCTGTATTTGGAGTCACCAGTGTTTTCATGGAGCACCTTCATGATAGATAAACAAGTATCCAAGCCAATGAAATCGGCGAGTGTCAAGGGACCCATAGGCATGTTGGTGCCCAGCTTCATAGTGGTATCAATATCTTCGGCGCTAGCAAATTCACTTTCCAATAGCATGACAGCTTCATTGATATAAGGCATCAGCAGACGGTTGGCGACAAAGCCAGGAATATCCTTAACCACCGTGGTTGTCTTGCCCATAGCAGTTGCCAAAGCCTTGGTTTCATTCACCACCAAAGGATCCGTTGCCAATCCTGGAATCAACTCAACAAGCTTCATCACAGGAACTGGGTTCATAAAATGCATCCCAATTACCTATACAATGTAAACATTAAAAATTTATGGTTAATGCATATACAGCCATAATCTCATATATATTATTGATTCTACCTACCTTTTCAGCGCGCTTGGTGGCTGCACCAATTTTGGTGATACTGATACTACTAGTGTTGGAAGCCAAAATACAGTCTGATTTACAAATCTTGTCCAAATCACCAAAAATGGCGCTCTTGATGTTCAGGTTTTCTGAGGCGGCTTCAATCACAATATCCATGTTATCCAAGTCTTGCAAACTGTTGGTAGTGCTCACCAAATCGCGAACCACATTGGCATGGTCCGATGTCATTTTGTTTTTGGCCACATCCTTTTCCAATAGTTTGTCTACACGCAAAAGTCAAAGAAATATCGCTGAGTAACACTTTTCTTTTGAGCCGTACGTAGTTCTGTCACTTACTCATAAAAGCAAGTCCTCGGTCAGTTTGTTCCTTGCTAATGTCCATTAATACCACAGGCAACTGCGTCACATTGGCTGCAACATAAGCAATACCAAGCCCCATTTGACCTGAGCCAATCACACCAACACGCTTGATATGATCAATATTGACCTAGTATCCAACAAAAAGTTGTAAGTAGCTTAAAAAAAAAAAAAAAAAAAAAAAAGCAGTGGGGCAAAAAGTCTTACTGGGCTTGAGGACAAGTGTCGGCATGGTTGGGTCTAAAATAAATAGGGGAACAGCAGCGATGATGAATAATCAGGTTTTATATATACAAATTTTATTAGTTACCTTGAAAGCAGGACGGGTCAATTTTAATGTTGAGCGAGCAGCAAATGAGAGCATAGTAATAGTTTGGAAAAAGAATAGGGAATGGAAAAAAAAAATAAAAGGTTAAGCTTACGCGAAGAAAAACCGGGGAAGAATATCGTGGGAAAAATCGAGCATGGGTGATGGCCTGCCATGATTGGACTTCGTTTATTGAAATTCAGGAACAGATAAATGTCATGGAAATGTACTTTCCCCGGGTTTAGAGTGTCCATTATCATACTCGGATTGACTATAGGTAGGATCAAACTATTCATTATAAAACTTCTTCAAACTTGTTGTATTGCATGCCTAATTATGGGTATCTCGTATCACTGTTTTTGGATGAGGTGCTACTTCATGAGAGAATACAGATAGTCCGCATTTTTTCTGGTGGCCAAGAAACTAGCTCTATATAGACTCCGTATGTATGGGTTGTTTTTTTTTTTTGCCAAGGGAATGCTCAGTTAAAAAAAAAAAAAAAAGGAATCAACAGTACAAGATCAATATTAGTGAAACGAATACAGCACCCAAATGCGGGTCCACGTTTGCCAAGTATTGATACCAAGGTTTTTTTTTTTCGACTATATAACACAACGTCTAAGTTTCATATCTCAGAAAAAAATAGCAACGCCATCCAGTTACAGCATGAAATCATTATCAACCGACTCTTATACAAAAGACACACGAGAGGAAGAGCAGATAATCGATAAAAAGCAACCATCAACCTCCGAACCTTTGTCTACTGGAGTAGACAGTACTGGATCCAGCGTTGATCAAAAGTCACTGCCGCCACCGCCTCCTGTACTGTTTGTAACACCTCCATCCAAAACCATGGCCGAAATCTTACCAGAGAAGAAGAGAAAATCAATACGCCGCCGAAGATGTTTACTAGGCTGGCTGTGTGTGATTTTCACAGTTTTGCTCGCTGCGCTATTTATCTTTGTGATCTATGGTATCCCCGCAAGTCATTGCTGTAGCTGTTTGATCGCTTACGATAAATGCGATAATTTGGCCAATAGTACTACTGCGCATAATACTTGTCTTGACGGATTCAATACTTGTTCTGCAAGCTCTATCTATATATTTTTCAGCTGTAGTGACCGACTCTACAACAGAAATATGTCCTGTTGGATTCAGTATTTTAATGATTAGCAAACTTAATAAATATAATAGCCACAAGCAATAATCGTATATAGCATAAATAAAAACAATACAAAACATCTAACCAGCTTTGCATTACTGAGCCATCATTTACAACCATATACGGTCACAAAATAGTAGTGATAAAAATGTTTTTATTACAGTTCATCAAGCAAAAAAAAAAAAAAAAAAAGACTAAGCATAAAGCTATACAATCTAACTAACTAATTAAATCTATCACAATGAAGCACACAACACTACCACATCACCTTTCCGTCTCTTATCCCAGTGTACATGACTATTGAAGAACCGTTGACATTCCACATAGCCCTTTTCTTGGAGCAATAAATGCGTGATTCCGGGTTGAGCTAGGAGATGTTCAAACATGACAAGCATATTCGGCCAAGGATGAGGTGAAAAATTGGATAGGAATGTCACAGGGTCCCGATAAAACAAAGCCGCCTGATCCAGATAGTTGTTACTGTTTTCTGACAATGTTGTTTGAAGAGGTGGTTCGCATGTCAAAAACCACATCATGTCGTCATCTTTTCGATCGATTTGATGCATCACCGAATGCCAAGGGGTGGAATGACAAGGCATCAAAAAGCCGACACTCATTGGTGGTTGTTGTCGTAGCCATATCATAACATCCATCACACCGCGTTGATGCCATAAGGAAACATAAAGAGCAAGGACAAGTTGTGTCAGCCATAGCATTATCACCAAACACCACCGTCGTTTGACATGAGCACCTAGTTTTTGCCACGTAATCAAAAGTCCATGAGCCGTGAAAATCATCAACAGTGGGAAAATTGGATAGATGAAGCGGAATTCCTTGTGTGAGAGCAAGCTGTAGACGAACACCACCCATAAAACTAGCTGTTTCAACGAAGAGGATACAATTGCCGTTGCTGTCGTTGATGTCGCTGGTGTTGCTGTTACCATACCAATAACTGTTAGAGGTAAAAAGCTAAGTAGCATCAATGGAAGACCTTGAGTCACATACCAATGGAAAGGATGGGCACCGTAAAAGATAGCAATGGATTGAAAGACATTGGTTTTGATGAATGTCCATGGCACAAACACAAGATCTTGATATCGGAAAGAACGGAATTGCGGGAGATAGCCTGTATAAAAGTATGTATCCACGATGACATTAAGCATGAGAAGGATAGATCTAATGAATAAAAAAAAAAGGAAAAGGGATGAGTTAATTATTCAATGATATTACAGTTACTTACAAAATCAATACAGCATTTGCCAAAACCATCCATCGTTGATGATTAGATGACGGTGTGTGATATAAAAGTTGCAAGCCAAGAAAACCCCAAATCAATGCATTGGTGGGACGGGTAATGCAAGCTAAAGATGCCCAAAATAGACTTTTTCTATAATCGCTGTAAAAAGAATGAGACCTGGTATCCCACCCCATTGATGAAAAATTACCTTAGCCAGTGTATGGTTGTTTCTGTTTCTGTTCCTGGAAAAGGCCAGCTTTTCATAGCAATCACGGTAAATATCGTTTCCATTGTATTTGATAAAGTTCTAGGTGCCATCAAGAAATTGAACCAAGATGATAAAGTCACAAATAACTAGTGAGATACAAAGGTAGAGAAATAAATATTATATATTGTATGATTATTATATAGCTAAAGGGCTTACAATAAAAGGTGCCAGGTGATTCCCATATATTTTTTTGGCCAAAGTATACGTGGCTACATCACCAAAAGCTGATATTGTTGCCTGAAAATATCTAGGAGCGGTAATCTATTATCTTTAAAAGATGAGAACGTGCCATTCTTCAGTTGTTATAATGAGTATTTGCTTTTTATATTACCAATAATGAAGGAGAATCCCAGTGACACCAAGCAAGACATTTATAAATAGAAGCAAACACAAGAGGATGGAAGAAGCTGCGAATATGATATGTCCATTCCCAGGTCAAGTAACCATAGCCAAACACCAAACGATGCGCCACTTCAGGTGCTTGCCAGTATTCATCAGGATTGTCATACGTGCGTGTTAAGTAAGCATTCCACCACCGAAATAATACACAAACAGTAACAATAAATAACCGCGACGTCCAAGTTGATTCGGCTATTGGCGGTGATGTTGACTGTCGTTCCTGTTCTTTGGGATCTCTTTGACTAGTCATCTCGCAAAAGAAAAAAAAGTGAAAAAATCAGAAAAACGTAAAAGTGCAGAGTGGGGACAAAAAATGAAATTACACACTCCGACCTATGTTGCCATGGAATGAAAGCAAGTCTGTATAATATTACAGTACTGTACATACAGTGTGGAGTACAGTGTACTACTTACAGGAACCTACCAAAATAAAAGGGTCTTCTCATGTTTGTTTGTTTTGTACTGTATTTTTCAAAAATGTAACAATCTCCATGTGTTCCAGGATCCGTGGTTAATGCGTCAAAGGCGGTTCCCCCCCCAGAATCCTGTCACCGTGGTTACAGCGTCGTCAAATCAGGGAAATAAATTAAGGTTGAAAACGTCATTGTAAGGTTGGTCTACTAGAGATAGACAAAGCACTCACACATTCATTTTTTTTATAGTACTGTCTTCTTACACGATTTTACCCATGCTTACGCCTCCATTTTCTGTAACACTCATGATGTTGTCACTGACTTGTGAATACGGATGGATAAACTTGCACAGTAAAAGCAAGATATTATCAAATAATGAAGGAACATCAAAGTGCTGTATTTTAAATGGAAATTGAAGATTTGGAAGGGTGGTGAAAGAAATCGTCTTCTTTACCAACCTTTCATATTAGCCATAAAAAAAAATAATTTAGACTCGTCGATAATAATGTTTTTAGTTTAATCTGAAGATTTTCTTATTTATAATAATGTTTAGAATTATGAGTCAAATATCTTTTCAACATATAGTGAGTTTATAGATATAATAAAATATATCTTAGGTCGAACTTTGTGATTTATGAGTACCCATAACTTATTAATACAGTATGTACTGTCATTGGTTCTATTTCTCGCGCTTTGGCGCTTGTCTTAGTTTAGGTTATATAGATACAAAGACCTCAGCTCATATTGTGCACTTCTTTTTGTTGGGCTTGTCGAAACCATTGAAACCCAGCAATATCTCTTGAAACACCCGTCTTCCTTTATATTTTGTATGATATTGTGTCTTCTATTTCCCAGTCATCACCATTTAAATTTCTTCTAGGAGGGGCGAAGAGGTTCAATATTTGCCGGATTTGTGCATCACTTTTTTTTTCAGTCTTGAATACATAGCTATATTGAAGACTTTGTTTATGGTCATCATCCTGTATCGAGTGCAGACCTACAATGTACTGTACCGTACTGCGCACTCGTCGAAATGGTTAAGTAGGTACAATTTCATGTTAACCACTGTATATTATTTAAATAAGTTTTATTGCGATAACATATACTTTTACTTCCCTCCTTTGTACTGTATGTACAGTACAATATACTAGCCTTTTCTCTTTATAAAATGATGATCTGTGGACGTATACCGTATGCTATTTCGGGGGAATGGGCAAAATCCATTCAAAAAGAAAACATCAAAGTACGTAAAAGATACGTTTTTATATGTATAAATGTGATGGAATTAGAGTCTATATAAAAGAATACACAAATGACGTTGCTTTTTTTCCAATAAGAAGCACAGTAATTTCAGAATGTGCACAAAGAAGCCAAGTATGTAAGTAGCTCAAGTTTTTGAACCTTAATTTGTAACGATGCTCTTTGGATTCTGCAAGCGGTATTTGAAGTTTTTTTTTTGTTTTTTTTTTTTTGTATGCACTGGGCTCACACCACCTCAAAAAAGTAAAAAAAGACAGAATTATTGTTTACACTTTTTTTTTCCCTATTTTTCATCCCTTCCCATTTTCTCCTTTTCTTTCTCTTTTCCCTTCTTCCCTTCTTCTCTCTCACTTCCACCTAGGTGCTTGTTCGTCACCACCGCCTCCACCTTCACCTTTTTCTTCTTTCTTCTATTGTAAATATATACCACTTCCCTTTATAAAAAACTAGCCATGTTTTTCCATCAATCGCAGTTCCTGGAACCTAATGCTGACCCTTCTCATCTGACTGGTTTTGTACCTGCAAACGACCATCTTCTCCATCATCAAAACCAGCAGCAACCACCACCACCACCACAACAACAACAGTTTTATCAGCAACCAGGCGTGGAACAGAACTCTTGGATGGTAAGTGAGAACTCTTTCATTTATCGAGAAAACTCTTTATGTATATATTTACATTATATACACGTATTTTCTTTTTGCTATTAGGTGTCTATGGCATATACTCAATATTATCACGATGATCCTGCTGCCTTTGCTTACTTTCAACAAGAACTTCTATCTCCTCGACTTCAAGCAGCCATGCTCAAGCAACAACAGCAACAGCAACAGCAACAGCAGCAACATTTTATACCGGTCAATCAACAAAGGCATATTCCTCAACAACAACAATACCAACAAGAACAACAAAGACCTGATACGTCACTCTCTTCAAGGCGTAGTGGATATTTACCTATTCACGAACAACAACAACAACAACAACAGCAACAACAGCCAGGTGGGCAATATTTACCTTCTATTATGGTTCCTCCTCAATCACCTACATTGGCTAGTTATTATTATGAAGGATCCAATGGCTGGGTGAACCATTATTATGACTCTAGTCGACAATACCTATCACCACGAGCACAATTCGATTTACAACTCCATCAACCTCCTGAAGATCAGCAATACACACATGATCCAATCTCAATGAATGGACTACAGCAGCAGCAACAACAACAACAACAGCAGCAGCAGCAGCAGATAATGCAACAATATGTAGCAGCTCAACCACAGTCATTACATCACACTTTACCACAACAGCAGCAACAACAATTAAACTATCAACGTCACCACCACCATCATCCTCCTCCTCCTCCTCATCATCATCACCACCATCAACAACAACAACAGCAACAACAACAACATCCTCCATTTATGCAACAACAGCAAGAAACAATCCTTGGTGGTAATGCAGCACAATACCCGATCCCTTCTTATGGGATGAATCATCATCATCTTCATCAGCAGCCTCAACATCATCAAACATTAATTGATCCTATTCCTGGTATGTTAGGTTCATCCTCTTCATCCTCCTCCCATCTTGCATTACCACCTATGATGGCATCACCTAGAACAATGGCAACCAATCAACTCAATCATATCATGTCATCCATTGCTTCCTCCTCTACGCTCACCTCATCCATTCAACAACAGAATGTCTCGCCTCTGGTACTTCACCCTTACGCTAGTGCGGAATACAGGGAAGAATGGCGAGAAAACGTACTCCAATATGCTCATGGACTTTACTCACAATCACCGCAAAATCCGCTTCTCTTAACTGTCCTCCATTCTCTTCATGACACTTTCCCTCGGCACTTACCTACTTTACTGCTATTGGCTTGTGTTTATTATACCCATCAAGATTATCAACAATCACTTCGTTACAATCACTTGATATTGAAATACGATCCTCATTACGTCGAAGCTATGAGCAATATTGGTACTACATTACGAAGTCTTGGACGCACTGGCGAAGCTGAACGATGGTGGTATCAGGCCGTACAGCTACGTCCAGGATATTGGGATGCTGTGGAGAACTTGGTGGGGGTCTTGTGTTCTTCACCTTCTACTATCGACAAGTCCAATGCTGCTGCCAATGCTCCTCCTCCTCCCACCCCTTCTGCCGCTGCTGCTGCTTCGAATGATATGAACGATCATCCTATGACATCCCCTACACTGGATTCTGCAAACGTAAGAAAAAAAAAGAAAAAAAAAAAAACTTTACGCAAGAAACTAAAACCGTTTTTTTTTATGACAGAAAAAGAAAGGGACAGACAATTGTACAGCGGAACCTCCTCGTTACAAGGAAGCCTTAGCGGTGTGTGAATACGTGGAAAACCATTTCTTTAAGACGACGACAACAACGGCGACGCAATATACTCCAATTCAATTGCCTGATGAACTTCCGGTGCACCAACTTCCTAGACTTCAAAATCTCTTTTATGCCAAAGGAAATCTCAAATATGCTCTTGGCGATGTTTTGGGGGCAAGAATGGAATATGAAAAAGGGTTGGATCTCGTGTTTGGAGGCATGGGTTGGGGATCCGTGGTGTATCACTTGGCATTGACGTGCTCTCCTACCGGTGACGCCTTGCCCGCTTCATCCAACGAGGTGCCTCTGATTTTGCTGCAACCAGATCAAGCTATCAGGATTTCTCAAATTGCATTTGCTTCTTCGGGCGGTGTTCTTCCTGGTCTTGCCAAATCTAGTATGACTGGAAAGCCTTCCAATGGTTCCACGAAAACGGCCACTGCTACCACCACTACTGCTGTTAACGCTGCTAGTACCACTTCCACCACCTCAGCAATTCCAGTAGCAGCAGCAGTTGGTTCTACTACCGTTGTCACTGCCGCCTCCTCCACATCGCTTTCTGTCTCGACTCCAGCACCACTCTCCTCCAACAAAACTGCGACTGGTGAAACGACTACTCCACGCCACCACCATGCTCATCATCATCAGCACCACTATCACAACCAGCATCAACAACCATCCTACCAAAATCAACATCAGCATAAAAACACCAATACGAACCAAGCTAGCTCTGCTAATATCATCCAGCAATCCAACCAGACCACATCGACTATCATGTTGACCTTGGCGAAGCTTTTCCAGGATATCATGAACCCATCCACTCCAACTTTGGTGGCTGCCGCTCATTGCTTGGCTCAGCGGGAACAACAACAATTGACCGGCGGAACTTATCCCCATGTCCCTTCATTGGCGCTCCTTTTGCCCTTGTATTATCTCAGCCTCGCTTTACATCCTAGTCCTTCCACAGCCAACAATCTGGGTATCATCCTTAGCAATTTACCTATGGCCATCACTGCCAGTGCCATCCGACTGGCGCCCCCGGTACCTACGGATGCTCCTGCCAATGTCACAACGCCTTTACCTGCGATACCACCTTTGTCCGGTACTATGCTCGCGATGCAGTATTATATGTATGGACTACAATTGGATCCGCGACACCCACATCTCTACACCAACTTGGGCTCATTACTCAAAGACATGGGCCATTTGAATGAGGCGGTAGCAATGTATGAAAAGGCAGTGGAATACAACCCGACATTTGATGTGGCTTTAGCTAATCTGGGTAATGCTATCAAGGACATGGGCCGCGTGCAGGATTCGATTCAATGGTACCGTCGTGCTGTGCAAGCCAATCCGGACTTCGTCGATGCGATCTGCGGTCTGATCAATGCTTTGGGTGGTGTATGTGATTGGCGTGGCCGCGGCTATGTGTTTCCTGCCACCTCATCGAATCCTATCACTACTTTGACCAATAATGTGGCTTTATGGATGGACAAGAAAAAGTCGGCAATTATGAATATCAGCGGCAGCGGTACTTTGGGTGAAATGGAACCGGGAATGGTAAATGACTTTGGTCAATGGATCCCGCTATCATTATCGTTTAATCGAAATCAGGGCTGGATGGGCCGGCTGGTGGAGATTGTCGAGCAGCAATTGAACCAAGGCGCCGCATGGGGTCAAGGGCTGATCCGTCAGCAACAACAATACATCAATGGCAGCAAGAAGGACTGGACACATGTGTTAATGGATGGCCTAATTCATCGTATGGTGACATTGTGGCTCAAGGCGGCGGCATCGGCCAATGACTCTTCTTCCTTTTATGCAGATCAGGTCGCCGTATGGCACCAACGACTGGCTTATTATTTGCAACCCACGGATGACAATGATGATGATCAATATCAACACCAGCAGCAGCACCGGACTGATCGGAACGAAGGTGGATGGATTGTTCGTATGGTGGAACGGTTGACTCGACGATTACAGCGACAATGGTACTTGGACACCTTTAGCAAAACCATTACAGCGAAACAGCAACAGTTATATCAACCCATTCGTCATGTCACCGCCGAAGAAAGCCAAACGTTTGCGCGCCCTTTACTGACCTACACCAATGGTACCACCAACGGCGGAGGTGGCGGGAATAACATGTTGGCCACTACTCCACCTGTACCTACAGTGCTTCCTTTCCATACCTTCACATATCCATTGACGACTCGGCAAGTACGATTGATCTCACACCGCAACGCGCTCCGCATTACACAATCCACACTTTCAGCCTCGGCATCCTCCAGCTGGCTACCGTCACACGTCTATCCACCACCGCCTCCACCTCAGCCACGACTCAGACTGGGTTATGTGTCTTCGGATTTCAACAACCATCCGCTCTCCCACCTGATGCAATCTGTTTTTGGCTTTCACGACCGTACCCATTACGATGTGTACTGCTATGCCACCACGCCCAGCGACCAATCGCCTTACCGCCACAAGATCGAACGTGACACGGAACACTTTCTGGATGTCTCGCAATGGTCCAATCAGCAAGTTGTCGATCGCATTCTCCACGATGGAATACATATCTTGATCAATCTGAATGGCTACACCAAAGGCGCTCGCAACGAAATTTTTGCCGCTCGACCATGTCCTGTTCAATGCTCGTTTATGGGATTTGCAGGAACTTTGGGCGGTGGCTGGACCGATTATATCATCGCCGACCCTATTGTATGCCCTCCGTCGACGGTATCTTGTGATCAATGGCGTCTACAGCAACAACAGCAACCACAGCAACACCAAAATGGCGGTGATCTGGAGGGCGATGTCGATCCTGAATCTATGCGTCAAGATGTCGTCTACACTGAAAAATTCATCTACATGCCCCATTCGTATTTTGTCAATGACCACAAACAAGGCTTCCGCGAAGATGATGATGACAATGCCCGCTTGCAACAACAGCAACAGCTACAACAACAACCGGATGAAAAACGCGAACAGTTACCTTATGATGATGACGACGAAAACGGCTCTATGATCACTCAGCACCCACATAACAACAACAACAGCAACAACAACAACAACAACACCCCCACCACAATGTTGGCCAATATGACTGTATCGCCTCCCGCCACTTCCGAAAAAACCTTGTTACGCTCGTCTTCATCGACATCCACATCCACTCTTTCTACCGCGACTACTACGACCAGCAGTACAACTAGCACCTCATCGCCATCACCCACGCCATCCTCATCATCGTCTTCATCAGCTTCATCACCCGATGCAGCAACAGAAGCACTTTGGGAAAAGGAAGAAATCAAGCGCATGACAATGCGACAAGAAGTGTTTCCGGATCTCCCATCGGATGTGGTGATCTTTGCCAATTTCAATCAACTGTACAAACTGGAACCATCGACATTTCGACTGTGGCTTAGGATCCTGGCGCGTGTCCCCAATAGTATTCTTTGGCTTTTGCGGTTCCCACCAGCGGGCGAGCAACATTTATTACAATGGGCGAACGATTGGGCGGGGAGTGGTGTAGCGCAACGTGTGATTTTTACGGATGTGGCACCCAAACATATTCATATCCATCGAGGTCGTGTGGCGGATATCTTTTTGGATACACCAGAATGCAATGCACATACAACTGCCGCAGATATCTTATGGTCAGGAACCCCCATGGTGACGTGGCCGAAATATGAACACAAGATGTGCTCGCGTGTGGGTGCCAGTATTGCCTATGCTACCGGGTATGGTCAGGACATGGTGGTTCAAGATGAACATTCCTATGAGGAAAGGGCCGTCCAGTGGGCTCAGTCTCTCCATTATACCGTCGTCGATGGCGTCAGGCGTGGCCACGGTGCTATGATGGCCCTCCGTCAACGATTGTTTTTGTCAAGGGAATCCAGCCGTTTGTTTGATACCCGTCGATGGACCCGTCATTTGGAACAAGGCTATAAGGAGGCATGGCGTCGTTGGGTGCTTGGCTATGAATTCGAGGACTATTTGCCTGTCTTAGGTGCCGCTATGTCCAATCATGATCAGCAACAGTTGGCTATATCTGGGTGTATTTGGGTCCAGGACGATGATGATGACTGATACTAGTTTACTCAGTTTTAGTTTTAGTTTTAGTTGTTAGTGTGCTCCTCTTTTCGTCCAAAAAAAAGTTTTTTAATAAAAAATATTTTGTTATATCTTTTATTTTGTGTTTGTCTATCTGTCCTGACTTCCCGCTTGAATTCAAAAGCGGTATTGCTCTAGTGGGATTGCTCCGCTTGCATCTTTTTTCTTGTACACCTCCGCATATTTTATTCTTCTCCCATATACCAAATCATACCATACCATTCAATCAATACTTTACAGGGGTGCTCAAAGTCTGAAATTTCTGAATAAAAAAAAGTTTCAGAAATTCAGGTTGCAATCAACTATGTAGAATAGAGCGAGTAATCTGGCGTAGTGTATTATTGGATATTATTTTATAACGTATTTAATAAAAATAAACGCTCTGGCGCTCCGCTGGAGCCTTTGGAAATCTTTCGATTTATTGGGTGTCACGGTTTTTTTTTTATCGAAGTGTGGGTTTTCATGGGACAGGATTAAAGCCTCCGCCATTTCGCACTTTGGTGGGCAACCCCGTGGGTCCCAACAGTCGTGCTCAGCGCGTCGTCAATGAGTTCTTTTTGTGTGCTGAAATAATAGCTCGGAGAGATTAGAGTTTGATTATGTAGGGGTTGGAACTGTCTTTCCACTGGAAGATAAAACGAATTATGCAACTATGGTAATTATGGCGATTGCCCCTTCATTTAATTTTTATTTGCATTCGCTGATTTTTTGACATTAAAAAAAAAAAAGCGCTTGATTCAGACTCCGCATTTTGCTTTCTATTTTTTTTGGCTCCCAATTTTTTTTTTCCACTCTTTTCTTTCTTTTTATTTTTTTTTTCCTTCATGATAGTCTGAATGATATTATGGCAAGGCTCATTGGGGTACTGGTGATCTAGGGTTAGTGTTAGAACTTGAATTAGGGGCGTTTTAAAAAACGCAAAACAAACATCATGGGGAAACTCTTTCATTTTAGATGTAGGATTTGGGAACGTCAGTAGATTAGCATCATGGAATCGTCCTTAGTTTAGTAATAGTTTGTCATCATTTGTATCTACGTCTGAATAAATATGTTCTTTTTATTATACTTAATTTCCCTGTTGTACGTTTACATGATGAGCTTCATCGAATGTGTATTATATATGCATAGAAAAAAAAATGTGTGTCTATATATATGAAAAAGGAACGGACTGGGGATTATGGAGACTTCTTCCACCAACTCTATAAGTTTGTGCGCAGAAAAGAATACAGGAATGTATTTGTTTAAAAAAACATCTATTACGGTTTTTTTTTGCCTGGTGAGGTGTATTGAAAAGCAAAGTTGATAGTGTTAATTATGTGGCTACTGTGTGGCCGGGGATTTCTGAAGTGTGGGTTTTGATGGGATGGGATTACTCCACGTAAAACTGTTTTCTGTATTAAACAGTTTTAAGAGACCGTAACGCAGTTTCTGTATATTATATAATAATGATTGCACTGTGCTTTTCGTATAATATAGATGGTAAATACGGCTTTATTACATTTAGATTGTCAAGTACTACATGGTTTTTGTTACTGTGGATGATAAAAAGAAATATTTTATTGAAGATAGAGCAAGAAATTGTATACAAAAAAAGGGGGGGCGCATGTATGTGATGTATGTATGTTGTGGAAAGGGAATAAGTGGCCGAGGAAGAGTTGATAGCTGTTTTACACGTAAACTGTTCTACGCATAAACCGTCTTGAGTGTAAAACTGTTATACGCGCGGCTGAAATTCGTTTTACGTGTAATCCTGTTACCTTTTGTTTTGAGAATGACGACAGACACTTTTTTTGTTGTTGTTTTTGTTTTTCACAACTGGCATCTTGTGACAGAAAACGAAATACAAAGGCAGCGGTGACATTGATACAATGATAAGGGTAGAGGAATGGATGAATATTTCAATGTCATAGATTACAATTTTAGATACCGATTTACCCCTTTCTCTCTTTAACAGAGGACTAAACTTCTTTTTGTATACTACTGCCTTTCTTTACATCATCGTTTCTTTTCCACTTGGCGACAAGTCAAACCCGAAAAACCGATTATCCCGATATGGGTTCATTTACAAAAAATAGCCATATTTGGTTTAGTTCGAGAACCAGGAACGACGATCTTTTCCGCAAAACAATAATAAATACAAGACACGTAGCCCTCTTCCCACCCCCTTTTTTTTGAACAGAACAAGAAAAAAGGAAAGAAGTTTCTGTATTCTCAGTAAGACTCACGGAGTATGTATTTCTGTTATTGCACGCAGGCAAGAAAAAAAAGAAAAAGAGGTGACACAGACACCCAAGTTCTGGACCTCAGTCTAATGCCTGGATGATGGACCCGAATTCTTTCTGGAACACAGAATTCATGCCAATGGGATGATGATCCACATACAAAAAGGCTGGAATGGTAGATAAAAAGTTCTTTCAGATACGTGTAGTACGTATGCGCTTTCGCCAACCGATTTCATTTCTAAAAAAAGTGACAGAAGATCGTCACTTTTTTTTCAAATAAAAAAGAGCTTGTTCTAGATTATTTTTATTTTATTAAAAAGACTTGAGTGAAAAATAGTTTGATACACTGTTTTATAAAAGAATAGATGAATAGTTGAAAATAGCACCATTCTAACTCCGTGTAATTAGTTTGGGCTTGGTCAATCTAGACCAATAAAATCCCCGCTTCTTGGTATTATCTTCTTGATTTATAAATCATTGTCAATCAGAAAAGTTTTTTTTTTTTTTGTTCCTTTTTGTTTTGTTCCTTTTTCTTCCAACGAATACGCTTATCGAACCGACCCATTGACGCGCACACTTTATTTCTTCTTTCTGTATTTTAATCCAACCTACTTCTTTTTCTTATTATGCGTACTACACTTGTTGCTCTTGCTACCATGATGTTATCCATGGTGGCTGCCGCCGATCCT
The DNA here is from genome assembly GCA_002105175.1 of Absidia repens. Taxonomy (NCBI): domain Eukaryota; kingdom Fungi; phylum Mucoromycota; class Mucoromycetes; order Mucorales; family Cunninghamellaceae; genus Absidia; species Absidia repens. The sequence goes on from MCGE01000021.1 coordinate 344,778, forward strand.
GCACCCTATAAAGTACCGTTATATCGACGCAGTAACGGTGTTGTTTCTGCTGCTGGTAAAGCACTAGACAGCGGTGTAGTAAGTTCTTTTTACCCACTTTTTAAGTTATTGCTCGGAACTCATTTTAAATCATATATCTAGCTTGCCGGTACTGTCCACATTGGAAACCCTCCTCAAGAATTTACTATGGCTTTTGATACATGTAAGTCTTTTTTTTCTTCATTTCAAAAATTGGATGTATATTTTATTAACTTACTCTTTTTTTTTTTTTTTTTTTTTTTTTTTTTTTTTTTTTAGCCTCTGGTTATTCTTGGGTCCGTGGATCTAGAGTAAGTCCATAATCTATTCCAAATATGTTAAAGCAAGCGATTTACAAACTCCTAACTCAACTGCCCCTGATTTTTTTTTTTTTTAGTGTAAATCTGAAAATTGTCTTGATAGATGTACTTATTATGCTCGTCGCTCTAACACAAGCCAACCTACGGGCAAGAAATTCTCTGTGAAATATGGCGACGATGCATGTGTGGATACACATGTGTACTTGGATACTGTTGAATTTTCTGGCATTCAAGTACAAGACATGCCATTTGGCGGTGCGTATCGTATGAGTGGGTTTGCCGATGGCTTGGATGGCTATCTTGGCTTGGGTCCAGCGGTCAATCTCAACACATCCAAACTCTCTGTGGGCAACAACAACAACAGTGGTGGTCTTTCGAAACGGGACATGTCATCGTCTGCCTTTGTGCCCAATGCTTATCAACAAGGCGCTGGCGTCGGAAGCTCACAATTTGGGATGTATACAACAGATAATGGTGCTGGCTTCGACCAGAATGGAGGCACTGGCGGCGGTGCACTTCCTCCTGCTCCTGCCAAACGATCCAACACACAAGAATCACCGGCTGGGTATCTTGTTTTGGGTGGCATCGACACAAATGCAATTGATGGCAATATGACATATGTACCCCTTGCTGCTGAATCCAAAGGAAACTGGGATGTGTGTATCAAGCATGCTCAGCTCAATAATGCCCTGGCCTTACCACAACTCGACAATGCCATTGCCTCTATCAGCACGTCCAATCCAACCATTGTCATGCCTGCATGCCAAGCCGATGAATTCAAAAGAAAATACGGGTTCAAGTTTTACCAGAAATCAAAAACCTACAGCGTCAAGTGCTCGGAAATCAAGGACCTCCCACCTCTTGAATTGGTGTTGGAAGACAAGACAATTACTTTACCTGCTTCTTATTGGACACGTGAAATCGATGCCGACCGTGATTGCTGTGAAGTCTTGCTCTCTAAAGGCTCAAGTTCTAAAGATTGGGTCCTTGGCGTGCCTTTCACCAATGCTTTTTATACAACTTTTGACTCTCAAAATAATCAAGTAGGCTTGGCGATCAAAAAAGGCAATAAAAATAATCAGCTCAAGATCTCAGACGCTTAGAAACACCCACACCCCTCCTTTGTTACTATTTTATTATTTTATTTATTAGTTTAGTATGTATATCTTGTAGACTTCTCCCCCCCCTTTTATATATAATTATCTCTTGTACACCCCCTTTCTTCTCATTCATATTTTTCATTGATTCAAAAAAAAAAAGAAAACAAATAAAAAAAAAGTTTTGATCTTTTTTGCGTTTTTCGTGTGTTTTGCACTTGGGTGAGTTGCTAGGCATTGACTCAGGGGTCGCGATAGTCTGCACTTTTTTTTGGGCCACTAACAAGTGGTCACGAGAAAAAAAAGAAACTCCACTCCTTGATCAACTCCGTTTTCTTTTTTTGAATTTTTTTTTTTCTCTATTGTTTTTATTTTTATTTTTTTATTTTCCTTTTTTCTTTTTTTGTCCACATCACACTTTTCTTTCACTTATCTATTGTTGAATGCCTTCCCCCTTTTTGGCCGGTGACAGTCCTCATTATGGGAACGCGGGGGATTATTACTACGCTGCACCACCACCTCATCCTCCAACAGCAGCAGCAGCAGGATCTGTAGCCGCTGCCTCACCCTTCATGAATGGTCCAGGGATGCCGTTACCAATGATGGTAAACCAGTTTGGTGTTACAACGACACCACCACCACCACCACCCTCGACATCAGCCACGTCTCCTGCTGCTGTCTCGACACCTCCTATGCTTCATCCACCCAATATGCCACCTCAACAGCAAGGGTATTATCCTCAACATCCTCCTCCTCCTCCTCATTTACTTGGCCATCCTCAACAAATACCCACAACAGCAGCAACTAATAACTCAACTCCTCCTCCTTCGTTACAACCTGTATCCATGATGTCGCCTTCCATTGTAGCTGCCACCATTGCCACCACCCCCAACAATAACAACAACAGCTCTACCCCTCCACCTCCACCGCCTCCATCTGCTATGGATCAGGAATACTGTGATTTCTTGTATCATGCCGGCTTCCTTCAAGGTAAAAAAAAAAAAAAAAAGTGTATAGATGGTGGTGGACGATATGGTCTTTCGCTGATGCTCTTTTTTTTAAATTTTTTTAATTGGTATATGAGTAGGTCGTCTTGCCGATACACTTGTTGATATTCCCAGCATCCACAAAACGTATCCACTTCATGCGCTTGTACTTGCACGTTCACCCACATTCCATCGCATGTTAGTATCTGATCAAACGTCGAAACGCACGGTGTCCAATGGTGGTAGAAAACGGTATACGATACGTTTGACGGCCCAACAACATTTGCCCAGTTCTGTCACTGAGGAAGCAGTCGCCGCCGCCTTGGGTCATTTGTATCGGCCCATGACGCATCAAGACGTCATGTACTTGTTTGCACGTCCACGTACCTTGTTGTCTATTTTGGATATGGCTGATTTTTTGGAAATGCAACCTTTAACCAGCATGATTTATGAAGCGCTTAGTCATGAATGGAATGTGGAAACCATCTTGTTTTGGCTCCCTTACTTGGCTCCGCCAGCACCGCCAGCACCTACCAGCACGGCCAACACGACCAGTACGAGCTCTACTAGCGCAAAGGAGGAAGGACGATCGGCATCATTGGCGTTTGGCATCCATTATTTGACACAAACATTACCTCATCAATTGGATGCCTTTTATAACGACAATTTTATGGATTTGGCTCATGTGTACGCTCATCTTCCTTTGGGACTTTTGGAACCTTGTATTGAGGCGGAAGGGTTGAATGTACGTGATCCAATGCAACGACTGGCATTTGCAAAACAAGTCATGGCTAATCGTCAACAATGGATGGAAATGGATGATGGGCTTTCGGTAGCATTGCGATTCAATAATGGCGAAGTGGCTGTCAAGGTCATTCATCCTCCTCAACCTGCTCAATCCTAGGTAGATTTCTTCCCTCTTACCCCTAGTCCCCCCCCTCTCTCTCTCTCATGTTGTATAGTTTCCCTCCCCTACACCTTCACTCTCTCTCATTTCATACATATTGCTTCTTTTTTGGATTTATTATTTATTTTTCCTTCCCTTCTCCCACTCCCTTAGTCTTCTCATCATCTTCTCATACACAACCAAAAAGCTAATAAACAAAAGATATACACTTTATTTTATTTCGTCTCATCATACTTCATTAAAGATGCCTTTTTTTTTTTTTTTTTAATGATCATACACTTTTGATTTTTTCTTCGTCTCACAATAGCAAATAATGCGTTTTCATTTTATTTGTGGAGTAAAATAGGACGCAAATCCTCAAATGACTAATAAAGTACGGTGATCATATATATATATATATATATATATATATATATATGTCACAGGAAGGGGAGGAGTGATATCAAAGTAACCATCTTGTGATGGATTCATATCAAGGTATTGGGCAGATGATCAGAGATGGCAGCTTCAACCGACTTGTTCGTATGCTTCCAGAGGATGTGTGTGTGTTTGTTCAAGATGCTCTTTGAGAATACTATGGGCAATGGTGGGACCGCCACTGAATTCCCACATCACACATTAAGTGTCGGAGGTCTCCCCTTTTTTGATATTTTTTCATTGGGTTCTGAGGATTTGACTTGCAGTAGTTACCATCGTGTCAATGAAACATTTGGAAAGATTTGGTTCATAGTATTTTGGACTATCAAAAAAAAAAAAAAAAAAAAAAAAAAAAGGCGTTCGAGTATATTCCCAGCTCATCCATTCGATGGATACTTAACTTATGAGTAAATCCATTATGAAGAGACGTTACTCGCCTTGAAGGCGATCAGTAAATACAATAACACAGTACCAGGGCCGGAAGATTTGACTATACATGTGTTGGTGCGAGAGATGCCCTTTTCCCGTCAAACGAGTATGACGATCCATATTTGAGTATGTCAGTGAGCCAATTTTTTTTTTTTAAAAATCTGATAAAAGCAGTTCCTTGCGCTTGTCCAAAGCAGCCAAAATGAACAATGTATAGAGGTGACAGAAGACATGGATGAATTTTTGGTGATGTTGACCAGAGGCATGCAACTGATCCGGTAGTGAATATCCTCTGATTTCCGTTTTGCTATAGACTTTCCGCCGTGTTCACTATGTGGCTACAAAAGAGAAGGCCGGATACTTCCTCACTGAGCGTTTTTTCTCCCCGAGTACATCGAATGCCAGTGTGAATTTTTGTGACAATTTTCTTTCTGGTGAAATAAAAAAAAACCCCCCATCCCATGAAGGGAATGTTCAAACTCCGCTTTGCATGATTTTCCCTCCAAACATCATCGTCTTCATCGTCAAACTAAACAACGTATTAGGCATCTCAGATGTGTGATAAAGGGCATAAGAATTAGAAGGGCATTTATCTCGATCAGGGATTCACAACATACATGGAGAACCCCCTTTCATTTCGGACTCTTTGATTTGACCAACTTTGTTTAGAATTAGTTGCCGTAGTTCAAATTAATTAATTTAATTAAAAAAGAAAGAGATCCATTTTTGTCAAATAGAGCAGTCTTTCCTCCTATCGCAAATCCTGAGCTGTGCCCACAGACAGTCTTCATCATTATCTTTATCATCAAAAATTTTCTTTTTCTTGCTATCCAGTTTTTCGAAATCATTCCGGATGTGGGCTTTTGTCATCAGCAGATAATAGTTTTGAAGAGGATGTGCTTTTGCTTTTTGCTTCGTTAGTGTTGTCGTTACTACCGTCATTGTTGTTCTGGGCATATAAAGAAATACGAAATTCGTAAATATAAGCCCGAATTTTTCGAATGTGGAGTAACTCCGATTTTTTTTTTTTTTTTTTTTTTTTTTTACGTATATTGCATCCACAGTTTGGGTATTTGGAATAATTCTGTGGTGGCTCGCAGATTTTGAGTAACGCCTATTCACACCCAAACTGTAGTAAGTTAGGGTTAAAAAATTCGAAGAGGCTTTATATTTAATGCTGTTCAATAAAACATACCTTGACTTTTTTTTCTATTTGTTGCTTTGACGTTGTCTCGCATACGGTTAGTTTCAACATTGCACAGTATTTGTACGTGTAGAAAAAAATCAAGGCGGGTTAGGTGTGTGTGCAACAGGACGGGTGGACAAAACCATTTATGAGATGTTTCAGCATGGTCCGGGATATGTGTGTGGAGAGAACAATGTTTTGGTACAACAAAAAAAGAGGACGGAGGCTGAAAAATGCGGGGATGAGATAGGAAGGATCGGTGAGGAAATCCGGCTGCCAAGTTTTTCGTTTTTGATGGTCAATATGATCTCATGCAGTTGCCCGAGCCACACGGTATAAAAGAAAAAAGAACGTGTAACTACCGGCTCATGTATCACTGGAATCACAACTAGTTTTATTTTCGAGAATATTTAAAGAGTTCGTATTTCCGTCTCTCTTTTTTTCATTGATTATTAATCCCATTAAACTATATCATATACATACCAATTATGAACTCGTTAAACTTGTTTTCTCTTAAAGGCAAAAAAGCTATTGTAACTGGTGGTGGACGGTAAATTCTTTCTTTTTTTTTTTTTTTTTTTTTTTTTTTTTTTTTTTTAAGAAAACGGGGTTTTGTGGCAAACAGGAGCGATGGATCCATATGACAATTGTGCGTTTATTTATCGTATATCTTTACATATTTTAGTGGTCTTGGTTTGGAAATGAGCAAAGCGTTAGCCGGTGCTGGTGCTGATGTTGCGTTGATGTATGTATCCACTGAGAAAACCCATGAGACGGCGGCTGATATTGCCAAAGAATTCCATGTCCAATGCAAAGCATACAAGGCCGAGATGGCGGACTACAATCAAGTCAATGCTGCGATGGAGCAAATTTATAAGGATTTCGGTCAAATCGATATTTTAGTTGCCAATGCTGGGACAGTGGCGGGAGGAAGCCCCGCTGAAGTAAGACATTCTCCTTCACGATTACTCAGCATCATTTTTTTAAATTGATCCACTATTTTCTCAAATTTTTATCTAGTCCTTTGAGATGGAGAATTGGGAGCATATCTTTAATGTCAATGTCCACGGTCTGTTCAACTGTGCGAAATCTGCCGGAAAGTAAGTAATGGGGGGATTACTTTTTTTTTTTTTTGTGTTTATTAAATGGAACTAAATTGAGCAAGTTTCTTTCTTTTTTTTTATGGTCCATCATGTATGTAGTCACATGTTAAAACATGGTAAAGGCAGCATTATTCTTATTTCATCCATAGCAGGTATGGTTGCCACCAATCCTCAACCTCAATGTGGAGTAAGTCAAGAACCACATATATATACACACACACAGAGTCACTTTACAATAAGATACCATACTAAACTTCTGGTTTTTCCAGTATATTTCTTCAAAGGGTGCTGTGACTGCAATGGTAAAGTCTTTGGCTCACGAATGGGCTAAGCGAGGTATAAGAGTCAATTCGATCAAGTAAGTATTTAAAATTGAGGGGTGAGATGTGGCCTGACTTCGTTTTTTATTTTATCTTATTAGTCCTGCTTACATGTTGACTGAATTGTTAAAGGAAGCTACAGAAGTGATTCCTGAGGTGGCGAACAAGTGGAAAGAATACACTCCCATGGGTCGACTTGGAAATCCTGATGAGTTAAATGGCGCAGTCATTTTTTTAGCTTCTGACGCATCGAGCTATATGACTGGAACACACCTTTGCATTGACGGTGGTTACACTTGTGTTTAGAATTTTATTTATTTATAGTAGAAATAAATGCTGGGGCTTCCTGGTTGAGGCTTGTAAAATATCGCGGATTTATTGGATTGGCTGTCGTGAAAAATGGAAATCACCAAGGTGTTGCTCACAATGATGACTAGGGTTAGGCGTCTCTGTCATTTCGCCATTGGTAGTCTAACGGTGCCTTCGCGATGTGTGTGTTAAAAAAAAAATGGAGCTTGGGCTAGGTTCATACTCCGCTTCACACGATTTTCTATTTTTTTCTTCCCTTTTTTTTCAGGTATTATCCTTATTGGAACGCTTGTGGTACTGGTAGTGTTGAATTAATGGTTAGAACTTGAATCAGGGACGTTTTTAAAAATGCAACACAAACCTCATGGGGAAACTGGGTTCTCTTTTCCAGTGAGTTTCGAGCTCTAAATTAGACTTTACACTTCAATCCTTTTCCTCATTTTGCCTCTTTTCCCTTCTTTGTCTTTCTTCACCCTTTCCTCAACTTATATTACTCAATTAAACCGTTTTGATATAGCGGTACGTATCCTTCTTTCCATTTCACTTTCCTTTATTTTATTTTCTTTATTCCATTTTCTTTATTTTATTTATATTTTATTATTTGAATAAACGCTCTGGCGCTCCGCTGGAGCCTTTGGAAATCTTTCGATATACTGGGTGTCACAGTTTTTTATTAAAGTGTGGGTTTCGATGGGATAGGATTAAAGCCTCCGCCATTTCGCACTTTGGTGGGCAGCCCCTTGGGGCCCAACCGTCGTGCTCAGCGCATCGGCAATGGGTTTTTTATGTGTGCTGAAATAATAGCTTACTTGAAATGCGTCGGAGAGATTAGAGATTGATTATGTAGTGGTTGCAACTGCCTTTCCACTGGAAGATAAAACGAATTATGCTATATGGTAATTATGGCGATTGCCCCTTCATTTAATTTTTATTTGCATTTCGCTGATTTTTTGACATTAAAAAAAAAAAAAAACGCTTGATTCAGACTCCGCATTTTGCTTTCTATTTTTTTTGTGACCCCCATTTTTTTCCCCTCTTTTCTTTCTTTTTCATTTTTTCCTTCATGATAGTCTGAATGATATAATGGCAAGGCTCATTGGGGTATTGGTGATCTAGGATTAGTGTTAGAACTTGAATTAGGGACGTTTTAAAAAACGCAAAACAAACATCATGGGGAAACGCTTTCATTTTGGGTGAAGGATTTGGGAAGGACAGTAGATTAGCACTCATTAGTTTAGTTATAGTTTGCCATCGTTTATATCTACGACTGAATAAATATGTTCTTTTTATTATATTTAGTATCTATGTTGTACGTTTACATTATGAGCTTCATTGAATGTGTATTACATATGCATAGAAAAAAAAAAAAAGTGCGTCTATATATATATATATATAGCCACTGGGTGGCAGGGGGGTTCTGAAGTGTGGGTTTTGATGGAAGACTCTGTGATTTGGCACTATGGGTGGGCAGCGATTGAGAAAAAAAAGGATGGACGGCTCCTATGGTGGGCAGCGCCTTGGGACACAACGGTCGTTTGCTCAGGGCTCTGTCTGAAAAAGAGAGTCGGAGGGACAAAGAAGCGGAAATTAAAGTTAGTTAGCTGAGTTTCCTTACGTCGTTGTATATCAGAAACCCTTTCATTTTGGACCTAGAATCTGGAAACCTGCCATTAGATTAATCTCCACCTTAAATTAGTATTGAAATTATCGTTAGATGCGCATAGTTTTAGTTGTTATAGTTTTATGTCTACATATATGAATAAACATCTTTTCGCTTCCTACCATTAGTCTGTCCCTCTTCATCTCTCTCATACGGCTTACAAAGCTATCTACATTGGATACGTTTTTATAAACGCCCCCCCTTAACCCTTGACTTTAGGCTATTGCTGATTGTCCCAGTTTATGTCCACCATCATCCTTCACCTCGTCTTTCAATAAAGAATGTTTATTTTGCCTCTTTAATGAATAACAATATTCTACATATTGTGCACGAGATTTCTCTTTTTAAGTCTTGCTGTTCGATCCATCCACACATCCGGCCTCCCTATTTTTTCAGGCTGGTTTAACAACCAGAAATCATTATCCTCTCTCAATATAGCCCTAGCCAATTTGTCGCCCTTCCCGTCAGCACCATTGTCGAATTCAAATATACCCTATTTTTTCTTTTTTCTTTTTTTGTTGAAGTAAAACAACGCATTCATTTCAAAATAGGGCACACAGTTATGAATAACTATATCACCCGCATATAAATCAAGAGGCTAAGTCAAATAAAAATAAAAAGGACTTGTTTTATTGAATAATAATACTGTAGGGATGCATATATATATATATATATAAAATGATACAAGGCATAAAACTACAGTAAAGAAAGATCAAGTTCTAAAAGGTATATATAAACGTGAAGGTAAACTAAGAAACTAACAGCCTTAATATCCGGTCATGTTTTCGTCTGCAAACCAACGTCGTCAATTACTGGTGCTACTGCCGTTGAGGGGAGTTTGTCCACGTGCACGAATGATGTCCAAAGCTTCACCATAGAGACAATTGATTTTGGTCTGATCAAAAGTATCCCCTTTGTAGTAAATGAAGGGCTTCATTTCCGGGAAATCTTTGCCCATCATAGCACTATCTCGCAGATTCACCCGTTCAAGACGAGGACACCCTTGGATCAATCGCCGAATGTCTTGTGATGCAATACCATGATGGCCATAAAACCCAAGATCGGAGATGTTCGGTAAATACTTGATGATCGCGTCCAAGACAGCTTTGGAAAGAGCACCACCATGAAAACATAACTGATCAAGATGAGGATGCGATTGAAGAAATAAAAGAAGCACGGTCGTTGTTGTTGTCATCTGTTGGGCTTGATCGCTGTTGTCACCGTCGCCGCCATCGCCACCGCCACCGTCACCGCCACCGTTACCTAAGACGCCGCGGGTTGTCAGATCCAGATGCGTGATGTTGGGCCATACGGTCGTCGGGTCATACGAGGAAGACCAATGGAATGGGACTGTGCGTGTTCCCCATAAGAATAATTTCGTTAATCCTTGCTGCGTCAGTAATGCATCCATTCCCGCTGCTTGAGCCGTCGCTGTCATTGTTCTCGCTCCCTCCTCCTTCTGCTGCTGCTGCTGCTGCTGCTGCTGCTGCGAGTTGTTGTTGTTGTTGTTGTTGTTGTTGTTGTTGTTTATAAAGTTGTTGCAATCAGCCACTTCAATTTCTTCCAAGGGACAATTGGCCAAGGCGGAAAACATGTCGCTGTGCAAATTGGGGCATCGTGCCAGAGTGACCGTCTTCAATTGCTTGCAATGCTGTCCCAGGGCCACCATGGAGACGTGTGTGATTGGACTGTCAAGTAAGAAGAGGGTGGTCAGATGAGGACACGAATGGCCAACATGTTGAAAACTTTTGTCGGTCACGTTTTGGCCTTTGGAAATGTGCAGTTCCTCTAATCGCGGTAGCTGCCTAATCAACATGAGCAATTCCATATCAGTCCATTCAAAGTTACTGTCGAGGACACGTACATGTCGACCCACGCCATGCGGCGATTGCACCAGCCTTTGATAAAACGGTAAAAAGGGACTACCCCAGCCGAGAAATTGGTGTTGCCAAAGAATAGGATTCACCGCAGCGTAGAATTGTTTGTTCACAAGGACACTTTCGTATCGCGTCTGCCCATCAATATGTTGAGCAATGGTTAATAGGATTTCAAAGGATAGTCGGTCAATGGGGATGGCATGATAAGTGAAACAACAAAAAAAAGGAGGGCGAAAAAAAAAATAGACTACACGGATTTTGGGATTACCGCGTTAAGCCCTTTTTGGAACCCATCAACAATAATAATGGGGGGGGGAGGGTCGATGAGCAAGAAAATAACTGGTAGGGACAATTTAAGGGGAATTTCGAACGCCGATTCGCATGATTTTCTGTTTTTGGATTAAAGGGGAACCATCTATAGATTGTTGTACCTTGAATTGGATACCCTAATGACAGTTTCATCTACATTTGCTTTATCAGGAACCAGAAATAAGACTGCCATAATAAATGCCTAAAACAAACTCGTAACAGAAGCATTGTTTTTTATTTAATCAAGACAGCTTCCCAAAATGCACCAAAATCAAACCCTTACACATTTAAAACGAGACAAACCCATTTATAAAACCACAGAAATTATTTTCTAACAGTCAGTATCCACTGCTTACATATTACCAACAAAATTAACCAAGGTCGAGAAAAAAAAAAGGCAATCTACATCAAATACTTGATATATATAGAAAACAGGTCGAGGTTATAAACAAGTCGTTTTTTTTTTTTTTTTTGTTAAAGGGATAAAGAAAAATATGAATGAGTATGGGGGGGAAGGGAATCAGAAATAGTTAAAACTAGTATATGTAGTAAGAAATCATCAGAATATCAAATGCATTGCGGTACATAAACATAAAAGGGCGGAATCGAGAGAAAGAAAGAAAAATAAACAAAGAGAGAGAGGGAGATACGTAAATAAAAGTTCTAACCACTAATCCAAGATTATCAGTACAGTATTTCCACGGTTACCTGTCGCACTCTTGGAAATCGATGTCGCACGCGAAGAAAACAGACGTCGGACGTCCAAAAAAGGATGTCGGGATTTTTATGATCACCCTGTCGGCTCTTTCAATTTTGACTTGTCGCCAAAGTAGCCTATTTTCCAAAAAAAAAACAAAAAAAAAACAGTTTACTGGGTGTAATAATAAAAAGAATCAAACCAATTCAAGTAGACTAAAAAGGTAAAAGACAAAATAAACTAAACTCTATAATCATCAAAAGTGGAGGAAGCCCAAAATATCTACAGAGATATATTTCTTGAGTCATCATATTGCAAGCGACCTTTTTTTTTTTTAAAAAAAAAGAAAAAAGAAAAAAGCTACCTGGAGACTGCAGCTATTTTCCTCCGGAAATCACACACCTTTTTTGTACCATAATATCAACCATCCAATGGTTTTTGTGGGAGCTTTACTGGGATTCGTATTTAATGCGAAACCTATGTCAATAAGCCCACTGTTTTTAACACCATTATTCACAAACCTTCTTCTCTCAACAAAACAGTTCTCGCCCAAAATTCTAGCCTATCAACAATCAGCGCTTTTTTCATACTGTTACGAGATTTTTGTTCTTTTATTTTATCAAGATAATAAGCATATATACACACTATTCTGACAATGAGTGGTAACTAAAACTAAAGAGGATATAAGAGTAAGATCTAAACACAAAAAGAAGGGCAAGTAACGAACTGAGTTCCACATTTGAGAAAATCCCCTTGTTGTCGGAGTTCCATAAAAATCACAATCGCTGGTGTACGAAAGCCTGATGTTTGCTGGGGGAGACAGTTGACATTGGTGACAGTAGGCGCGGCCAAATTGTCAGAGTATCCTAAAGTTCAACGTAAATATATATATATATATATATATATATATGAAGATAATATATCAAGACATAGTTTATTGGAATAAAAGAAGGGGGGATGAATAAAACTATACTACAGTACGATGATAATGGGGAAAGGTAAGACGGTAAACAAGGTTCATTCATTCTTGACCAAATCGAATCGCACATCTCCGTTTCCTTTCTAGATATAAAAGATAATGGACCGATGACCCAGCCCGATGTCGGGGCTATCGGGGCAGTGGCCCGATCGGGGGGGGGAAATAGCCAGGCCTAGTCGTGACCAGGGAGTGAGCCATTGTTCATCCTTTTTGCAGAAACGCCAGAATACGTCTGTTACCTGTAACAGAATTCGCATAATTTTCATATTGATGAATGTGGGCAGTTCATCTACAGATCGCGGAAAAGTAAGGTTGCCAATTTCTTGCTTGATGTAAAGTCCGTCATGTCGCAAACGAGTCAAGAAAAAAGTGATCTGAAAGCCTGATAAATAAAATGTAAGTATATGCATCCTTTTTTTTTTTTTTTTGCCTCCTACCATGAATCTGAAACGAGAGGGATGCTTTCAGTTGGTTGATATCAAGAGTATCCTTGCAAAAGACCGCCAAACGAAGTAAATCATGACAGAGGGCAAACTTGTTGCATGTGGATCCTGATGGCTTCGCTTCACCAAATCCAAGACTTTTGTCAAATTCCAATTGACGGACAGTAGAAATTGTGGCATCAGGTCGTTTGTTCATTGTTCCGTCGCATTCCACATTAGCCCAACGTAAAATGACGTTTCTGTCAAGGTTTAACACTAGAAGAGGGGGAAAGTGTACTTGCACCTATAGTGATAGGTGTGCACGTCAGGGGAAATGGACAGAAAGGGTGATTAGAACAATGTAGATTAGCATGACTATTCTTGAATGGGGCTTACAATAATAAAGAACAGTAGAAGTGTGTATATATAGTAATAGAGAGGACTAGGCGTGACTAGATATATAAAATACTAAAATATACAATTAGACAAATGTATTACGCAATAGGCATACAGTAATGCCGAAGGACACAGCGGAGATCAAATTGCATTTTAGGGGGCGAGACAATTAGGTTCAACAATGGATGACGAACAACCAAAAATAATATCTGATGAGGACAAGGAATTATATAGTGTGATATATAAAAAGGAACACTGGAAAGAAACTTTTTTTTTTTTTTTTTTTTTTTTTTTTTTTTTTTTGGACAATAGGCTACTTTGGCCGACAGAGTGATCATAAAAATCCCGACATCCTTTTTTTGGAAGCTCGACATCTGTATTCTTCGCGTGCGACAAGTAACCGTGGAAATACTGTATCTCATTCAAGGTTTCCAATAGAGATGATGCACTAAAAAAAAAGGAAACGGAAAAAAAAAAGAGAGCGAAGAATAAAATATGGCAGTCAATGAATAAAAAATCATGTGGGTAGGATTTGACATATTTATTTTTTTTCATTTTGGTGGATACAAAGAAGGAAGCCCTCTTTGTTTTCTGACAACAATCAATTTATCAAACATCGCCAATATTATTGTTCTTTTTCTCGTGGATGTAATCCCCCCTCCCTCCCACCTTTCAACTTTGGCAGCGTGGCTAACCATCCTAGTTTTGTTAACCCTTTCATTGTAGAATAGTTTGTCCCTCACCGTAGAAAAGCTTACCCTCATTGAGTAGGTTCTAGTTTATGCGATGTTATGTGTTTTTTCTACAGCAAAATATCATATGTACCCAGATATGTGTCATAGTATATATTATCATTAGACCAGTTTATGTGGTTTAGTTGTCGTAGTTAAATCACATCCATCTAAATACATGCAATATATTTTGTCATTTTTTTTTTCAGTTTAGTTTGTCTTGTCAAATGGGTATGGTATGATCCAGTACAACCCACACTGCACAATGTTTGCGCCTGTAGAAAAAAGAAAAAGAAAAGCGGGGTGAGACGTGTGTGTGTGTGTGTATGGGTGTACAGAGGATTGAGTTGGAAAATATGTATCCTGTGTAATCAGCATGGTTCACTAGAAAACGAGCTACGTATGTGGAGATGGTCCAACGTTGGTGGCGCAACAAAAAGAACCAGATCGTATGATTCCATGCCTTTGTTGTGCTTGTACAAAAAAAAAAAAAGAGAGGACGGGATTTGAAAAATGCGAGGACGACGATGGGGAAGAGATGAGAGATCTCGGGGAAAGGGTGCCGCAGTTAGAGAAATACAGCAACGACAATCCCACTCGTTTGTCCTTTTTGATGGTGAATATGTCTTCTACAGTTTTTTTTCAAAAAAAAAAATTGCCAGAGCCGAGCATTAGAATGGCAGAGCCGAGCATTAGAATGGCAGAGCCGAGCATTAGGATGTCAGCTTATAATAATGTTCTTTTGACAATGATGCTTATACTCGACACTCGGTATGAAAAAGGAAAGCGCATTCATCGACCGACGCTTGTATCACTCGAATCGCGCCTTGAATTTTTTTTTTTCGAGAATATATAAAGTTCGTCTTTCCATATTCTTCTCTTTGTTATTATTCCCTTCAAACTATATCAAATACATATCCATCATGAACTCGTTAAACATGTTTTCTCTTCAAGGCAAGAAAGCCATTGTCACTGGTGGCGCACGGTACATTCTTTTTTTTTTTTTTTAAGAAATGAGGGGTGTGGCAAACAGGGACAATAAATACATATAACAGTTGCTCAGTTACTTAACGTATAATTATTTTTATATATTTTAGTGGTCTTGGTTTAAAAATGTGCAAAGCATTAGCCGGTGCTGGTGCTGATGTTGCGATGATGTATGTCTCTAGTGAGACGACCCATGATACTGCTGCTGCTATTGCCAAAGAATTCAATGTCCAATGCAAGGCATACAAAGCTAATATGGCTGACGACAATCAAGTCAATGCTGCTATGGATCAAATTTATAAGGATTTTGGTAAAATCGATATTTTAGTCGCCAATGCTGCTACTGCGATTGGAGGTCCTGTTGAAGTAAGTCCCAACATTTTATTATATAAAAAAGGGCAGACTAACCTTTTTTTTTTTTTCTTTGACAATGATTGATCTATGTAGACCTTTAATATGGATGATTGGAAGCATATATTTGACGTCAATGTCCATGGTGTGTTCAACTGCGTGAAATCTGCCGGAACGTAAGTAACAAGGACTATATATATATTTGGGCTATATATAAATGAGATGTGGAGCAAACTGACCGAGTCGTCTTTTTTTTTTTTTTTTTTTTTTGCATTGTCCATCATCATCTACGTAGTCGCATGTTGGAACAGGGCAAAGGTAGTATCATTCTTATTTCATCCATAGCAGGCATGATTGCTACCAAGCCTCAGCCTCAATGCGGGGTAAGTTCGAAATCTTCTAGGCTATGACAGATGTATCATTACTAAAATTATTGAATCTGTGGTAGTATAATGCTTCAAAAGGTGCCGTAACAGCGATGACAAAGTCCTTAGCTCAAGAATGGGCTACTCGAGGTATAAGAGTCAATTCTATCAAGTAAGTGTTTAAAGGAGGACACTCATTGGGAGCGAGAAGGGGGGGGAGAGGAAGCTTGGTGATCTAATTATTATTGTTTTTTTGAACTTCAGTCCTGGATACATGATGACTGAATTGGTAGAGGACCTTACTGCAGCGAATCCTGACATGTATGCCAAATGGAAAGAATACATTCCTATGGGTCGACTTGGAAATCCTGATGAATTGAATGGCGCAGTCATTTATTTAGCTTCCGATGCATCCAGTTATATGACTGGAACGCACATTTGCATTGATGGTGGTTACACTTGTGTTTAGACTTTTTTTTTTTTTTTTTGGTTTAAAAACACTTGTGTTTAGAATTTTATTTATTTACAGTAGAAATAAACGTTCTGGGGCTTCCCAGCTGGACATTGTAAATATCGCGGATTTACTGGATTCTGCCATGAAAAATGAATATCGCCAAAGATGTTGGGCATAATGATGACTAGGGTTAGGCATCTCTGCCATTTCACTATTTAGTATTCTGATTGCTGTTAGAAAAAAAAAAAAAAAGGAACGGGAGCTGGGTTCACACTCCGTTTCACATGATTTCTCTATTTCTTTCCCTCTACTTTTTTTTTAAAAAAAGAAAAAACAACCTTTTGGCTCAAATCCGCGTTGAGCACCAGATCAAACCTCTTTATTTTGACGTTGTCTACTGTATAGCATACCAACCAAGACTTTTTTTTTTCATTTCCCTTTTACCTGTTTCATATCTCCCCCTCGCCCTCATGTGTTTCCTACCCTCACTTTGTAAAAGTCATATTCAAGTTCAAATGTTTTTGTTTTTTTTTTGCCAGGGACCGGAATTAATAGTAAACTACACTACACTAAATTAATTCACTCTATGCCGAATAGCTTATTGCAACTCAACTTGAATTCCTCTGAGAGGTTTCTGATATGGAGCATGAAATTGCTAATTATCGGCGATACAACTTGGTAATTCTCTGACATTGGAATTCACTCACTTGATGAATCCATCTGAAAATTTTCGGGTCGTTTCTTTGTCAAGCCAGGTCGTTTCTTTTTCAAACTAGGCCACTTCTTTTTTTTTTAAGCCAGGCGTGTTTCTTTTTTACCCTGCTTTAAAAAAAACAGCAGCAGCAACTGGTGATGAACGATTTTGTATAGGCTGGGTAATTTCTTTTTTATAGCGTATAGCGTATACATTTTTTTTTTACCCTCCCATTTTGTGTGTATGGAGAACCAGTCAATGTGTGTAATAACATGTAGTAAAATAAAACCATATCATATGATCCGTCACTTCGTTTTGCAAAAAAGAAGGGTAATTTTATACTCCGTTCGCATAAGAAACGCAAAAAATTTATATTGCATAAAAAACCAAAACGGATTTTGCATTCACCGACGTAGATCTCAAACAATATGGGAATATTTATAGAGAGTTCTCATGTCCTAGCTCTCTCTTTTTTTTTTATTATTCTTTCTAGTAAATATTATGTCATATACGTAATACAAAATCATGAACTCGTTAAACATGTTTTCTCTTCAAGGCAAGAAAGCCATCGTCACTGGTGGTGGACGGTAAAATTTCAAAAAAAAATAAAAAAAATAAAAAATAAAAAAGATGGTGAGCATGACTAATGAGATGCCAAATGTTCGGGAGACTTGATAATATTTTAGTGGCCTTGGCTTAGAAATGAGTAAAGCGTTAGCCGGTACTGGTGCTGATGTTGCGTTGATGTATGTCTCTACTGAGACGACCCATGAGACGGCTGCTGCTATTGCCAAAGAATTCAATGTCCAATGCAAAGCATACAAGGCCGAGATGGCGGACTACAATCAAGTCAATGCTGCTATGGATCAAATTTATAAAGATTTTGGGAAAATCGATATTTTGGTTGCCAACGCTGGGATTGCGGTTGGCGGCAGCCCCGCTGAAGTAAGACATTCTCCTTCACGATCACTCGACATTATTTTTTTTTTTAATTGACCCGCTATTTTTTTTTTTTTTTTTTTTTTTAAAATCTAGTCCTTTGAGATGGAGAATTGGGAGCGTATCTTTAATGTCAACGTCCACGGTTTGTTCAACTGCGCGAAATCCGCTGGAAAGTAAGTAGTACGGACGATATTTTTTTTCTATGTTGTATTATCAAATGTGGGAGCAAAACTGACCAAGTTTCGTTTTCTTTTTTTTATGGTCCATCACCATTTACCTAGTCACATGTTGAAACATGGAAAAGGCAGCATTATCCTTATTTCATCTGTTGCAGGCATGGTTGCTACTAATCCTCAACCTCAATGTGGGGTAAGTCAAGAGCCACTCTCACACGCAGTCTTGTTATGATAGGCCACCATACTAAACTTTTGGTTTCTTTAGTACAATACTTCAAAGGGTGCTGTGACTGCAATGGTAAAGTCTTTGGCTCAAGAATGGGCTAAGCGAGGTATAAGAGTCAATTCGATCAAGTAAGTATTTAAAATTAAGGGGTGAGATATGTGACCTGACTTGATTTTTTTCATTAGTCCTGCTTACATGTTGACCGAAATGTTAAAGGATGTTGCAGGATCGCATCCGGAGGTGTCGGACAAGTGGAAAGAATACACTCCCATGGGCCGTCTCGGAAATCCTGATGAATTGAATGGTGCGGTGATTTATTTAGCTTCTGATGCATCCAGCTACATGACTGGAACACATATTTGCATTGATGGTGGCTATACGTGTGTTTGATAGTAGAAATAAACACTCTGAAAATCTTACTGGAGCTATGGACTATCATAGATTCACTGTATGGGGCGTCAGGGTGGGAATTTGTTTAGGTGTGGGTCTCGATAGGTCCTTGATTTAGGTGCCTTTGTCATTTTGCGCTTTGGACGGTTTGTAAATTCACACTCCGAAACACATGGATTTATCTTTTTCATTGAGTTTTTTAGAACCTGATGGTCCTTGGCAACCTGAATGTGGTGATGGTGAGCTTGTATTAGTGGTTAGACTTTGAATCAGGGGTATGTTTAAAATACAATACAACCATACATAAGGAAAACCCCCCATTTTGGATGTGTAATTGGGGACTTTTAAATTATTTCTGTAGCCAGGAACTATCACTCTCCCACCCCAGCCCAGTCTTTTCCTTTCTCTAGGTTGGTCATTTCATATATTCGACTTGCTTTGTGTGTGCTAGTATAGTGCGGTGTAGTAGTTGAAAGTGATCTGTCATATAGATTTTTATAATTAAGGACACTGAATAACAAGTATATTTATACATTGGTGCGAACAGAAAAAATAAAGTGAGGTAGGCGAAAGATTAGAGGCAGAACTCAAAAAAACATGTAGTTCAAATATGTTTATTTTATTTGTTATGTAACACGGTGACAAACCAAGGTAGTATTTATTTACAATACAAATATTTTGTTTTTATTAAAGCTGTCAAATGTCAGGTGTGGGAATTACAATCTGCAAAATGGGGAGGGGGGACGGGTCTCAATTAGTTTTGTTTTTGAGTTGACACCGCGTTTATAGTGAATGAAGAATTTGAATCACAGCCGATCTCTTTTCCTTCTTTTTTTTTTTTTTTTTTTTTTTTTTTTTTTTTTTTTTTTTTTTTTTCTAATCAAACCCGGTTTTCTGTTCGTCGAACATGTCGTCGACTCTCAGTATGGCAGAAAAGTTAAATCATGGACTTGGTCCTGAATGGATCAAAAGTAAAATTGAACGTAAGTCATGATAGAAATAACAAGAAACTCCCAGAGCGAAATCCTGGAAGATCTCATCACTCCTTTATTTGATCTGATGTTTTAGCTGAAGGGAAAAAACTGTTTTATCTCCAAGGTCATCAAGCAATTAAACTTGCTAATGAAACCTTTGGACAGGATGGATGGACTCGAGAAATCAGGCATACGGTTGAGGATTTTGTATGTCACTTTTGACTACTTGACATAATATCCATACTCATTCATTTTTTTTTTTTTTTTTTTTTTTTTTTTTAGTTCGAAGTGAACCCTGATGGCACAGTGATGGTGGCGATGACTGCTACGGTTCGGGTAACGTTGGTCAAAAACGGCACATTCCATGAAGATATAGGCCATGGTATTGGTGAGCATGCGAGCAATAAGAAGGTCGCTATGGAAAAAGCACGTTGGGCGGCGGCGTTTGATGGCATGAACCGAGCTCTGCGCAAATTCGGCAATGTGATGGGCAATTGCTTATATGATACCACTTTTTTACAATATATCGATCCCTTGATGACACCAGTAAGAGTTTTGATTTTTTAACGACTAAAAAAAGTGATACTCAACCTGTCGTTTTTTGTTCATAGCCATCACCACAACATCAACTGCCTACACCTGTCTCGTTGACGACTAGCATCAAAAAGGAACCTGACGACATACCACCTGCCTCGTTGACGACTAGTATCAAAAAGGAACCTGACGACATACCACCTGTCTCTTTGACGGCTAGCATTAAAAAGGAACCTGACGACATACCACCTGTTTCGTCAATCCCTCGTATCAAACGGGAACCTCTTTCCACAACCCCATTAGTATCACCACATATTTCCTCGACGAGCTACGTCACAAAGGACAATAAGCCCACACTACCACCGCACCCGTCATCGTCAGCATCAGCATTAGTATCAGCATCAGCATTAATATCAGCATCAGCATCAGCATCAGCGTCAGCATCAGCATCAGCAACGGCAACAGCATCATCATCATCATCATCATCATCATCATCATCATCATCATCATCATCATCATCATCATCATCATCATCATCATCATCATCATCACCATCATCATCATCGTCATCATCATCAGCAGCAAAAACGGTTATAGCAGCCAAATCACCGTTGAAAAATGAGGATGACACCCGCCCTGCACTTGTCACTCAAGATAGTTTCGCACTCGGTAAGTCCCAATCTCCTCCACCTCCACCTCCAAAAAAAAAGGTCACTTCCCTCCCTCCCTCAAGGAAAAATCTAACGGATGCTTGTTTTGATAGATGAAGGAGATGAAGCGCTATTTATCCAAATGACGGAACAACAGATAGATTTGAAATTATTACAACGGACGTGCCGAGAAAATAGGTAAAGGAAAAAAAAAAATCATTGGAATACCGGTCATTCCGTCCCCTCCTCTTGCTAATATATTGATATTTTTATTCTAGTCATCCTCCTACCACCAAGCCTTGGTCTCAATCCCGCTCACCCTCACATCATTAATACACCCCACACACACCCGCTTTTGTAGAATTCCCCCCCCCTCCTCCTTTTTTTTTTTTTTTTCTGTTTTACCCCTCCCCTTCGTTTTTTACCAATTCATTATTTGTATTATTAACCCTCCTAGTATATTCATCATGTCAATAAAATTTGTTGTTATTACACCAAAGAAAAAGGAGTGTTTTTTTTCTATACGCGACTTACTTTTTTTGTGCAGAAAAGTTCGGCTTTCCATGAAGAGCGGTCACCGATACAAGCCGGTGTTCCCGTTTCTTCTTTAATGACGCTCTCTCATCAAGGGGAGTTTCAATACGGTCCGGATTGTTTTCGGTCCAGTAATTTTTTTTTTTTTGTGGAGAATGGGGAATGGTGGGTGGGTAGGTGGTTCCAATGTAAATGGAGCCAGCGGGTGGTGGATTTTGAGAGCCGAACCACTTCATAGTGTATAGAAGAAAAAAAAAAAAAAAAAAAAGAAAAAAAAAGGAATATATAAAGGATAGACGACAAATGTTCTTGGACTTTTTTTTTTTTTTTTTTTATTCATTCAAATAATAATAAATAATAATACACTATCATTCATCATGATGCCTTCTTTCTTGACCACGACTGCTGTTGCCTTGATGGCCTTGTGCTTGACCGTGAACGCCTTACCAAACTCAGGTACCTGTCTTGATGCCTGTCTCGAACCCGAAAACATGAAAGGCAAATGCCCTGATGGATTCCATGAAACCGTGCGTATCAAGCACTGCTTCAGGTGCTGCATGTACTAAGCAAACAACAAAGAAAAGAAAAAATACCTTCCCATTTTTTTTATATATTAAAAAAAAAAAAGAAAGCGGGTTTCTGGGATTCAAACATTCCTCATTATAACCTTTTTTTTTTTTGTTTTATGCGCCTTTTTTTATAAACCAATCCATCAAATCCATCAATAAAAATACATTGTTATTGTTGTCTATATGGTGTGTGATCCCAAAGTGTATAAAAAAAAGAACAAAAAAACTCCACAAGCAAAATGTAGAGTTTCTGGGTTTTTTTTTATTAATATCAATAGCATATATATGAGAAAGAGCAGGGGGGAAAAAGGGGGGATTTGGAATAATATACAAAAACAAAGAGAGAAGGAGGAGGAGGAGGGGTGGGGGATAGATATCATGGGTGTTCAAGAAAAAAAAAACAAATATAACCTATTCTAATTCATCATCTACATAACAGCACATACACACACACATACACGACAAGGGTCACCTATCCCAAACTTTTTTTTTTCTTTTAATCCTTGGTGACGTTGTGGATGGCTTCAGCAAGGTACTTGACATTGCCAGAGGAGATACCAGCCATGGAGATACGTCCATCGCGGGTCAAATACACATGCCAGTCGTTCTTGATTTGGTCCACTTGTTCAGGTGTCATACCAGAGAAACAGAACATACCAATCTAAGAAAAGTAAAATTCCATAAGCATTCCAAAAAAAAAAAAAAAGGAAATTCAAAGCAAAAACACTTACTTGGTTAGTGATGTGTTGCCAGTCCTTCTTGGATCCAAAGTCTTGTTCCAAATGGTTGCGGAGCTTGGTTCTATATCATACATACATAAAAAGACGAGAAGCGAACAATAAGTCTCTCTGTGATTCTCTCTTTTTCAGTCTTTTTTTTTTTTTTTTTTTTTTTTTTTTACCTCATGGTGATGATACGGTCAGCCATCAACTTAACTTCATCCAACCATTGTTGCTTGAGTTCAGGGGTGTTGAGCACAGTGCTGACCAAGCGGGCACCATGGATAGGAGGGTTAGAGTACATGGGACGGATCAAGATCTTGAGTTGAGAATCCACACGAGCCTTTTCATCGGCATCGGCACAGATCACGGAGAAGGAGCCTACACGTTCACCGTACAAGCCCATGTTCTTGGCAAAGGATTGAGAAAGCACCACTTGTTGGCCATCACTGACAAACTTGCGTAAAGCATAAGCGTCCTTGGTACAGTCACCAGAAGCAAAGCCTTGGTAGGCCATATCGAAGAAGGCGAAATGGTCACGGTCCTATAGATGGGGTCATGAATAAAAATGGCACTCTCTCTATATACATATGGGAGGAGGGGGATTGAAATCTATCTACCTACCTTGATGACTTGAGCAATTTCATCCCATTGTTCCTTGGTGGGGTCCACACCGGTAGGGTTGTGGGCACAGGCGTGGAGTAAGATGGCGGTGTTCTTGGGAGCAGCCTATATCATAAAAAAGTTCAGTGAGACAAACATAAACAATTACAGAAGAGGACGTCTCTCTCCCGAGTGAATTTACCTTGATATCTTCCAACATGGCGTTGATGTTCAAACCATTGGTTTGCTTATCAAAGTAACCGTACTTTTCGACCTTGAGACCGGCACGAGAGAAGATGGCGTTATGGTTTCCCCAGGTAGGGTTGGGCACCATGATAGATTTGGTGTGAGGATAGAAGTTGTTCAAGAAGTTGGCACCAATGTTCAAAGCACCAGTACCAGAGATGGATTGAGTCACGGCAAGCTAATAATAATATTAATAACGATTTTGCAAACAATAAGAAATTTAAGGTTAAGTTCATCCATCCCCTTTCTTCCCTTATTTTCACATTCTTTTCACATGTCATCCCTAGATAAAAATCTTACTCTGTTTTCGGCAATAACGGCACTGTCTTCACCATAGGCCAAAGCAGCAGCAGCCTTGTTGAAGTCAGGAATACCAGTAATACCAGCATATTCCTTGTCCAATCCCTTTTCAAGCAAGATGGCTTCAGCCTATCATAAAAAAAAAAAAAAAAAGAGGATCGACAAAAAAGGAAATCATGAGTCACCTACCCATTGGATATGCCCTTTTTCCTTCCGCTAAAAAATTTACCTTCTTGACACATTCCAACACGTAAGGCTTGCCATTGTCATCACGGTAAGCACCCACACCAAGATTCATCTTTCTGGGATCAGTGTCCTTCTTGAAAGCTTCAGTCACACCCAAGATAGCATCAGGAGGACCTACGTTACAAGAAAGGATGAGTTCGCAAGTTTTTTTTTTCGTGTTTCAAGTCCTGGTCAGTTGTTTTCCCTTTCTTACCTTGGGGCACGTTGTTCCAGGTGGACACAAAGGCACGAGAAGCCATACGGCTAGGTTGAGTGGCAGCGTTACGAGCAATAGCTGAAAGCATAGTGTATGATAATGATGAAGAAAAAAAAAAAAAGAAGAAAAAAGAAAAAGGAAAAATAAGGATGCTGCAGCCTGCTCTTAAAAAAAAAAAAAAACGAACGATCAAAAAAAAAAAAAAATCTTTTAAAACCACGCTCCTATCTGGGTTTTTGGATGATCCGTTTCCCGTAGTTTACTTGATTTTATTGATGGCTGGGCGCGATCTGATTGGCGAGCAAATGACAAATAAAAACCCCACACACTCACACCAACACGCACACACTTCATAATCCCCCACTTTTTATTTTCGCAGATGACAAATAGTCTTACTTCTTATAGTAAATTGTATATTTTATATATTTTTAAATATTAGGCTTTTTTTTTCATCTACATATTAATGAAAAATACAAAGTACGGAATTATAACTACGGAAAAGAACGAAAACAGTTTCAATGTTATTTTACCGGTCGGGTAAAAAGGGGGAGGAATCACATGGCTTTGCTTCCCGGTCCTTCTCCCGAAAAAAAAACAAAAAAAAAAAACATCACATCACATCCACACACACACGCACTGCGCCGACCTTAGTGAGCGCGGTCTTTTCAACACTGCCCATCATTTCTTTCCAAATACGAGTAATGAGTGTCCCTGAAAGACAAAGGTAAACCTAATCAAATAGATTGATTGGTTGATGAATTAAAAAAAATATGCAATGATATATATCAGTTTTTGTTTTTTTGTTTTCACCAACCTTTTCGTCGTCCATGCGAATTGCCAACAACTTTGTGAGAAATCATCATCCAATGAAGCAAAAAAGACTTATTTTGAACATCGCCAATAAGAAACACAGTCATGGGAATGGAATTTAGCAGTCTGCTAGGGAGAAAAAAAAAACGATGCTACTTCTTTCCACCACAACGTTCATATTATCATTATAACCGTGGCAAAAAGGGAGAGGAGGAGGGGGCTTGACAAAAAAAAAAGAAAAGTTGAGTGTTCGCCTATATGCGTTAAATGAAAGTCAGTTCACACACTTATTCCGTCTTCACTTTAGGGCATGTGACGTCCTTGCCAGTTGTGTTTCACAATTACACACTATGGCAGGCGGAGGGATCGAGTTTCTTGCTTGTACACGAGCTGATATAAGCCTCCACCAGCTATGGATTGAGATTAGCCCATTTTTTGTTGCCACAGCAGCAATTAGATTTAGGTGGTGAAGGTAGTAACGAAGTAGAAAGTATCGTACCAGTAGGAAACAACAAAACGTACGAGGAGCTCGTGAAGGTGATCATCCTGATAAAGATCAAAACAGGGCGGGAGGAAAACCGAACCTCTGACATTCATGACAACTTGTGCAAATGAGGACTCTCTTTGGCCTAAAAAATGAGCACTCACAAGAAGCTTAAGAAACCCTAATTGCTATAATGGATCTGGGATTAAAAAACAGGATGCGCGATCTGCATAAACGTTTTTGTCCAGGTTACAAAATGAATAGGGGGATTGTATTCGATGAATAATGATGGATCTAATAATAACAACAATAATAATAAACGCGTATTACCATGTGCATTGCCAAGGTCTAGTGAAAAAAATCCCCCCCCGTGCACTCTGACACCTCATTAATCAAGTCGTTGTTTTTTTTTTCTCTTTTATCGCTGAACGAATGACTCTCTTAGGAACAATTCATTTCATGAAAGACAACAATAGCACAGTCGTCTCCTGGTGAGATACACACATACAATCGCAGCAACATTTCAAAAAAACAAATCTTTCTGTGGTGCACGCCTATAGTGTGACTTGTGACTAGGTTCAACTGGGTTTCAATGTTTTTTTTTTTTTTTGAATTATTTGAGCCTCCAAGGAAAAAATAATTGTAGAAAAGGAAGTAGTGCCTTTTAAAGCTTTTTTTCTTTATCTTTTTTTTTTATTTTTATTTTTTTAAAAAAAACGCTGGTTTATCACGACTAAGCAAACTGCATCCATTCAACTCTTTTTTTTTTCAAAAAAAAGGAAGAAAAAGAAAAAAAAGTGGCCTTTACGAGAATGCCGTTCAAAAAAAAGCAGCACCAACAACAACAACGTTCAACAACAAAAAAGCAGCAGCACTTGTTTTCACCGTCTACTACTGCTATGAATAACACCGCTCCCACCATGACTCTCTCCCTTCTTCAAAGGTGCACCAAAGCTATCAACTATCTGGTATCGTTTCAAGAAAGTGCCCCGTTTCTTTTGCCTACACCAGCCGACGCCAAGATCTACCATAACAAGGTCAAACGCCCCATGGACTTTACGACGCTGGAACGCAACCTTTATTCTCAACAACACTACAGCACCTTTTACGACTTTGAAAGTGATCTCTATTTGATTTGGAACAATGTTTTGGCTTTGAACAAGGTGACAACCCCCATACATAAAAAGGCTTTGGCGTTACGACAACGATATGAAGAGTAAGTTAGTTATACATAGCAACAAACACATATACTCCGCGCACCCATGCCGACTGTCTTTTTTTTTTTTTGTATAGAATGAACGATATGGACTCTGATCACCTTAACCGGCCAGCGATTCCCGTTGAAGTGGTACCACCAAAACAAGCGTCCTCATCACCACCGTTGACCAGTGGAGAAGAAAGGTAAGAAGAGAGCGAGCGTGAGGGAAGGGAAAAGCATCATCGAGATATTCACTATTGTTGTGCTTATATTTTGTGCGGATAGACCTTTTTACATGACAATTGCAGTTTTACCACAAGAAAAGGGCATGGATCAACGCTTTGAAGGGTTTAGTCCATCATCACGGGCGCTGTATGACGGTTTGAACGGCCCCCTTTTCCAGTGGCTTCAGCAAGAACAGCAGCAATCATTACCGTATCCTCGACTCTATATCAACAAACCTCGGTCCGTCTTGAAAGAAGCCGCCACAAGAGCAAAAATGCATCCTCATCTTCGATTAGCCATTCTTTGGAACACCTCGATTGAACCCTTCCACAATGATCAATGGCTACTACTCACCACCCATGTCACACTGGCAGCGCCGCTTGGTGTAGTGCACCCTTTTTACGCTTCTCCCACTACCAACGACAACAACGATGATGATGACAATGATGACTATGCACCAAAAGCATGGGTTAAACTCAACCCTCTCAACACCACCACTTACCGTCGTGTCCAATTACTCCTGTCCAAGTCCATGGCAAAACTGTATTTTGGACGTGCCTATACCACCCACCGTATCATCGCGAACGAACAACAACATCTGATCAGTCGATTGATTGAGTGTATATCCACCGGGAAAAGCAACGTGACGCCACCACCAGAAAACACCCAGGACAACCAAGACGACGACATGGAAGATGATCATAATGAAGAAGAGGATGATGAAAATGATACCCAACAACAACAACAACAACAACATAATGACACGCCAGTAGAACAACAACCAGAGGATCCATACACCAAGGCCATGACTACCTATCGGGAACACACAGCAGTGCTGTTTGATGATCTGAAAGGATGTAAGTTCACATACGGATCGGATCTTGCTTTTCTTCCAAAAAAAAAAAATAGTCTTTACTCATCTACCCTTTGTCGTCTTAATGTAGATGCTCGGAGCAAGGGGGTCCCTGTAGTGGATATTAAGAAATACCTAACGCACACGACGGTGTATGCGAATGCGGAGGGATACTTCAAACAGGTGCGGTACGTGAAGAACAACAAGGATGTGGTGGTGCAGACATTCCGGCGGATGACCACCTCGCAGCGCATGATTGAATTAGTGGGATTATTGAAACTGAAAGGGCTGGCACATATGGCAGATATCATCGAGGTGTTGGAAACCAATGGTCAAGTGTCGGGGCTTTCCATGCAACGGTACCAGCGCACGCTCAAGCAATACACCCATGCGCATACACATCATCGATTATCAGCACATCAGAAAATGGATTTGATTCGCCAAATGCTTCTCTGTCTACAAGTCATCCATCAACATGGACTTGCCCACCGCGATATCTCAGAAGTCAACTTTATGGTCGATGAAGCTCCTCACAAGATCTTGGACGATGGGTCGGTGGGTGCCAATGTGTATTTGATTGATTTTGGGAAAGCCGTGTTTACTCGACCGGAAGATGTACGACGGTGGTGGATTGAACCTGTGCCCACTCAGCAACAACAACAACAACAACAGCAGCAGTCGGTATCCGATAAACAAGACGAAGAAGGTGGTGGCAGTCTCGGCGGTGGTAGCGATGGGAATGAGGATGATTATGAAGGTGAAGTGATTCCCAAAACGAAAGACGAATTGGAAACCTGGTGCAAGCAATTACCATTAGTGTCTGTCAAACCTGATCATGGGTATCGATGCTATCGATCTATCCAAACGCTTCCTCGCAACCGCACCGACCATGCTGTGCTCCCCTGGCTTGTGGATCCCGTGGCCGAAGATATGTACTCGATCGCCGCCTTGATTTGGAAAGTATTTGCCGAAACCGAACCTTGGCATGGAATTCTGGATTCGGATCTCAAGGGACTTCGTGAGCGGGTGGAAGATGATGAAAGAATCGAAACACAGATTGGCCGTGAAGTGTCTGGTGAAGTGTCCAAACAACTCTTACTATCATGTCTCAAAACCCAACCACAAGATCGATTCTCAGCAACACAATTACTGGCATGGATTGATCAACCGCACGTGACACAACAATTGCTCGACGAATGGACATTACATGCCCCAACCCAACGAAAGAAACGACATAAGAAATCCGTGTTTCGATTCGAGGAAGAACAAGCCCAACAATTGCATGCTCGTGCCGAACGACGAAAGGAAAATAGTAAACGGAAACGCATGGAAGAAAAAATCAAGGTCAGGGTGGAAAAACAACGCAAGAAGGAAGAGGAACGTGTACGCCGACAACAGCAGCAGCAGCAGCAGCAACAAGAGCACATGGCAATGCCACCCATGCCGCCAATGCCATTCACACACCAGCAACAACCCATGCCATTCCCACACCAACAACAGCCCTTGGGTGGTCCACCACCTTCTTTTTATGGCTATCCTTTCCATCCCTTTTATCAACCTGGAGGCATGCCATTCCCGCCTTTCTACCCACCGCCATTCGCTCCACTGAATCAACAGCAACAACAACAACAATCGGCACTCATGGCCTCGTATATACCACCGCCGCCTCCTCCTCCAAGGCCGCCCATCCGATTCAAACCTCCCGTCACGAGCAATCCATCTGCCTCCTCGACCTATGGGACGAATCGGCTCCAAGCCTATGTATCCATGATATCCCGCCCGTCGTCGTCGTCATCGTCGTCTTCACCCTCTTCGCCGCAGAACGTACCATCACCACTACCACCGCCAACATCACAGCAGCACACTCAACAGCATTTACAACTGCGACAACAAAAACTCACATGGACCACCCCGGCGCTCAGCACGACTGGCGAACCACAACCCCATATTCTTTTACCATCGCCCACGTCTCCGCCACCACCTCCCTCGCCTCATCAGAAAAAAGCGAGACCGTCTGCCTATGTACCGACCGGTCGACCGGTGGGCCGCCCCAAAGGCAGCGTCTCTGCGAAAAGAAGATACTCACAACAGACGTTGTTGACGCCAAAGGCAACTATTGCAAAAGACCAACCAGCCAAACGATCCCCAGGACGACCGAAAGGCAGTAAAAACAAAAGAAAGGGCTCCTATTGATAAAAAATAGATTAGGTTAGGCTAGGCTTCCCCCCTCTTCTTCCCATCGTGTGTCATCCAAAGCTTGTGTGCCATCGCCATTTTTTTTAGGGGTTAGTTTTCTATATAATATACATTTTTTATTTTTTTAGTTAGTTACTTCATTTCTATTGCATCTCAATAAAACGTCTGATTCTTTTACGCCTTTTTTTATTTTTTTGAAGGAACTGTATTGACATTGTCTTTCTACTTTACATCATCACAGTCAATTGTATTTCGAAAAAGAGAGAGAAAAAGAGAAATCGTACGCGGTTTTGTGTGGGGTTAATTTTATTAACGCATCTCTCTATTTCTCTCTCTGTCAGCCTTTGTTTTATTTTGTTTTTTGAATATGGTTCCTGAATATTTCTATTTTAAGGAGGTTTTTTTTTTTTTGACGTTGCCGTATATACCGTCCTTTTTTTCTTAGCATTAGCAATACTTTTCCGCGTCCTCCCTTCCTCCCTCCCTCTACAATCAATAACCTATTTAGCGTCTATCCTGGCCGACAACATTTCATCAGCGCTCACCATGGCTGACAAATATTTTGAGAAAGAATGAGAACATGGTATGATTTTTTTTTTCCTTCGTCGTCATAATTTGTCGCAGTCCTGTCCATGCACACCTCACACACAATTTTACTCGACCTCTCAGCTCTAAATGCGAGTTCATTTATTTAGGTCGAAATGGTCCTTTGATCTTTTTTTTTTTTTTTTTTTTATCGTCATTCGCTATACATATATTATGAATGCTTGAATAAGCTGTAAAGATGAAGGTCATAGTAGAAGCACCAGCCAATGATGTCAATATTATGTCGCGGAATTATCCTCTTGCGCATGATATCGGTTATCACCGTTCACCACCAATCCCAACTACACTATGATCTCTATACAGACGATGTGGATGTTTGCTGTTTCCGGAAGCGGATGAGGCCCCATGCCCTGCTTTGGAAAAATGACGTCCTCCTGAATTGATATGGCAGGGTGCTTTGGAGTGTCAACATCCATAGGCCCACCCACACCACGTCTCCATCATCATCATCCGACAAAAGTCAAGAAAATAATAGTTGCCCCCTTTTAGTATACCAAGTTTATTATTTGTACATCAGAATCTTTTATTTTATTTGATTTTATTTACAAAGTGTCTTTATTTTAGTGGGCTTTTCCCCGCTCAATTATCCTTTGCAGCTTACCTTCGCACATCGACTGTGGATTAGAATGTTCACGAACATTCACACTCCGCCCATTTGATTTTCTATTCCACCCGCCCCGCCCTTTTCTCTCTCTCCTTTCTTCTTTTTTTTTCTTCTTTTCTTCTTTCAACATGAACTTCATTGGTAACTTCATACGTATGTTAGGCATCTTAGATTAGTATTAGAATATGAATCAGGGGCATTTTGAAAAATGCATTTAAACATGCATGGGGAAACCCTTTCATTTTGGATGCGTGATTTTGGACCCTTACCATTAGATTAGTCTTCCCCATCTTGGATTAGTTTCATGGGAACAACCGTCATTAGCTTAGCTTAGTGTTTAGTTTGTCATAGTTTATATATCTGCTTTTGAATAAAATAAGGTCTTGTCGTTTTGTCATTAGTCTTTTTTACGTTTAATTGTCTTGTCGTGTCGATGTGTATAGGAAGGATAGAAGGCACCCTTGCCCCAACATCTGCTAAATAAAATATTCCACTGCATTCGCTGTGCATTTATAAAAAAAAAAAAAGAGGGTTCGAAGTGATATTTCAAATACTGGTCAACTGTTGATTAATGAAGATGACTGACAATGATCATTGCAATGATAGTTAGTCTTGTTGGTATGCCATGGGAAATGCCGGGAAAGAAAAAGTGCCATCCATTTGAATATATGAAGGCGATGGTGATGATGATGAACAAAGAGTTTATATTCTCCCACTACTTTACATAATAAAATGAAATCTAGCTACTAACCCATAATTGCCTTATTATGAATCAGGTGGGGGAAAGAAGATCCCTCCCCGATGATGATGCTTCATCAACCCGAAAATCTCATTCGAGTTGAGTGACAATGACATGAAAAAATACCCTTAATCGGGTAACTCCGACCGCTTTCTCCCATTTCAAGTATCAAGACCTGCAACACACCTTGTCACTTGCACATGAAATTTTCATCACATCTCATTATCATCCAAAAAGAAAAGGTCATACGATGACCATAAAGTTTGTAGCATGACGTTCCAATATACACAAAAATATAAATAATACAAAAGTAAAAAAAATGCGGGGAATAATCTTAATCTATTTTCAAAGTCATCTTATATACCACATGCATGTGACAAAACAAAAGATCAAAGCAAAAAAAAAAACCAGCAACAACAACCTACACTGGCATGTGAAATATTTAAACTTGATTAAAAACGAACCCATCTATCTTCTTCTTTTGTTTCTTTTTCTTCTTCATCTTTCATCTTTCCACCACCCCCCTACTCTACTTATACTATTAAAACAACCATGTCCAAGACGTTTACTGTTGAAGAAGTAGCCAAACACACTGCCGCCAATGATTGGTAAAGAAATCATCTTTTTTTTTTCTGTCAGTTAGATAGACGGAGAACAAAACAGGGGAATACTGATCCTCTTTTTTTTTTTTTTGACAAAAATTATGTATCCATTAGTTGGGTGATTATCCACGATCAAGTGTATGATTTGACGAATTTCCTGAACGACCATCCTGGCGGTAAGAAAATCCTGGTCAAGAATGCTGGCACTGACGCCACCAAGAAATTCGATTCATTCCACAATGCCTCGGTGCTCACCAAATTGGGTGCCCAATTCTTGATTGGTAAGGTCGGATCCGGACAAGACCAAGAAGAAGAACAAGAAGCCGATACCGATGAAGTCGAAGACAGCAATCCTCTTGTGGTGGGTCAACCTTACGGTGACATGGTACCTTACTCGGATCCCATGTGGTAAGAAAAAATATATATATCTATCATCAAAATAGGATTCGCCTTTCTAATTTTTTAATTTTTTTTTTTTTTTTTTTTCCAAAAAACAGGTACCAAGATTGGTATAGGTAAATATAAATCTCTCCTACCGACACATTCCTCCCCTCCTTCTCTCTCTCACAACTCATTTGCCATTTTATTTTGTTATTGTAGTCCTTATTACAACGATTCCCATCGTGCGGTACGAAACGCTGTGCGTGCGTTTGTCGACAAGGAAGTCACGCCGTTCTGTCATGAATGGGATGAAGCCAAGCAATTACCTCGTGAACTGTATGTCAAAGCCGCCAAGGCCGGGATTCTTGCGGCATGTATTGGTGAAGTCAGTGACCCTTCGATGATCCCTTACCCATTACCTGGAGGTGTCAAATACGAAGATTTTGATGCGTTCCATCGCATGATCACTTTGGATGAATTATCACGCTGTGCGTCGGGTGGTGTGACCTGGGGTTTGATTGGTGGTCTTGGTATCGGTATTGGCCCCATCATTCATTTTGCTTCCAAACAACTCCAAGAGCTGGTCATCAAGGATTGTTTAAATGGTACCAAGAATATCTGTTTGGCCATCACCGAACCCTCCGGTGGCTCCGATGTCGCCAACTTGTCCACCGAAGCCAAAGATATGGGCGATCATTTCCTCGTCAATGGTGAAAAGAAATGGATCACCAATGGTGGTAAGTGAATAACAAGAGGCATATATATATATAAACATTGAAATTCATCACCGCCTCCCGTCTTTTTTGAATAGTGTTTGCTGATTTCTTCAGTGTGGCGGTACGTACTGGTAAACCTGGCTTTGGTGGCATTTCTTTCCTTTTGATTGAACGCTCCATGCCTGGTGTGACCACACGACAAATGAACTGTTCCGGCGTCTGGTCCAGTGGCACAGCCTATATCACCTTTGAAGACGTCAAGGTGCCTAAATCGCATGTCATTGGCAAGGTCGATAAAGGATTCAAGTATATTATGCAAAGTAAGTGTGTGTAAAACAAACGTTTGTCCATTCAAACCCTCGTGATCACTGATCCCTTTTTTCTTTTTTTAAAAAAAAATAATTAGACTTTAACCCTGAACGTATTGGTTGTGTCATCCAAGCCAATCGTTTCGCTCGTGTATGTATTGAAGAAGCTATCACTTATGGTAACAAGCGTGAAACCTTTGGCAAGAAATTGATTGATCATCCTGTCATCCGTAACAAATTGGTAAAATCATGATGATGATGCGTATCGAATGTTGAACCACTCACCTCTCTATATTTTTGTTTTAGGCCAATATGATTCGAAAGGTCGAAGCCACACATGCTTGGTTAGAAGCCCTTGTGTATCAAACCACACAAATGAATCCCGACTTGCAAGCCATTCGTTTAGGTGGCCCTATTGCCTTATGTAAAGCCCAGGCCTCGCGTACATTTGAATATTGTGCACGTGAAGCCGCCCAAATCTTTGGTGGGTTGGCCTATACCCGTGGTGGTCAAGGTGAAAAGGTCGAAAGACTCTACCGGTAAGTTTTGATCTGATGGAATAATCTCTCAAGTACTCATTACCGCCTTCCTCCCTTTCTTTTTTAAAATATAGTGAGGTGAGAGCCTATGCTATCCCCGGTGGAAGTGAAGAAATCATGTTGGATCTCGGTGTCCGTCAATCGATCAAGGTCGGTCAATTCATGGGCGCCAAGATGTAAATGGCTGTTCGCTTAGATATTGTTTTGTTGATGAATGTTTATATTAGAAAACCCCCTATCCTCCAAATAAAATGAATCGTTTCATTGTTGTATTATTCAATTGCCAAAAAAAAAAAAAAAAAAAAACAGTCTCACACTTGCAATATATATATATATATACTGGGTGTCAAGGTGGAAAGAGGCTGTTAAAGTGATATGTCCAGTCTAGTGGATATTGTACCGCAGCAAGGTCTAGGTAGGGTGTGATATGAATGATAGCGGTTTGGGGGGGGGAGCAATAGTAAGCCCGTTTTAAATAAAAGTGACTTAGAGACTGTCAATCAGGTATTTGGTTTCAGCTGTGGTGCTGCAAGTAGTTCATAGATCAGGCTAGAAAATATAGTGCATGCATAGAAACGACCTAGCTTTCCTTATATGATGATAGGCCGAGTGGGTTTTGATCTATGTAAGTCTGAAGTTAATCAGCTACAATAGAGACATCTGTTCACTAGCCAATGTATCAGAGAATGGTTAATAAATAAGTAAATAAAAGGGACACATTTTATTGATTGATACATATAGGTAGATAATAAAAAACTAAAAACAAGGGTGACAGGGATTCATTATAACAAGGGATTGAGTGATGGATCTATTGAAGGAAACATGAGGGAAAGGCTAGTGTAAAGATTTGGAGAATGATCAAAGACTAATCTAATGGGCCAATTGTAAAATAGAAGCTAATACATTGCACGAAGTATAAGAAAGACTAGAGGAACATCTGTTATTGGTAGCACAGCACCAAACGGTCAACACTAATCAATAGGGTGATGGCAGTAAAAAAGGGATCTCATGTACAAGACATGAGAGAGACTAATGGGACATTTTTCAATAATACAGATAGAAATATACATATTTTATTTATGTGTAGATACAAACTATGGACAAACTAATACTAAACTAAGCTAGTGAAGACTCCCACAAGCCATCTAATGGTGGTTGTAGATCTTAGATCCAGAATGAAAGAGTTTCTTCATGCATGTTGTCATCCCCGAGCTGAAAACCCTTCTAAAGTAGTCCTGGCGTTATTCTAAAATCGACATTATCCCAAAAAAGTGGAATGGTGAAGGGAAAAGGAAAGAAAAAGAAAGAGAGCGAAAAAGTACACGGGAAAATGGGAGGGGGGGGGAGGAAAAAAATAGGAAAATCACATGCTCGGGGTTTGAAATAATGGGTTACCATTTCCTGGACCTCTTGAAGAGCCAACAAAGTAAAAATAACAGCAACAGTTATACAAAAAAGAGAGCAAAAAGAATGTTATTATTGATCGTAGTAATAATAATAAAAAGTCGTGGGAATTCTAATCTATTTTGACATTTTGGTATATCCTTTTGACAAAGAGATTGGCAGAGAAATGACCGATGGCACCCAGCATAAAGAAGAGTCCCAGCGAGAGCAGCGCCGTATAGCCAAAATAGAAACTTGTTTGGAACATGCCCGTCATCCTGCCATCATAATAAAGAAGAAAGTTAGTATATCAATTCAATGCAGAAAAGTGTGGGAGATTCATCATGCTACTTGCTTTGTTTTGGTGAAGAAATAATAGATGGAATAAAGATACACATAACCGGCAGTAGAGGCACACGTCCAAAAACTAACCCAATGCCTAATGATTATCATTAAAATAAAACCGAGTGAGTCATGCGACGCTCTTCTTTTTTTTTTTTTTTCTTTCCTCCAACCACTTACCATCGATGATCTTCGGAATTCAATAGAAAATAGGTACTGACAATCGCCACACAGGCACACACAATCAAGAGGATTACAAACACCAAGAACATAAACCCGTACACGTAATAAATCTTGTATGTCCAAAAAGAGGTAAAGATAAAGTAAATTTCAATAAAAATCGATGCAAATGGAAGAAGACCACCAAACGCCATGATCGACCCTGGGTTCAGGTACCAAGGTTTTTCAGGGATCGGGCGTGGGATGGGATGCACACGACATGGGAAATCCACCTTTCCACCACCACCTCCTCCACTTCGTCGACCCACAATCGCGCCCAGAAGCACCAGTGGGAAACATAAAAATACCCAAATCGCAAGAATCGCAACCTACATCATTCATTTCCAGAAAAGAAAAAGAATCATCAGTATGTATATAGGGGGGTGTTGTTCACCTTCATTTTTTATTTGGGATACTTACCATCACCGGAAACGGAATCGCTTTGGAACTATGGTAAAAAATGGCAATGGTGTTGATGTACCCGCCAATACATACCACCGCACCAGGCCACACGGCAGCCGTCAACAGAATATTCTTGACCCACTCTTTCCCTAAATGAGTCATGCGACACACACAGATAAGTTTAGGTCAGTTTCCATTGATGACATCTCCCCCCCCTTTTTTTCACTTTTTACCTCCATAGTGGGCATAGTATCGCGCACTGGTATACCCAGCCACCGCCGATGTCAAAGCATACAAAAAGATCGTCGCGGTCAAAATGGTGGCGCGTTCGGCATACAAATCACCCATCATGGCATACAAAATCACCACCGCCGCCAAAAGCACCAATTGATATCCTGTACCCAAAAATGCCGCTAACACCATCAATCGATCGGGAGGCCGGAACACATCACCATGCACTTGTTTCCAACCCCAATCATCACCAAAATCACGATCCTAAAAATACACACCCCATAAAAAAAAAAAAAAAAAAACGCAAGTTGAGTCTTAATAAGTGGAGAGCAGCTCCATCCCCCCTCCCAAAAACTTACAAAGTCGGCAAGTGCTTCTTCCCGATCATAGCGCGCATAATCATTTTTAATGGTGCGTAACAAAATCACAGCCACAAGACCGGTCAAAAACAGCACCATGAGGAACGAGCTGAAGATCGATAACCAGTGCACGTTGTGTTCAAAGAAATCGGATTCCAACAATCGGTCGAACCGAGCGTCAAAGTCGGTGGTGGTGCGTTGCCAGGTGACCGAATACGTAAAGTCGATATGAATGGTGGGTTGTTTATGGTCAAGTAAGATAGGGTTGCCATTGTCTTGGAGTGTCACGGCAATGATCTACAGGATAGAAAAAAAAAATGGATATGGGTCAATATGGCGACTGGGAAAAAACTGGTGTCTATGTGTATGCGAAATAGGGGAGGGGAGGTCGCCACTTGCCCTGTCTTGGTTATATTCGATCAAAAAATCCTTGTGTGTGTTCAAATAATAAGCAATCGACGCATCGTCTTGGTTTTCCATCATGCCCACGTACCCCATCGTCGGTAAATCATCTATAGAAGTATGTGGGTGTCAGTATATGTATATATGGATGGATATCTGAGTGAGTGAGCGTGTGTGTGTGTGCTGGTCTTGGCGGCTTGGTTACCTTACCAACAAACATCGTGTACCAATATTGTTTATGAATCGCATAGCGTAAGAGTTCAATCTGGTCATGGTCCAGTTCTTGTTTGCAAAACGTCTGGCTTTCCACAGGCACTAGAAAGTCGAAAAGTCAAAAGTGTGAGATCAAGTCACCTTGAGATAAAAGAGTGATCTCCCCCCACCCTCCCCACTTTACCAAGAAACTGCATGGGGATCCCGGAATTAATCAAATCCATCCCCTGAAGCGCCTCGCCCAATGTCTCATGATGATGCTTGACCGGTCGTTCTCCATGACAAAACGGTAGTTGGTAGTAAGGGTATGTTTCTTGTCGATTGTAGAGTGGTCCCACCGTATTCATCCATACCACCACTTGCTCTTCATTCTCGTACTAATACCAAAAAAAAACAGGGTAAAGTGTAAGCTTTCTCTGAAAGGAGGGGCGGCGGGGTGCATGTGTTTACCTTGTGGCTGTGTTCATCGGCGAATGCCATCCACGAATACGATAAAACTAAAAATAATAATAGACAAGGAACATGGTAGCCATGTAACTTCATGATAAGAAAAAAAAAACACACAGTTAAAACGATGGGAAAGAAAAAAAAAAAAAACTGGTGCTCAGGAGAGAGAGAGAGGTGAGGGGAACATTGGTGGCTGGACACTAAGTCCACACTCACCGGTTAGTTCAGCCAATCAAACTCAATCCTGTGTTCGTTTCCTTGGAGATTTTCAATTCCCGTCCACTGGCAATGTTGGCTCCACCAAAAAAAAAAAAAAAGCCTAACGCCTCAGGATTGGCATATAACCCAGTTTCATCTATTTCTCAGTGCCTATGCATCAAAGGCTACCCGTTGTTCAAAGACAAAAAAAAAAAAAAAAAAAAAAAAAAAAAAAAAAAAAAAAAAAAAAAAAAAAAAAAAAAAAAAAAAAGAATTCATTGATTATTCTTGATTTTTATTTTATGATATTTATATGAGAGAGGGAGAGAGGGAGGATTTCATTCCTTGGTGGAATCTGATTTTGACGACTTGTCCCATTTGACGTCTTTTTTAAATGTGGTACAACATTTGGCAAACTTGCTGGCACGATAACGATAAAACATGGATTTTTCATTGGGATCCTCACAATACCATCTGAAAATATGTTTATAATAGGAAGCAGACGATCGGTAGGTCATTTTACAGCATGGTACTGTGGCGCTATGGTCTTGACAACGCATGCCTTCCGCGTGCACTTGGTGCGTCACCGATAAAAAACAAGCAAGGATCATCATCATAAGAACGTAAACATTCATAGTTTTTTTAGTTTTACGATTTGGATGGTTAGTACAAAAAGGATGGCTTTTTGGTTGGTTGTTCCTTTTTGGATGGGAGGGTCCTGCCATCCAAAGGGTCTATTTATATATCTATACACAAGCTTATATATAAAAAAAAAAAGAAGGCGGGTTCTTTTGAAAGAGTGACAATAAAGGAAAGACAACCGGCATTGATTTTTGGTAGTAGTGGGGAGGAGCGGCTTGTGACAATGCCGAAAAGGTTATTCCATTTGAGCTTCAATGATGAGAGAAATGGTTTTTTTTTGTCGTCCAGTTTTAATCACAGCAGTATTTTTTTTTTCGGCTTCTTAACAGAGCGCTATTGAGTAAAATAACATCAAGTGATGCATAAAAAAAGATTTGATGAACTTGCATGAAAAGTATGATACATTGGAGGGAGGCAAAAGTTTATTATGAAGTTTTTGCGGTCCGGCGGAGATGACGATTTCTTTTGGACAAGATAAACTTTATTTGTTTATTTATTAATTCTTTTTACGTAAACAAGTACATCCACCAAATAGATCCCAGCACATCATAATTGTATAGGATAAAAACAGTGACACGAGAAAGAATCGTCCTGTATTATGGAAATGACACCTATTTGGGGAGAAATTGATCAGCCATTATCTAATGACATCATCTATATTCTTCTTTTTTTACCATCCATTTTCTTCGCCAGGGGGACATGGATACCTTGCAAATTGATAAAAACTTGCTACACCAAACAAGGCAGCCAGCGCGGTATCAACAGCAAACGCAATGGGTCGCTTGACTTTGCCTGCCTTGCCCATGGAAAATCGACGCGTCAGGTACACAAAGATCATAAAAAGTGCCCATAAAAATGATACAAGATCAATAGCATACGTATAATATTGTAACTTGGCATCATCAAAAATAAACGGTACTCCGGAATCTTGACCGAAAAAAATAAAATAAAATAAAAGATGAGTTGTGTGCCCAACAAAAAAAAAAAAAAAATAGATCGTGGGAGGACTTACATGGGGTAGCGCCGATTTGGAATCCAAATGCGCCGACGGCAGCAATGGCTTGCCAAAATCGGACCAGTAAGCGGCCCTTGTTAGGCTTATGAGGTGGAACGGTTGGAGAGGGTGGCTGTTGTTCTTCTTTAATAGGTGTTGACGGACTAGAAGAGGACGATGGTGGTAACGGTGGTGGTGGTGATGGCGACGACGACGTTGCGGCTACTGGAGCCACAGGGGAGGATGTTTCTTCTTTTTGTGAATCCTTGGCTACCGGGGCCACATTCTCCACGTCTTGTTGGGTTTTTTCGTCATTCACAAACGGGTTTTTCATTATTACTATTATTATTATAAGTTTATTGTTGGATAAAAGAAGAAGAAGAAGAAAAACCGTAATCGCCCACCTCCTCCTCCTCATTGCACTCCTTCATATATAAACAAAAATTATATGTACGATGTAGAACGATAAACAAAGGGGGATACTTTTGTGTAATGTATTTATGCATAATGGGCAACCCGCCTCCCAATACAGGGGCAAACAATCCACCGGCGCTGGCGGAGCTTTAACAAAAAGATAAATCCTGCATCGCCACTCCTTTTTTATGTTGCTTTTCTTTTCATCTATCATTCTTTTTAATCAATACCATGGTTTTACCATCAAAAACGTATGATTCAACGTCTTCTATTGAAGGTCATTCAATTGATTCTCACCATTCATCATCAAAGGTAAAAAAAAAAAAAAAGTCCACATGTCACCTACGCACACACACACACACACAAAAACAATGCTCCGTTTTATTTATTTCAGGGCCTTAACCGCACGATTTACCCTCCTTTCTCGGATAGAACCCACCTTCATCATCATCAGCATCCTGTTCCAAACGGCGCGGTATTATTTCTCTCATTGTCTGTCTAGCAAGCGCCCTGATTATTAGTGCCATTCTTATTGTTGTAACAAGCAATAAAGGTATTATAAAAAAAAAAAAAAGGAAGACTCTCTTTTTGTAGCCTCTGCCGACCGTTCACATTCTTTTATTTAACAAGGGACTCGTCCACCACGTAATGTCATCATGATGATTAGTGATGGGTTTGGCCCTGCTTCAGAAACATACGCTCGACAATACCATCAATGGCGGGAAGGCCTAGCACCCAAAGATGCCATGTTACCTTTGGACACCATTCATGTCGGTCATAGTCGAACACAGAGTGCATCCAGTCTCGTCACCGATTCAGCTGCAGGCGCAACAGCATTTTCCTGTGGTTTGAAATCTTTCAATGGTGCCATTGGAGGTAAGATCCCAAAGAAAAAAAAAGACTGGCATTTTCCATCCCCATTCACCCTTTTTTTTTTAAAAAAAATATCTTGCTGTAGTGACACCGGATAAACGTCCTTGTGGCACAGTCTTAGAATCTGCCAAACATCAGCATGGCATGTTGACGGGACTTGTAGTGACGTCGCGAGTGTCGCATGCCACTCCTGGTAAGGGGGGTTTTGTGATTCCCTATCACCACACACACACACTGTGACCTACTTTTGATATTTTTTTTTTTTTTTTTTTTTTTTTTTTTTTTTTTTTGTAGCAAGTTTTTCAGCGCATGTGGCGGATCGAAACATGGAACCCAACATTGCGGCACAACAAATCGGCGATAACCCACTGGGACGATCGGTGGATCTGATGTTTGGCGGCGGAGCGTGTGAGTTTCTCAGCAATGCCACCCAAGGCAGTTGTCGTACCGATACACAGGATCTGTTTCAGCAAGCGCAAGATCAATTTGGATGGACGGTACAACGCTCACGACAGGAATTTGATGCCCTGTCAGCGGATCAAGTCAAATTACCACTCATGTCGATCTTCACTCCCCAGGTACAAAAAAAAAAAAAAAAGGATAGACGTGGTGGAGATGCCTCTCTCTCCAACTGACACCTCTTTTTTTTTGATTTATAGCATATGTCGTATGAAATCGATCGTAACCCTACTGTGGAACCATCTCTCAAGGAAATGACTGCCAAGGCGCTCAATGTGTTATCCCAGAAAGCCGACAAGGGGTTCTTTTTGATGATTGAAGGAAGTCGGATTGACATGGCCGCTCATTCGTAAGCCAACCCTCCACAACCCCCGTCCCCAAATAAGGCACAATAGATTGAAGCGAAGGGGAGTCTCACCACACCTATTCAATGTAATAGAAACGATCCCGCAGCTCATGTCCATGAAATCCTCGCTTATCAACAAACCGTGGCTTTGGTCAAGGATTTTGTCAATGCACATCCAGAGACGGTGTTAATTTCTACCAGTGATCATGAAACCGGTGGATTGACGGTGGGACGTCAAGTCAATGATACCTACCCTGAGTACAAATGGTAAGTCTCCCCATTCTTTCGTCCAAAACCAAAACACTTTCCGGTCCTCCCTCTTTTGTGCATACACACTCAACCCCCATTCTCTTTTTTTTTTTGTGGACACATCATAGGAACCCAGAGGTCATCAGTCATGTGAAAAACTCATCGGAAGTCCTGGCCGACATGTGGCAACGTCAATCCGAAACACCCAATGTGGATTATTTGAAACAAACGATTCTGGCTGAGGGCTTGGGTGTCACTGATCCGACCAAGGAGGAACTGGATCGTGTGATGGCATGGCATGCCAGTGGCAAGACGCCGGCGGTCTTGGCTACTTATCTTTCCGATATTGTCAGTCGTCGTGCTTTGATTGGGGTAAGTAGTGGAACAGGGAAGGGAATGGAGCGACTCATCTATTGACCTCTTTTTTTTTTTTTTTGGTGGGTAGTGGACAACGTGGGGGCATACGGGCGTGGATGT
Organism: Absidia repens; assembly: GCA_002105175.1. Taxonomy (NCBI): domain Eukaryota; kingdom Fungi; phylum Mucoromycota; class Mucoromycetes; order Mucorales; family Cunninghamellaceae; genus Absidia; species Absidia repens. The sequence continues at coordinate 388,008 of MCGE01000021.1, forward strand.
GAATTTATATGCTTTAGGTCAAGGGACCGAGGTGCTTCGTGGCAGCCATGAAAATACCGATATTGGGGATTTCATGGTGGATTACTTGGGGCTTGATTTGAAGGACATGACCAGTCAATTGGCTAGTATGACAACAACCAGCCAAGCCAGGTAAAAAAAAAAAAAGAAGAGGCAATCGTCCCATACTTTACACACATAACAGAGCCTCACACCTCGTCTCTCTCATAGTATTTCTAACAAGATTCGATCCCTTGTCAGTGACCACGAACGGTTCAATACTTAATTCAGTCCTCCATTTTATACCTTGTTGCTTTTCTTTATGATCGTTGCTGTATATAATGAATAGAATAGCCTTATTTACCGGTCTCTCTTTAATAAACATTTTATATTTTTATCAATAAGTAACTAGGGGCTCGATATTACTCCTTTTTCAATAGACTGACAGTTTTCAAAAGCCGACTCGCATCCCCGTATTTCTTGACAATTGCAATGGTAAATTAGTCTAGTATAGTATACGGTAGTCTAAGTAGTATTGGTCATTATCTCCTACTATATTCAATAAAAAAAACAAAAACAAAAACACTAGAACTTCGATATGATTTTTTAAAGCGAAAGTACGACATGCGTATGAATCACGCAAGGCATACTATATACAATCTCAAAATAAAGAGATTCAGTCTAGTTTCAACATGTATTTGAGTCAATGTCTATTAAAAATAAAAAAATAAAACATATACTTTATTGGAGTATAAACAAACAGAAACTGGGATGGTCAATGCTAATCTAAATGAATGTAAAAAGGAAACTACTGTTGAAGATAAACTAAACGAATGAGGGGGACATACTAATAGCAAAAAGACAAGACATGATTTATTCAGATGTAGATATCAAACCATGACAACTAACAATAAACTAATCTATAGCACTACTCTCTACATGAAGCCTAATTGAAGTGATTCCAAATCACGAATCCAAAATGAAATGGTTTCCCCATGATGTTTGTATTGCATTTTTTTTCAAATGCCTCTGATTCAATTTCTAACCACTAATCCAAGATGCCCAGTACCTCAATGAGGTTGCCAATGAAGTATGATGTCCTAAAAAATAAAAAGAAAGAAAGAAAGAAAGAAAGACGAAAAAATAGTGTGAAGGGGGGGGGAGAATAAATAAAATTAGAAAATCATGTGCTTCGGAGTTAGCGCCAATCGTCCTTTTTTTTTTTTTTTTTTTTTTTTTTTTTTTTTGAAATATATTTCCAAAAATGAAAGGGAATTGCTCTATTTCAGAGAGAGGATTCAGAGGGATTTCAGAGGATAGAAATTGAATGATCTTCTGTACCACCGTTATTCCATCGCCAATAAGTAGCGATTTGACCTGACATTGGGCAATATAAAAAGAAGCATTGCGCTTTCAATAGAGTAATGCTTTAAAAAAATAAATAAAGGTTATCAATTTCTTCTACACCTTTTGTTTTGGAATAAAGTTCATTTGCTGTATATTTCTGTCACGATGGTCTTTTTTTTGGTCGTAGCGCGTGGTGCAAATTTTCGTTTGGATGGTGATGTTAATTTGATACTGAAGGAGGAGGTGGAACTGATGGCAAAGGTGATGCTTTTGGTGGTGATTCCAGTGTGGATCGTAGCGACTACAATAATTTTTTCCCATCGAAGCTGAAATTTTTTTTATTATCTACACTGTAAATTTTGTCGCCAATTTGCATGATCGTGTAAAAATACCCACTGGTAGTATCCGGCCACAAATCATGTAGCTTTCGTCTATGAGACTGTCCTTGCTTGTAATTTTAAGAGGATAATTTTATTTATCATTGCTGTCGTTGCAGTTGATATTATCGGATACAGTCAGAGGTAGTGTTTCTTTGAAATAAGGACATCATATTCGGTAAATAAATCTTCAAAGGAAGGGTCAACGCTTTCAACCTTTGACCATACTCTTTCAATAGATTAGGTTTCCAATAAGAAGTTGACTGATCGTAACAACTGAAAACAATAGAGATTCAAGTAGTATCATAAAAAGGGATAAAGGAGTATATGTCAAAACAATATTTTTTATGCTAATGTCAGGTAGCGATTTTCGGTTGCCGGTGCTCGGTGATGCGATGAAGGTGGTACAGACGGTCATTCAATTTCTATCCCCCTGAAATCCCGCTGAAGCCATTGAAGCCTCTGAAAATCCTGTGAAATACAGCAACTCTCAAATGAAAATAATACAGTGGTTCCGAAAAGCAATATAGCAAGCCAGTCATTATTGGTTTCGCTGACAAATCAAAATCAATTTCGCATTTTCAGAAATGGAAGTCGTATTTTTGGAAACCCATGCCGCAGTGCTTGAAATCACTCGAATATATATATAAAACTGGGGATCTTTTTACAAAACTTTAACATTTCAAAGATGAGTACCGTATTTTTATCTGAAGATGGACCTGGCATGAAGACAAAATCCTCTTCTGGTCCTGCTCCTGCCCATCCTTTATATGTACAAGGGATGGCCGCATTCAAGAGTTCTGGGATATCACTCGCTGATAGAAGCATTATTGATAAACGCGACTTGCTTAACAATCCACCTCCTCCTAAAGGCTTGCCTGAAATAGCCCCTATCATAACGAAGGAGATCCCAACGTCTGCTGAAAACGGAACTGGCAAAGTGACCTTGACTTTGCTAAGACCCAAAGGTTCTGAAAACGAAATACTCCCTGTGGCTGTTTACCTGTAAGTAACACACCCTCTTTTTCCGTAAACTATTTTTTAGACTAACTATTTTATATGATTCTCAAGGCATGGGGGTGGTTGGATTGTTGGAAGTCTCAAGGTATCTGAAAAGTTTGTCAAGGACGTGAGTATTACAATCAAATGAACATTATCACTGTTACACTGATATACTCGTTTTTTTTTTTTTTTTTTTGTTGATAGCTTGTGGTGAAAGCTCGCATTGTGGTGGTTTACGTGGAATACAGCCTCAGTCCTGAAGTGAAATACCCAGTTGCACTTGAAGAAATCTATTCTTCTATTCTTTGGGTGTATGAAAATGCTGCCTCTATCAATGTCGATCCTTCCAAATTGACTGTGTTGGGTGACTCGGCGGGTAAAGACCAACAAAGGACACATAATCCTTTCGTCTCCAATACTCAATTGATTTACTCTTATCATTTGTTTTAGGTGGAAATCTCTCTGCAGCTGTCGCAAGTAAGTGCCAACCCACAAGGTAAAAAACAAACAAACCGGTAACTAACCGGCAACTCAACATCTATCTCTAGTTTTGCTCAAACAACGAGGACACGGCAATGTGGTGAAGAATCAAATCTTAATGTATCCAGCTGTGGCCTTTGATCGTGAATGTTATGACTCCTTTTACGACTATGGAGGTGGCGACAATATACTCACAATTGACGCACTCATTAATATGGGCTCCTTGTACCATGAGGATAAATACCAGACGAAACGCGGAAATTCTATCATTCATGGACCAGAACACGTACTCAACAGTCCTCTCTTGGGCTCAGATGATGAACTGAAGGGTCTACCTCGGTGCTTGGTCGTGTCGGCTGAATGTGATGTGCTCCGGGATGAAGGTGAACATTATGCACGTCGGTTGACCGAAGTGGGGGTTGAGACTTGTGCTGTACGAGTCATTGGTGCCGTGCATGGATTCCTCACATCGCCTACGGTTACACCTCAATATAGAAGCGGGGTGTCCATCGTTGCTGGATTCTTGAATGAATAAAGCGGCTCCTATTTTGTTGATTGGACCATCCCCTTCTCTAGAAAATATAGATATATTTTGATTAAATAGAATGACCTTCTTTTCCCCTTTGCCATGAAATGATGTATTTAAATAAAAAGCATGTTGTCGTGTTTACTTAGATGATCGTCTTGAAAAAAGAAGTGCCGTAGTTTTAAACAGATTTGGAACAATGGACAGGCTGATCACTTTGATACCTCGATCAAGTGAAAGAAATTGTGATGAATGACTGCATTCACGTCTTATCTTGTTCAAGGAAGGGAATCGGTGGCCAGACATACAGTATAACTCGAAATTCCCAAGAACCACATTTCTTCCGGCGTTTGAATAATACATGCTCCATTTCCTTCATGCATATTTAAACGCCGCTCCGAGCACCTGTTTTTAATCCTTGACCTGAGCGCAAGAAATCAACGAATCAAGCAGGAATGACTCTTGGCAAACGGTGACAACGTCCTTCAAATTCAGCCAACTTGAGCGATTTTGCAATTACTTACAATGATTGGGCTACGTGTAGTGACAAGTGCTCTAAAGAACTGAATGAACAAAGGGAGACACATTTTTTTGACGTGCGAACAAAAACCCCAACATTCGCCAATACTAAAAGGGTACGTGCAAAGACCATTTTGGTTAAGCGTATGCTAGCAAAATCATTGGTGTGCATATCCATTCTTTCACGGCTCAATTTTTTTTTTTTTTTTTTGAAATATATTTCCAAAAATGAAGGGGAATTGCTCTATTTCAGAGGATTTTCAGAGGGATTTCAGAGGATAGAAATTGAATGATCGTCCGTACCACCTTTATTCCATCGCCAATAAGTAGCGATTTGAGCCCGCTACCTGACTTTGAGCAATTAAAAAAAAAACAAGGCATTGCGCATTCAATAGAGTAATGCTTTAAAAAATAAATAAAGGCTATCAATTTCTTCTACACCTTTTGTTTTGGAATGAAGTTCATTTGCTGTATATTTTTCTCACGATGGTCTTTTTTGGTCGTAGCGCGTGGTGCAAATTTTCGTTTGGATGGTGATGTTAATTTGATACTGAAGGAGGAGGTGGAACTGATGGCAAACGTGATGCTTTTGGTGGTGATTCCAGTGTAGATCGTAGTGGCCATAATAATTTTTTAGACAGTTTCTTTCCATAAACATCATTTCCCATCCAACCTAAAACTTTTTTTTATTATCTACTTTGTAAATTTTGTTGCCAATTTGCATGGTCGTGTAAAAATGCTTTGACCATATTTTTTCAATAACGATAGGTGACGCACACTGCTACTACCATTGGTATTATCAGCATCAGCAGCGGTATCTTCTTGTTCTTGGTGTAGAAGAAGGGAAGATGTAAAATAAAACAGGAATCTCTAAAAGGGATCTCCAAACTTTTAATGAAGTTTAAACGCACATCATTGAAGCAAATACACATTTTTTCGAGCAAGGATATGTTGTTTCTCAAGCAAAGACAAGTTTTATTGAAGCAAACATTTGTTTTATTGAAGAAAACAGACATACTAAGCTAATCAAGACATTCCCCAATCCTAGAATCAAAATGAAAGGGGTTTCCCATGCATCTTGTAATCGCTTTTCTAAAACCCTTCTAAACTAGTCCTAACAGAAAGCCAAGGCCACCAGGTCCACAATGAGCCAAAAACCATGACCAAAAATTAATTTTTCATTAAAAAAAAAAAAAAAAGAAAGAAAGAAAAAGAGAGAGAGAGAATGGGGGATACTGCTTGAAAAATCATTCAGGCTAAGCGGGGTTTTATTTTCAATCCTGTCACAAAAAATCTGGAGACCCGTCAACAAGAAAAAACAACAACAAAATCTGGAAAGCCTACAGCTATAATAACCCGCCTCTACGCTTCAGTATAGCTTACAACAGTAGAATAGCCTATAGAATAGTTCACTGTAATAAAATGGTTTGTAGAATAGACTACCACAGTATAATACTATGTAGAATAGACTACTCCAGTTGTCGTATTTGTTATCCTCTATATTTGATTTATACATCAATCTATCAAATAAAGCAAATAGGAGGGATATTGTAGAGCAGGGTATTCTAGGGTGTGTAAAAGAGCCGTTGATAGGATGTGATAATGTGGGAACAGAGTATAGTGCCGAAAATAGCACATTAGCAGACCCAGAAAGCAGACATGTGTTTGGTTCGAAAATAAGATGTGTTTGGTTTCAAGAATGTGCTTAAAATTGGTTGTCAGTTATAGATGCGTATGTTTGGTTCAATGATGTATGTTTCAAGGTCATTAGAAGTTTGCAGATCCCTATGTTTGCTTCCATGATGTGTGTTTCAAGGTCATTAGAAGTTTGGAGATCCCTTTTCGAGATCCGTTTTGCTTGTAGACTAGTTCTTAGATTTTCTTCCCTTTAGTATAGTCTTGACTCTGATGATTCAATAAAAGTTTTTTTATTTTGCAATGAACAATGGGTGACAAATCTATTCTACTGTGTTAGACTAATCTGCATACTAATGTACATGCTATTATACTGTGGTAATCTGTTCTTGTCGCATCATGAAAAATGATGGCATAAAAATAAAACCTGTTCCTGAAGAAATTGAAATGCCGATTAGGAACACTGCATGATAAAAATAAATAATCACGCAACATTGTGATGGAAGAAAAGAAAACAATGAATCACTTCATGAAATCATTAGGTCTCATAAAATAAAAGAAAAAAAAGAAAATACCCTTGCAATAATACCAATCGTATCATCATACACCTGACATCAGACCATCATATGATTATGATAAAAAAATAACAATAACAATAAACCCATGTAATATCTATTTTTAATGAAACATAAGATATAGTATATAAAGAGTGACATTTTTTATTAATTAATAAAAACCATATACAATAATCTCACTTAATTCTACCTGTCTCATTTCTACTTTTTATTTTTTATTTTTTTATATACCCCATTTTGCACTAATGTATTATTGGATAAGATAGAGATGAGGGATTAAATCATTGGACTGTGATTAGATGATTGAATGATTATTGGTTTACTGACAGTTAGTGCCTGATCTTAGTCTGACATTTGCTATATTTGATAGATTGATTGATTTATAAAAGAATATAGAGGATGACAAATACGACAAGGATAGTTCAATTTCTGACTAAATACCAAACACAGATTCGAAATTTGAAGAAGCAAGGATTCAAAATACTGGGTTACGCAAGAAAGTCAGGAGGAGCCGAAGACCACGAAACACGGATCAAATTATTGAATCGCATGTGTCGACGGTTAAAAGAACGATCGTTGGTCGACCACGTATTCGTCTCTTATAATTCTCAGGCTAATGATCCGTTGGCTGAACGAGATATGGGGCAGAAAGATGAACTGCTCACACAGTTATCTGCTGAAGGAAATACTCAAGGTAAGCAAATCAGTGTCTCATTGTATCCAAATTTGTTGATTGCTTCTTTTTACTAGATATGCTGGCGTACATTACGAATACAGAAAACATTTGCTTGGTAGCATTGGACTACGCTGGTTTATCAACGAACTGCAATGACTTGTACGGATTCTTGACGTAATCGGATAGTTATGAAACCCTATGAAATCAGAATAGCTCATTGACTGCTTTTTTTGAAATAGACAACATCCAAACCTTGAAAAAGTCATGATCGACACCATGCCAACCGAGAGCGTCATTCATGTCTATGAACGAAATCAGCTATTGAATAGGCCAGAAATGTTAAAAAAAATTGAACGCAGGAAGAGGCCACATCAACGATCAAAGTAGGATAGATTTATTATTGTGTCCAAAATTTGTATGTTTAAATAAAAAAAAATACGACAAAAATGTATGAATTGTGTTTTCTCATCCATTGGCATGATTGTTGTCCTTGTCCTTTTTACAGTCCTTCAGAAAAGCAGGATATTGATGATATTTGAAGGGATTAGCGTAGAGTGATTTGAGTGAGATTAACATAGGCTCTGTTGGATCATCCGAGTAGCAGATTTCGATATTGTTCATGTCATCAATCAACTTTGATAACTTGACGACGTTTGATTCATTATACGGTTCACAGTAAAACATGCTTATAGCCTGTTCTCTGCTGATTGTAACCATGAAGATAAAAAGAAAAGGTTGCTGAAAAGAAGGATGACAAAAAGAAAAAAGACAGCCTGCACAAACAGCCTGCACAAAAAAAAGACAGCCTGCACAAAAAAAAAAGACAGCCTGCACAAAAAAAAAAGACAGCCTGCACAAACAGCCTGCACAAACAGCCTGCACAAAAAAAAGATAGCTGCTAAGCGCAATAAACCAACATATCAAGCAGCACTCAAACGCATACATGCACACATTCGACAGAACAATATGAAGGTATAAGAGAGATTAAATGGTATGATTTATTTTATTCAGATTGTGAATATATACTAAGCTAAGCTGATGAGTGGTTTCATAACATTAATCTGTAGCTTATGGCAGTGACAAATCGTGAATCCAAAATAGAAGGGTTTCTGATATACGTTGACAAAAATAAGTCCCAATAAAAACCTGATTTATTACAAGAAAAAAAAAATATAATTAAAAAAAAAACAGAAAATAAAATCAGGAGAGAGAGGGTAAGAAAAAAGAAAAGGGGAAAAAGAAGCAATAGAATTAAATATAAAAAAAAGCTAAAAAAATATAAACTGGACTCCAACCGCGACTACAAAATCATGCAGTACCTGTTTTTGAACCTGCCATTAGATTAGTCTTCTCCAGCTTGGTATAGTGTCATGAAACTCGTCCTTAAGTTTAGCGTAATGTTAGTTTGGCATAGTTTTATTACTGCGTTTGAATACTTTTTTTTTTTTTTATATATGTCTACTCTGTTTTTAACATCAGCGCCATCAGTCTCTCTTATGCGGTATGTTTTTGTCGTCAATAGTAGATCCCATTTTTACATTTGTCACGTCGCCCATTTAGATTAACATTGGCCATCACCTCCCGGTTGATGCTCGTTTATACTGTACTTCAATAAAATAAATCTTCTTTATTTTTAACCATTAATTTAAATCCATATTGAGCACCAGCCCAACCTTCTTTGTTTTAAGATTTTTTTTACTGTATAGCATGCTCACCAGCTCTTTAGTCCCTCCAGTACCTGCATAAAAAATGATGCGGGCGGGGTGTGAAATAGCCCTATTGTTTCCACTTTTTTTTTTGGGTATGATACAGTAGGATATTATTTATTCTTATGCGTGTGATTGATACCTGCTCTTGGGTCGTCACTGTGTTGCCCCTGCTAATACTATCCTCTTGGCACGTCTAAATTGTGTTGAATTGGTGAGAATTTGTGATTGAGATGAGAGTCGCACAAACGCTGCCGCCGTTCCGGTCACGGATTGTAATACATGGGCACCCTCCTCTTCGGTCTTGGCAACCACAATGATATTTCGTTTTGCATTGGCGCCGTACAATCGGGTAGCCGTTTCTGGGCTCATGATTAGAAAATGCGTCAACCAGCAATGACACCTTCGGGGCGACGTGTGATGTTGACACCAGGGAAGTCGTGCTCGATAAATAAAATTGGTATGGATCCAGTCGCAGTAAGGATTGGTTTGGATATCAGTGGACACTTTTCCATAGTGGTTGATTGCAATGGCGCATCCTGCCGCATAAGCCATGTTCTTGAGATCATCGACATAGGGACTATTACTTTCTACCTTGTCATCGATACAGTCCATTGACGCCGACAGGAGCCACCGGTTACCAGTGGCTGCAGCATACTGGATCAAATAGGCCGCATTCGATGCACAGTTGGCGCCTTGATGACATTGCATCGTCGCATTGACCGAGAATTGAAGCAGGACTTCTCTGATCGTCAAGCTGACGAAAACAAGCGATTGATTGTCAGGATTTACTTGTTCGAATGTCACCGTCGCCAGTCCGAGGACGTCAATATCGTGCCGTTCAATCACCTGACTGCCTTCCACATTGTAAAGAGCAAAGGCTGCCACCAGTAGTTCGCCAAGACTGACTTCGTCATCCAACGAGGTGGTGGTGACATTGTCGTCGATGGGTAGTTTACATGCAAGAGGTCCCGATTTGAATTGAGCCACTTCGTATAAAATCATGAGCAGATCGTCGCCAAAGAGACCCGGATTACACAGCTCCCGAATGGCCATCTTGACCGTCAACTCACTCCATTCCAAATCAAAAGCCCATGACCTACAAGGTTTTCGTAATACATCATCATGATGCAGATCCCAAACGTGCAGCCTAAGGCACATGTTGGCAAGACCTAGAAAGAGGATTTTGACAAGTGAAAAGTTCGCGTGTTGGGCAAAGAGGCACAGGGTGATGCCCATCCGCAATAAATCAGAAGAGATGTTGAATGTGGTGACCATCATAGCGCACAATAACGTCACAGAGAGACTGGACATGTCGTGGTTCTTGCGTCGAAGAGGTCGAAGGAGATCCGTTTGATCGTATGAGGATTGGATCGTACGTAATACTCTGATATTGTAGCGTCTTGTCCAATTGTTGGCAAACCCAGCAAGCCCTTGTTCGATCGCCCAAATGGTACCAATAATGGCCAGCGCAAATGCTGCGGGATCAATCTGGCCAAAAGCATTAGACATTTTGTAAAAATATTCCTTTTGAATAAAAAAAAAAAAAGAAGCTTGGGAATTAAATTGGAAGATGGATAGACGAAACCTCTCATAAGTGCTGCTTATTTTATTATTATTATTATTATATCGTTGGGTTTGCAGAATGATTATCATGCGAAACATCTGTTTTTTTTTTTTTTTTTTTTTTTTTTTGTTCTCTATGATAGATATCAAAAGAATTTACTCTTCTTTCTCCTTTTACCTTTTTTTATTTTTTAATAAAAAACAGAGAGAGAGAGAACATATTCATTGATTGCGTCAACAAAATAATGACCATCTTGGATCAGTGTTAGGATCAGAGGCATCGTAAAAAATGCAATAAGCCTAATTATGTGAGAGCGGTGATGTAATCTGTCATTGAATTTGGCTTCCATTTTGAAAAATAACGTTTGTGGGAACTCTTTATTCGCTTAGCATAGCGTTAGTTGTCATAGTTTTATATCTTGCATCTGAAAAACATTATTCCTTTTTTTTTTTTTTTTGGTTACTATTAGCTTCTCCCATTGAACTTCCCATTACTGTTTTGGTTTCTGTGTAAATGCGACGGAAGACCAAATCGTACCTAGTCATCCTTGTTTGATTCATATTTTACCCAATCAAGTTTCGTCAAATGAAGTACTACGCATGATCCATGCTGAGACAGGAACTGCATAAAAATAATAGTTATAAAAAATTGATAGGGCAAAAAAATATAGATCGAACAATGGTGATCTTTCGCGAGTGTTTATATGCTCTTATTTTCAAACACTGACGCCAATTCACCTTAGGGCACCAGATCCCCCGTCGCTGCGAAAAGGTAGAATCACTTTTATATTGGGATGGCTATTTTTTTTTTTTTTTTGGTGAGACGAGACACCAGATTTAGTTTGCAGTGAGAAATCAGTCGTAAAAAAATGGCTATCGTGGTGAACTTGAAACAAAAAGGATTCCGTAGCGAAAAGGTTACAATGGAATCATCGTCTCTAATATCCTTTCTTAAAGCCCACGCACACGCATACACACCACACAGTGAATATAATATTTATTAGGTGGAAGTAGAAAATTTGCACTACAATTGGACAACGCAGCACAAAACCCTTTTTCTTGATACTCACACAAACTAGTTTTTTGTCTGCGCATACGTGTACTCATTGGCAAGATAATTGACAATATGAATGACTAATGTAATAGTAAAAAGACCATATATATTTTATTCAGATATAAGATATAAAGTATAACAGCTAATACTAAACTAGTCTAAGGACGGTTTCATGACAATAGTCTAAGATGAAGGTTGACAAAATGGAGTGTGATAGTAAAAAGACAAAATATATTTTATTCATATATAATATATAAACTATGACAGATAATACTAAACTAAATATAATGACGGTTTCATGACAATAGTCCAAGATGAAGACCGATCTAATGAATGTCCCAAATCCCAGATCCAAAATGAAAGGGTTTTCCCATGATGTTTGTTTTGCATTTTTGAAAATGCCCCTAATTCAAATTCTAACAGCTAATCTAAGTTGACCAGTACCTCATTGAAGCTCCATTGAAGTTGATGTCCTGAAAAAAAAAGAAGAAAGAAAAGAAAAGAGGAAAAAGAAAAAATTTCAAAATTTTATGTGGACGGAGTATAAATGTGGGCCAACTTTTTCTCTCCAATGCATCAAAACCCACAGATCAAAAAAAAAAAAAAATAGTCAGACACCCAGTTAATCAACAATTTCATAGAATTTAGCAAAGCACCAATGCGTTTATTAATAAAATTTAATTAATTACCTCTCGCTTTCATCACCTTACAAAGCACAAATTCGACAGAGCAATATAAAGGTATAAGAGAGACTAAATGGTATGATTTATTCAGATTGTACATATATACTAAGCCAAGCTAATGAGTGGTTTCATCACACTAATCTATAGCTAATGGCGGTTCCAAATTATGAATCTAAAATAAAAGGGGTTTCCCCATGCTTGTAGTGAATCCCTAATCTAAAATTCCTTTAAACTAGTCCTGATACTAAATCCAAGTTGATCATCTTTATTGAGGCTAGCAGTGAAGATGATATTTTAAGATAAAGGATAGAACACGGTCGGTATGTGAAATTTTACTAGTTTTGCTCACAATCTTATCTGCCCCTAGGAAATGAAGCAACTCCAAAAAACCCCCCAAAAAAAAAGCAAGTTATCATACCTATTGCCTTGGCGTGACACCGCAGGAGGGTAACCTATGTTTTCGGGCTTCCTTGTCACCTGTCGCCCCCGCTAATACTATCCTATTGGTACGTTTGAATTGTGTTGAATTGGCAATGATCTGTCGTTGAGAAGAAAGTCGCACAAAGGCGGCTGACGTTCCAGGGACTGACTCTAATATTTCAACACCTTCATTTTCATTCCTGGCGACAACAATGATATTTCGTTTGACGTAGATGCCGTACAATCTTGTCGCCATTTCCGGACTCATGATTAGAAAATGCGTCAACCAGCAATGACACCTTCGGGGAAACGCACGATGTTGACACCAGGGAAGTCGTGCTCGATAAGTAAAATTGGTATGGATCCAGTTCCGGTAATGATTGTTTTGGATGCCAGTGAACACCTTTCCATGGTGGTTGATTGCAATGGCATGTCCTGCCGCATCTGCCATGTCCTTGAGGTCATCGACAACACCAGGAAGGTTCATTTGATTGATGCGTTCCCAGGATGCCATCGAAAGCCATCGGTTACCAGTGGCACCAGCATACTGAATCAAATAGGCGGCATTCGATGCACAGCTTCTCTCTTGCTGACACTGCGCTGTCGCATTGACAGAGAATTGAAGTATGACTTCTTTGATCGATATACTGACGACAACGAGCGAGTGACTATCTGACTTTGCTTTTTCGAACCTCACCGTCGCCAGCCCGAGGACATCGATATCGTGTTTTTCAATCACCTTCTTACCATCCACATGATAAAGAGCAAAGGCGGTCACCAGTAGCTCGGCAAGACTTACTTCGTCATCCGAATGGGTGTCGTTCTTGTCAAAAGGTAGTTTACATGCAAGAGGTCCCGATTTGAATTGAGACACGTGGTATAATACCGCCAGCAAATCATCGCCAAAAAGATCGGGATTACACAGTTCCCGGATGGCCATCTTGACCGTCAGCTCACTCCATTCCAAATCAAAAGCCCATGAGCCACAGGGTCTACGCATCAGACCATTATGTTCCCAATGGTGCAACCGATAGAACACGTTGGCGAATCCTAATAATAGGATTTTAGTGAGTGAGAAGTTGGCGTGTTGGGCTAAGATGCAAATGGTGATGCCAGCACGAAGAAACCAAGAAGAGATGTTGAAAGTGGATACCATCATAGAGCACAATAAAGTCACAGGTAGACCGGACATATCGTAATTCTTTCGTCGGAGGGGTCGAAGTAGATCCGTTTGATCGTACGATGATTGGATCGTACTCAATACTTTGGTGTTGTAGCGTCTTAGTCTATCGGTTGCAAAACCAGCAAGTCCTTGTTCAATCGCCCAAATGGTACCAATAATTGCCAAGGCGAAAGCAGCAGGATCAATTTGACCAAAAGCATTAGTCATATCGTAATTATTATTATTACTACTATTTTTTGAATAGAAACGGTTTGGAAATAAAAAATGAAAGGTATATGGATTGGCGATTTTCTCATAGACTGGCATTTTTATATTGTGGTGTTTGCAGAGTGGTTATCATGCGAAACACCTGGGAATATTTTTTTTTTCTTCCAAGAGAGATATCGAGAAGAAATTACTTTTTCCTTTCCGGGTGGTTTTTTTTTTTTAACAAAAAAACATAGAGAGAACATCTTCCATTGATGATTTCAACGAAATAAAGGTCTTATTGGATTGGTGTTATACTTTGAGTCAGTGAGGCGTTATGAAAAATGCGTTTGAGAGCGGGGGTTAAAAGCTACCATTGGATTTGTCTTCATCTTGAAAAAGAATGCTGTGAAAACTCTTTCTTCGTTTAGCTTGGTGTTAGCTGTCATAGTTTTATATCTCACATAGGATTAAAATATTTTTTGCTGTTTTTCTTTTTTTTTTTTTTTTTTCTGTTTTTTATTACCATTAACCCCTCATTTCATTGTCGTTTTCCACGGAAGTACAGAGGACTAATTCGTACCTGGTCATCCTTGTTTGATTCATATTTTGGCCAATCAAATTTCGTCAAATGACAGGCACTGCAAAAAAAAAAAAAAAAAAAAAAAAAAAATTGACAGGACAAAATATGATGACCCAGGTACGAATTGATTTTGCACAAGTGCATTTAGTTTATTTTCTACAGCATATCCTTGCTCCTCACTTCCTCTCGTTATTCCAATTTGATAATTTTTTATTTTTTTTTATTTTTTTTTGGTTCTCTATGAGAGATATCAAAATAAGTTACTTTTCTTCCTCCATTTTTTTTTCACCATTATCCTCTCATATTGGACTTCTTCATTATTGTTTTCAGTGTTTTCAGTGGAAATGCGACGGAAAACCAAATGGTACCTGGTCATCATTGTTTGATTCATATTTTGCCCAATCAAAATTCGTCAAATGAAGTGCTACGCATGATCCATGCTGGGACAGGAACTGCATAAAAATAATAGTTATAAAAATTTGATAGAACAAAAAAAAATTGGATCAAACAATGATGATCTTTCGGCGAGTGTTTATGTTCTTATTTCCAAAACGCTGACGCCCAATCCACTTTGGGCCACCAGATCCCCTTCTTTATTTTGCGATTTGCTTTACAATGAATCCCCGCACTCGGAATAAGATTACTATATATATATTATCTATTTTTTGAGATAAAAATCATATTCATGCTCAATTGCCTTTTTATTTATTTATTGAATATAATGGTCAATAATGATCAATATCAAAGCAGGACAACTAACACTAAGGGAAAGCTAATGAGTGGTTTCATAACCGTATTTTAAAGCTACTGATTCGCCCCAGTTCTTGATTTCTTAAAATGAAAAGATTTCCCCATGCATCTTGTAAATCCCTAAACTAAAAAATTCCTCTAACGCTAATCCAAGTTAACCAGCATCTCGTTGAAGTGGGATGTACTGAAATAAAAAATAGAAAAAGCATGTGGTCGGTACTTGAAATTTCACAGCTCAGAAAAAAGAATTTTTTTTTTTGGATTTTTATTACAAGCAAGTGAATATTTTAGTATAATACAAGTAGAATAATATTTGTTACTGAACAATGGTATTGGTATATGTTTATTTGGCTTCATTCAATTGTCATTGCATTACCCCTGCTAAAATGATTCTATTAGTACGACGGAACTGTGTGGAATTGGTGAGAATTTGTGCTTGAGAAGAGAGCCGTACAAATGCAGTGGCCGTTTCCGTCACTGCTCTTAATACACGAGCACCGTCATCTTCCGTCCAATCCACGACAATAATATTTCGTTTCGCGTGGACGCCATACAATTGGGTAGCTGCTTCTGGACTCATGATCAAAAAATGCGTCAACCAACAATGGCACCTTCTGGGTGAAATGTTGTTGCTGTTGTTGTTGTTGTGGTGGTGGTGTTGACACCAGGCAAGTCGATCTCGATAAGTAAAATTGGTAAGGATCCAGTGCCAGTACTGGCTGTTTTGTACGCCTCTGTAGGCTGTTCCACGATGACTGATGGCAATGGCACTTCCAGCCGCGTAAGCCATGTTCTTAAGAACTTGAGTAGGAGGGACTCCTTTTCCGCTGGTATCATCATCCAAACGGTCCATGGAGGCCGAGAGGAGCCATTCGTTGTCAGTGGCAATAGCGTACTGTATCAAATAAGCGGCATTGGATGGACCATTTTCGTCTTCTCGCTGGCACTGTGCTGTTGCATTGATCGAGAATTGCAACAGGGTTGTATTGATCGCCAAGTTGACAGTAACAAACGATGGATAAAAGGCATCCACACATTCGAATGTCACCGTTGACAGGTCATCAAGAACATGGATGTCATGATGTTGAACCACCTGACGTCCATCCACATTATAAAGAGCAAAGGCGGCCACCAGTAGTTCGGCAAGACTGGGCTTGTCATTACAGGTAGTAGTAGTAATCGTATTGTCGTCGATGGGTAGTTTACATGCAAGAGGACCTGATTTGAATTGAGCCACTTTATATAAAACCGTCAGTAACTCGTCGCCAAACAGACCAGGACTGCACAGCTCTTGGATGGCCATTTTCACTGTCAGTTCACTCCATTCTAAATCAAAAGCCCATGACCCAGCGGGATTTTCGGTCGAATGACGATTTATTTTTGAATAAAGGAAATGGAAAACATTTGATAAGAATATACACGGGATTTGGATGAGCGCAAAACCAGAGCGTTGACCAAAGAGGCAGAGTTTGATGCCAGTCCAAAGGCAAATTGATGAGATGTGGAAATTGGATATCATCATATCACACAATCGAGTCACAGAGAGACCAGACATGTCGTGGTTCGTTTGTAGGAGTGGTCGAAGTAGATCCGTTTGATCGTACGAGGATTGAATTGTACGTAATACTTTGATGTTGTAATTTTTCATCGCATCTTTTGCAATACCACCAAGTGCTTGTTCGATACCCAATAAAACCGCAATAATGGTCAAAACAAGAGCACCTGGATCAACTGATCCAAATATGTCAACCATATCGTTGCTTTTGTTTTGTTTTTCAGAAATGGAAAGGATAGAAAATACTATAAAATGAAGGGAAAAGAACGTTCCTTGCCGTTATGGGAAAAAAAAGTCCTGGCTTTTATATTAACCCTTTGCATGACTGGCTAATATCCGAAACACATGGGAATTTTTCAAATAGCATTGATCCTCCTCTTTTTTTGTCTTTTTTTTTTTCTTTCGTTTTTTTTAAGAAAAAAGTAATTAAGTCATCTTCATTGACATTCTCAACGAGATAATGACCGTCCTAGATCAGTGTTAGCCTTTTTAATCAAGAGCATTTTTGAAAAATGCATTACATAAAAAACCTTACTGTGATTTTGACATCGGGGTTTTATTTCGCCAAGACATTGAGAAGTTTGATCTGCATTATTAAAAGAAATTGTGATCTCGGAAACCTTTCTTAGCTTAGATTACTGTGAACTGGCATAGTTTATTTCTGCATTTAAATAAAGCATACCGTTTCGGAGTTCATCGCTCCACAACTGGCCGCATTATGCAAACTCCGGACATCGATTTTTTGCATCTACTCTTTATGTACTTTATTTTATCCCCCACTCGTAAATATCTAATCAATATTCTTAGCAAGACCGTTTTTTCGCTCTGTGGTTTTTGATGGAATTAAAACTTTCTGTCAAATTGCACCTTAGTAATTCAAGAAAACTGGCTCTTACGCCATGAAGAAGCAAAGTGGCTATCCAAGATCTCTATCGAAAATGGATATTTGACAGTTGTTGGCACTTGTCCATGAATTATGGTGTGGAAACCTTGAAGGCTTCCGAAGGGAATTGCGTGTTAATGTCAGTACCGCCACATTGCGACGGCAATTGCATCGCGATGGGATCTTCTGTCGGGTAGCAAGAAAAAAAAAACTCGCCGTATTTGTCGGATGTACACCTTGCCAAGAAGCTGGCCTTTGCGAAAAAAGTACAAAACTGGACAATCAAACGATTGGCCGAAGTGATCAAGGTACAAGATGGTGCTATTAGATGGTGATGTTTTTATTTTTATTATTCCTCTCCGGTACCTCAGTCTTTTTTCATTTTATTTTTATACCAATGAAACTCTACTATTATATCTACTATGTCTTCAATTTTTTCTTTATCTATATAATGTATATTGATCGAGAAATATATGATTGTTTAAGCAAATACTAAAAATGCTAAAAAAAAAAGAAATTGTGGAATTTCAAAATTGTTGCAAAACTTTTGTTAAGGTACTGTACAGTACGCAATCTCATAATAAAGAGGTTTGATCTAGTGCTCAACAAGGGTATGGGCCAATGGGTAAAAATAAAAGACATATTTTATTGAGCAAACATAAATTGGGGATGGTCATCACCGTGCGAGGTGAGGAATGTGAAAAGGGATCTACTGCTGAATTCAACTATTATATTCATATGAGAGAAGCTAAAGATGCCAATGGTAAAAATACTAGACATACTGTACTTTATTCAAATGCAGAGATAAAAATAAAACAACTAACACTAAATTAAACTAATCACGGTTTCATGATACTCATCATTTTGAGATGGTTTCCTAAATCTAATGGCGGTTACAAATCCTACATCCAAAATGAAAGGTTTTCCCCATGTACTTTGCCATGTCCCTTTCTAATCACCCTAAAACTAATAAAAATATCCCACTCCATGATCATCAGAATCTCAGAGGACATCAAGTTGGAAAAAAAAGGGAAGAAGAAAAAGAGAAAAATCAGAAAAGCACGACCTTTTCATAACAAAATTCAATTGAAATCCCGCCTTTTGGTCAGTGCATATTTTTGCAGTGTGATAAAGATTGGCATGCAAGACATCATAAACCGTTTTCCAGAGTGCCATTCTTCATTCTTCAAAAGAAGACGCAAAATCAAAATAATTGAAAATCAAACGATGACAAAAGTATATGTATGAGTGGTAATAAAATCGTACGTTTCCCCCATGTATCGTTATAAATCCCTGAACCAAGTCCCCCTACCTCTCATTCTACGTCTAACACTAATCCAAAGTTGACCATTTCCTCATTGAGAACTATTAATGAAGATGACGTTCTGAAAAAAAAGAAAAATAGAAAATTTATGTGGTTGACGTCTGACATTTTACACAGTTGTTGAAAGTCTTTCAAAAAAATACATAGATATATACACTTTTTAATTTTTTTAATTTTCGTACAAGTAAATTAATGTTTTGGTATGATACAGTGTATCCTTGGATATATTCTATTGAGCTTCACGCCCACCTTTTTTTGTCGTCATTGTATTGCTCCTGCTAAAACGATTCTATTGGTACGTCGGAACTGTGTGGAATTAGTGAGAATTTGGGATTGCGAAGAGAGTCGTACAAACGCCGTGGCCGTTTCCGTCACTGCGCCTAATACATGAGCACCGTCATCTTCCGTCCATTCTACCACAATGATATTTCGTTTCGCATGGACCCCGTACAATTGGGTAGCCGCTTCTGGACTCATGATCAGAAAATGCGTCAACCAACAATGGCACCTTCGGGAGGAAATGTTGTTGTTGTTGTTGTGATGTTGACACCAGGCAAGTCGATCTCTATAGGTAAAATTGGTAAGGATCCAGTGCCAGTAGGGACTGTTTTGCACGCCTTTGTACGCGGTGCCACGACGGTAGATGGCAATGGCACTTCCAGCCGCGTACGCCATGTCCTTGAGAACTTGAGTAGGAGGTACGCCTTTTTCGCCTGTATCATCATCCAAATGGGCCATAGAGGAGACCGCCGAGAGGAGCCATTCGTTGTCAGTGGCAATGGCGTACTGTATCAAATAAGCGGCATTGGATGGACCATTTGCGTCTTCTTGCTGCTGACACTGTGCTGTTGCATTGATGGAGAATTGCAGCATGGTTGTGTTGGTCGCCAAGTTGATGGTGACAAACGATGGATAAAAGGCATCCACACATTCGAATGTCACCGTTGCCAGGTCATCGAGGAGATGAATTTCTTGATGTTGAACCACTTGGCGCCCGTTCACATTATAAAGAGCAAAGGCGGCCACCAGTAGCTCGGCAAGACTGGGCTTGTCGTCACAGGTAGATGCAGTAGTAGTATTGTCGTCGATGGGTAGTTTACATGCAAGAGGTCCTGATTTGAATTGAGACACTTCATATAAAACGGTCAGTAAATTATCGCCAAAAAGACTAGGATGACACAGCTCCCGGATGGACATTCTCACCGCCAGTTCACTCCATTCTAAATCATACGTCCATGAGCCAGAGGGAGTTTGGGTGGGATGGTAATACATCAATGAGTGGCACCAAAGAGAAATATTTGATAAGAATAAACACGGGATTTGAATGAGTGCAAAACCAGAGTAATGGCCAAAGAGGCAGATCTTGATGCCAGTCCAAAGGCAAAGTGATGAGATATTAAATGTGGATATCATCATATCGCACAATAGAGTCACAGAGAGACCAGACATGTCATGGTTCGCATGTAGGAGGGGTCGAAGTAGATCTGTTTGGTCGTATGAGGATTGTATCGTACGCAATACTTTGATGTTATAGCTTTTTAATGCATCTCTTGCAATACCACCAAGTGCTTGTTCTGTAGACAATAATACGGAAATAATAGCCAAGGAAAAGGACGCTGGATCAATTTGACCAAAAAAGCCGACCATATCGTTCGTTGTTTTATGAAATAATAATAAAAAAAGGTGCAAAAATAAAATAAAATGAGGGGGAAGAGGGGGGTATTTCAAGGCGTTGGGAAAAGAGGGAGAATCGATATTGTATTGGTGCTTTTTCAGGCATGACCTCCTCCGAAACAGCTGAGAGGTTTTCAGAGATAGCTACACTTTTTCTTTATTATTATTTTTTCTTTTTATCTTATAGAAAAATAGCCCCATCCCCCACGTCTTCATTGACAGTATCAGTGGGATAATTTTCATCTTGAACTAGTGTTAAACATAGAATTAGAGGCAATTTGAAAACGCAAAATATAAACATCCATGGAGTGAAGTCATTTCCTTTTGGCACCGGAGTTTTAATTCTTCACAAGCTTGACCTTCATCTTAAAGAATGGTGATCTGGAACCCCCCCCCTTATTCGCTTAGCTTAATCTTATATCTTAATAGTTGAATAAAATATATCTTTTTATTTTTTACCACTAGCTTCTCATATTGCATTTTTCAGATCGTTTCGTGTTTTGTGCAATTTCAGGGTACCAAAAGATACTCCTTCCTGATCATTGCTTCCAGAGCAGTGTTTTTGTCCCAATCAAAATTTAATTGTTTCTTTTTTTTCAGTTTCCTATCTCGACAGGTCATTTGCAAAAAAAATAAAGAAACAATTCAATTTTGATTGGGACGAAAACATGGTTCTGGAGTACCAAGGGTCATTCATCTTTGAGAAGACATGGACATACAAAAAAAAAAAAAAAAAAAAAAAAAAAAACCACGTTGCTGGCATTTGAATTTTCACGGCTGTTCAAAAATCAAATTTTATTTTAAAGGAAGATAATAAAATACATCTTTTGGTATGATACGGTTTGGAGAATATTTATGCCTGGGGCTTGGCATTTTACATAATACTCATTTAGCTTTTCTTCGTTGTTGTCCCTACTACTATTATTCTATTGTTACGTTGGCATGGCGTTGAATTGGTAATCATTCCTGATTGAGAAGAGAATCGGACAACGTTGGTTGCTGCTCCAGTCCCTGATTCCAATATACGGACACCTTCATCTTCATCTTTGGCCACCACAATAATATTTCGTTCCACGTGGGAATCGTACAACCGGAGGGCCGTTTCAGGATCCATGATCAGAAAAGGAGTCAACCAACAATGACATGTTCTGACCGCCGGATGATGTTGGCACCACGGAAGACGCCGTGCTTTATGAGAAAAATTGGTACGGATCCAGTCCTGGTAGTAAGAGCTCTGTACGACGGTGTTTGCTTTTCCATGATGACTGATGGCAATCGCACACCCAGCTGCATAAGCCATGTCCTTGAGATCATTGCCGACACAAGAATGACTATATTTTACCATGTCATCCAAGCACGTCGTAGATGCTGAGAGGAGCCATTGGTTGTTGGTGGCGATAGCATACTGGATCAAATAAGCGGCATCCCATGCACCATCCTTCGAATCATCATCATCATCATATTGCTGCTGCTGACACTGCGCTGTTGCATTGACGGAGAATTGAAGTAAGATCTCGTTAATCGCCAAGTTGACGGTGACAAACGATGGATACAATACATCCACACACTCGAACATCACCTTCGCCTGTCCGAGGACGTTGATATGGTGGTTTTCAACCACCTGACTACCCTCCACATGATAAAGAGCAAAGGCGGCCACCAGTAGCTCCGATAGACTGGGTTTGTCACCATATTTCTTATCCTTGTCGCATCCGTCGTTCAAGGGGAGTTTACACGCAAGAGGCCCCGACTTGAATCGAGCCACCTCATATAAGATCGTCAGCAAATCGTCGCCAAATAAATCGGGATGCCGCAGCTCCCGGATGGCCATTTTGACCGTCAACTCACTCCATTCTACATCATACGTCCGTGACGCAGCGTGACTTTTTTTTATCGTCTGATAATCATACAACATGGCGTGGCACCGAAGAGAAAAATTGGCCAAGAATAAACATTGCATTTTAGCGATGGAGAAATGGAAGTGTTGGGCTACTATGGCTACTTTGATGGCAATCCAAAGAAAAATAGAGGAGATGTTGAAAGTGGATACCATCATATCACATAATAGCGTCACAGAGATATCGGACATGTCGTAATTCTTTTGTAGGAGTGGTCGAAGTAAATCTGTTTGATCGTACGAGGATTGAATGGTACGCAATACCTTGATGTTGAAGTTTTTCAACGCATCTTTTGCAAGGTTATTCAGTCCTTCTTCGATAGCCCATATTGTACCGATAATGGTCGTGGCAAATGCAGCTGGTTCAATCTGGTGAATAATGTTAGCCATATAGTTTCTTCAGAAAATAAATAAATAAAAATAACTAAAGAGGGGAAAGGGGGGTGGGTTATTTCCCTTTGTGGGATTTTGAAGAAAAGTTCGAGCTGTTTTTATATTGGTGGTTTTTCATGACTAATAATAGCCATCCGAAACACGGTGAATTTTTCAAACGGAAATTGGTGAGAACGAGATTTTTTTTTCAACGAAAAACAGAAAAAGACATTGGCAGTGTCAATGAAAGATAATCAATGTCTTGGGTTAGTGTTAAACTTTGAAACAGGGGCTATTGAGTAATGCAAGTTGGATCATTTTGACAGCGGGATGTGAATTCTTTTTTCAAGAGGTTGATATTTTATCTTAAAAACAATAGTAAGCTGGAAATCCTTGATTAGCTTGGTTTCCTGTTCATTGTCATAGTTTTCTATCTACTTTTTTAAGTAAATATTTCTTTTTCTCCATTACCTCTCATACTAGATTTTTCGGGGTATGTTTCTTTGTAGCGTGGAAAGTTCAATCGGCACCCATGATCATTACCACCTGACTTGTGTTTTTATCCAATCAAATTTTAACTGTTTCTTCTTTTTTTTTTTCATGCATAAAATAACAACTACAGTACTTCCTTTTGGAGATACCCTTTCTCAGTAGTTTTGTGCATGTCAGATCTGTTCATCGCCACCTTCGATGGTACCCTTTTTGATTGGTTCCGTGATACGGGCAGTGAGCATGTGACTTTTTACATAAAGTGAAGGTGTCAAACATGTAAAGGCATATGGAGGGACAAAAAGAGCTGGTTGGCATACTATATGCAATCTCAAAATAAAAGGGTTAAACAAGTGCTCAACATGGATTTGAATCAATGGTTATATTTTATTGAAGTACTCGTACCTTATAAAAATATAGGATACTGTTTAGGTGTGAAAAAACTGTCATTCAGACTCCGCACACATGATTTCTATTTTTTTTTTTTTTTTGGCTCCAATTTTTTTTTCTCTCTCTCTTCCATTCTTTCTTTTTTTTTTTCCTTCATGAACATTCAAATGATTTGATGACAAGGCTCATTGGGGTACTGATGATCTAGGATTAGTGTTAGAACTTGAATTAGAGGCATTTTCAAAAATGCAAAACAAACATCATGGGGAAACGCTTTCATTTTGGATTCGTGTTTTCCAATCTCCATTAGATTAGCCTTCATCTTAGAATAGTGCCATTAGCTTAGGTTATTGTTAGTTATCATAATTTACACTGTATACATATCTGAATTAAACATGCCCTTCTCTTTCTACCATTTATCTCTTTCATGCCTTTCATTGTGTCGTTGAATGGCATGAGTAAAATCCGGTGCGTGTGTGTATGTGTGTGCAGTTATGTGCAGGAAGAAAGTGACGTGCCTTTGTAAAAAAGAAAAAAGTCCACTACAGAATATTTTGTTATCTGTCTCCTTTGCATTTGCACTTGAGTGTATGATATATAGTAGCAATGATAGGGTTAATGCTACTACTAATTATTCTCGGGCACGATTAAATACCAGTAACTCGAAAGGAAAAATATAATTGTACTTACCGAGCTGAAAGGAATTATTTAGTGTGTTTTTTGTCCAAGTGCAGTTGAAATATAATCTTTACTGTAGCGATCCTGTTGCACCTAATATCCAAAAAAGTATCAACTGAAGGTAATACATGAGAATCGTTAGCATGATGGTATGTGATGACAGAAAGATTCGTTGTTCGTATCAAAATTACATGTATATTCCATGACGAAGTCGTTCACTCTACTCTAGTTTATACGTTCACAAAAGGGGCGCGTGTAATTTTTTGAGACGGTTGCTGAAACTGCTAGAAAACCATTTTACAAAATCCGCAGGGAAGGAATGAAGAAGTCCAGCATTTTAAGCAGGCGACAATGATGAAACCAGAAAATTGTCTATATAACCGTACTGTAAAAATTCTTAGTGGTACTTGGTGCACCTACGTTGTAATACTGCTTGGCACACTTGAAACTTTATTTTTTTATATTTTTTTAAATAACAACTGCTTGCTTTGGTTTTCTGCAATAAGAATAAAGACGGTAAAGGGAATAAATCAAAAGACAACTAACGGTGACAGCATTTAATACCAAGCTTGCAATGGCGATTCCTTCAACTTCATTGTGATGCTGATCCAATTCGTATCGTACGTTATGATTAGCCCAACGAATAGAACAAAGTTGATTAGCTACTTTGACTTCAAACGCAGTCAAATTTAAATCTTCCAAAGGAGAACCATGATTGCCATAAGTGTATAATTGTTTACAGTAGGCAAAAGGAGGAGAGGATTCCAGTTCGTCCAACATGTATGTAAGTATAAACAAGGAGATAGAGATGTATCATTTGTTGTTGTTTTTGATACTTAATATTTATATACTTAGTGTGACACCAATTGCTATGAACGGGTTGAACTCAGTTGAGGTCATTGGATAGTTGCTATTTTTGGAATCAACATTGACCATTGCATTTGATAATAAAAGAGTTTTGACTCACAGCTAGCAGCTTTTTTTTTTTTTTTTGAAAGAGAGGGATATTCAATGACAGATAAAAAATAGTAAACCCCCATTGTATTAAAATGCATAGTACTATGAGCACAGTATCATATCGCTCGTAAAGCATTTCTAAGGAGCGAATCAATTATGGCCGATACCAACGCGGAATCAGAACAATTTGATTTCGTGAGCCCAAGACGTTCAAATCGGGAATGAGATTTTTATTTTCGTCATGAGGAGGTGGCACGGAAGATGTTTTCAAAGAAAAGTTCAAAATTTTTATGAATTTATATATACTCAATGTGCAAGTTGAGTCCAAAGCTATCATATAGGCGATGTTAAATGATGGGGGTTATTGTAAAGAGAAGACGGAGCCACGATGCCGCCACTGGTGAATTGTGTGTTGGTTGCCGTCAATTCAAAAGAGCCAGAATATCGTCGTTTGTTGCATGGTAGCGGTTACTTTACAAGGAAGGGAAAACCCATCATATTGCTAATGTTGTATGATATCGATGGTTGCCACAAAAAAATAAGAAAAAAACCACTGTGTCGATGATGTTGCTCCGAGTTGATTGCTGTAAAGAAAATAAAAGCAAAATTCGAAGCAGTGGAGTGGAGGATGTTGACAGGAAATTTTGTTTTTGAGAGGGTGAAGGACGGTTTTCTTCGAGTAAAAGTCTTTTTTTTTTTTAAAAAAAAGAGGGAGGGAACAGTCCATTTTCTTGTGGTACAATGCTGAATTTTACTTTGCCTTCCTCAATATATTGGACTCTGCAAATTTTTACCATGGAGGCGATTTTAATCGGCGAAGATAACGTACATAAAAAAACGAGATTGCTCCAAGTCAAAAACTTTTGACAAATATTCATTTTCAGAAATGTCAGAAATGTCAGAAAATGTCAGAAATTTCTGACAGAAAAATTCCAAGTTGCAATTAGCCGTCTACAATGGGATGAATCAGTGTAGTATAGTGCCAGTACTTCATATTATTTTCTACTGTATTCAATAAAGAAACAAAAGCTTTTGAATTTACACAAGTCTTTTACAAAGTGAAGGTATGATGCATGTAAAGGAGTATTACTTTGTAATAGTTTATATCTACATATGAATAAAGTATAATATGCCTAACCTTTTTACAATCAGCACCCATTTGTGTCTCTCATACTGTATGTTTGTCTTCTAGTGTAGATCCCTTTGACATTCTTCACTTCATCCATTTAGATTCGCTAGTTGATCGTCCACCTGTTTATGCTTGCTTATATCATACCTCAATAAAATATACCTTTTTTATTTTATTTGGGACCATTGATTCATATCCATGTTGAACACTTAATCAAACCTATTCATTTTGACATGAGTACTTCAATAAAATATGCCTATTTTATTTTATTTTTATGATACGTAGCTCTTTGTCCCTCCACTATGATACTCCTTTACGTGTCTCCTATCTTCATCTTGTATTGTAAAAGTCATGTTCAAATTCAATTGCTTTTGCTCTTTATCGGATACAATAGAAAATTATATGAAATACTAACACTATACTACACTAATTCACTCTATTCTAGACAACTAAATGCAACGGGATTTTTCTGATATTTTTTTTCAGAAATTTCTGGACATTTTCAGAAGTTTCTGACTTGGAGCAATCTCCTTTTTTTTATGATTTTCCCAGATGAGCTTTAAAGACTACGGTTGCCAGGAGGTTCAAAAGAATATTAGCAGGAGTATCGCAAAGCAACAGCAGATACGCTCCATCAAAAGTAAGAAAGAGTGGACGTGGCGAAAAAAGGATAATGATAACAGTGACAGTGGTGTTGTTTTTTCACACATTTATACCGTGTATTCTTATAAGAGAAAAATTATGCAATAGCCAATTGAATATCCGACTCATTTGGCGCAGATGTGTATTTTCTGTAACAAGGCTGAGCCCCATTCTCTTTTTTTGTGCCACCTCCACCACAGATTTCCTCAACCATCATTTTTTTTTTTCGCTTTCACTTTCACTTTTCTTTCTTTTCTTTTTTTTGGTCTTACATGGACCGTCTTCCTTCTGAAATCCTTTCGCACATTGCTCAACATATCTATTGGCGCACGCAATTCGAAAGTGCGCTCGTCAGCCAACGTTTCTATGCAGCGGTGACGCCTGTGATGTGGCGTCATCGATTTCTCGGCCAGGACCAACCTGTAATTTCTTTTTGCGACGCTCTAGCTCGCTCTCCACATCATGTGGGTCGGCATGTACGTGTGTTTGATAACAACTGTGAATGGACCGAGATGACCCTGACGGCGGTGATCCAGCACTTGCCACAGCTGGAGAAACTGCGCATTGTCAATGGCCAAGGGGTAAGCGATCAAAGTTTCAAACACATCGCTCGTTCGTGTCCGCATCTGACCACCCTTTTTTTACTCGACAGTCCCATCACCGACGTCGCCATGATGGCCCTGGGCCAGCATTGCAAACAACTCAAACATATCTCCTTGGGAAGATGTCCCCACCTACGTACCGATTTCTTTTTAGCCTTGGCCGACTGTCCCTTGAAAGAAATTGAACTGAGTGAATGCAATTTAATGACGACCATCAGCTCCAATCATAACAACAACAACAACAACCGAGGGATGGAAGCGTTAGTGGCGCAGCACCGATTAAAGAAACTTCGCTTCCTGGACACAAAAACCCCGCCGTTGCCGATCGTGGACAACCAAATAGCCACGGTCTGGCCGGCCATGCACCATTTATGTCTGACATCGTACCAAGCACTCGCCAATGAAACCCAGACCATCCTGTTTCTGCAGTCGCATCCCCATCTTTCCATGTTACGTTTAGAAGGCGGCCATTTGTCTGATATGACCTTGGACACGATCATTCAGTATTTACCGCAGATCGCACATGTTGGGCTCCATGGCCAAACACGCGTGACGGCCCAAGGGATTCGACGGTTGATTCTCGCATGCTCGCAGTTGACCCTGGTGAGTCTCAAGGGGAGTGGCATGGTCGGCACCGATTTCCCGGAAATGACCACGTTGAGCAGGTACCAAGGCGATGGGTTTGACCGCACCGAGATCGAGAATCTATTTGGTGATGAAATCGATATTATTCGAACAATGTGGAAGAAAAAAAAAACAGGCAGTGATACGTAGCTGAATCATTATCAATAAGACGGGGAGACGAAAAATGTTGGCATGAGCGATCGCATAAACATGTGAATGTATCATGTATTGGCTGATATACCTTTGACTCGATTTTTTTTTTTTTTTTTTTTTTGTGACTGTAGCATTATACCTTTTTTTGTTTTACGTTTTCATATATTCTCTTTTAATAAAAACATTCTTTTTAATTTGTCTGTGAATCGAGATTGAGCGGAAAATGGCATTTGAACTCAGCGATGGGTGGGGTTTTGTCTGGAATGGTTCCTGGTTTTCGAAATAGTGTGAAAAAAAAAGAGAGCAGGACTGGTTAATGTGAAATATATGCTATACAGCTTATTCAAAGTGCAACTTTATAGTGAAAATAAAAGAAGCACCTAGTGTGCAAATCGTGAACTAAAATTTACTGGTGAAAAAAAAAGGACAACAAACTTTATTGCGAAGCCCAACATTAAAAGCAAGAATGGAATGGGTGGCACATTTGTAAGAAAAAGAAAGAATGTACTGTAGACGACAAACTAAAACATATAAAAGAGGCTAATGGTAAAAAAAGACTAGGTCTATTTTATTCAGATATGTAGATATACAACTATGACAATTGACACTAAGCTAAGCTAATGACTGTGTTATGACACTATACTAAGAGAAAAGAAAGGCTAATCTAATGACGGTCCCAAATCACGAATCCAAAATGAAAGGGTTTTCCCATGCATGTTTGTATTGCATTTTCAAAATGCCCCTGATTCACATTCTAACCTCTAATCCCAGTTGACCAATACCTCATTCAAAGTTTCCGGTAAAGATGTACTGAAAAAAAGAAAAAAAAAAAGGGGGTTGGGGAGGGTGAGAGGATAAAAATACAAAATCATGCGACGCGGCGTTTGAATATCGGGGAGCCCCATCTGATCTTTTATGTTAGGGCCCTGGAGGCTCAGCCTTTTTTAATTTCCTGTGTAACAACAAACTCTACTATTTTTTTCCTCTTCCCCTCCTCCCCCTTACTTTTTTCTTTCTTTCTTTCTTTCTTCTTTCCTCATTCAACATCACACATCCGCATACGACCATGGATCGCCTTCCTTCTGAACTCATCCCGGCCATTACGAAACATCTCGATTATCGGTATCACTACCAAGTGGCGCTTGTGAACAATCATTCTACGCGGCGGTGAATCCACAGATCTGGTGTTACCTGTACCTCAACTATGATGCGCCCTTTGGACCGTTTTGTGACCGTATTGCGTTCTCACCCAATGCGGTGGGCAGCCATGTGCGTGTGCTGGATACGAGCTTTGAGTGGACCGATGTGACGATGCTGGCCTTGATCAAACACCTGCCGCATTTGGACACGCTGAAAATCATGAATGGACAAGGCATTACCGATGACAGCTTTCAATGGCTGGGCCCGTCTTGTCCTCAATTGACCACCCTCCATTTAAGGGACAGTCCCATCACCCAAACCACCATGGTCTCGCTCGGCCAACACTGCAAACACCTCAAGTACCTGACCCTGGGCGAATGTCCTCATCTGGGCAGCGACCTGTTTTCCGCCCTGGTCGATTGTCCTTTGGAAGAAATTGATATTCAAGAATGTCACCTGGGTGGAGCCGATACGGACGCATGGCGGGAGCAACCAGCGACAGAACAGCAGCAACAGGAACAAGAACGCATCGACGCTGCTCACAAGCAGGGCATGGTCGACCTGCTCAAGCTCCGTACATTGAAAAAACTTCGCTTTTCACAAACGCACTCGTTCCCCTTCCATCTTTCGCCCGAATACGATCCTACTACCGTCTGGCCACACTTGACGTCCCTTAATCTGGATACCGCCCAATCCTTGGACGAACCCCATGCCATTGCATTTCTGAAAACCCATCCTGCTCTGACGGATGTCTCTTTGGATGGCAGCCACCTTTCCGATGCGTTTTTGGATGCGATCATCACGTATGCCCGCCACACCATCGACGCCCTGGGTCTCCATGACCAACCTCGCATCACCGCACCGGCCATTCGACGTTTGATTCTGGC
Source organism: Absidia repens (assembly GCA_002105175.1). NCBI lineage: Eukaryota > Fungi > Mucoromycota > Mucoromycetes > Mucorales > Cunninghamellaceae > Absidia > Absidia repens. The sequence goes on from MCGE01000021.1 coordinate 418,669, forward strand.
ATGTCCCCAGTTGGGCGTGGTGACGATGTATGACTGTGGCATTGTAGGACGTGATTTCCCGGAAACAGAACCATTTAGTCTTTACGAGGGCGAGGAATTTGACCGCGAACCAATCACAAGTTTATGGGGCGATACAATGGACACCATTCGAAAAAAAGCACAAGGCAATCCTTCTCATCAATAGCAACAGCAGCAGCAGCAGTAGCAGCAGCAGCAACAGCCGGTCGATGGATACAACATTGGATAGGGATGGGATTGGTAGTTTCGTTTTAGTTTATTTATACCTTGGACTTGATCCTTTTATTTTTTTTATGGTATCCATGTATACCTTTTGTATTTTTTTTTTTTTTATTATGTATTATTTTCATTCAATAAATAAATCTTTTACCCCACGTTGGGCATATTGAATTGGGAGGCATGCAGGGACAAGTGACGGGGTTTTAAAATGACATAGAACAACGAGTGCTAAAAATAAATAAAATTCAGGAACCAAAAAAAAAAGTCAAAAGCAAAAAAATGATGTGGAAAAAAAAAACCGTCAGGAACAGAACGTTTATGTTGCTTGCCGTAAAAATATCAATTGAAGTCTGTGTCACGTCCCACTTGTTTTTTAGAAAGTACCGAACAAACACAGACTATTTTTTTAAAGTTGTGACGTGTGGTAGAATACATAGACAGGAGAGACATTCGTCTTCGTTTCGGGTCCTCTCTCCCGTTCCCATTCAACCTCATCATCATTATGACTGATCAAGATAACCAAAGAGATTTTCGTTGTTGTTGTATGATGTACATAGATAACCCTCCCAGTTTTTTCATTAGCCGAGACTGATATTTTTTTTAAAACCTACATGCGAAGAAGGAGCAGCAACAGCGTTTGTCATCGTCGACCCACCATATAAATACATGGATCATCTTGTGCACGGTGACAACGTTTGTTGACACATACACACACACATCCCTTGTGGAGATGGAACGACGCATGACTCCTCGAGTTTGATGGGCGTTGTCTTATGTACCATGGTACGTTGGAACATACGCTGTTGACGTATTTGGGGCCTGGACAGTGGCAGGGCAAGCTTCTATTTTATTTATTTTGCATGATCTCTATCTATGAAAAATCGAGAATCCATTTTACGTCATTTTAAGCACTAATCAAAAAAAATAGAAACTCAAACTGCAAGCAAACCAAGATCGGAAGTATAGGTCAAATTTGCAATATCTGGTTGAAAGGATGAACACATCGTCCTGAGTAAAAGATCAAAACAAGGGTAGCAGCAACTCCGTCCAGTAATTTTAATTTAAACCAATGACTCTGCCATTCAACTCATTCCAAATCATTACCATCACTATGATGACATTTGATTGGCAATACAAGCTCCATATTCAACCCAAGGAGTATTACATCTGTATCGATCCCACACATGACATCTTTTTTTTTTTTTTTTTTTTGGTAGTTCAGGAAGCCAATGAAGCAGTTGCCGGACTAGGAGATTCGCCTTTGACATTAATCCTTAGTTAATCTACATCCCGGCCTATTGTGAACCCTCCAGTGCCCAGAAACCGAACCTAATGTGTATGAACCACCTGTCTTGCAGATCCTTTTTAATGGGGAATCTTGTAGCAAAAAAAAAAAAAAAGGATGGGTCGTCACACGTTATATCCACTCTTTTCCAGGCAACAAGGACGACACAGCTGACATTGGTCTGATTCGAATCATATTAGCTTTGATATTTACTGAAATAAAAAAAATAATAATAATACCAATATCAGGTATCTGAATATATTTTCTAGTAGCGACTCAATTCGATGTGAATCAATTGCAACAAGAGACCCCATAAAATTTTGCAAATTTATTAAACTAGGATGGTATAGGGGAAGGGATGTTGAGATTGACAGTACGGGCTTGATGCACACTGGCCAACCAACAAACAAAAAAGAAAAAAACACCTGAGAAACTCAGTAACCAATCAAATGCCAACCAATGTCCGGTTGCTTTTCTTCCGGATTTTTTTTTTTCTTTGCTTCCCCTTTTCCCTCCATAACCAATCTTTTCGCTTTTCATGGAGACTCATCAAAACGATCCGGCATTTATCTCTGCTTGGCATGACGGCACACTTAATTCCGACCAACTCTCTGAACTCACATCTGATCAATCCGAACGGTAAAGGTTTATTTTTTTGTGACCTTGAAGGTCTCCAAAATAATAACAAGGCACTCACTCGTTTCCCTTTTTTTTTTTTTCTATGTAGGTATCAACTTCATCTCGATTATCTCAAAGAACACAAAGGTAGGAAACAGTAGCCAAAGGAAGTTTTATCACACACACACTCACACACACACATCCATAAAAAACTCATGTTTGTTTTTTGTTTTCAACTTGGTGTTTATGTTAGGCCACGAATCACAACATGAATTGATGGCCATCATCTTACTGTTTGCCCTGTTTTCATCGCAGTTCCTCATTCTCTATTGGAAAAAGAAACACTATGCATCGTATCAAATTGTCAGTTTATCGGGTCTTTACATTTTCCCTGTCTTGTTTTCTTTATACAATGGATGGGCCCGCTTTATTATCATATGGTGTCTCTTTTCCATCGTCAATGGGTTTGGTAAGAGAACTAGTTTAAACTCCCACCCCCACCCCACCCCTTTTTCATCCATTTTTTAATTTATTTCATTTTTTAGTGATCCACAAAGCGTCTCGTAAACCATTGGAATCCATGACCCCAAGGATGGTTTATAAATGGTATAGTGTGTTGTATACCGCCTCGTTTGCTGTAGGCTTGGTGGGCTATTGTATGATGATTTTGGTCTTTTTTGGCTTTGCTGCGATTTTCAATGCCGGGCCTGGGTTGATGGAAGCGGGGGTTCTTTTCCTTAGTTACGGACTCTACTTTGGGTAAGTATATAAAAAAACGAGGCTCTCTGCTCATCCATCTCACTCACCTCCCACTATTTTTGTTGAAACATAGTGTCCTTGGTCGTGATTTTGTTGAAATATGCTCGGATCGAATGGCATCCACCATTGGTTATTATTCAAAAGAAGGCTTACCACAGAAACATCTTCAGGGCGAAATTTGTGCGGTGTGTGGCCAGGCAACATCACAACATCATAATGTCGCCAATTTAGCCGATCATCCAACAGGCAAACCCATGTTTGCTGACGATCAAATTCATCAATTGGCTTGTAAGCATGTGTTCCATGAAAAATGTATTCGTGGATGGTGTATGGTTGGAAAAAAGGATATTTGTCCTTATTGGTAAGTTCAAAAAGGAACATGGGAAAAAAAATAAAATTGGATTGTGTTTTGTTTGTTGTTGTTCTTCTTCTCACACCTTTTTTTGAATAATAGTAAGGAAAAAGTGGATTTGAAACAATTCAAAAAGAACCCGTAAGTGGATAAATAATAGATGAAAAAAGAAACAAAAGAATGGGGGTGAGGGAAAGACTGACTCTTCTTTTTTTGTTTGTTTGTGTGTAGATGGGATACGCAACAACAATTATATCTGAATTTACTGGATGGTGTTCGTTATCTTGTCGTTTGGCAGCCGGTAAAGTTGAAGGAATTTTATTATTACGAAACAACACAAAACCTTATATCCCTTTTTTTTTATTTTTATTTTTTTATGTGAATGATAGATCATCTTTGGTGCTGTGCAATTGGCCTACTATCTCTTTGGGTTGGATTAGTTTTTGTATAGTAGAATTAGAAAATTTAGATATTATATTACATTACCGGGTTTATTTTTTTAGTCGTCGCTCTATCTCTCTCTTTTAATAAAATAATAGTATATATCATCAATAGGAAATGGGTCTTGGGTTGTTAATGGTGGGGTAACGCCGGATCATGCAGTTTTACAAGAGATCAAACCTTCGAATTCACACCCCGCAATGGTATATATTTTTTGTGAGGTCTCTCTTATTGTCTGTCTCTCTCTTTTCTATTTTTTTTTTATTTTTTATTTTTATTTTTATATTTCCAACATCATCATTGTGATTTTTCAGGATATAATGAACTTAGAATAGTGTCAGGACTAGTTTAGAAGGGGTTTCAGAACAGAGATGACAACATGCATGGGGAAACCCATCCATTTTGATTCCATGATCTACCAGCACCACCATTCGTTGGCTTTTTGGCGCCATCATTAGCTTACTTAGTTTAGTATTTGTTCGTCCATAATTTGTATGTGCATCTGAATAAAATTTGTCTCTTCTAAATTCTTCATTGAAAAATATCCCATTAGCCCCCTTAAGGTATTGTACAAGAAATCCATTTTCTTTTGTGTGTGGGTGCGTGTGTGAATGGGATAAGATGGGAACTTCCTATGTAACATGTTTGCTAAAAAAGAAACTACGAGAATCATTATCATACGTATGTAACAATATCACTTTGATGCTTTGTTCGTTCGATTGTTACTTGCGATATGCTTCATTAGATCTCAACAGATATTTTAAATATATGCAAGCTTTCTGATGGTCAGTGGAGGATCAACCCCCCTACCGTTTTTGGAAGTTTCCCCTAACAATGCTCACCAGTCAAAAATTGTGCAAACACCCGACCAACTTTTATTCCGTGATGCTGGTATTTTATTTTCTATTTTTTTTTTATTTGGCGAGACATAGAAACAATACAAAACTTGAATAAACGTTCTTAAAAAACTAAAAGTGATTGCTAAAGATTTCTTTTATTGATACGACGGACGTTGCCTTTTTTTTTTTATTGGGGGGAGTTGACAATGTTAAATGAATTCTAAGCAGAGTAGACTACATATACTGGTAGTGAGTGATACTGTCCTTTCTAGATAAAAAAAAAAAAAAAAATGCATACCAACCTATGGTATTTAAGTTTTAATAAATCCGGAATCCTTCTGAAAGCGGATCCAGATCATACGTTCGACTAGGATCGATTTTTGCGTTGTTATAATCGGAGCAGAAACGATAACAGATCCAAGTGTTTTTTGCCCACGACCCCACAAGCTGAAGATTGGATTTTATTTTGCCTCGTTTGTTAAGATCGTCATCGACCACGATGTCTTGGTCGTCAAAAATAACATCATCGTTGTATAGGTAAATAGAATCACTCACCAGAAAAAGAGGAATCAACACTGCATCCAACGTATCCTTGGTCGGATCAAGCCCCACGTCTTTCCAAATCTTGCTGCGCATGCCATCATCATCACCACCACCAGCGATGTCTTTATAAAAAAAAGGCCGTGGCCGCTCAAAGCATGATGTTTGTTGTGGATGGCACGGAACATAGTATTTTTTTGGACGAACCCAGAGCACATCCAAAGTAGAAGCGCTGCGATCATCACGTGTTAAACGCACGCAGTCCTGATCTTCAAGGTTAAAATTAAGATCGCGGTGTTGATGAATGAGCTTGAGGAGGCCTGGTTTGATGGTTTTCAAGTGAGTGGCAAACGTAGGCAAAAGGGGAACAGAGGCAGCAGCAGTAGCAGCAGCAGCAGTAGTAGTAGCAATGGGATGTTGTGCACAAAATAATAAATTCAATTGATCCTTGGTATCCATCCATTTTAGCAATTGGAGTCGCACGGAAAGCATGTCCGAAATGTGCAAGTCGGAAATACTGTGTTTGTCCTTGATGTGATGTTTGTATTTTGGTGACAAGGGAAGAATGGAGTAAAATCTATCTTCGGTTCTACTTGCTTTGGATTGCAGCATCATTTCAAGCACGGTGCGTGTGCTCAGTCGGCGGCGCATACTGTCTCTGAATTGCTTTTTCAGGAGCTCCATCTTGTTTCTATACGGACGCTGGTGGTCAAGGTAGCCAAGATACGGATCCGTCTCTGCACTGTAAAAGTTTTGATAAATACTTTGAGGCCGTTGATGTTTTGGATGATCAAACTCGTAGCAAAAAAATGGATATCGATGTAATACAGGATAGCTGAGTTGGTTGAACCAGAATTTGATCCGGCCGCTATGTTTTCTAGCAAGATTGTATTCACTGACCACCCAGGCACGATTGGACCAGTCTTCCATGATGGATTGCAAGAAATACATTGATTGCGATATCTCGTTTTTGCGCTGCTCGATCTGTCGTTGCCATTCTAACCGTTGAAATTCCACCATGAGGCGGCATGAGAGCTGAAGGTCGTTATGTTCTGCTGCTTTCTTCTCGACGGGCGGCGGCGGCCGATTCACATGATGTGAACGCATCAAGGTCATCATTTGTTGAATAAAACAAGGGTTGGGATCCTCCTCGTTTGAATCGTCACTTGGGCTGCTGATGCTGCTACTACTACTGGTATTTTGTTCCTGTCCCAGAATTTCCCAACGGTACGGAAACAATTTCGGTATCCCCAATTTATCCATCCATGCATGGTCTATTTTCGCCCGGGCTCGTTCCGCCTCGGGTGAACCATCCAATAAACAATACAAATAGCGGCGATATTTTGTAATCAGCTGCATCACGTCCCGATTCGCTGTGGTGGAAGCTGAAAGATGAGAAGCATGTAAATCAGGCACAGCCAAAATGACTCTAGCGCCCAAGTAAATATCAGTCATGCGGTAAATGGTGGCTCTTCGTTTATCGACATGTTCTTGATCCACACAAAAGGCATCCACCCATACATAGTCGATATGTTGCAAATCAGGTTCATGTTGCATGGCTTGACACAGCGTGAAAAAATCATCGAGCTTAAACGAGACAATGCGTGCATGGTAATCGTCTGTGGCTGCCACCATCTGTTCATCCAATTCACCCCATCGATACGACAGCGCCACATATGCGGGGCCATCATCCAAAGATTTTTTTTCGCAATAAATGTACCGTTCCTCCGCAGCTTTTTTGATATTGACAAGAACAATATCAACGTGTTCTGGTGATGGTGGTTTACGCATTATCGTGGCTAGGCCAGTGCGGTCAGTGTTCTTTGTCACTGTATTTTCTGTTATTGAGTCGTCCAGTTCTTCATCATCTTCATCGGGTATATTAAGCACGAGATATGTCTTGAATTCCGGCGTAGGAGGCGAACCCGTCTGTGCGCGTATTGGCCGACAGGTTCCCATTTCATCTGTAGATGAAAAAATAATAATCATCAGTCATCCTGATCTCTCTTCCCTCAACATCATTGCTTTTGACTCTTACTTTGTTTGCTTTCTTCATCGTCTGAATCAAATGTTTTATCACGTTCTATGTCAGCTTCAGTGTTCATTGTTGGGGGAATATCAGAAAAAAAGTAAAAAGGAAAAAATATGTCTTCACTCATGTGGGATGATGTGCGGGGAGCACGGTTTTTTCGTTTTCCATGTTGTGTGACCAAATAGTGATCAATATTTATTTTTTATTTTTTTTTGGGTCAAGGATCTCATCTTTTTTTTAAAAAAAAAATTAGTTCCCCCTGCCACATATTCTTATCTACCCGTTCTGAAGAATCAATGGTAATATCTTTTGCATTCAGTAAATTCCGTCATGTAGCGATCGATATAAGATAAGAACTTGGCAAGAAAGGTTACAAGCACCTATTATAAAATAGATACGGGGCAGTAATGTACTGTGTGCGTTACACTGTATCAGGTTAATGCATGTTTGTTTTGGCCGTCAAAAAAGAAGAAAAAAAAAGAAAAGAGGTTTGTAAAGGTAGTCAGCTCTGAGAACCGCTTTTTTTCGCAGTAAAAGTCATCCTGAAAACAGAGAGTAGTCGAATTTCATCATAAAAGGGTCAAGTTATCATTTTCATCCAAGATAGCTTATCTCTACTAGCACTAATAATACATAGAATTAGCTTTTTTCTAAGGTGTCAGATAAAAACGGCCGACGTGGTGCGAGATGATAGACGCGGTAAAAATTGCACTGACTATATTTTTTTGACACCCCATTCAACAATATAACTAATCATGAGAAAGAGAGACAAAGAATAAAAAGACAAGATATATTTTATTGAGATCTCAATATCAAACTATGAACTAATAATATAAAGATAAGCTAAGAAATTGGTTCCCAATGGCACACTATTGTCATGATGGAGCACTAATCTAATGGTGGTCCCAAAATCCTGAATCAAAATTGAAAGAGTTTCCCCATGTATGTTTACATTGCATTTTTCAAAATGCCCCTGATTCACATTCTAACTACTAATCCAAGTTTGCCAGTATCTCATTGAAGGTTACCAATGTACATGAAGTCCTGATAAAATAAAAAATAAGGAAGAAAAGAAAAAAAAAGGTTGGAGGGAAAAATTAAAAAAAAAATAGAAAATCATGTGAAGCGGAGTATGAATCCGCTCACCATGATCTGTTTTCTCCACACACACACACACACACACACACACATACACAATGCGATAAGTGGCAGAGGCGTCTAATAATCTCAGAGTCCATCTAATTAATCAAGTATATACATATATTTTCGTTTTGGAAATGATACTGCAACAGTTAGAAATCATTTTACAAAATCCACACGAAAAAGGAGGGGTATAATAAATAGTCCAGCATGATTTTTCTTTTTATTTTTAAAAAAAATAGTGGTACCTTGCATTACGCACGTAGGTAATATATATATATATATATATAATACTTGGTACGCATTTTCAACACTATTTTTATTTATTCATTCAAGAACAACGGGTTGCTTTGATCGTTTGCAATAAGCATAGAGGCTGTAAACTAAATAAATCAAGATACAACCAACGGTGACGGCATTTAAGACCAAGCTTGCAATCGTGATGCCTTTAAGTTGGTTATGCTGATGATCCAACTGGAATCTTACGTCTTGATTTGCCCATTCAATGGAACAAAGTTGATCAGCTACTTTGGCTTCAAACGCAGTCAAATTCAAATCTTGAAAAGGGTAACAGTAAGTGCGTGGCTGGTCGTCATAAGTGTTCCAAAAAGGCGTGCCGAAGAAAGTACCGGTTTCTTCCTGGATATCCATCTTGTAAAGTAATAAATAAATAAACAAAAAAAAAAAAAAAGAAAAAAAAGGAGGAGGTGATAAAGAGAAGGAAACCAAATCACTTTGTCTTCTTTTTTGTTCTTGATAGTTTTTTTTTTAGTGTGACAACCCATTTTTTTCTTGCTACGGAGTGACCTCTTATTGGATCCTTGCTATTTTTGGAATCAACATTGACCATTTGCCCTTAATGGGTGCAAAAACACTCAGAAAATAAGAATCTCCCCCACCTCCCATTGGTATGACAAAGGGAACACGGTGTGCTATGATACATAGGAGCACAGTATCGTTATCGTTGCTAAAAGTACGCTTATAAAAAGACCACTGATCAAATCCATGATGATGGCAACCAATATGACCCAACTGTCGAAGTCAAAAAAATTATTTCAAATCGGGACGATATTACATACGTTTTTAATTTTCATCATCAGAAGGTGGTACATACAGAAATTGGATTCCAGAGAAAAAAAAGGTTAAAACGTTTATGAGCATCCACGTATGGTCAGTATGCATGATGAGTTCCAAATCTATCCTACCTATTGCCGTTGTTGGTTGCTGAGAGGGTGTGGAGGGGAGTTACCGTTAAGAAAACGTCACGGTGCTGTCGCTGGCATGGTAACGATTGCTTTAAAAAGGAAGTGAGAACCATCGTGTTATGTGATGTCGATGGTTACCACTAAAAAAACAAAACAAAAAACAAACGGATGATGATGCTTCTGGTTGATTGTTGGAAAGAAAAGAGGAAGTAGTGGAGTAGGAGGCAATTGAATGAGAAATTATTTCCTTCTGAGAGGGTGAAGGGGAGGTTTTCTATAAGGATACTTCTTTGAAAAAAAAAAGTCCGATTTTCTTGTGGTACAATGTCCAAAAATGATACTATTGGATTCTGCAATTTTTTTTATTTCTTTATTGTGGACGGCAAGCTAGCCTTTTTTGGATCAAGGACAAAAACAAAAAGATGATAAACAATAATAGTAGATATGATACAGTAATGAGATAATGTTTATTGATGAAGTGGGAGAAATATATAATGATATGGCTAGCATAGAGTCCATCCTGAGGTTCGATGAAATGTCGCCACTTGACCGTGTAAACCACCGATTTGGATCACCCAGGCACTTGCTTTTTATTTTTTTTTTATTTTTTTTTTGTAATTGGATTGATAAAATAAACTAAAATTGATTTTTAATAGACACGGAACCCATCAGGAAGCTTCTGTTTTTGATCTTCCATAGAGCGCATCTTGAATTCCTTGACATTGGCATCAAACGGATACATGATCCAGATATTTTTCTCCCAGGAACCAAGTAACTGCAAATCCAATGTCAACAAGCGGTTCGTATTCCCATCCGTGATGTCATTGGTGATAAAAAGAGGAATGGAGATCGCATTCAGTTCGTCGTCCTTGGTAGGATCCAAGCCCAGATCTTGCCATAGCTGGTGGAACGAGGACAATTTGCCATGCGCATGGGCCTTGCGTTCACAATACATCCGAGGCGACAGCCAGAGTTCATTGAACTTGCCATTACGCACAAGACGCACACTGCTACTACTACTACTACTACCATTGGTATTATTAGCATCCCCTTCTTCAGCATCTTCAGCATCATCAGCAGCGGTATCTTCTTCTTCTTCTTCTTCCTCGTCTTCGGCAAGGACATCAAAATTACATTGTGATTGGTACCGTGTAAGCAATTTCGGCAGTGCCGAATGGATGGCTTTGAGGTGCGTGGCGTACGTGGGCAAGAACGGGAACACGGATGAGGTAGGGTCGCGTTCACTGAATAACAACACCAGGCGATCCTTGGTCTTGGCCCATTCCATCAATTTGAGCCGCACCGAGAGCATGTCCGACACTCCTAATTTCGAAATACTGTGACTATCCTTGATATACCGTTTGAATTTCTTCGCGAGGGGAATAATTGCATGGAACCTGTCTTCGACTTTACTTGCTTTGGTTTGTAACATCATTTCAAGCACCGACCGATTCGTCAACCGTTGTCGCATACTGGCATCAAAATGACTCGTCAAATCAATGATATGCTTTGTATAAGGATACGCTTGTTGCTGCTGTGGTTCTAAAGAAGCTGCATTTATATTACGATCCTGCTGCTGCTGTTGTTTTGGCGGACGTTGTTGTTGTTTTTTAAATTCAAATTCAAAAAAGCGTTGACCATGTAATTCAGGGCAGCTGAGTTGATTGTACCAGAATTTCAATTTGCCCGTTTTGCGTTTGGCGATATGGTATTCACTGATCACCCAGGTCCGATTGGACCAGTCTTCCATGATGGATTGTAAAAATTGCACGGATTGAGCAATGTCGGTTTGTCGCTGATCCAATTGTTGTTGCCATTCAAATCGCCGGAATTCAAATAACATACGCGACGCCAGTGGTTGATCCTCGTCCTCCTTGACGTTGAGCGCATCCACCGCATTATTATTAGTAGCAGCCATGCCACGTGGGTTGGCCATTAATGTCACCAGTTGTTGCGTAAATAATTCCGCAGCGATCCCTCGACTGCGATGCTTTGTTGTTGTTGTTGTTGCTGTTGCAGGATTGGTGGAGACGGCAAGAATCAATTCGCGACGATGTGAATCCGATGTTGGTATTCCCAGTTGATCCATCCATGCATTATCCATTTCCACCAGCCTTTGTTGTGCCTCCGGGGTACCGACCAGTAAATAGTACAAATAACGACGGTACTCTTGGATGGTGTCCATAAACACGCTATTGGCGGTGGTCGTGGTCGAGATATGATACGCATGCAAATCAGGGACGGCGATAATGGCCGCGGCGTGAATGTAAATATCGTTCATGCGGTAAATGGTGGCTTTTCGTTTTTCCATGTTGTCTTGATCCACACAAATGGCGTCGACCCATACGTATTCAATATGTTGCAAATCAGGTTCATGTTGCATGGCTTGACACAGTTTGAAAAAATCATCGAGATGGAAGGAGACAATGCGGGCATTGTAATCTTTGGTGGCGGGCACCATTTGTTCATCCAATTCACCCCATCGATAGGAGAGCGCCACATAAGCCAGGTCGTCATCCAAATACTTGTTTTCACAAACAATGTGGTGTTCCTCGGCAGCCTTTCTGATGTTCACAAGTACAATCCCAAAATGCGGCGCTTCTGGTGGTACGGTGGCGCTGATGAGTGATGATTTGCTGACGTTGGAAGAGTATGGTGATGGTGATAGGCCGTGATTTTTTCCAGTGGTGTCGGAATTTTGGGATTGGCGACGCTTGAAGCCCATGCCATAAGCAATTGTATTCCCAGCTGACGAAACATGACCTGCAATGGCACCAAGATGAGAATGAGAATAATGCGTTTTCTTCTTTTCTTGTTCATCCTTCTTAGCAAAAAAAAAAAAAAAAAAAAGGCTTTGTTGGTCAATGACTAGATGATTTTTTTTTTCGCTGTACTGTGCATCACTCACCATGGAATCATCTTCTACCTTATTATCCTCGTCATCCTTAAGTTTTGCAACCTCTGTACCAACAGAAGCAGCGACCCCAGCCGCAACACCACCGGCAATAGCATGTGCATGGTGATGGGGCTTCATTTCATCTTTTTCTTGGTCTTGGTTGGAGGGATTGGTCGCATCTTGTTCATCCTTCTTATCAAAAAAAAGGAAGGGGTTTGTTGATCTGTGAGTAGATGTCCAGATTATTTTTTTTTTGGCGGGGGGCGGGAAGACGCCCTATTGGGTGACATGGTTTGCCTTCACTCACCTTATCCAGTTTTTCCTCGGATTCCTCAACAATCATAGCAAATTCGTCTTTAGCATCCAGGGTAATTTTTCCAATCTTATGCGTGATAGGAGTCGCCTTGGTGGACCACCACAAAAAAAAAAAAAAAAAAAAAGTTAGTTTTGCTGCGCGGCGAGTAGATGCTCAGTTTTTTTTTTCTTTGCACTAGGCACCTCATTTATCGCTTTCATTCACCTTGGCTTCGTCTTCCTCGTGCTTCTTTTTTTTAACAGCGATACCACCGGCATTGATGCCTGTATCATCATGATGGTGATGCTCTTGATCATCCACAGCCTCAACGAGGGTTGTTTTGCCTTGAGGATCCAACTTGAAGCCATTTCGATGTGTGTGCGTGATGATCGATGCGAGTTAGTAGCTGATCTTTAATTTCATTTTTTTTTGGGGGGGGGGTGGGAAGAGACTTACCAGCTTTTCATCATGATGTTTCTTCATAGCGACGCCCGCGGCCACATCATGATGAGGTGGTGATGGCGATGGTGGTGTCACCAGAACTAGATGAAAAAAATAACAACCATAATTTAGACACAATCTCCAATATTGATGATGATGATGATGAAAATCGCCTCCCTCCATTTTCGATGATGAGACTACTTACATTCATCATCATCTTCTTCCTCCTCGCTATCCGAAAAATCAAAATCAAATCGTGTAGGGGCTGTTGCTGTCTTGCGGCTCATGGTTCAGAAAATGAAAAAAATAAAACACAAAAAAGAGAAAAGAGGATCGATCGTGTTTTTTTTTTTTTGTTTTTTGTTTTTTGTGAATGATGCGGAGCAATTGTTTCGTTTTCCGTGCTATGTGTGACCCCAAAATTCTAATGTTTCCTAATGCATGCGGGTGGCTATTGTCAGAAATAGGGCGGATGTTCATACAAGAAAGGCAAAGGTAGAGTTTGCGCGTTACACATCATGACAAGCTAAAACGTAGTACTTCTTCGTTTTTTTTTTCTTCAGCCACTTTCCGAAAAAAATTGAAGATGTCGATCTCTCAGTACCTTGTCGAATCGTCTTTTAAGACAAAGTCGAATCGGAAGGGGAGGGGGACTTGTAATGTAATCATCGAAAAATGACAGGCATCAGTTTTTATTCATGCTTTTATCGTCACTAGTACCGAGTGATGAAGCCAATTCATTTAAAACAAAAAGTCAATAAAGTGATTTTTATTTGTAAACTAGAAAGGGGGTACCAACAAAGTGGGATTTAACTAAACTATGTGGCGTGTGTGTGTGTGTGTGTGTGAGCAAAGGAATAAAAATAGGGCGACGGTGGTAGTAGTATATACGGTAAGAGGGGTATGGGAGGAATTCACATCCCATTTTTTTATAAATGATATTATAATCAAGCTACTGCACAATATACCCTATTGCTAGCCAACCAAAAAAAAAAAAAAGTTCCAGTAATCAGTAACCCCAATCTACATGTCGCGCCTCATTCCACTCGACAATATGAAACTTGGTGAGATAGGATAACGGTAAAAAGACAGCACATATTTTATTTAGAAGTAGATATAAAACCTATGGCACCGGATACTAAGCTAAACAAAGCTAAGCTAAGTTAATGATGGTATTCATAACCGTAAGCCGAAGACTAATCAGTGGTGGATCGAGGAATCTTGCATCCAAAATGAAAGGGTTTTCCCATGCATGTTTATCATGCATTTTTCAAAATGCCCCTAATTCATATTCTAACCCCTCATCCTAATTGACCAATACCTCATGACGACTTTGTTGAAGATGATGATGCCCTAAAGCAAAAGAAGAACAAAAATGGGCTGCCCTAGCAGAAAAATTTATTTATTCACCTACAATGGCGGGGTTTCAACGTCATTTTTTTTTATAAAATTTAGTAGACAAGACACCCTTCAGGAAGCTGCTGCTGCTGTTTTTTTCTGATTTTCCAATGAGCACATGTTCAATTCATCAATTGGACACATAAATCCAGATCTTTTTTTTTTTTTTTTTTCCCTCAGGAATCGCACTGAGCAACACGAACGTCAAACAGTTCCCATGTCTACCGTGCTCTTCCTTGGGAGACAGGTGGAATAGTTGGGATAGTGGGAAAGGCGGGATGGGATAGAGCACTCGATTTTTTGTCCCGTGGAACTTTGGGATAGCTGGGGTGGGACAAGAACGCCAACCTTAGACATCAAACCTCTATAGACCACCACATACTGTAAATGTGGAAACGTTGATAGAAACATGGTAATTTTTTTATTATGAAAGCTGCTATATTTCAGGTATGATAATTATAATATACGATATATACTTCATAAGGCAGTGATTGTAATACATCTTTTGTCACAGTGGTATATACAGCAAAATACAGTGTCGTATTTGTCATCCTCTATATTCACATTATCAAATTTAGCAAATGTCAGACCCAGATCAGGCACTAATTGTCATATTCAATCCCGATCAGTCAGTACACCAATAATCATTCAATCATCTAATCACAGTCCAATGATCTAATCCCTCATCTCTATCTTATCCAATAATACATTAGTAGTAGAAATTTATTATTCCAATAACCGCCTCCCCGATTTTATTATAAAAGCCTTCCATCATTTGACTGAAATAAAAATATAACTTTGTCTCACTTATTTTACTATCTCTCTACTACCAACTATTACATTTTTTTCAAGTGAATTCATATAAATTATTTTTATTTTAATCAACATGCCTGCCTACACCCGTTCTGCCGCTGCTGCTTCCACCTCTTCTTCTTCTTCTTCTTCTTCTTCTCCCTCTTCTTCTGCTCCTATCGCAGCCACTCCTGTTGCCACTCCTTCTACCATGGATGATGCCATTGATCGCTTGGTGGATATGGAAATGGATGCTCCTCCCACGGATGCCACCTCTTCCTCGGCTGCTGCTGCTGATGCTCCTGCTGTCACTTCTGCTGCTCCCGGTCTTGCTGCGTCCCAGCATGCACCTCAACCTTCTTTGGAAGAGCTTTTGGATACCTACGTGTCGGATTCGAAGAAAAAGACCACGGCGTACATCCTTCTTGCGGCAAAAGCACCTGTCGATGATCCATCCTTGCTGCACGCCAAAAAGACCCTGGATGATCTTGATGCCAAAATCACTCTCATTCGACGTACGTTGAAACAGAAAACGGGCAGCTCTGTCGTTCGTTCTTCTTCCACCTCGGGTACCATGCCCTTCTCATTCATTAATCAAATTCCGGTCTTCCAAATCAGGGGGCAAACCACAACAAATGGTACGTCCACGGTTTTTAAGTCCGTCGATCATTTCATTCGTAAATTCGAGAAAACAATGGCATTGGGTGATGTCGACCTAGATGCACAGTGGTCCAAATACCTCAATTTTGCTATGCAAGGCGATGATGTCGACATGTGGTTTCAATCCAAAATGAAACATTTGAAAATGACATGGTCTGCGGCAAAGAACATGCTTGTCGAGAAGTTTGCTTTTAAAGACAACACCACCTCCGCTGTTCTTGCTCTGGCGTCACTCCGTCAAAAGAAGGGTGAATCTCTCTTGAAATTTAGTCTTCGCCTTCAAGCCTTGTCTGATCAAGCCAAATGGTCGGATGGACCCATTCTCGCCATTATCAGCTTGAAGGCTCTCCCCACCAAGTTACGCAACAACGTCATCTCTGCCCATCAAGCGAAATCCGACGGTTCCAACCTACCTCAGTCCTCTGATGAAGTGATCCGGATTGCCACAAGGATTCAGATCCAAAGAAAATCCTTCCGCCCTCATGATGATGATGACTCTGACGATGAATCCGATTCTTCCACCTCTCGTCCCAGGAAGCGCTCTCGCAACAGACGCTCTCCCAAAAAAGCCGGTCTCTAGCGCACATGCCCGGTCATCGCTGTCCTGAATGCTGATGCTCAAATGGATTCACGAGGTAATCTATTTAAAAATAAAAAAAAACTATCGCCACAATATGATAACAAACAACCCACTAAACAAAAAATATGTCTTTCCACTTCTTCTACAGTATAAACAAGCGTACGCCCTCTGCAATTCCGGTGCTAATTTATCAGTTTTAGATAAAACGTTTATTGATACAAATAAAATAAAAATTGATTCCAACTATTCTAAGACTATATATCTACCAGACAATAAGACTACAAAAAGCTACGGTAAAACTGTCCCTATCATGATCACGTTCAAGAACATCACTATATCGCATGCGTTCCAAGTCACTGATTTGTCGAGTGATATTGATTGTTTAATTGCTGATGATTTGATGTCCACGTTTAATATCGAATTCGTAAATCTTCCAGTTAGCTGGCCCAACAGTCATTTGCGTTCACAAAAAGAAAATCACAATGTTAATAATCCACCTACACCAAATGATTCGCCTGCTGGAACGGCCAAAGAGCGTGAAGATTTTCTAAATAAAATATTACCGTTAGCTGATGAAAATCAAAAAATACCAATCACATCATTTTTTCCATTACCAGAATCAGTGGTCAAACTTGATACACCTACTATGCCAACGGATCGTACAAATCATCGTCAGTATCCCATTACAATCACCCTGCAACCACTTGTGGACGAAGCTGTAAAACAATGGCTTGCTGATGGTACGATTCTACCTGCACCAATAGACACTACATGGAATAGTCCGCTAACTCTAGCACCTAAAAAAGATGAAAAAGGTTTTGTCACTGGACGTCGACCCTGCCTCGATCCTCGTCATATCAACAAATATTTGAATGATGATGTCTATCCCTTACCTTTAATCCAAGACATCTTTGAATCCATGCATGGCGCAGCCGTCTTCACCACATTGGACTTGAAAAGCGCATTCCACCGTTTTCGCATAGCTCCAGAAGACCAGCATAAAACTACATTCACAAATAAAGGACGTCAATACATGTTTCAAGGCGCTCCATTCGGACTGAAAACACTTTCAGCCAGATTCCAACGAGTGATGCATCGAGTCTTCGAAGGCTTACCATTCGTTCACACATTCAATGATGATGTTGTCGTATTCTCCAAAGATATGGAATCACACACCCTACACGTTGCTGAAGCTATCCAAAAGCTGACTGCTGTAAACTTGATCTTGAATCCAAAAAAGTGTCACTGGGCCCAGACTGCTGTATATCTACTCGGTTTTTGCGTGTCCAACGTAGGCTATGATCTTGATCCACGAAAGGTTTGCAATGTTCTTGAATGGCAAAGACCCACTTCTGGCAAAGCCATGCAACAATTCTTGGGAATCATCAATTACTTCAGATACCATCTATCCGCTGCATCAACACTGACCGGACCACTAGATGCCCTACGTTATAATAATAAAATAACAGATGAAGATTGGACATTAGCACATCAAAAGCACTTTGATCTAATAAAAACACAGTTGCAAAGGGATACATTGCTTCATTTCCCTGATCTTACCAAACCATTTTACGTTGCCACAGATGCCTCCTACTACGGAATTGGTGTCGCATTGTACCAACTAATCAATGATAAAGAAAGGTTCATCGGATACATGGCCAGATCGTTGTCAAAATCAGAGCGCAATTACAGCACCAATAAAAGGGAGCTACTTGCCATCGTGTTTGCCCTAAAAAAGTTTCATAAGTATCTTTGGGGAAATCCATTCACACTGTATACCGATCATCCCGCACTTACATACATCCGTACACAAAAAATCGCATCACCAATGATGATTAATTGGCTGGATACCATCCTGGACTATTCGTTCACCGTCATACATAAACCAGGTGCCTTGAATGTCTTTCCAGATTTCTTATCACGTCTTGCTACACCGCACAAAGAAATCCCAGGGGGCAACCATTCATCACACATTCAAGCCAATAAACAAAAACTGCAACTAGATCCATCCATCAAAAACAAAACAACCGAAGAGGACATACACCTTCGCGCAATCCAATCCATGGATATGAATTACATCACACCTCCGACCACAGAGCACAGTGCCATTCTACAAAGACTACATGAATACGGACACTTCGGAGCAGAAGCAATCGTAAAAGCTGCACACCACGAAGGATTACACTGGACCAACATCCATAAAGAAGCACTTGAGATCGTCCAAAGATGTCCGCCTTGCCAAAAATATAATATAGGAAAGCGAGGTTACAATCCTTTAAGACCAGTACACGCATATCTACCAACCGACCACTGGGCTATAGACTTGGCTGGACCATTCGAAGTTTCTACACAAGGAAACACATGATTATTAGTAATGGTAGACGTTTGCACACGATTCACAATTCTACGCGCATTACCTGACAAAAAGGCAGACACACTTATTCATACGTTGATCAAAGTATTTGGCGATTTCGGCTATCCAAGAATCATACAATCAGACAACGGCACCGAGTTCAAAAACAAGCTCGATACAGCACTACACAAAACTATGGGAATAGACCGTAGGTTTTCCACACCATATCACCCCAGAGGTAATGGTCTTGCTGAGCGTTACGTCCAAGTAGCCAAAACAATAATAAACAAAGAAAGCCAAGGAACTAGACAAGACTGGGACTGGTACCTACCTAATGCACAATTGGTAATGAATAACAAGGTATCAAAACGTCTTCAAACACCTCCATTCTCTTTGATGTTCGCACGACACATGAATAAACCCACGCTTACCGGTGATCCACAAACCAACATTGCCACACTAAAACCCATGAACTATGATGACTTGGTGAAACGACTTGAATACATGGCTGACGTTGTGTTTCCGGCAATCAAAGAGCGTACGCAACTAGTAATAGATTCACAAAAGGAAGCATTCGATAAAACACACCGTATTGTTGACTTTCCCGTTGGTAGCTTTTGTAGTCGCAAAAATCCCTACAAGAAAAAATAAATCAGCACTATATGACGGTCCATTCGAAGTCATGCAAAAAACAATCAACGGTACTTACGTCCTCAAAGACATGACAGGTGCACTCGCTTCACGCAACTACGTTCCATCAGAACTAAAATCCGTTTCACACGACGAGCATAATGATGACGAATACGAAATTGAAGCTGTACTTGATCATAAAGGAACACCGGGTCGAAGACAATACAAGGTTCGTTGGAAAGGGTACTCATCCGAACACGATCAATGGATTAAAGCCCCAGAGATGAATGCACAAGATGAAATCGACATTTATTGGAAAAGAAGACAAAACATGAAAGAAAAAGAAAATAATAAAAATCAAAATCAACCCGCCACAGCTCTGAAAAGAAAGCGGACGGACATTGAAAAAGATAAAAAAAAAATAATAAAAAAACGCCATAGTAAGGGACAATAAAAATAAAAATAAATCCTACTATAAAGTGCAAAAAAGAACACCATAAGTGAAGGACAAGTAAAAGAATCCCACTATGAAGTGCGAAAAAGAACACTATAGTAAAGGACTAAAATAAAAATAAAAAAATCCCACTAAAGACGTAAAAAAATTATTTAAAAAGCTAAATCAATGCCGAATCCCACTTCATTCATGCGACGCTAAACCGGACTTTTACTCACACATAAAACTTCATGTACACGACTCCACAAATGACTCTGACGATCTGGCTACAAATTCGAAGATGGTTGGTTATCTTTACTCTCTGAACGATATGCAAAACAGCAAGCCTCTGTCTGGACCTGTGGTTGTGGGTGGCCCGTCTATTGAATGCGATCTTCGACTCTGGTGCTAGTGTCTCGGTGATTAGTGAACATCTGGCCAAGGAAGTGGGACTGCAAGCCAATAGTGACAAGTTGAACGTTTGTCAAGATCAACACCTTTGCGATGTGGTGGTGGTGGATGTGCCGGTGACTGTGTGTGGGGGTGCTAAAGCCAGAACATACTGTATGTGTGTAGAACGTGGTGCCGATCCTGATCTTTTCCTCCTGGGTATGACTTGGTTCCAACAATACGCTATTCCTCAAAATCCTGGTGCTGGCTTGATTCACCTTCCTGATGGTTTTGGAAACATGGTGGACCTACTGTACGATGCAATTTTCGATCAAGGATGGGACGACGAAGACACTAGCGTGACCGCGGTGATGGCACTGGTGACTGACCATAGTGACGATGGTGGCAAGGATGATGCTTTCTCTTCTGGCTTGGTGGGTTTGGACGACCCGATCGAACAATGGGTTGGTGACTACAAGAACTGCTTTGTGGAAGTGGCTGGCCCTTGGCTGTGTTGATGGTGTACAACATACTATTACTTTGATGGATGACAGCAAGTCAAGTCAAGTCAAGACCCTACAGGCTCTCTTGGGAAGAGGAAAACCATATGAAGAAGGAAATTGGTACAATGTTGGAAGAAGGTCTCATCCGTAAATCTGATGGCTCTTGGACTTCACCTATTTTCTTCGTGAAAAAGAAGGGTGGTGACTTGCGGATGGTGATTGACTATCGACGACTAAATGTTATGACACTGAAGGACGCTTTCCCACGCCCCCCACATCGATGATTTGTTGGCTGCTCTCGGTGGTGCTACCATTTTCTCAACTTTGGATGCCGCGTCGGGTTTTTGGCAAGTGGCTATGGATCAAGACTCAGTGAAGAAGACTGGTTTTACGACAAAGTTTGGGACTTTTGAATTTTTGGTTATGCCATTTGGTTTGACGAACGCTCCTTCTACTTTCCAACGGTTGATGACAGATATCTTGGGTGAATTTGTTGGTGATTTTGTCATGGTTTTTATTGACGACATCATCATATACTCCAAGTCACTGGCCGAGCATGCAGTACCATTGGAACTGATCTTCAAGAAGTGTATGAACGCTGGATTACGACTGAAATTCAAGAAATGTGCTTTTGTGTAATGATCATATTTTGCTGCTCATATTTTACTATTTAATTTTTATATATAATGATCATTGTTTACTACGTAATTATTTTACCACTTAATTTTTATATATAATGATCATAGTTTACTGCCTCAACTATTTTATTCTACTCCCCAACCACATTCCTTCCACCACTCTCTTATATATCCCCTACTACTCCAACCCTTATCACTATCAGCATTTTACTTTTATTTCCTATTCATATTTTTACTACCACCTTCCCCAATCGGAACATTCCACCGATTTAATATAAAAAGATGAATCAAATCAAATCCAATAAAGATCATTCAATTACCAACGTTCAAATATCACTGTTTTATTTTCATAAACATAAATCAAACACTACTATCAAAGATCCACTTATCTTTCCAGTGTTCGTTTTTATATATCACGCTATATAATTCCTTGTCCTCATCAGACATTATTTTTGGTTGTCTCTGTGATGAAATACGAGACTAAATAAAGTGACTTTATTATTTTAAATAATAATGAGGAAGAACAGGAAAAACCCAGTGGGTAAAAAAACCTTTGCTTTTAAAAAAAAAAAGTAAAAACTGAGAATAAAAAAAATCATAGTCCAGTAATTAGATTCTATAAAATCTAATTTCAGTACCAATAAAAAAAATCTAAATACTAGCTGTCAGTGTTGTGAAATTGAATTCCCGTTCAGGGACAAAAATAAAAATAGATTTTATGTGTCAAATGTGGGAGCACCCACATTCATTATTTTTTTTATTTTCACTTTTTACTTCCAACACCTAATAAACACCACAGTCTCGTCTTCCATTGTTGAACCTAATTGTCTCGCTCCTAAAATGTAATTTGATCTCCGCTGTGTCCTTCGGCATTACTGTATGCCTACTTCATAATACATTTGTCTAATTGTATATTTTAGTATTCTATATATCTAGTCACGCCTAGTCCTCTTTATTACTATCTATACACACTCCTGCTATTCTTTATTATTGTAAGCCCCATTCAAGAATAGTCATGCTAATCTACATTGTTCTAATCACCTTCCTTTTCTACCCATATCCCCTGACGTGCACACCTATCACTATAGGTGCAAGTACACTTTTCCCTTCTTGTAGTGTTACCCCTGACATTTTGGCAAGAAAAGTGTCGAATATCTTGGTCATTTGGTTTCTGGCGATGGATTGCTATCGACAAGATCTTGGAAATGCGCACTCCAAGAAGTGGTGACGAAATCCGTTCCTTTTTGGGTACTACTGGATATTACAGTATCGAAGGTTTATTCAAGACTATGCTCGCCTGGTATTGCCATTTCAGAAACTGGTTCGGAAGAATGTGGCCTTCTCATGGGATCAAGAACAGCAAGACGCTTTTCAGCAACTGAAGGATAGACTGACTCATGCTCCTATTCTGGCTCACCCTGATCACTCAATGATTCAAGTCCTTACAACAGATGCTTCCGGGAAGGGCTTGGGTGCCATACTGTCTCAATCACCTATCGACCAACCCACCCAAGAAACGGTGATTTCCTATGCTTCAAGAATCTTGCGCGGTCCAGAGGTCCGGTACGCTGCTACTCACTTGGAAGCTCTCGGTGTGGTTTGGGCTGTGGAGCATTATCGACATTTCTTGGCTGGAAGAAAATTTATTTTGAGGACTGACCATGCTGCACTGAAATACATCTTCAAAAAGAAAAATCCCGGTGCGAAAGTTGCAAGATGGGCGACATACTTACTGGAGTACGATTTTGAAATTGAATATTTGAAAGGCGAACTGAATGCTGCCGATTCCTTGTCGAGGTTGGTGTAATCGATGGTGGTTTTGGACTTTTCAAGGGACCTGACTGGATTTTTTTTTTTTGCTGGTTTATCTTTTGATCCATTCCATTTTTTTATTTTTAGAAAACTTTAGTTTTAGACTCTAGAATCCTCTGAATTTTTTTGAAATTATCACTTTTATTTTTTTTAGAACTTTTTATCTTTTTTTTTACAACTTAATCTTTTTTGATTTTTTTTTTCTTTATCCTTTTTATTTTATCTTTTTATCTTTATATTTTTGGGGAATAAAAAAGACCTTTTTGACAAGCTCATACTGGAAGCACTTGGAGGTGGATCTATTTGACATTCTCAACGAAATGGATTTCCCTATTTATGTGGCTTTGTCAAACTACCTGGAAAAGGGTGTGTACCCTCGCGATTGCGATCAGAAAAACAAGACCAAGATCTACAGGATGGCCAAGAAGTACATGTTGGACCAAGGGAAACTCTATCTGCGCATGGCCGATGGTGGTGTTGGACAAGAACTATTACATGAAGGCAATGTTACTCGGGTTTTAGCAATGGCACATAGCGAAGGACACATGGGGATCAACAACACCATTAGAAGAATGAAAGTACAGTATTGTTGCCCTGGTTTGATCGATCGCGTCACAAAATTCGTCCAATCTTGCGATACATGTCAACTACGATCTCGTCCTCCAAGGTCCAGAAATGAAGTCGCTCGTCCTATTCGTCCTCCTTTGGATCCTTTTGTAATGGTTGGATGTGATGCTGTTGGTCCGGTGCTTCCTTCGAAACAAGGGAATAGATACTGTCGTATTTGTCATTTCTCATCATCCACATATATCAGATACGCGATTACCCATCGCGTCCCAACAATTGTACCTTGTCACGCACCAGCTATGTTTCACTTGGTCTACAATCAATATCAAAGATTAATCATCCATCTATTCCATAATACACTATTTTATTCCCTCATCTCGAACTCTACCAATAATCCATTATCATCTACAATCATCTATCATCATAGAAATTTATTATTCCAACATCCGCTGCCCCTACTTTTACTATAAAAACCCACTGTTATTTTATTCAATAAAAACCATATCTGTTATGTCACTTATTTGGTTGACTTCATATATACTCAAATTATTACAAATACGACAGTGAGACAAAGTTGTATTTTTATTTTAGTAAAATGATGGAAGCTTTTATAATAAAATGGGGGGAGCGGTTATTGGAATAATAAATTTCGGTTAATGTGGAGTATATGTTCTCACCCGATTTTTTTTTTTCAAAAATAATAGGCTAATGTGTAGTATATGTTCTCACCCGATTTTTTTTTTTTTTTTTTAAAAATAATATTTTCAGGTCACACATAATTTGTATTACATACCATTCATCAATATAATAAAATAAAAACGTTTTATTTTTAAAATTCTGTATATGTACTATTTCTGACATTATCGTCATTATATTGCATAGATATGTTTTTTAGTGCTTCTATGAAATTTTTCTTAGGGCATTGCCAAGTTAAGCCACGCACACCAGAAGAGACAATATTCATTTGTTCACCGCTTCTGCAGACCATTATTCCAAATCCAGTTGTAGTATTATAGAATACGTTTTGTTGAATTAGCCACCGAAGTGTTTCTTCTTTATTTCGACATATAGATGTTATTTCCCAAATATCTGGATTAGATGTCATTCTATCAATAATAATAAAAAATGTGTCAATAACCGGACAGGGTATATGTAGTATATATAACAAAGATAAACTTACATAGATTGAGTATTCAATTCGAGGAGATCAGAGATAGTTTATTGTTAAGATAAATAACAGGATAACAGATATTGAAATAAAACTAGAGTTATTTACAGTATAATATTTGGAAAGTATGGCCGCCGAGAGGTCGGGTAACACAAATGGGCTTAGTACCAAGATTTTCAGGGAGTACAAAAGATAGGGGAACTGAGAAGGACAACGGATATATGTTTCTCCTTGTATTTACTATTATATTTATAATCCAGAACTTATTTTTGAGGTGAGAACATATACTACACCTGATCCTTTTTGTGTTCCCGAGGTTATATGCATCCCGTTATTGGTTCCTGATAGTTATAGAACATTATGACAACTTTAACTTAATTTCAAATATCAAAGTTTGTGTAAAAATATACCATGAAATTGAAGTTGACATTTTTTACATTTTATTTTATAAAGCTTTCAATATACATTTGATTTTAATATAACTGTTACACATAATGTGGTTTTTGTTGCTCTTTTGAATGGTGGTTGTTGTATACCAACACATTCACCTATCATTCCATCTACCATATACCTTTTCATATATACATACTGTATTCATATTTATCTATACACTTATTCCTATACCTTAGTTCATGCATATGCGATCATTCCATAATACGTAATTCAGACCCCGAATCACACACTACACAAATTCCTATCATATTCATCACCCCTATTTTTACATAACCACATACCATCACATCAGTATAAATAAGACAATACATTTGAATAGAAATAAAGAATCATCCAAAAGCTTCACAATACTTGATAACAAGTCCTATTTTATTCTATAATATAACAGTGGTATTTATGAGCTTGTATCTTTATTTGCTGCATGTTGTATTTTGGCATATGAATGTAGCAGTAAAATAAAATAAAGTGTGACATTGATGTGAATCAGGCATAATGCAAGTGAAATAAAAATAGATTGAAATTCAGCGCTACAATGCAAGGGCTCAGATCATGTATGGGTGTCATGATCTGATTTCACTTTTTCATGTCTTTGAAAAAGAAACCCATTTATTATATCAAACCGTAGTAGTAGTGATACTGTTTCATACCATAATCACATCATTATAAAAAGATGCTTGATTTATATCAAATAAAGGTTAACAACATTCTCATCGTACTTTTTTTTTTTTTTTTATTTTACAAAAACCTATTTTACAACAGATGCATGGAAAATTTGAAGTCGAACGGTTTCGTAGTTCGTTTTATATAAAGCAAAGATAATATTGCACGTTTCCTCGATTTTACAGGCTGTAAAATTCCACCAGCTATCTGAGGAGCTCCAGATGGGGTGACAGGGTTTCAATTCATTCCCCGCCGCCAGCCTGGATTGTTTATCGAAAGAAAAAGGGAGGGCACAAAAAAAAATAGAAATCAACGGGAATGAGCCAACATCTGTTCACTGTTTTGGGTTCATTGTGGACCTGGCGGCCGTGGCTTTCTGTTAGAACTAGTTTAGAAGAGTTTTAGAAAAGGGATTGCAAGAAGCATGGGGAAACTCTTTCATTTTGGTTCTAGGATCTTGGGGAAATGTCTTGATTAGCTTAATACATGTATGTCACTTTACTTCAATAAAGCATATCTCTGCTTCAATAAAACTTGCCTTTGTTTGAATAAATGTGTACATGCTTCAATGATGTGCGTTTAAGCTTCATTAGAAGTTTGAAGATCCCTCTTATAGAGATCCGTTTTAGAAATCCCTTTTTTATTGTACATCGTGGCTTCTTCTACACCATTCATCTAGACTAGCGCCTCTCTCAACTACTATTAGGGGTCTCTATTTACATCTTCTTTCCTTTTAGTAAGTCTTGACTATTATGATTCAATAAAAGCTTTTTTATTTTGCAATGAACAATGGATGGCAAAGCTATTGTACTCTGGTAGACTAATCTGCATACTAATGAACATACTATTCTACTGTTCTACATACTATTCTTGTTTGGTAGTGTACCCCTATAGTGTGGTGATCTATTTTCCAAACCAATTTACTATGGTAAATGGTTCTACATGCTATAATGTTGTAAGCAATACTGGAACATACAGTAGGGGCTTGTTATTATGGCTGTAGGGCTTCCCGACTTTATTTTTGTTTGTTGACAGCCCTCCAGATTTTTTGTGACGGGATTGAAAATCAAATCCTGATCCGCCTGAATTACTTTTGAAGCGGCATCCCTCATTTTCTCTCTCTCTCTCTTTCTCTTTCTTTCCATTTTTTTAAACAAAAATTTATTTTTTCTTCACTGTTTTTTACTCGTTGTGGAGGTGGTGGCCATGGCTTTATGTTAGGACTAGTTTAGAAGGGGTTTGAGATTAGCGATTACAAGATGCATGGGGAAACCCTTTCATTTTGATTCTAAGATTTTGGGGGTGTCGTGATTAGCTTAGTATGTCATCTTTTCTTCAATAAAACATGTCTCTGCTTCAATAAAATTTGTCTTTGCTTCAATAAAACTTGTCATTACATCAATGATGTGTGTTTAAACGTCGTTAAAAGTTTGCAAATCCCTCATAGAAATCCCTCTTACAGATCCATCGCAGAGATCCCTTTTTTATACATCATTCCCTCTTCATGTCTTTTGGCTAGTTAAGTCTACTGATTTTGGTTTTGGCTCAAATAAACCAGACTTTTTGGGCGGTATTTTTTGAAGGGTTATGGGGGTAGTGGGGGAGGTTCTTTTTTTTGGGGGTTGGGGGGAGGCATTTTTTTGGGGGATGTGGGGGGAGACACTTTTTGGGGGTGTTGTGGGGGGAGACACTTTTTTGGGGGGATGTGGGGGGAGGTCTTTTTTGGGGGGATGTGGGGGGAGACACTTTTTGGGGGTGCTGTGGGGGAGGTCTTTTTTGGGGGATGTGACTTTTTGGGGGTGTTGTGGGGGAGGTCTTTTTTGGGGGATGTGGGGGGAGACACTTTTTGGGGGTGTTGTGGGGGAGACACTTTTTGGGGGGATGTGGGGGGAGGTCTTTTTTGGGGGGGATGTGGGGGGAGACACTTTTGGGGGTGTTGTGGGGGGAGACACTTTTTGGGGGATGTGGGGGAGGTCTTTTTGGGGGGGGATGTGGGGGGAGACACTTTTTGGGGGTGTTGTGGGGGAGGTCTTTTTTGGGGTGTTGTGGGGGAGGTATTATTTTTGGGAGTCGTTGAGGGAGGTATTCTTTTAGGGCGGGTTGTGCGGGGTATTTTTTGTGGGCGGAAGTTCTGGGGCAGGTATTATTTTTGGAAAAGGAACTATCTCTCTCTTTTTTTCACGACATCCCTCAAGATCCCTCGACTGCTCCCGAGATCCTTTCATTCCCCTCCCTTTAGTTTAGTGACTTAAGTTTAGCGATGTTTGAATAAAAAAGGTTGTATTCATGAATGAAGAATGAGGTATTCTAATGTATACTATTCTACAGATCCAAAGTTGAATGGTGAGGATTGTTGTGATGAGGAAGGAAGCAAAAAGGCGAGAGAAAAAGAGCATTGGTAGAAATGGTCTTGTGAGTATTCTCTATCATTTTATGAATATAATAATTATATTTAGACAATTTTCAAACCATATTTCATGGCTACAAAATTGGGAGCCTGAAATTGTTGTAATAATAAGGGACAAAAGTAAACAAGTTGAAATGGTTGTGAAATAAAAAGACAAGAGTAAAATAAGTGATACAATTGATATGGTATTTTATTTAATTGATAAAATGTCATGCCTTTTTATAATAAAATGAAGATATTTGTGGCTGTGGATGGAAGCATGATAACGGTGTATTTGAGACTACGGATAATTAAGGCTGTGTGCTATCTGATGTGTTGAATGACAAGTGTGAGAATAAGTGGGGAATTCAGGGGTAAAAAATAGAGTGAAGAGATAAGTCGGAATATACAAATGATGGTATACTGTAGATGCTTTTGATGTAAATATTGCTAATCAGGAACCAGGAATACGACAGCTTCTTCCTCATTGTTATTTTAAACAATAAAGTCACTTTATTTGAGTCTCATATTCATCACAACAATCAATCATTTATCCATTGCAAAACTAATATCATACATACTTTAAACAACCCAGCAAGTCGTAATCCCGGTTCGCTTTCAATACTTACAGTACCATTTTCAGTAAGTAAAACACATTATCAGCAATAACTCTGCTGCAAATAAAGATACAGACTTCAACAACGCAATACTATTCCACTGTTGGTAATGCTGCTGTAAATTCTGAGCTATACGATGACCTATCCAAGTCAATTAAACATTTGTCTGCCGAAATACAAGCTTTGAAGGTGTCCCGTCCTGGTGCCAATGGTGGTGGTTATGATGGAAGACCGCGTCAGCCTCTGGAAATGTTGGAATTGTGGTGAAACCGGCCATCCTCGTCGCTTGTGTCCAAAGCCAAATAACGACCAATTGGGAAAAGACTTGGGGCGTCAGTAAATGGTGTAGCTGATGTCCCCAAACAAACACCAAATGGAATCCACGTTGTTGATACTGCCTCCGTCCCTGTTACCAAAAAGAAGGTGGTTCCAAAAGTCAAAAAACGACGTGCCCCCAGGAAGTTGCCGGTGGTGTTCCCCAAAACGCAATATTTGGAAGAAGTTGATGGAATTGGATGCTGGCCTGTCGGTTGCTGATTGGTTGACCTTGGATCGTGGTGCGTATGAAGATGTCCGCGATGGATTGCGCTATCTATATGGAAGACGGTCTAGATCTGCTGAATCATTTCTGGTGAGACTACCAGGGGTTGTAAAATAGCGTATAAAATAAAAAATAAAAAATGAGACGGGTAGAACCAAGTGAGATTCTTGTATATGGTTTTTATTAACAAGTGGTATATAACTCAGCGGATATTAATGTCCGATCTTTAGAATAAATATCTTGACAGTAAAGCATCATTCATATACGAAATTTTATGAATCAATCGTCTTAGTTTAGTATATTATGTGGAATTAATTTCAGGGCATGTTTATATTAGCAAAATATAGATATATTTATTTGGAGAGCGGACAGTAATGTCCGATCTTAAAACATGTCATTGATGTTGCAAAACAAAAGTAAAATTCTTATTTTTTTCAAGAAAAAACTATATTAACCTTCTATATTAGTATGGACTCTTTTCTATACGCAAATTGCCAGGAAAAGGCATTAACAGCAGGTTTACAAACATAGCGTATTTGGATGGTACGAGAAATGCACTATTTTTTTCTTACTGTGAGAAAAATCTCATTGAGTAAAGATATTGATAGGCGGACAACTGGGTAATATTATACACATTTCAGGCTTTCTCATATTGCAGAGTCATAAAAAAATAATCATAATAACGCTTCAAAATTTTACTTTTTATTGCGGACATTTGTGTCCGATTCATATACCACTTGTTAATAAAAATGTCACTCTTTATATACTATATCTTATGCTGCATTGGAAATAGATATTAAAAATTTATTGCTATTATTATTTTTTATCATCATCATCATCTTTATTATGATCGTATGATGATACGATTGATATTATTGCAAGGGTATTTTATTTTCTTTTCTTCCATCACAATGTTGCGTGATTATTTATTTTTATCATGCATTTTTCTTAATCGCAATCTCAACTTCTTCAAGAACAGATTTTATTTTATGCCATCATTTTTCATGATGCGACAAGGGTTATTTCATTTCTTTTGCTTCGTTATTCTTATTCTTTGACTTTACCTTCACTTACCCATGTCCGACAACAACAGTCGTGCCACCTGGCTCCTTGGTGATCCTTACCCCTTCTCTGCCAAGCCTGGATGCGCACCATGAATTGAATCCGTCGTGGGGCCTCCCTTGTGGATGAAGATGCCCTGTTGGTAGTGGGGTCCCATCTTCGTGGAATGGCCGAAACTTGGTGGTCGATCCATGAAGATAAGGTGAAGACTTGGCTCGACTTCGAAGTCCTTTTTAAAGTGAAGTTTTGCCAACACTTGGAAACCACAAAACTGGGCTTTTCTCTCAGTCATTTTTTCTTGGTCCCCAAAAAACTATCCTATCATTTCTGGTGAGATTACCAGGACGCTCGAACCATGGACCTTAGGATTAAAAGTCCCAGACTTGAAAATCTCCCATTCGAAAGAGCAACAAAAACCACATTATGTATTACAGTTTAATTAGAATCAAAGCTACAGTAAATCGGAAGTTTTATAAAATAAAATATAAAAAATGACAATTTCAATTTCATGGTATATTTTTACGCAAATTTTGATGTTTTAAATTAAATCAAAGTTGTTTTCATAACGTTCTATAACTATTAGGAACCAATAACTGTGTGTATATAAGCTCGAGGAACTCAACAGATTGTCGAGAACATCGATAACTGCAGTATAATAGCAATATGAGTTTTTAAAAAAAAGGTCAGCAAATCAACTCTAACTTTTGCGGAGCATAAACTGTGATCCGTTCTGAGTCGATCTGTGTTATTTCCGGCTCAAATAAACCTATTTTTGGCATAGTAAATCAATCTTGAAGTTAGGCATGAGTGTCTATTTTGACCGTTAACCGAATAGGGGCTTGTTATTATGGCTGTAGGCTTTCCCGCCTTTGTTTTTGTTTGTTGATGGGCCTCCAGATTTTTTTGTGACGGGATAAAAAATCAAAGCCCGCTCCGCAAGTGTAATTTTTCAAGCGGCATCCCACATTTTCTCTCGCTCTTTCTCTTTCTTTCCTTTTTTTTTTAACGAAAAATTATTTTTTCGTCACGGTTTTTGACTCGTTGTGGACCTGGTAGCCTTGGCTTTCTGTTAGGATTAGTTTAGAAGGGTTTTAGAAAAGAGATTAACAAGATGCATGGGGAACCCCTTTCATTTTGATTCTAGGATCTTTTGTTGGGGGGGGGGTCGTGATTAGCTTAGTTTGTCCCTTTTCTTCAATAAAATTTGTCTTTGCTTCAATAAAACATGTCTTTGCTTCAATAAAACTTGTCTTTACTTCAATGATGTGTGTTTAAACGTCATTAAAAGTTTACAGATCCCTCTTACAGATCCCTCTTAGAGATCCCTCTTAGAAATCCCCCCTCTTTCAGATCGCTCTTGTGATGTTGGTAGTAGAGAAAATAGTCCAAATAAGTGAGACAAAGTTATGTTTTTATTTCAGTAAAACGATGGAAGGCTTTTATAATAAAATCGGGGAAGCGGTTATTGGAATAATAAATATCTACTACTAAAGTAATATTGGATAAGATAGAGATGAGGGAATAAACCATTGGACTGTGATTAGGTGTGTCGTATTCCTGGTTCCTGATTAGTAATATTTATGTCAAAATATCTATACCATCATTATTTGTCATCATCCACACATATCAGGTACGCGGCTACTCATCGCGTCCCAACAATTGTACCTTGTCACTACCCAGCATATCCTTACACTGGCTATGTTTCACTTGGTCTACAATCAAGATCAAAGGTTACTCATCTATCTATTCCATAATACACTATTTTATTCCCTCATCTCGAACTCTACCAATAATCCATTATCATCTACAATCATTATCATCATAGAAATTTATTATTACAACATCCGCTTCTCTAGCTTTTACTATAAAAACCCACTGTCATTTTATTCAATAAAAAACCATATCAATTGTATCACTTATTTACTCTTGTCTTTATTTACAAACATTTCAAGGTGATTGAATGATTATTGGTGTACTGACAGATCGGGATTGAATATGATAGTTAGTGCCTGATCTGAGTCTGACATTTGCTATACTGTATTTGAAAGATTGATTTATAATTTAAATATAGAGGATGACAAATACGACACTCTGTATTTTAAACATACAGTATACATTTTTATTGTTTGGATATTTCAATAGACTAGTCCATCTAAGTGTTGAGTTCAACTGTTTGACTAATGAGTTATATGGTATGCTAAATGTGCTACAGAAGAAAACTGGTTTTTTAGTGTGTGGAAAAAAAATAGTGCTACTGGGGTCTTTCTTTTTGTCTCCTCTGTTTTCCCACTCTCTAGTGGGTGATCTCCTGGTTTTTTTTTCTTCGCTTTTGTTTTGTTGGCATAATTTCAACACGATGTAAATGGAGTTTCTTTCTTTAATATGTGGAGAGTAGTAGCAGTATGTCTATAATACAGGATGTACATGTGTGCTGTATTAATTTTTTTGTCCTCTGGCTGACGGTGATTTAATTTTTTATGAGGCTGTTGCTCTGTGTCTGACGGCAATTTAAAAAAATTATGGACTGGTGTCCTTGTCTGGCTAAAGGTGACTTGAGATTGGTTGGCTACGAGTGAAAGTTGGAAAAAATTTTCATATGAGACTGCGAGATTTAAAGTATAAATAGACCCCAAAAACCTTCAGAATTCTTTTTTCTTTCTTTTTCTTTCCTTGGGATTGATAAGTTTCAACTACCATGATACCAAACTTATCTCTTAACCCCTCCCTACGGGGCTCAAGGGTCGCGGCTGCTTGACAGTAGACCTAGAATGAAAATTAATATTCCCCCTTTAGTTTAGTTTTCTCTCTCTTCCCTTTCCCATCTCCCTTCTCTCCTTTACCACCTCCATTTCCCTGATCAAGCTCCCTCCCTTCTGGTCAAGTCCTTCCTCATCTGTTTAAGCCCCGCCCCCGCTCCGGTCAAGTTCTCTCAAGCCCACACCGTCCCTTGGCCATCTCGATAACATAAGGTAAGTGGTATTTTCTTTTTCTTTTTACAATATGAAAGTGTTATACTGTATTGACATGCATTGTATTGCACTTTCAATATAGGCACGCCATTCCAGGGGGGGGTTCATGCCTATTCAAGGCTGTCCAAGCCTATACAAATCAACGCAAGCCAATTCAAGTCTATGCAAGTCAACTCAAGCCAATTCAAGTCTATGCAAGTCAACTCAAGTCAATTCAAGTCTATGCGAGTCAATTCAAACTTATTAAGACGAACTCAAGTCTATTCAAGTTTATTCAAGCCAATTCAAGGCTATTCAAACCTACTGTATGCATGCATATTCAAGTCAACTCAAGCGTATTTACCGAAACTACCGTACGATTACCTTGGCATTCCTGGCTTAGTAATAGAAGAGCCTTCATCCGATGAATTCATACCACGTAGTTTAGATATTTTATTTTACTGTTACTTTTTTTACTTTTCTTACATCAAAATATCATTTTCTGGAATAAAAATTGCTTGCTTTTGATACTTTAATCGTTGTTTCTTTTTTTTTTTCTTTCTCTCCAGTTATCAATGATTGACGGCATTGTTGAATATAGTGTTTTGTATGATAGAAAATACAGACGTAAGAAATAAGTGAGATTCTTTGATATCTTTATTTTAATATTGATGTTGATAATAAAAATAAAAATAAAATACTAGAGACTATTTATACAAAATAAAAATAAACTAATGTTTAAGACCGGGTAATCTATGATATGGGTTATTTGATCATGATTGGTGTTAATACAATTGGAACTAGTAAGAAAACTTTTCATTGGTTTTCTTATAAGGATTATAAATCATATCATAATGATTACAAATAAAAATAATCATGATAAGTGTATGTTCCTATCTTATGTAGAGATCATTGGTTTGGTTTTTGAAATGGATAAATGATTAACTGGTACCTGAATTTATTCAAATGCCGCTCTGCTTATTATTCAGGCAGAACCTTTTTATTCATGATACGACAGTGCATGATTTACATCAATGTCACACTTTATTTTATTTTATTGCTACTTTCATAGGCAAAATACAACAAGCGCCCACATTTAATATTTTTTTTATTTTCACTTTTTACATCCAACACCTTGTCATTCTCCAGTATAACCTTACACTGGCTATGTTTCACTTGGTCTACAATCAATATCAAAGATTAATCATCCATCTATTCTATAACACACTATTTTATTCCCTCATTTCGAACTCTACCAATAATCCATTATCATCTGCAATCATCTATCATCATAGAAATTTATTATTCCAACATCCGCTTCCCCTATTTTTACTATAAAAACCCACTGTCATTCTATTCAACCAGCCCCCCCATCCCAAAAAACTAATTCAAAAAAATTATATATACTGTACATATAGTAATAAAAATTATCAAATTTATTCAAATATAAAGAGTGGGTGGTTTACATGAAAAAGTAATTGACTTCAGCTGTAAAAAAAAGGCGGATGCGTAGAAAAAATATATATACGAGGACTTAAAGAAGAACCTCTTTGTAAACAACTTTGTTTGTTGAGTAAACGATTTGCTTGACCTTATTTGGGATAGCGACATGCAGATGTTGCGGATTAGTGGCTCGAGAAAATGCAACATAGAGCTGTCCATGTGTAAATACTGGTTCGTTGAGGTAAATTGCCATTCGTTCAGTGTCTGACCTTGAGACATATGGATCGTCATGGCAAACGCAGGACGCACAGGCAACTGAGTTCTTTTCATGACAAAAGGATATAGTATTCATCATCATCAGTGATTAGATGTATTCTTGGGATTACAAAATTCCCGGCTTCCTGTCTACTATATTTGTCAGGGGTAACACTACAAGAAGGGAAAAGTGTACTTGCACCTATAGTGATAGGTGTGCACGTCAGGGGATATGGGTAGAAAAGGAAGGTGATTAGAACAATGTAGATTAGCATGACTATTCTTGAATGGGGCTTACAATAATAAAGAATAGCAGGAGTGTGTATAGATAGTAATAAAGAGGACTAGGCGTGACTAGATATATAGAATACTAAAATATACAATTAGACAAATGTATTATGCAATAGGCATACAGTAATGCCGAAGGACACAGCGGAGATCAAATTACATTTTAGGAGCGGGACAATTAGGTTCAACAATGGAAGACGAGACAACCAAAAATAATATCTGATGAGGACAAGGAATTATATAGCGTGATATATAAAAAGGAACACTGGAAAGATAAGTGGGTCTTTGATAGTAGTGTTTGATATGTTTATGAAAATAAAACAGTGATATTTGAACGTTGGTAATTGAATGGTAATTGAATGATCTTTATTGGATTTGATTTGATTCATCTTTTTATATTAAATCGGTGGAATGTTCCGATTGGGGAAGGTGGTAGTAAAAAGATGAATAGGAAATAAAAGTAAAATGCTGATAGTGATAAGGGTTGGAGTAGTAGAGGATGTTAGGGGATATATAAGAGAGTGGTGGACGGAATGTGGTTGGGAGTAGAATAAAATAGTTAAGGCAGTAAACTATGATCATTATGTATAAAAATTAAGTGGTAAAATAATTACGTAGCAAAATATGATCATTATATATAAAAATTAAATAGTAAAATATGAGCAGCAAAATATGATCATTACAGTCAGTGTTGTGAAATTGAAATCTTGTTCAGGTACAAAAATATATTTTGTGTCAAATGTGGGAACGCCCACATTTACTATTTTTTTTATTTTCACTTTTTACTTCCAACACCTAATAAACACCACATAAACTATTCTACTGTTGTAAGCTATGCTGATGCGTGGAGGTGGGATATTATAGCTGTAGGCTTTCCAGATTTTTTATGACGGGGTTGAAAATAAATCCCGCTGAGCCTGAATGACTTTTCAAGCGGCATCCCTGAAATGGTTGTAAAATAAGTGATACTGTACAATTGATAAAATGTCAAGTCTTTTTATAATAAAATGAAGATATTTGTGGCTGTGTGCTATCTGATGTGTTAAATGACAAGTGTGAGAATAAGTGGGGAATTCAGGGGTAAAAAATAGAGTGAAGAGATAAGGCGGATATACACTAGATACTTTGATGTAAATATTGCTAATCCGGAACCAGGAATACGACAATCCCCCATTTTCTCTTTCTTTCCTATCTTTAAAATTGACCATTGTTTGAGATGATTGCCAACACTTGTCCCTCTATACCGGACAACCCCACACCCTCCACACCCCGTGAAAAAGCTTCCTTTTCTCAACTCTTCACCCTCACCTGTCACAAATGCCAGCACAACGGTACCATCATCGTTGACCCCGTTACTGTTCTCCACCGTGAATGCTACCTATGCACTCCATATCACGCGACAAGTAACTGTCCAACAGTCCACTCCTCACCCTCCCTGAGTACATGAAGCTCATCATGTCGCAACTCACGACCATGAACAGCACAATTGTCAAACGCCAGGAACAAATCAATGATCGCGACAACATCATCGAACAACTACAGCAGTCACTCGCAACTCTCATGTCATCTACCCAGCCCCCAACCTCTTGCCCCTCAGCCATCCCAACCAAACACCGATCCCAGCAACCCTTGGTCCAACAAAACTCAGGTCCATCATTTACTGTATGCCAACAGCTCTGTCGTATTTGTCATTTGTCATCATCCACACATCAAGTACGCGGTTATCCAGTACGGCCCAACAATTGTACCGTGTCACTCACCACCACAAGCTAACATTCGCTATGTTTCATTTGGTCTACAATCAATAGCAAAGATTAATTATCCATCTACTCTATAATATACTATTTTATCCCCTCATATCGAGCTCTACCAACAAACCATTATCATCTACAGTACAATCACCAACCATCATAGAAATTTATTATTCCTGTTATATTATAGAATAAAATAGGACTTGTTATCAAGTATTGTGAAACTTTTGGATGATTCTTTATTTCTATTCAAATGTATTGTCTTACTTATACTGATGTGATGGTATGTGGTTATGTAAAAATAGGGGTGATGAATATGATAGGAATTTGTGTAGTGTGTGATTCGGGGTCTGAATTCCGTATTATGGAATGATCGCATATGCATGAACTAAGGTATAGGAATAAGTGTATAGATAAATATGAATATGTATATATGAAAAGGTATATGGTAGATGGAATGATAGGTGAATGTGTTGGTATACAACAATTCCAACATCCGCTTCCCCTATTTTTACTATGAAAACCCACTGTCATTCTATTCAATAAAAACCATATCTATTACAGTATATCACTTACTTGATTAACTTTAACTATACACAAATCATTACACTAATCTACAGTACATACTATTATACTGTGATAGTCTATTCTACAAACCATTTTATTACAGTAAACTATTCTACAGGCTATTCTACTGTACTGTTGTAAGCTATACTGAAGCGTAGAGGCGGGTTATTATAGCTGTAGGCTTGCCAGATTTTTTTTTTGACGGGCCTCCAGATTTTTTGTGACGGGATTGCAAATAAAACCCCGCACAGACTGAATTATTTTTCAAGCGGCATCCCGCATTTTCTTTCTCACTTTCTCTTTCTTTCCCCCCCTTTTTTTTTTAACAAAAAACCATTTTTCTTCACTGTTTTTGGCTCGTTGTGGAGCTGGTGGCCTTGGCTTTCTGTTAGGACTAGCTTAGAAGGGTTTCAGAAAAGGGATTATAAGATGCATGGGGAAACCCTTTCATTTTGAATCCAGGATTTAGAACCATCAACAAACTTTTTTGAAGTCATCATTAGGTTAGTTTAGTGTTAGTCTGTCTATAGTTATTATTGTGATGTTGGTGTAGTAGAAAACGAGTCAAAATAAGTGAGACAAAGTTATATTTTTATTTCAGTAAAATGATGGAAGGCTTTTATAATAAAATCGGGGAAGCGGTTATTGGAATAATAAATTTCTACTACTAATGTATTATTGGATAAGATAGAGATGAGGGAATAAATCATTGGACTGTGATTAGATGATTGAATGATTATTGGTGTATTGTCAGATCGGGATTGAATATGACAGTTAGTGCCTGATCTGAGTCTGACATTTGCTATATCTGATACATTGATTTATAATGTAAATATAGAGGATGACAAATACGACAATTATTTACATTTGAATAAAATATATATCTTTTTACATGCTTCAATAAAAAATGACCCATTATTTACTCTCATGTTTTTGAACAGCATCTGAGCTCCCATCACAATTATGCTTTTAACATTAGTGTGGACCATTCTTTAGCTCTCTTTCATTCATCCTTTAATAGTGCAATGAACGCCGTGTCTTCGTTTTAGCATTTATATAATATGCGTCAATGGATGATAATATTATCCTCTGATACGTAAGATAGTATGTAAAGTCATCATTGCAGTGCGCCCGTGCTGCATAACTACATGTACAGTACATCCATCCAGTAACCATCCATTACCCTTCCATCCATCCATCCATCCATCCATTCTCTCCATCCTCTCCATCCATCCATCCATCCATCCATCATCTATCTATCTATTTATCCATATACCCATTCAAACATCCATTCATCCATCCATCCATCTCCTCCATCCATCTATTATCCATCTGCCTATCCACCTATTCATCGATTCATCCATCCATCAATTCATTCATTTATCTACTATACCAATATTCACCCATACTCTTTATTTGATCATTCCACTATGTGAAATACACTGAAAAAATAAAAACAGTGAAATAAAAAAAATGAACAGAAGACGTTGTAATGTCTGTAAAGGCAGTGTTCAAAATAAGCGAGACAAAGTCATATTGTTTATTTGGCAAAATGATGATAGGCTTTCTAATGAAGCAGGGGGGGGAGTGGATGTTCGGAATAATAAATTTCTAAATATTTGTTGGATGAGATAAGAGATGAAGGAATAAATTATTGAAGATGGTGGATTCTGATAAACGGTCGATCATTTCGTTAATCAATGGTAGTGGATATCGGATTTTGATGGTGATTTTGTTGAGGCCTCGATAGTCAACACATAGGCGTAGTGATCCCATCCTTCTTCTTTACAAACATGATTGGTGCAC
This sequence comes from Absidia repens, assembly GCA_002105175.1. Classification (NCBI taxonomy): domain Eukaryota; kingdom Fungi; phylum Mucoromycota; class Mucoromycetes; order Mucorales; family Cunninghamellaceae; genus Absidia; species Absidia repens. The sequence goes on from MCGE01000021.1 coordinate 458,450, forward strand.
CTACTGGACTGGCGGATGGTCTGATGAATCCATTTTTTTTTTAGATTAGTTTGTATGTAGTCATATAGTTCATTTAATTCATCTTTTGATAATGAATAAATGGGACCGTATGGCGGTTGGGTGTCTTTTTGCAACGGTATATGGTGATCTGCATTTGAATGCCGGGGCAAGGTGTTGGCTTGGTCTTCATTGAATACATCAAAATACTCTTTGTATTTTTCAGGGATATTTTGGGTGGTAGAGGATGCATGACAATCAGCTTCAGTTTTTTGTTTGAGGACAGGGATAAATACTGGGCACCAACAAAGACTTTTTATTTTGATTTGTGTTGCATTGATCAGTGCAGAAAGGGATGGGAAACTAATCTTATGCTGGGACCATTTTATGGTGGGGTTATGTTTTAAGAACCAAGACGATCCAAGAAGGATGGGGTATCCTCCTAGGTTGGTGACATTGAGGGTGATGTATTCCTTGTGGTGTTTGATCTTCATATGAAGGCGAAGTTGTTTTTGGCCGGGTTTCCATCCACAACGATGATCTCTAGGGGCTTCCTCTTTGGAATTAGTGTCAGTCCTAAAAAAATGATTCTGTTCTTAAAGATTTTTTGGATCTATTGCAACAATTTTTCTTAGGGCATTGCCAAGTTAAGCCACGCACACCAGAAGAGACAATATTCATTTGTTCACCGCTTCTGCAGACCATTATTCCAAATCCAGTTGTAGTATTATAGAATACGTTTTGTTGAATTAGCCACCGAAGTGTTTCTTCTTTATTTCGACATATAGAAGTTATTTCCCAAATATCTGGATTAGATGCCATTCTATCAATAATAATAAACAATGTGTCAATAACCGGACAGGATATATGTAGTATATATAACAAAGATAATCTTACATAGATTGAGTATTCAATTCAAGGAGATTAGAGATAGTTTATTGTTAAGATAAATAACAGGATAACAGATATTGAAATAAAACTAGAGTTATTTATAATATTTGGAAAGTATGGCCGCCGAGAGGTCGGGTAACACAAATGGGCTTAGCTACCAAGATTTTCAGGGAGTACAAAAGATAGGGGAACTGAGAAGGACAACGGATATATGTTTCTCCTTGTATTTACTATCACCTTGGGAAAAAAATCCGACAAGATCCGGCAAATACAAGTTTATCCCGGGCCGGTTTATCACCCTGCGCCCTGCCAAAAGTGCAGGGTGGACCCGTTGCTTTCGGTAATTCGCAGGATTTTGGCCGGTTACGAACCGGCCCAATGATCCTGCGCCATCCGACGTTTACCGGCCTAAACAATATGAAATACGATCCTGCGCTTTTCCGACCGACCCTACTCAAAAATGCAGTGAAATGATTCTATACCATCCTCTATTTCCATCACCTTTAGACAATTCATGTGTATATGTGTGTTTTTATTGCAATGTCAAATAAATGATTAAAGGGTACTAAACTAAATTGATAACAGCGACACTAAAAATAAACTGAAAAACTAAGCACATCGCGTTTTTTGTTCCAAAAAGACCTAGCCAAATCATACAGTACAGACTAAATAAATCCTTCCCTTTGTTTATTGTCATCATTGGAAGAATCCCATATAGTAGCAGTTATTTCGGCAGTGATTGGAGTAGTTGTCAAATCGGCAATCAAATGGAATCATATTGCAAGCGTCACACTGAATGAATCATCTAAAGAAAAAGAAGTTAGTATTATATCACCATCTCTCTCTTTTTTTTTTTCATTGGCTTGCCTTGATGTTGTTTGACTCCAAGTTTACGTCGTATAGAATGAATCATCTAATGAAAAAGAAGTTAGTATCATATCACCATCTCTCTTTTTTTTTCATTGGCTTGCCTTGATGTTGTTTGACTCCAAGTTTACGTCGTCGTATAGAATGAATCATCTAAAGAAAAAGAAGTTAGTATCATATCACCATCTCTCTTTTTTTTTCATTTGCTTGCCTTGATGTTGTTTGACTCCAAGTTTACGTCGTCGTTTAGAATGAATCATCTAAAGAAAAGAAGTTAGTATCATATCACCATCGTTTTTTTTTTTCATTTGCTTGCCTGATGTTGTTTGACTCCAAGTTTACGTCGTCGTATAGAATGAATCATCTAAAGAAAAAGAAGTTAGTATCATATCACCATCTCTCTTTTTTTTTTTTTTTATTGGCTTGCCTTGATGTTGTTTGACTCCAAGTTTACGTCGTCGTATAGAATGAATCATCTAAAGAAAAAGAAGTTAGTATCATATCACCATCTCTCTTTTTTTTCATTTGCTTGCCTTGATGTTGTTTGACTCCAAGTTTACGTCGTCGTTTAGAATGAATCATCTAAAGAAAAAGAAGTTAGTATCATATCACCATCGTTTTTTTTTTTTTTTCATTTGCTTGCCTGATGTTGTTTGACTCCAAGTTTACGTCGTCGTATAGAATGAATCATCTAAAGAAAAAGAAGTTAGTATCATATCACCATCTCTCTTTTTTTTTTTTTTATTGGCTTGCCTTGATGTTGTTTGACTCCAAGTTTACGTCGTCGTATAGAATGAATCATCTAAAGAAAAGAAGTTAGTATCATATCACCATCGTTTTTTTTTTTTCATTTGCTTGCCTGATGTTGTTTGACTCCCAAGTTTGCGTCGTATAGACTGAATCATCTAAAGAAAAGAAGTTAGTATCATAACATCATCTCTCTTTTTTGTTCATTGGCTTGCCTGATGTTGTTTGACTTAAAGCATATGTCGTATAGAATGATCATCTAAAGAAAAGAAGTTAGTATCATATCACTATCGTTCTTTTTTTTTTTTTAAATTGACTTGCCTTGAGATTCTATACACGTAATAGCTCTATGAAGAAAGAAGAAATTACAAAAAACAAAGGGACGGCGATTTTTGGTTTGGGGTACCATTAAATCTCCGCACAATATTATATGACAATCGAAATTTTATTTTTCTTTGCTGGACGAGAAGCGATGAGATCGTCACCATCGCCATTGAGACCAATGTGCATGTGGCTGACACGCTCGTCTTCTTCAAATTCATCGTCAATTTCTTCTTCATCGATGGTTACCTGAGATGTGGCTTCTAAAAAAAAAAAAAAAAAAAAAAAAAAAAGGTCAGTTTATTGTACGTATAATCTTTTTTTTTTTTTTTTTTTAGTAGTCAGTCAATCAATAAAATCTTTTTATATGCCATCTATTATCTTATCTTGCCATTAGAAGTAAACTTGGGCTGTTTGAAAAAGTATAAGCAGATAATTTTTTTTATCCTGCGTTATATAGCTATTGGCAGGGTTGTATCTTGTATTTGCAAAAAACAAACCGTCATACAGGGTGATGATCTCGCATATACAAGGTCAATCCGTCATGCAGGGTGATGATCTCGCATATACAAGGTCAATCCGTTAGGCCGGGTGATGCAAGGAGCACCCGGCGTTTGATCCGACGTTTACCGGGATTTGCAGGGAGAATTTTGTATTTACCGGATGATTTTCCCAAGGTGTATTATATTTATAATCCAGAACTTATTTTTGAGGTGAGAACATATACTACACCTGATCCATTTATTATTACAACATCCGCTTCTCTAGCTTTTACTATAAAAACCCACTGTCATTTTATTCAATAAAAAAACCATATCAATTGTATCACTTATTTACTCTTATCTTTATTTACAAACATTTCAAGGTTCAAGATAGACACTCATGCTTAACTTCAAAGTAGATTTACTATACCAAAAATAGGTCTATTTGAGCCGAAAATAGTATAGATCGACTCAAAATGAAACGCAGTTTATGATCTGCATAATTTTAAATTGATTCGCCGACATTTTTTGAAAAACTTATATTGCTATTTATGCAACAGTTATCAAAATTTTCGGCGATTTTTTTGTGTTCCCCGACCTTATATACATCCTATTATTGGTTCATGATAGTTATAGAACATTATGACAACTTTAAATTAATTTAAAAGATCAAGGTTTACGTAAAAATATACCATGAAATTGAAGTTGACATTTTTTACATTTGATTTTAATATAACTGTTACACATAATGTGGTTTTTGTTGCTCTTTTGAATGGTAGTATTTACGAGCTTGTATCTTTATTTGCTGCAGAGTAATTGCTGAAAATGTGTTCTACTTTCCGAAAATGGTAAGTATTGAAAGCGTCTATATGAGACTTAAAACAAATATGCTGCATCAGTGCTACTAATGGCCTTAGACTTGTGCGCGCTACAGGAGAAGTAGGGACACTGCCAAATGTAATAGGACTTATCACGATTGTTAAATTTCATGATTGTACCACAATGGCTAGAATAAAATAATCCTGCACCAGTTTCTGCGGTGCGTACCAAGTTATTCTGGCAAAGGAACTCGGCGGCAACATGGGGAGAGGCAAGGGCATGAGAGACTTGGACAGTTGGAGGTACGGCAGGCATGTTTTGATCAAAATAATCAAAAAAATACCACTCTTTATATATTTTTTTCGCTTATATGCACCATAAATTACCGCACCACGCTAAAACGTACTCCGTAATGAGCTAATATAACTTGCATGAAGCTGTCCTACCGCTTTCCATACTTACCATTTTCGGTAAGCAAAACACTTTTTCAGCAATAACTCTGCAGCGAATAAAGATACAAACTTGTAAATACCACCATTCGAAAGAGAAACAAAAACCACATTATGTGTATCAGTTTTATTAAAATCAAATATAAATTGAAAGTTTTATAAAATAAAATGTAAAAAATGTCAACTTCAATTTCATGGTATATTTTTACATAAACTTTGATATTTTAAATTAAGTTAAAGTTGCCATAATGTTCTATAACTATCAGGAACCAATAACGGGATGCATATAACCTCGGGGAACACAAAAAAATCGCCGAAAATATTGATAACTATTGCATAAATAGCAATATAAGTTTTTCAAAAAATGTCGGCGAATCAATTTAAAATTATGCAGATCATAAACTGCGTTTCATTCTGAGTCGATCTATACTATTTTCGGCTCAAATAGACCTATTTTTGGTATAGTAAATCTACTTTGAAGTTAAGCATGAGTGTCTATCTTGACCTTCAACCAATGGTACTTCTATTTTCACTCCCTCATGGCGGGCCTGCTGGTTTACAGACACTACTTGCTCACTTGTTACTTTACCGTAGCTGTTAGACCCGCAACCAATGACACGTTGTACTGTATCTGTGAGCCCTCACAATAATGAAAAACAACAGTTTATGTGGTTGGAGCGGTAGAAGATGTTAGGGGATATACAAGAGGGTGGTGGAAAAAATGTAGTTGGAAGTAAAATAAAATAGTTAGCTATATATAAAAATTAAGTAGTAAAATATGATCATTACTGTTGTATTTTGCATATGAATGTAGCAATGAAATAAAATAAAGTGTGACATTGATGTAAATCATGCACAATGTAAATAAAATAAAAATAAATTTAAATACAGCGCTACAATGCAAGGGCTCAGATCATATATGGGTGTCATGATCTGATTTCACTTTTTCATGTCTTTGAAAAAGAAACCCATTTATTATATCAAACCGTAGTAGTAGTTATACTGTTTCATACCATAATCACATCATTATATAAAGATGCTTGATTTATATCAAATAAAGGTTATCAACATTCTCATCTTATTTTATTTTTTATTTTACTTTTATTTTATTTTATAAAAAACCTAAACTACAACAATTACACTTAATTGTCTCAACTTTTGGTTTAAATTCCGGTTTTTTTTCCTTTTCCGTCAGCGCAACCGACTTAGCAGCATTTACATGCAACAGCGCTTGTAATAACAACGTATCTTGGTAGGGGGTTTGATTTGGTGGTGATGGAGCGACGAATACTTCCTCCAAAGTTTTTTTTCAATCCTTTGAAGGAATAGTCGCAATGATTTCGAGTATACCTTTTGATGTCTGACCAGTACCGTTCAATCCAGTTACATTCGCAAAGAAAATTGGGATAAAAGCGGCATAAAAGGTTATTGGCTTTGAGTGTTTCTTGAAGAGCGCTGGGTTGGTTTGCCAAACAGTGCCTAAGCGCAGCATTCCACATTTCCATTATTATTTGGTGAGCCGTTGTTACTGTTGCAGTAAAGGCGCCACATTATGTTTTCTCTTCCAGAACTGTTATCCTTGTCGTGCCGCAGTACACACCCCTTTGAAGTACTTGTACCGCTTTTCTGTGTCATTTTCTGTGCGCTTGATTTTGGTTTCGTACAGGGTTTGGTCGATTTGCCTTCCATTGAATTCAAACTTGGTATCCTCGTAGCACGGCAGTCCTTCAGGGTATATACACTGGCTTCCACAAGTGCCCACATGTTAGTGATTTTTTTATAAAATCAACTGTTGAAAAAAATCCACTTAATTAAGGTATATTGAAATTTACACAAAACAAAGCCACGGTTCCCGAGATTCGGATGGCATGTCGGAGTTTTGAAAATATTTGCATAATGCATAAATATGGACTTTGGCGTTCGGACATACCATGTGGGCAGTTTTGACGCGGTAAACAAAAAAAAAAAAGACATAAGAAAAAGGCACAAAATAATAAAATAATTTTATTTAATAATCAATCCAGTATCCTTTTGCTTTGATAACATCTCTACAACGCTTTGGCATGCTATCAATCACATTTCTACAGTCTTCTATAGTCAAACCATTCCAGACGTCTTGTGCACGATCCCAGAGGTCATGAATGCCTTTAGGAGGGGTGTCATAATCCCTAAAAAGTCGAAGTTTAACCAAGGACCAGATGTTTTCAATTGGATTGAGGTCAGGGGATTGTGCAGGCCATTCCATAGTCGAAAATGGTTGTTCTTCCAAGTACTTCTTGATTGTCTTCGCCGTATGCTTGGGATCGTTATCGTGTTGAAATATGACCTTGCTTTCATCATACTCATACCATTCCATAGTTGTCTTGAGTTCGTCCTCTAGAATCTTTTCGTATAATTCCTTGTCAAGTATATCTTTGATTTTCGTCATATAGCCAGGTCCATCGTAAGTAATACAACCCCAGATCATCAATCCACGACCACCATGCTTGACTGTTTGCCTGACATGCTTAGGTTGCAATCTTTCTTCGGTCCTTTTCCAAGTGTAGTAGCGACCATCGGATCCAAAGAGACTCATTCTTGTTTCATCTGACCATATTACACGCCTCCAATCATCCATAGTCCAATCCAGGTGAGATCTAGCAAAACGAAGACGGGCCCTGCGATTCTTGATACTAATAGTCGGCTTTTTTGGCCTCACAAATGAGATTAGACCCGCCTCTTTCAATGATCTACGGACAGTAGAAGTAGATACAACCACACCAACAAGCTCTTGCAATGCTTTCTTGACGTCGCTCGCGTTCGTCTTGCCATCTTTCACCACAGAGCGCACACAGAAGGTCTTGTCTCTTGCAGACAGCTTGCTAACACGGCCACCAGTAAGCTTCGGACAATCCTTTTCAAGGCCCGCATTGATCTTGTGCACCATAGACTTGCTAATACCAACAATAGTAGCGACTTCACGTTCAGACTTGCCTTGCTTGAGATGAAATTCGGCGTTTCTCTTTGTAGAGTCTTGGATAGGGCGCATGTTGTTGATAGTCAAAAAAATAGAAGAAAAAAAAGTAAACTTACAATTAAAATTGAGCAGAATGGGTTTGATTATGTTTACTTTTCATTATGAACGTTTTATTTTGAATAATACGCCTTCTACGAAGAAATTATGGTATTGCCTATCATCGCGTCAAAACTGCCCACATGGTATGTACGAACGCCAAAGTCCATATTTATGCATTATGCAAATATTTTCAAAACTCCGACATGCCATCCGAATCTCGGGAACCGTGGCTTTGTTTTGTGTAACTTTCAATATACCTTAATTAAGTGGATTTTTTTCAACAGTTGATTTTATAAAAAAATCACCAACATGTGGGCACTTGTGGAAGCCAGTGTATGTGCAGCGACCAAGGCATCATGGGCATAAGCTTTATGGTTCGAGGATTGATCAAATAAAAACAGTCCCATACTGTACAATTAGGATGTAAGACTTTAAAGATTTGGAATTACTTTGTCACATCATAAGAATAAAATTGAAATCCCGATTAAGAACAGTGCAAAACAAAAATAAATAATCACACAACAATTGTGATAAAAGAAAATACCCTTGCAATGATACCAATCATATCTGTCGTATTTGTAATCTTCTATATTTACATTATGTCGTATTTGTCATCCTCTATATTTACATTATAAATCAATGTATCAAATATAGCAAATGTCAGACTCAGATCAGGACCTAACTGTCATATTCAATCCCGATTTGCCAGTACACCTACTGTATAATCATTCCATCGTCTATTCAAAATCCAACGATTTATTCCCTCATCTCTATCTCATCCAATAATACATTAGTAGTAGAAATTTATTATCCCAACAACCGCTTCCCCGATTTTATTATAAAAGCCTTCCATCATTTTACTGAAATAAAAATATAACTTTGTCTCACTTATTCTTGACTTCTACTACTACAAACATTACAATGGTATGTAAGCCACAAAATATCAGTGGCCAGTTTAACCTCGGCAACCAACCTATGTTGCACAGAGAATTGCTTGATTTAAAACCTCACTCACCCATATATTTTCCTTTTGTGGTAAAAGCGCTGTCTTAATTTCCACCCCTCACAGCCTGGGCCGACCAACTTTAAATGCATAAGGGTTTTTTTATTATTATGAAAGTTGATAAAAAAAAATTACGGATTCATATTTGCCACGATCTACACTATTCAAATCCATATTAAAAAAAATTCACGACCAAAAAAAAAGTCGTAGGATTTCAAGATTGATGTCGGGATTGTAATAATTTGTATAGGTAAAGTCAATCAAGTATAAGTGATATAATAGATATGGTTTTTATAGTAAAAGTAGGGGAAGCGGATGCTGGGATAATAAATTTCTATGATGGATAACCGCGTACTGATATGTGTGGATGATGACGAATGACAAATACGGCTGATACGAACAATATGGAAAAAATCATCGATTACATACAGTATATACATTCTTAAATAATGATGTGCTTTCACATCCCAGTCATTACAACAATCGTGCAATTTTAGCGTCCAAAAATGTAGATGTTGACGGGATCAATAACACATGCATTGAAAAAACATATAAAGCAACAGATTCAATTGTGGATGGTGATGGTCCTGAACAAGACAATGCCGCATACCCGCCTGAATTCCTTCAAACGATCAATGCCAATGGAATACCACATTATGAACTGAAAATCAAGCTTGGTATGTCCATGATTGTGTCGCGAAACATTGATCCAGAAGCAGGGGTGTGCAACCGAACAAAGGTATTCGTGACACAACTAAATGATCGGTCTGCTGGTGTCAAGCTTCTGCAAGAAGGACATGCTGGGGACCAAATACTCATTCCAAGAATTCATATGTGTTCACGTGAAGGTGATTACCCATTCATTCTTCGACGACGACAACTTCCATTAAAACCTGCTTTTGCCATGACGATACATAAATGACAAGGACAGTCATTAGAATATGTTGGTGTCTATTTACGCGAAGGTGTTTTCACACATGGCCAATTATATGTAACGTTATCACGATCATCAAACCGCTCTAATCTTCGTGTAGCAGAACCACAGCCCCCTGTTACTAAACCAAGTCCTAAATGAAATGGATGTGAGATAATAAAAAGACAAGAGTAAAATAAGTGATACAATTGATATGGTTTTTTATTTAATTGATAAAATGTCAAGTCTTTTTATAATAAAATGAAGATATTTGTGGCTGTGGATGGGAGCATGATAACGGTGTATTTGAGACTACGGATAGTTGAGGCTGTGTGCTATCTGATGTGTTGAATGACAAGTGTGAGAATAAGTGGGGAATTCAGGGGTAAAAAATAGAGTGAAGAGATAAGTCGGATATACAAATGATGATGGCATAGATGCTTTTGATGTAAATATTGCTAAGCAGGAACCAGGAATACGACACTAAAATTGCTAATATCGTTTACAAAGAAGCCCTTGTATAATTCCTCTCTATCCCTTTTTTTCATTATCTGCCCATCAATAAATACCGACCCTATATTTTCACACATACACAAACACACCAGCTTATTGTTTTCTATGCCCATGTATACCCATTGGACAACACAAACAATGTAAATGTATGAGGGAGACCGTTGATAAAAGACAAGACATATTTATTTATTCAAATGCAGATATAAACTATAACAGCTACTAAGCTAAGCTAATGAGGCTTTCCATTGCACATTTCAAACTTGATCTAAATTCAAAATGAAAGGGTCTCTCCATGATGTTTGTTTTGCGTTTTTGAAAACGGCCCTAATTCAAGTTCTAACACTAATCCTAGATCACCAATACCCCAATGAGCCTTGCCATCATATCCATTCAGACAATCTTGAAGGAAAAAAAAATTGGGGGCCAAAAAAAAATAGAAAGCAAAATGCGGAGCCTGAATCATCCAGCCTTTTTTTTTATGTCAAAAGGGGTAATCACCATAATTACCATAATGCTCCGTACGTAGTCCAACATAATTCGCATAATTCGTTTTGATCTTCCAGTGGAAAGACAGTTGCAACCCCGACATAATCAAACTCTAATATTTCCGACGGATTTTAAGTAAGCTATTCTTTCAGCACATAAAAAAAAAACCCCATTGACGACGCTGTAGTCTTATTGCCTGGTAGATACTGTATATAGTCTTAGAATAGCTTGAATCAATTTTTATTTTATTGATATCAATAAACGATTTATCTAAAACTGATAGATTAGCATCGGCATCACAAAGGGCAAACGCTTGTTTATTCTGTAGAAGAAAGTGGGAAAAACGTATTTTTTTGTTTAGTGGACTGTTTGTACAGTAATCATGTTGTGGCAAAGAGACGTTTTTATTTTTTAAATTAATTACCTTCCGTATCCATTTGGGATCGGGCATTCAGTTCCTCCAAGCACTTATTCATTACCGCATCCGAAGGATGGTTGTTGACGGCAAGAGCATTCACCTGTGGATTTCGAAATCGGTGAGTGGCATAGTACAAGGTACCTCCTGAACAGCGGTGACCTTTGAAATAAGGCATTTTCTTGCAGTGGCTGCAGAGGAAGAAGCATTCGACGGGTGGCTGGAGCGGAATCCTGGAGCAGACCATGTAATTTTCAAATTTTTCATTTTTGACTTGAACCACATGTCGACATCATCGCCTTGCATAGCAAAATTGAGGTATTTGGACCAATGTGCGTCTAGGTCGACATCACCCAATTCCATCGTTTTCTCGAATTTACTAATAAAATGATCGACGGACTTAAAAACCGTGGACGTACCATTTGTTGTGGTTTGGGATCAAGGTTAAAATAGACACTCCATAGTAATTAGAAATCCAAATTAGTAGACGGATAATGGGTTTATCCGGCCGAGAGTGGTACCGATCGACGCAGAATTGTTTAGAGTATGTTACACATAAGTTTAAGATTCATCGGCCGACATTTTTGGAAAACCGAAAAATGGCTTTAAATGACAATTACAGACCCTGATGACGATCTATTCGTGTTCCCTGTGTCGATCTGCGCACGGACGTTTGTTCCTGAAATTTGGGATCCGTTCCGACAACTTTAATTTTTTTAATAAATCGAAAATTAGTAAAAAAAAAATAATGAAAACCTAGATTGTCTTTTTCCAGAAATAAATTCATAAATTTGTTAATTCAACTCCAATAACTTTGAAACTATATCAGAATATGTAGTTTTACATGCGCTTTTGAATGGTGTAACGTATGTCGTTGTAACTAATCTATGTGTAAAGTTAAAGCCGAAAAACGTCCAAAACATCCATTTTCTAAATTTGGAAGGTCGTTATATTGGTAGTATGAGCTGCGATAGAAACAAAATAACATGGTGCTCCCTATGATATCACCAGGCAATAAACATAAGTTGGTGTTACCAAATGTTTAACCGTATTTCGGCAAAATAAGAGATAAAAACGACATAACGTCATGGTGCATTTTAGTGTGAGAATTAGAGGGCCATGAATTCGTGGGGCACTTTTAGTGTCAAAATAAAAAATGTATATAAAGGGCATTGTTTTTGCGTTGTTTTCTCAAATCACTTCTTTTTTAATAACCCATCTTACCAAACACCAAATTACTGTACAAGAATGACTTTTCCTGCCATCACCGAGCTTGGTTCCATTATCACATGCCCAAGAGCCGCCGCCAAGTTTATCAAGGATAAAAATTTGGTGTATACTGAAGTGACTGGAAATGGTCTATTTTTGTGTAACAACTGTGCCGGCCCTCTCCGGTTGATCAACCGAAGACGTACTCATTACGTTTGGCAGTGTCCTACCTTCAGTACCGTTTGTCTTAAGCGTCAAACGCTTACTTTTCGGGTCGATTCGTTTTTTTTTAATATGAAGGGCCCTCTCAACAAGCGGTTGCTTTTCCTTTATTTTTGGGCAGCCAAGAGCTCAATGACGCAAATTGAATTGTTTACTGGTCTGGCTCCTGTTACCATCCGTTCAATGCGTAGTAATTTGTATTACGCATTAGAGGAATCATTGGATGAAAGCAGCGTTGAAATCGGTAAGCGGTCTATTTGTTGTTCTGCTGTTTATTTTCTTATTTACTGATACTGATTATTTGTATTATAGGGGCTATGATGCGAATGGCGAACGCATCATAGTTGAAGTTGATGAATCCAAGTTTGGGAAGGTGAAATACCATCGTGGTCATCCGGTTGAAGGCGTATGGGTTGTTGGCGGCGTGGAAAAGACCGCCGATCGCAAGATGTTTGTTTCCACGGTGGACGATGAAGGACCTCATCATTCGATTTGTCAAGCCAGGGTCCATCATCCGAACTGACTATTGGCGGGCATATGATCGGCTTGATACGTGGGTCGATGAAAATGGTGCAAGATTGGACTATATCCATGAGAAGGTGAACCACTCTCAAGAGTTCATCAGTCGGGAAGGTGTCCACACCAATACAATTGAAGGTACCTGGAACGGAATCAAGCAAACAGTGCCTCCAAGAAACCGTACTGCTGTTGCAATGCCATGGAAGCTGGTGGAGTTTATTTGGCGGCGATTGCACGACGACCATTGGTCGGCACTTCTCGCAACTCTTCGGGAAGTGTCGTTCACACCCCTTGCTCAAGCTGTTGGTGAACCCTACACGGTACGCCGTAGGATACCAACCTTGACTGCCCATCGTCCTTCGGTGGAGGAAGAAGATGAGGACGACATGGAGGTGGACAGGCTTCTTAGTGATGCTAGTAGTATAGAAGTGGAAGAAGATGATGACGACGACGAAGATTATATTGCTTGATTTTGTTTCAATAAATTATTTATTATTATTACATAACTTATGATATATTTTGTCATCAATCGGAAACTTAATTGTGATACATTCATTCAGATATAGCTTTTGCATGACTTCGGATATTTAAACATTTCCTCAGCACTTTATTTTTTCAACATCTCTTCCACATCTACTTCATCATTTCGACATTTACTTTTTTTTTGAACATCTCTTCAACATCTCTTCCACATCTACTTCAACATTTCGACATTTACCTTATATTTTCCAACATCTCTAACTTCTACTTATACATATACCGCGCCTCATCTTCCGCATCTCAACAATTCAAATACCGAAGCGACTTACGCATTAAGCTCTGCTGCACTGATTCGTCCCAAAATTTCAACCAAGATCTTCCTATTTTCTTAGTTTACAGTAGCTGTTCTTATCTATTATTTCATTCCAAATATATTACAATCAATAAATATGAATGTGCCATTTACTATCCACTTTTCTTACATGTACTGCTACTATTGCCGTACTTTGATGATGAATTTAATGACCTTCCAAATTTAGAAAATGGATGTTTTGGACGTTTTTCGGCTTTAACTTTACACATAGATTAGTTACAACGACATACGTTACACCATTCGAAAGCGCATGTAAAACTACATATTCTGATATAGTTTCAAAGTTATTGGAGTTGAATTAACAAATATATAAAATTATTTCTGGAAAAAGACAATCTAGGTTTTCATTATTTTTTTTTTTACTAATTTTCGATTTATTAAAAAAATTAAAGTTGTCGGAACGGATCCCAAATTTCAGGAACAAACGTCCGTGCGCATATAGACACAGGGAACACGAATAGATCGTCATCAGGGTCTGCAATTGTCATTTAAGGCCATTTTTCGGTTTTCCAAAAATGTCGGCCGATGAATCTTAAACTTATGTGTAACATACTCTAAACAATTCTGCGTCGATCGGTACCACTCTCGGCCGGATAAACCCATTATCCGTCTACTAATTTGGATTTCTAATTACTATGGAGTGTCTATTTTAACCTTCAACCGTGGTTTGCCCCCTGATTTGGAAGGCCGGAATTTGATTTATAAATGAGAAGGTGTGATGTTTGGTAGTAGAAGATGAATCGGTTGCAGGTCAAGATAGACACTCATGCGTAACTTCAAAGTAGATTTACTCTACCAAAAATAGGTCTATTTGAGCCGAAAATAGTATAGATCGACTCAGAACGAAGCACAGTTTATGATCTGCATAATTTAAAGTTGATTCGCCGACATTTTTTGAAAAACCTATATTGCTATTTATGCAACAGTTGTCAATATTTTCGGCGATTTTTTTGTGTTCCCCGAGGTTATATGCATCCCGTTATTGGTTCCTGATAGTTATAGAACATTATGACAACTTTAAAGTAATTTAAAATATCAAGGTTTACGTAAAATATACCATGAAATTGAAGTTGACATTTTTTACATTTTATTTTAATATAACTGTTACACATAATGTGGTTTTTGTTGCTCTTTTGAATGGTGGTATTTACGAGCTTGTATCTTTATTTGCTGAAAATGTGTTCTACTTTCCGAAAATGGTAAGTCATGAAAGCGTCTATATGAGACTTAAAACAAATATGCTGCATCAGTGCTACTAATGGCCTTAGTCTTGTGCGCACTACAGGAGAAGTAGGGACACTGCCAAATGTAATAGGACTTATCACGATTGTTAAATTTCATGATTGTACCGCAATGGCTAGAATAAAACAATCCTGCACCAGTTTCTGCGGTGCGTACCAAGTTATTCTGGCAGAGGAATTCGGCGGCAAGGGCATGAGAGACTTGGACAGTTGGAGGTACGGCAGGCATGTTTTGATCAAAATAATCAAAAAAATACCACTCTTTATATATTTTTTCGCTTATATGCACCATAAATTACCGCACCACGCTAAAACTTACTCCGTAATGAGCTAATATAACTTGCATGAAGCTGTCCTACCGCTTTCAATACTTACCAATTTCGGTAAGTAGAACACAGTTATACTGTTTCATATCATAATCACATCCTTATAAAACGATGCTTGATTTATATCAAATAAAGGTTATCAACATTCTCATCTTACTTATTTTATTTTACAAAAAACCTTATTTACAACAGCATGCAACATTTACTGTCAACGGCACACCTATCCATTCGTGGTCGCATTAATGTAGCAAACACCTTGATATTATCCAAAATTGGGTATCAACTTCGTGTCGTGAACCTCTCTCAATGTTTTTATCAACAACTCCGATCGCCAGTTTACCAATTCGTTATCCAAAGACTACAAACCTGCACTAGGTTATTCCGTACTGTGCAAAACCATTAGAAACGGCGGACTTGGTCTCCTAGATACAGTACCTTCACCCAAACATTGATTCTCCAACGCCGCTGGTTATCTTTGATTTTTTGAACGGGACCCTGGAACTTTCCTTTGGTGCCAATATTATACACCACCATCGGACAACAATATTAGATATCTCCTCCCGCTATTTTTCCCAACTCCGCCCTCCTCCTCATATTTATCATATCTGTAATATTTGCCAGGATAAGAAGACGTTATAAAGAATAAGTAATATAACAGATATGGTTTTTATTGAATAAAATGACAATGGGTTTTTATAGTAAAAGTTAGGGGAAGCGGATGTTGGAATAATAAATTTCTATGATGCTTGTTGTAGTTTAGGTTTTTTATAAAATAAAATAAAAGTAAAATAAAAATAAAAAATAAGATGAGAATGTTGATAACCTTTATTTGATATAAATCAAACATCTTTTTATAATGATGTGATTATGGTATGAAACAGTATAACTACTACTACGGTTTGATATAATAAATGGGTTTCTTTTTCAAAGACATGAAAAAGTGAAATCAGATCATGACACCCATATATGATCTGAGCCCATGCATTGTAGCGCTGTATTTAAATTTATTTTTATTTCGTTTACATTATGCGTGATTTACCTCAATGTCACACTTTATTTTATTTCATTGCTACATTCATATGCAAAATACAACAATGCTAATGGATTATTGGTAGAGTTCGAGATGAGGGAATAAAATGGTGTATTATGGAATAGATGGATGATTAATCTTTAATATTGATTGTAGACCAAGTGAAACATAGCCAGTGTGAGGTTATGCTGGAGAGTGGCAAGGTACAATTGTTGGGACACGATGGGTAATCGCGTAAATGATATATGTGGATGATGACAAAATGACATATACGACATTATCCCTTCGTATTAGATATATAGTTACCGTACCCCCACCAATCGAAAAAAAAAAGATAGAGGAAAAAAGATAAAAAGAAAAAAAAGGTAGAAAAGAAAAAGGAATAAAAAAAGAAGATAGAATAAAAAAAAAATAATAATAAAAAAATCAGAAGAGCCCAAAAAAAAAATGTAACAAAATAAAAAAAAATAAATGGCGTTATACTAAACACAAATGTCCAAAGTGGGTTAATCGGTATCCACATGTAGCAATCTTGAAAGCGCATCGGCAGGGTTGTCTTTACCAGGCTTGTAGACGATCTTGTAATCATACTCCATTAGAGAGGCTGCCCACCTTTGTAACTTAGGAGCAGAAGTAGCAGACGGTTTAAAAATAAATACTAAGGCTGCATGATCCGTTCGTAGTTCAAAGGGTCTTCCGGCGAGATAGTGTCGGTAATGATCCACTCCCCAAACGATTGCGAGAGCCTCCAAATGTGTAGCAGAGTACCTTAGTTCTGGACCTGAGACAGATCGGCTGGCATACGAGATAATGGTTTCCAACTTGGGGTTATCAGGAGGGTGTTGGGACAAAATCGCACCTAATCCACGACCCGAAGCATCAGTAGTAAGGACATGCACTTGGTTACGATCAGGATACGCCAAGAGGGGTGGAGATACCAAACGTTTCTTGAGAATGCGGACGGCTTCCTTGCAACTTTTATCAAAACGAAAGGGGACGTCCTTCTTCAATAAATTGTTTAGAGGAGAAACCAACGAAGCAAAGTCACGGACAAAACGCCTATAGTAACCAGCGATCCCAAGAAAAGATCGAACTTCAGATTCATTACCAGGGTCACGCATTTCCAACAGTTTTTCTACATTTCGTTTGCAAGGAGACAAGCCATTACCATGAACCACATGCCCAAGATATTCAACCGAGGAACGACCGAAGAAACACTTTGATCGCTTGAGGCGAAGATTTCCTTTTTCACAAGCAGCAAAAACTAAAGCCAAATGTCGAGCATTGTTGAATGTAGGGTTTGTAATAATAGAAAAATAAAGACGTAAGAAAATAAGTGAGATTCTTTGTTATCTTTATTTTAGATTGATGTTAATCATAAAAATAAAAATAAAATACTAGAGACTATTTATACAAAATAAAAATAAAATAATGTTTGAGACCGGGTAATCTATGATGTTGGTTATTTGATCATGATTGGTGTTAATACAATTGGAACTAGTAAGAAAACTTTTTCATTGGTTTTCTTATAAGGATTATAAATCATATCATAATGATTACAAAATGATTACAAATAAAAAGAATCATGATACTGTAAGTGTATGTTCATATCTTATGTAGAGATCATTGGTTTGGTTTTGAAATGGATAAATGATTAATTGGTACCTGAATTTATTCAAATGCCGCTCTGCTGATTATTCAGGCAGAACATTTTTATTCATGATATGGTGCGAACAGGTTATAACCTGAATATCCCGACATCAATCTTGAAACCCTAAGGCTTTTTTTTTGGTGGTGATTTTTTTTTTTTGAATACGGATTTGAATAGTATAGGTCATGACAAATATGAATCCGTATTTTTTTTTTCAACTTTCATAATAAAAAAAAAAGCCTTAGGCATTTAAAGTTGGTCGCTCCAGGCTGTGAGGGTGGAAATTGAGACAGGTCTTTTACCACAAAAGGAAAACATATGGGTGAGCGGGGTTATAAATAAGGCAATTCTTTGTGCAACATAGCTCTGTTGCCAGGGGCAAAACTGGCCACAGTTATTTTGTGGCTTGCAAACCAAAAGAAGAAGAGCAACATCACCGAAAGAAAAAAATACATCAACTTTTTTCATAACAATGCCACGCCCAAAATCAAGAATTCGTTCTGCCAAAGCAAACATCTCCAAGAGATGGACGACCAATCTCGGCGAAAACAATTCTGATAGCGATGTGATCTTCGATGACGGTGACAATGAAGACGATATCGATTTCGATTTCGACTTCAGCTTCGACGCGGATTTGATAACAGCGTATGATAAAATGCATTCCTTCACTGAGGGTAGCGACTCCCATATTCGTGCAGGATACACTGGTGACTCCAGAGCCACGAAATACCGACATATCAGTGAAAAGGTCGCAAGGGAGAACAGCATGAAAGGTTCAAAAAAACTTTCAGCGTATTTTTCACCAATATCTACAGCCACTAATGGAGTGAATAATACTGTACCCGACGCTGGATTGAACGACACTACGCCAGAAAATGAATTTTACTATACTTCTGGGGAGTTCGTCGAAACAATCGAGGATATGGATGCACTCCTGCAAAAAATAAAACTCGCAATCGTTGAACTTGAACTTCCAACACAGCAACAACAAAAAGCTCAGATGATGCGGTATCAGGCAGTCCAACACTACTTCATTATTTTGAAAGATAATCCTGATATTGTCAAATTCAAGGCGGCAAAGGCTGCAGCAAAGCTCGTGTACAAGGGCAGAAACATCAACAGCGATCAGAAATGCAGAAGCTATGCCATTCGACGTTGGGCCGATGTATTTTTGCGTGAAGGTGCCATCCCATTAAGTCAGCAAGGAAAGCATACCAAAAATACAACAATCCTCGCCACTCCAGCAATGAAAAAAAAATGTTTGGAATGGATAAAGGCAAGAAAACCAATGGAACGGGATATAAACGCCCTGAAAAAAATGATTGATGAAGATTTTCTTGACGGAAATGGTGTTTCCTTGACTACTATAAGAAAATACAAAATGGAATGGGGGTTTTCAGTCCGAGCCAACACCAAAGGATTTTATTTTGATGGTCATGAAAGAGCCGATGTTGTGAAATACCGTACAGAATGGGCAAAGTATATGATGGATGTTCGGGGGTCAATGGCGATGTATGAAGGTGACGGAATGGAAGAGGTGGCCCCAATAATTGCACCAGGAAGAAAGAAGTACGTGATGGTGACCCATGACGAGTCTATATTTTATGCCAACGATGGGAAGTCAAAGGGGTGGTTTTTACCTGGTGAAATGCAGTTGACGAGAAAAGGTCCAGGCCTTTCAATTATGGTATCTGAATTCCAGTGTTCATGCCATGGTACAATGCGATATGGTGAAATGATATCTCGAAAGCTCTTTGAAGCCGGTGCTAATCGTCAAGGTTACTGGACTCATGCAGATGTGGTGAAGCAATTGAAGGATGAAGTAATTCCAATCTTTAAAGCCTTACATCCTAATTGTATGGGATTATTTTTATTTGATCAATCTTCGAATCATAAAGCATATGCCCATGATGCCTTGGTTGCCGCACATATGAATCTTGAACCTCATATGCATCCTGAAGGACTGCCATGTTACAAGGATACCAAGTTTGATTTCAATGGAAGGCAAATTGACCAAACCCTGTACGAAACCAAAATCAAGCGAACAAAAAATGGCACTGAAAAGCGGTACAAGTACTTCAAAGGGGTGAAAAAAATTTTGAAGGAGCGTGGACTTTGGCATGACAAGGATAACAGTCCTGGAAGAGAAGGCAAAATGTGGCGCCTTTACTGCAACAGTAACAACGGCTCACAAAATAACAATGGGAATGTAGAATGCTGTGCTAGGCATTGTTTGGCTAATCAACCTGATTTTCTGTACCAACTCTGCGCTCTCCAAGAAACACTCAAAGCCGCTAACCTTTTATGCCGCTTTTATCCCAAATTTCATTGCGAGTGTAACTGGATTGAACGGTACTGGGCAGATGTCAAAAGATATACTCGAAATCATTGCGACTACTCCTTCAATGGATTGAAAAAAACTTTGGACAAAGCATTCGACGCTGCATCACCACCAAATCAAACCCCTATCAAGATACGTCGTTATTACATGCGCTGTTGGAGGTATATTGAAACTTACAGTATCAATCTTAATGCCGAAGACGCAGAAAAAGATGTGTGTAGTAAATTCCGTCAAAAAACGTACCTCTCCCATCGTAAACTATGTCATCTTGATTAATTTTTCACTTCCAATAAATATTTTTTTGTCTTCTCATTATACTATAAACTAACTATCATATATAAACAGGGGCAAAATATCGGCATAATATTCATACATGCATAAAAGTGATCAACAAGCCATGTCGTTTTTTATTCAGTAAAATGAAAACAGGCGATATAAATGTACTAAACTAAATCATAATACAATGTACTGAACTAATTCATGATATATGTGCTAAACAGTCCTTTGTTGCTCCAGGTACGAATCCATTTCATCGGCCCATGTAAATGCTGTTAAATTGGTTGGTTGTGTTGAGGAAAAAGGACAAAAAAAAAAAAAAAAAAAATCGGAATTTGAAAACCAAAAATTGAGACAATTAAGGTTCATTCAGGTTATAACCTGTTCGCACCATACGACAAGCATGTTCTTCCATATTAGCAGAGAAAACGATAATGTCATCAATAAAGACGTAGACAAAATCACCAATATAACCTTGAAGTAACGAAGTCATAGTCCTTTGGAAAGTTGAAGGAGCACAAGTAAGACCAAAGGGCATAGTTGTAAATTCATAGGTGCCTCTTTTTGTGACAAAACCGGTCTTCTGAATCGAAGATTCTTCCATAGGTATCTGCCAAAATCCACTAGCAGCATCCAAAGTGGAGAAGATTCTTGCGCCACCAAATGAATTGTTAGATCATTTCAGTTTACTTTTATTTTAATTTTTTTTTCGCCACACTGATTTGATTTCACCAAGCTGTCGTCACTCTCCGATGCGCTTCTTTAAAACCCCGCAATAAACTATATATTGCCCTAAATATTTTTTTTTTTTTTTTTTTTTTTTTTCGTCTTTATCACTAAGATGGACCTGCATGAGCTTATGATGGACTTAGATTAGTATTAGGACTAGTTTAGGAGGGGTTTCAGGACAGTGATAACAAGATGCATGGGGAAACCTTGTCATTTTGGATCTAGGATTTGAATACCACCGTTAGTATAGCTTGATTTTTTTTTTTTGGCGTCTTCATTAGCTTAGTTTGTTCATAGTTTGTGTCTCTAACTAAATAAAAGAACTCCCTTTTCCTACCATATATCAATGAAAAAATGTCCCAATAGTGTTTCAGATGTATGTCACAATCAGATCCCTTGTGAATGATACTACCATCTCTTCTTTTTGATGAGTGTTGACCATTTGTTGTGCTATCAATAACCAAAGTCCCTTTCTTCATTCTCCCGCCTTGTGCTCTACAGTACATTATAGTAACTTACAGTCCCCCATTTAGCTTAGTGTTGACCGTTCTTCTGAATCCCACATTAGTTTTCTTTTTCCCTCTCCCTCTTATGTTTCTAAAGCCTTCATATTTGATAGAACCGAACCAGCGCGCTCTCGTGCTTTTTAGTTTTCGTATTGGTCCATAGTCTTTCATAAAATAGCCCCCCCCCCTTTTTTTTTTTTTTAAAAAACACCCATCCTCTGACCTATCAGAACGAGAACAGTGTGCGCTATGGTGCAGATCTTTTTGTGTATGAGTATGTCCTGTCCAATTCTTGTAGGACGACGGTAGGTACCGATCGGGCGGACTTACAAAAACCCAGTCATCTCTTTCATTGCTCCAAAGAAGATTTCCGGCCGTGCTATGGCGGTGCGTGCACCTCTCTACCTGGCGCACTATATCGCTCTATAGGATTTCATTACTTGAAATCATGGTGACCATTACCAAAAAAAAAAAAAAAAAAAAAAAAAATCAAGGCTTCCGTTGGAAGTGAGGGCCTATGTTCCACCATATCATTAAAAAAAAAGTACATCGAGCCCCCTTTCTTTTTTTTTTTTTTCACGACCTGTACCACTCATTGTCACTTCCTCCTACACAGCTAAACATCCCCCCAAATGCACAAACCATCACGCCCATCACCCATCGCATTTACACACAAACACACACGCACACACACACACACAAACAAAGGACAGAAAAATGGAAGAGGGTTTTATTCATCGTGGTTAAAAGAAAATGAAACCACCTTTATTTTTTATTATTCTTATTATTATGGAGCATCACATGTACATATATATCTATTTATAAAAAGAGCGAGGGGAGAGGAGCGAGGGAAGGGGGGGGTATAAAATAATCATCTCTAAATAACAACAAGGACAATAAAATAAAAAAAAAGTGACTAATCTAAACCATCATCATCTTTCCAACTCAAATCCATCCCATCATCCACTTTTGTTGCATGATGTGCCTTGTCGTCGACCTTCCAATCCTTTTGTTCCTGGTCCTTGCTATCAGCCGCAGCCGCCGCCGCCGCCGCCGACCGAATCGCATCGATGGTCAATGCCTGCTCCCAGACCCGAAGATGTTTATACCAAGCCGCCACACTGGGTCTTGTATCCCAAGTATCTTGATACTTGGCAGGTTCGGCAGATCCAAACCAAATCCCACGCACCACCAGCACGTCCGTTGGAGTTGCCTCCTTGTCCAGCAGCAGGTCCACTGGCGTCGTTGCCACCGGAGCAGACCAAGTGGTGGAGCTTGCCACCACGGCGCCATCCATGTACAAGACCAAAGGCGGCACCAACAACGATCCCGCATCGCCACCCAGCACGAGTGTGAAGGTATGGTACCGATCATCCTGAACAAACGTCGTTGCGGCTGCCTGAATGGTGGTGTTCAAGCGCCAGTCCCATCCATCCAATGCCAAGTGCCATGCTTCCACCACGGCAGACATCACAGCACCACCATCCGTTTGTTGTTGTTGTTGTTGTTGTTGTTGTTGTTGTTGTTGTTGTTGTTGTTGTTGTTGTTGTTGTTGTTGTTGTTGTTGTTGTGTTTTGATCATTAATTTGCATGTGTCGGTTTGTATCATCATGGCCACGCCGCCTTGTTTATCGTCTTTGAGTTTCATGTCCCATTGCACGGTCATCTTGTCCATGGTCATGGCGTTGGGCATGGATAAAAACACATAACTGTCTTGTCCCGACACATACACGCCATCGTTGCCGGTCCCAAAGTGGCCGTTGCGGATGATCCCATGCATCTCGTTCCCTGATTGATCCGTGGCTGGCGTGGGGTTGATGGTGAGTAATGTTTTATCGTCCTGCGGTTTCGTCAATGGCCAATACCCCACTACCCAACATCCCAAAAAAAACAAAAAAAAAAACAGCAGCAGTCGTGAGTGAGTGATTTGACTTCTATTTTTTATATTTATATATATATTACCTAGTTGATCAGGTAGTGTGGTATGCACTAGCCGACGACATGGGCGTACGTCCGTTTGATCGGGCAGTAACAAGCGGAGTTGACAATACAAGCTATTATCAATGTGTTGGATGACATCCACTGACATACCGGCCATGAGATGTGGGTTGGCGGCTGATTCCCAGATATGTGAGGCGTAATTCATGCTGAAATCGTACGATTTTTCCAAAAACAACGTCCTCAGCCCGTTACTATCCCACAAGGGCCAAAAGAACGCCGTATGATTGAGAATCGTGAGTTCATCATTGTGTGGATCAAGAAACGGCGCCGAACGGGCCAGTTTGCCGGGCAAGACCACCGAATGATAGTTCCAATCGGCTTGATCAAAGGTACGATACGTGGCTTGCCATCGTTGTAAAAATCGAGCATTGGGTTTGGCCAAAATCACAGCATTACAAAGTCCCACCGATCCATCTAATTTTTTTTTTATATATAAAAGGGGAGTGAGTTCAAAGATCAAAAAAAGTCGTGTCGTGTTGGGGATAGCAGCAGCAGCAGCAAAACAAAATAACTTTACCTACACCTTCTTGTCCCATGACAAATTCATGTTGGTCTAATAAATGATCCATGGGCGCCATGACAATCACGTCCAAGTCCAGGTAAATGCCACCGTACTGACGCAACATTTCGAGTCGGATGATGTCGGCCTGATGGGCGAAATGGGTGACGGGACGATCAAACACCTTGGGGACAAGATCGACTTTGTGTAAGGTCAGCATGGGTAAGGCCTTGTCAAAGATGTCACCGGTGGGTAAGTAATGGTAATGGAACATGATGGTATCGGGCTTCAGTCGGTCATGCGCACTTTTGATGGCCAAGTAATGGATCAAATCAAGGGATGGATCAGGTGCTTTGAGGCCATATACGAAATGGACAATGTTGGGGATGGTGGAGGCGGTGACAGGTGTGGGTTGGTAGTGTTGGGCGATCTTCAATTCAGGGAAATCCAAGACCGGTGGTTGGTTGGATGAGGAGGATGTGGAGAAAAAGAAGTAGCGGCAGCCGATCACGGCCATGACCAAGATGACGAGTCGGAGCGCCCATCGGCGTCGTCGTTGCTGTTGCTGATGGTAGAGTGTGGCTGCTTTGGCGGGTTTGTAAAACTTGGAACGATGGTAGGGTAAGGATGGAGGATGTTGATGTTGTGCCGAGCCACGACGAGAGTGGAAGGATGTCGGCATGAGGTTTTATTGCAAAGAGAGTGAGTGAAGAAAGATGAAGCTATCTTTTTTTTTTTTTTTTTTTTTTTTTTTTTATATCATTGAAGGGGAAAAAGATTTAAACGGCCGCAGGTGGAACTGGATTCAAAAAATTAAAAAAAAAATGCATGTGTCAAAGATATGGAAAATGTGGTCAGAGCGTATACAAATAAAATAAACTAATAATGTTAATCCATGCACTATCGATGCTCTTTCCTTTTATCCCATTTCTTTTTTCTTCTTCCACCATGTCTGATAACAATGGTACGGTCTACGTTGATGACGATAGTAGTGATGATCAAGATATGCCGCCGTACGTACCAGAGGACAGCGACTATGACACCGAGGATAGTTTTATCGATGATTCCTTTACATTCCCGGACGATCTCACTGACTATGTACCTTCTTTGGACTCAACGGAGGACGAAACGGAGATGCTATTTACATACAACCCAATCAACCATGTCAGCGAGGACGAAGACGACAGCGACGACGACAACGAGTATGATAACGGTGACAGCGTCAGCGACAACAACAGTAGCAGCAGCAGCGATCAAGAAGACGAAGAGGAAAAACAAGATCTTCTCCAGCATGAGCTCGAAGAGGAAGAAGATTTGGCGATCCTGCGACAAGAGCACGAAGAAATCGCTCACATCCTGCAACGAGAACAACGTGCTACCGAGACACGTGGCCCGTTGAAGGCCATGAGGGGTGGACGAGAAGAAGAAGTACAGGGGTATCGAAGAACCGAACAAGGATACCAAGATGAAGCTGCCATGGACGACGACGATGATGATGATGATATTCTTATGGATGAAGCAAGATTAGCGATGATGGATGAAGCTGATTTGGCCGATGATGAAGCTAGTGCGTGACATTGCGGACGGGGGCCCACCCCAATTTTGACCTTACCTTTTTTGGCCCCACATCTTTTTTTTTTTTTTTAGCTTTTTTGGCATAAAAAAAATATATATGTCATTAAGCGTTTTGTTACACATTATAGAGATACATCATAGCATTTCAATAATAGTAGCTCTGTTCCTAAAACACACACATACAGTTGTGTACCATTTCGTCCGTAATAATATACTATGATAATAAAAAGTTGCCCTGCATCTGCTTACTGTATATCAAACGTTCATTCCGAAAACAACATTCATATGATATCATATAAAAAAAAAAGTATCTTTTTATTTCAGTATAGGTAAAAAAAAAAACAAAAAAAAAAAATACATGGTGACCATTGTCACTAATCTAATCAAACAAATAATATCTATGTACAATAAAACAAAGTAAAAAAACTCCACGACAACCTAATCCTGGTTGCGAGTTGAATCACCACCACCGTTGCTACTATTACTACTACTATTGGTACTATCATCATTGTCATCATAAAGCATGGATGACCAGGGACTGGATTCCAAAGACTGCATGACACGTTGGGCCTGGTCGACAGAGAACGAGGTGGTGCCGCTGAGATCTTCCAAGTACATCCACGTAGGAGGCACAGCAAGGCCTGGCGATAACGGGAGCGGTAAAGGGGACCCTGCGGGGCTGATGGATTCGTGATCATCCGTGGTGGATCCACCTGTCGAAGAGTAAGGACTGGCCCAAGCTGTTGCGGACACGGGAAGTTGTGGATGGTGAGTGGGTGACGAAGGAGGAGGCGGAAAAAGCGTAGGTGATCCCGGAAGACTAATGGTGAAGCCACGGATCCTACTGTCGCCATGGTAGTCGGCCATATCGGATGGATTTGGTGACGGTGTGAAGGGTGGAGGTTGGTCGTTGGTGATGGTGGCAGTGGCAGTGGTAGTGTCGAGGAGTTGAACATTTTCCACCCTGATCGTAGGAACTAGTAAGTTCCAATAAAAAAAAAAGTCAGTCCATTTCCCCTCCCCTTCCGAAAAGTAAAAGCATTTTTTTTTTTTTTTACCTGGTGATGAATACCGTTGACGAAGCTTACTGTTGTTGTTGGGCATGGGTGAGACTGGGAAATCACTTGCCAGTGCGATCTCATCCAATTCCACCTGGTTCCGTTTCTGCCATAATTGTCGAAGATACCGTTTGCGTTGAATCAATGTCAAAAATACGCCCCGTGCTTTTTCAGCCGCGTATGTCTTGTTGAATTGGTCCAGTTTCTCTAATCGATCCATCAATGGATGGAGCCTATGTTCCAATAGGTGAGGATCATTGTCAGTTGTCTTTCTCACCCCCTCCCCCCAAAAAAAAAAATAAATAAAAAAATAAAAGCTTACGTTAGGGCTTGTTCAATATCCACAAATCGGAACGCCATAATATGAAGCACGTCTGAAAAGGCGATACCTTTACTTGTGTTCGCATCGCAGATTTCCTATAAAACGAAAAACATTGAGTAAAAGGAAAGGAGAATGAGGAAGAGAAGAGAGAGAGAGATTACCATATAGAGCAAATTGTAAGCTTTTCTTCGTTGTTCCAAAGCCATGGTATCCATTTTCGCCAAACATTGATTGACACGATCATAATTGTAATAGGACGGATCGAGTTTTTCATCCACATACGAGTTGTTCGTCATGGAGGTGGCAGACGTGGCATAAGAAGGCTGGCGATGATGATGCTGATTTGCAGGAGAAAGATGCGGTCGATTCCCCGGTTTTTGCTGGCTGAGTTTTTGTAAATTCTTGATGCTGTACACTTGATCATATATACTGACCTGGAATCGACCCGTCAAATTCTAATATTTCATATAAATATATTAGCCGACCGTTCATTTCCAAACCTTCCTAGTTTTTTTTTTTTGGGAGGTACTTACTTTGAAGAATTTTGCCACATCCTTTTTCTGAATAAACCCTGTACCAGCTGGATCCACCTCAGCCCATGCGTATTTGAACCTATAGAATACAAACGTCAATAACCTAACACTCCATAGCAGATGACTTTTATTCCACTTACTTTCTTAAATCATTCTTAGTGAGAAGTGTAAATCTTGATCGCGTTTCATATGTATATTCAAAATTACTGATCACCACCTATTCAATTTCAAAAACAAACAAAGAATCAGTCTCCACCGCTAAGGTTTCTCCACTCCTATTTTTTTTTTCTTCTTACGGCAATAAACAAATTCAAAAAGATATGTGTACAAGTGATATAAAAAAAGTTGAATA
Organism: Absidia repens; assembly: GCA_002105175.1. Classification (NCBI taxonomy): domain Eukaryota; kingdom Fungi; phylum Mucoromycota; class Mucoromycetes; order Mucorales; family Cunninghamellaceae; genus Absidia; species Absidia repens. The sequence goes on from MCGE01000021.1 coordinate 486,651, forward strand.
AAAGTATGCCCAATTAGCCGATCCACAATCTGTTTCCAAATAGTTATCAGATGCAACACAGTTTGGTGCTGAAAAGGTATAATCCATCATGACTTCATTCTATCATTATAAAAATAAAAATAAAAAGGCGAGTGGTAAGTGCCTGGGCACCTGGTCAAGTTCGCACACTTTTTTTTGACATTTTACTTACCCATCCTTCACCCGTCGTCATTCGAACAAGTAACAATAAGGCATTGCCATAATTTCGGAAATTGCTATTACTTGATCCAGAAGGGCCATATTTCGTCAAGCCAAAGAATTCCATAAAGACCATGGCAAACAGGCACATCACCAACATAAACACCGCAGACACCCGGATAATACTTGGCATTGCCATACTACAATAAAAGAAGAACAAAATGTGAGCAAGTCATCCTGTTTTGGAAGGATGGTCATACTTACGCGATGGTATGGTATAATGTTTGTAATGCATCAACACCTTCACCAATCCGGAAGGCCGCAAACACAAGGCAGTATCGTTCGGCACGTAATGACCAAAGTTCTGGTACGACGAACCGAGCAATCACCAAACTCATGGAGCTAACCGCAATACATGCATCGTAGATATTCCATTTACTTTGCCACCACTACAAAAATCACATACATAAAAGAGTGAGCCTTTTCCCCCCCCCCTTTCCCATTCGCCATCTTCTTTTTTTTTTTATATACCTTCTTTCGTCCGAGACCAAGGAACTTCACTATCACTTCCAAAATATACACAATAGCAAAGGCAAAATAAGCGTAATCTTGAGCTTGGGACAGCCAGAAAGGTTCGTCATTGAATTCAGATGCAATCACCACTAAATCAAATAAACATGTCAGTATACTCTATGTGGTGCTTCTCCAATATTTTTACTTACTCATATTAAGGACTACCATAATCATCATCCAGCGATTAAACAAACTATGTCGATCGCCTACCAGGTCATGGCACCAACCACGAATCAGAGTGGCAGGCCGGAACACCTTGATGGTCGGTTTCAGTTCTGCTAATTGACGCTGTAAATCCACATATTGTCGTTGAGCAAACGTCAATGTGGTAATCCCACTTCGTTGTTTGAATTTTTCAATAATGACCTAACAAAGAAAAAAAAAAAAGGTGTTAATCCCTCTTCCAAATCGCCTCTTGCAATTCCTTTTCCAAGAACTACTTACACCCACAAAGAGTTGCACCGTTCCATGCGAAATGATCATAAACGCCACATAAAAAATCGAATGGTAGACCATGGGTGACGTCCAATCAAAGACAGGTAGTAGATCGTTTTCAGGGGGAGTGCTCATGGCATAGAACATGGAGTCGACCCATCCTTCCGTAGAGGTGAGGGAAAAGAGATGTCTGAGGGCGACTGGGAAATCATCAAACGTAAACAAGTTCATCCCAGGGTTCTGCCAGGTTCGAGGCACCAAGATATTCAATTCAAAATCACCAAAATCGTTGTCTTCCCCAACATTGAGCACAAATTCATTCATACAGTCCGAGCGACCACCAATGCCGTCCGACGTATCATTGCATGTCCAAAACCGACCTCCAAAGATATTGACGCCATACACCGAAAAGGGGATCATCACCAAGAACGTCAGCAACATGGCATCCATCATCAAGGGAAAGGCATGGAAAAGATCAATAAAGACATCACGCACACCGCCAAAGTACCTGATCAGACGTAGAACACGCATACTTCGTACCGTCCCGAGCGCCCGTGGCAATTGATTATTGTCGGCAAATAACGTCCCAAAATTCAACAAGATCACCACAAAGTCCAATCGATTCCAAGCATGACGTAAATAGGCACGGGGTGGGAGCACAAGTCCATCGGCGATCACACGGAGCACCATTTCCACCACAAAGATCACACCCAGCACCATATCGATCATTTCAAATACCTTGGTTTTCTGATTTACGTTGCTGCTAAACACGCCTCCACCTCCATCGATAGTGACCCCGGTGGCGATCAAATAATCTTCTTGTTGTTGTTCGAGTTTACGTGTCGATGGTTCATCGAGAATCACCACCAGGATACTAACCAGGACACATGCCATGATGAACCAATTGAACCCGTTATGACGTTCCGATCTGCCATCGCGGCATGAGCCCACCAAGCGTTTGCAAAATTTTCGTACAGGGTTTGTTTCCGAAAACATCAGCAATGATTTCACGTTGCCCACCGAGGATCGGTCGGATTCTCTTGCCTTTCGGTTTTCTTCCGCTACCACCAGATCGTAGTCTTCTTCACCGCCATCCATGCCATCGCCGCTGTTGCCACTTTTTGTAATACCTTGGTTCCTACAGATAGATAAAAATGAAGATGGGGGGTGTTATGGTGACTTTTTTTAAAAGAAGTAGAGGATAAAAAAACTTACAGTTTGGAAATGTGGATGTTATCCATATCAGGGAAAAGCACATTGCCTACAAACCGGGACAATTTCTTGGGTACCCACGACTTTTTCGACTGATGTTGCTGATCTTCATCGGATGTACTGTTTCCTTCCTCTTCTTGCTGCTGTTGCTGCTGCTTTTTCGTAAGTTGCTGTTGATCTGATAAAAGCTCGGCCATATCCTTTTTGGACAACATGGCTGTCAGGTTGGCTGGGAGTTTGGAAAGATGCATGGGATAAAGGCGTTTCTGATCTTGTGTTTGTTGATTGGGTCCACTACCACCAAACATGAATCGGATCATACTAAAAGTATATATAAAAAAAAAATTACAGTAAATTCAAAAAGAGCCATTGGGTGAGTGAGCGAGTACAAGCAGAGAGGAGGGGGGCGGGAGGGGTTCCAACCTGTTACCTTTGATAGTAAGATGGTGCCAGCTCGTCTTTTTGCCCTGCTAGTCTTTCCCGAATGAAATGCTTGATTTGGTATCTTCGAATATAGTCATCGTCAAGTTCAAAATTTTCAAGAATCACTGCAACGTATAGTCCAGCAACAATGTCTACATGAAAAAAAAAGAAGAGGTGAGCATATGTTGTGAAGGCAAAGACATCACATGTTTTCTACATACATTTGGCAAATGCAAAATAAAGACAGATCGCAAGACTCGCATAAACGGCACCACCATAAAGCTGACTTTGCATCCCATCATAAAGTGTTCCCTGTATTAGAAAAAAAAAAAATAGATGAGTTCCTGTTAGTTAGTTTTTTTTTTTTTTAACTTGACTGTATCAAGTAAACTTACCGTCCACGTTTCGCTGGTATATAACTACATTACAACAAAAAAGAAAAAAAATCAATATGGTAAAGTGTTGTCTTTCTTTTTAAACCAAAAGAGTAGGTCTTACCATAATAAGGGCCAAAAATGACTGCCAAAAGGTATCAAAGCGTAACCGATCATCGTTGGGTTCCATAAAATCCACAAAATCTCCGCCAAACATTTGCATAAAGATCGGTGCAAACAGAGCCGTTGAGAGGAGTAAAAAGATCACTACATTCATCACACTTTCGCCGGTTCCCAACGCCGCATTCTATGGTAGTCATAAGAAAAGGAAACAATAAGCAATCATTCCACCCCATCCCCCCCCCACAAAAAAACAAACTTACCAGCAATTTTTCCAAGCGAGGAATACACAAAAACAGCCGATACATTCTCAAGATTTGAAAAATGGTCAGGTACATATAAATGGAGCTATCTTGAATCATCGGGAGCTGGATCACACATGTCACAATCACCAAGAATAAATCCAATTTGTTTTTAAACGACGACCAAAACCGGATCCAGTTCAATGCGCCCATCATACGAATCACAATTTCAATCGCAAACAAGAATGTAAATGCCGTTTCCACATTATCTATATAACAGAGAAAGAAAGTGTAAGTGTGAGTTTATCATTGATCACATCCCCCCCCCCTCCCCTCTCATTCACCCTTTGATGACTTTATTTTTTTTTTTTTTACCTAAGAATTCCAACATGGATTCGCTGGCATACACCGAGCGAAGACACATAAACAACGTATCCAGTGCCACCAAGCCGCCACCAAAGTAGAAAAACACCTTGCTTTGCACACACGCCACGGTCCGTCGTTTCCATTGAATCAAGTGCCTACGTGCCTTGCCATCTTGTTCATCCTGCTGCTGCTGCTGCTGTTCCTGCTGTTGTCGTTCTTCGGGTGTCATGGTCGCCTGCGATTGGCGTCGGCGTTGCCTTTGCGTCTTTCTTCTCCTTCGTTGTTGTTGTCGTCGTCGTCGTCGCTGCTTCATCGTCCCGTCAGCATGACCGTTGTTATCGTCGTCATCGTGCTCTTGGTCATCATCATTGCCGTCTGTAGGATGAAGGACTTGTAAAATATGATGATGGCGTAACGAAGTGAATGCTTTGGATGATTTCTTTTGGGTGAAAGCACTGGAAGAGCCTGATGTGGCACGGACACGCGCAAACGCCGATGTGATCACCGCCAATAAAAGATAGATCAAAATAAACCCAATGATATAGACACCCAAGCAATAAAATAAGGCTGCTAAGCGAGAATCCGCATCCTGTGTGATGTACATCATGTCTGTCCATAGTTCCATCGATACAAAGGTATACACATTCAAAAACGCCGAAAAGATCATGTCAAAATTCATGTACGTGTTGGTGGATGGATCGGCGATGCATTGTTGTGATCGTGGGCAGATTAACCCCTGGTAGCCTGGGTACGTGTTGGCTTTGATGGTCACATCATATGGGCCAATAATGGTATCGTTGGCAGCGTAGTATCCCGAACAGAACATCGGTGGTGTTACCAAAACAGCTACATTTTTTTCACAGACACATAGACAATTAAAAGGGGAGAGGGTATATGAGTAAGATAGGCAGGGATAGAGAAAGAAAAAAAAATGCAGGGTCTTCTTTACCTTCGTCGGGGCCATTTGGAAAATGATAACATTGTCTTGAAAACACCCCACGGAACGAGATCAGACCCACCATGGCAAACAGAAACATGAAAAAGAATAAAAAGCCAGACACATCCAGCATCAGGTCCCAGCCCGTTTCCAAAGATTTCAAAATCACCTATAAAACAAAACAGTTAGATTCCATATTTTATTTTATTTTTGTTTGATCAATGGAGCAAATACTTACGGCAGTACCAGGAAGAAAGGAGAGTAAACGTAATGGTCGAGTAGCCGCCATGGCCTTGAATACGGAGCAATATTTGTAGCCATGTAGCATGATGCCCAGATCGATCCAGTAACAGATCACGGCTATGAAATCCAACACATTACCAAATGAACTGAGATACGCCTTGTGATGGATAGGCGTCATGAAAGGGTAAGTGGAAGTAGGTTGTGACGGTGATGTTGAAGCTAAGGAGGTCACGATACCGCTTGTCGTTTCATTGTTTTCTTCTTGCTGTTGTTGTTCTAAAGGATGCCTTCGTTTCCATGGTAAAGTAAGTAAAGCGATCATCGGTTGGACAAATAACTGGTACCACGATTTCTTATTGTTGGGAGGGATCCATAATCCATACACTAAGATCTTGATCAAACAATCTAGCCTAAAAATAGCCACATCAAAAACCAATCAATCAATAAATAAATAAATAAATAAAGGAGAGAGAGAGACCAAAACAGATCGACACAAAAGTTTAACCCTGAACTACTTACGTGTAAATGATTTGGATCAGTAATAAAGTATATTCATGCCAATGGCCATGGAACATGGTTTTTTCTTCATTGGTATAAATGGGATGGCATGCCAGAATAGACCAATGGAAAACAAGGATCATCAACATGAATAATTCGTAATTCCTATAATTTATATATATATAGATAATCAATTGTTAAAGGGGGGAGGGGGAAAACATGAAACACATACTCTTATTGCTTTCTCTCTTTCTTTTCTTACCTTGATCGAATGATGTGTTTCCAAAGATGGTATCGAGCCGAACCAGTGGATGAAGAAAAGTAACTGAGTGATTGGCCTTGGAGTAGAAGTGGTTGCTGTTGAGGGGAAGGAGCAGGATGAATGCTTGTTGAACCAAGAAGAGGAGAAGGTTCACCTTTTTCAGAGGGTGGTGGGTATAAAGGTAATGGTGATGATAGTGGAGGTGGTGGGGGCGGTGGTTGATAGAGAAGTAAGAGATCATCGACTTGAAACGACGCCATCCACGGTGATTCTGGGGCGCGTGCATGTACCACACGATCAGCAGCGTCATACAACCACAGTAAGGTACGATCTGCCCAACCGACCGATGTCAGCCATGGAGTGTTGTTATTGGAATGATAATACCCTGGTGGTGGTGGTTGTTGTTGTCGTCTAGGAGAAGGTGAAGAATGGGTGTTGGCTACAATGTATTTGGTCGCTGTTGTGGATCGATGCTGGTGGTGTCCATGGGTGAAATTATAATAGGGTGATGAAAGCGGTGGTGGTGGGACCGGCTGGTATTGTGGTTTGTGATATTGCTGTTGCTGTGTCCAACTGCCGACGTCGGACGATGCTATAGACGGCACTTTGGAGGACGACAATGATCTTGCTCGAGGACTGGGTACCGGTGAAGCAGTAGTGTTGGTGTTAGTGGTAGCAGTGGAGGGCTTTCGACGATGACGCATGGATGCGGAAGTGATACCTAACCCAGCAGTATCCTTTTCATTGATGGGAGCATTGAATGTATTGTTGTTGGTAACCTTTGCTGTTAATGTATCCATTTTGTTTTTTCGTTGTAAAAGATCTCGAGTGAGCGGTAAAGGTGTCCTAGTATGAGACGGTGAGTCAGGTGTGGTACTGGAGGAGGGCGATGCTGGAGTGGGTAAAGAGAGTCTTGTACTGATAGGAGGAGGAAGTGGAGGCCGTTGTCGTCGTTTTTTGGAGGAAGGTGATAAAGGGACGGTGGTGGTTGCATCATCCTCTTGGGTTACTGTGATCTGGGGTATGCTTTCCAGCGAAAGTATACTGTTGTGGTTATCAGGACTTTCAAGTAAACCATGGCTCCAAGCAGACATATATGTATATCTATATGTAGTGGGTAGTGGTAGTAGTTATAGTGGTACAATAAAGAAAATAAGAAGAAAAAAAAAAAAAAAAAAAAAAAGTCGACATTGAAATACAAAATCAAAGCACAGAGTTTCAGAATTTTGTATGATTTAATTGGCTGCACTAATGACGGTAATTGAATTGGAATTTCATCAATTGAACGTGGCAAAAAAGAGATTCCTAAAAAACCTTTTTTTTTTTTTTTGCTTGCTTTTTCTCCCTTACGCCTATCTATTGCACTTTCACCACCCAACACATCTATCACTAGTTCACCCCCCCTCTTTTCCTTTTTTCTTATTCTTTCTTTCTTCCATATCCTACTTTCTAGTTTTTGTCATGAGGCTAGCTGTGTATGGTGGTCTTTCATCCGTGCTTGCCGTTGGTGTTGTACTGTCTGCATTTACTCAACGAGCCAATTTCTACTCTGCTTGCGTTTATCTGTCAAAATCAAGTGCCTGCATGATGGTAAGTTACCATACCTTTGTGAAGCAGTAGATATGTTTATGACTCACTCTTTTATATGATACTAGATCTTGTTGAATATGGGACTCTTCGTTTCCATTATTGCTGGCAAGTCTTTACAGGCGATTTTCTTTGGTAGATTACGTGCCATTGAGGTGGAGGTAATCTTACATTCTGTTCTTGGTTTTATCAAATGACTCATCTTTGCTTTGTTTTTTGCTTTTTCCTTACACAGCACTTGTATGAACGTTCGTGGTATGCAGTGACAGAAACGTGTTTGGCCATGACGATATTTCGTGAAGAATTTGATTTGCAGTTTGTGGTTGTGTTCACGACGTTGCTCTTTCTCAAAATTTTCCATTGGTTATGTCAAGACCGGGTTGAATTCATGGAACAGACGCCTAGTCATGGTACAGTGTTCCATATGCGGATGGTCAATATGATGCTCTTGCTGTTTTTATTGGATTATTCTTTAGCTTCTCATGCGATTCATGCCACTTGGACAAAAGGACCCAATATGATGATCATGTTTGGTTTCGAGGTAAAAAACAACAAAAAAAGTCATTGAAGGTAGAATTGTGTTTATATCAACTCATGCGCACCTTGATTTGTTTTTGTAGTATACCATTATGCTTTGCTCTATTTTATCAAGTATTTGCAAATATACATTGAATGTGATCGATTTACGTAGTCAGGAACCTTGGGAAGGCAAATCCATGTATGTCTTCTTTGTGGATCTTTTGACAGGTAAAGGAAAAAGAAAGGATTGACAACAAAAAACTGATGCTTATGAAACACATGGTTCATTTGTAGATTTCCTGAAGCTGGTGACATACATTGTCTTTTTTGTGATCATCTGCTTTTACTATCAATTACCTTTGCATATTGTCCGCGATGTGTATGTTACCTTCCGCTCATTTATTCAAAAATGTCGTGACTTGTATCGATATCGTCGTGCTACTCGTAATATGGATCAACTTTACCCCAACGCCTCCTTGGACGATTTGTCTCAATCGAGTGATAGCACGTGTATCATTTGTCGTGAAGAAATGGTCGCCTCCACTACTTCCACCCCTCCACCTTCTGCTGCTGCAGATGATAATAACAACAATAACAACAATTTGGATCAGCCTAAAAAATTACCTTGTGGGCACATATTCCATTTTCACTGTCTACGAAGTTGGCTGGAAAGACAACAAACATGCCCTACATGGTAAGATCATGGTTTTCTTTAGTAAAAGAACTGGATATTAACTTTTTTTTATTTTTAATATCTAGTCGACGTTCTGTACTTTCGGATGATAATACCTCAACCACTAACACCACACCACCACCACCACCACCACCACCAAACAACAACGTGCAACCTCCATCTCAACCACAACAACAACAGCAGCAGCATCAGCAGCAACCACAACAAAATTACCAGCACCTTTTCCATCGGATTCAGGAATCCATACAGACCCAACGAGACCCATCCACGAACCATACCAATACTAACACTACCCAACCAACACCAACACCACCACCATCCTCATCATCGTCATCGGCGGCGGCAGCGGGTTTCGATAACCCAGCATCATTCGGTATCTTCGGTCCGTCCGACACCACCTCACTACCACAGCAACCGATTCACATTCATGGCATGGTCCCACTGGCACCGCTTGCAGCTCCCTCCTATTCTGCTTCTACCCAAACCACACCACTTCCTACTGAATTGACACCAGAACAACTGGCGGCGCTGTCCACCGAAACTCGACAAGCCATGGAGGAAAGGTTACGGGTTCTAGATCTAGTACAATCTCATATCTTTTCAAGTATGCAGTACCTGGCCAGCGCGCTTAGTGCGCTGCCTCCCGCTCCGGCTTCGGCTCCGGTCCCGACACCTTCAACGGACACTGACAACAACCATACGACGGATGCTTCTACGAATGACACTACCACCACCTCCACCACCTCATCAACATCATCATCACAACAACAACAACAACAACAGAAAGCTAGTAGTAGTACAAGTGAGACACGATTGGCGACATCCACACGCATGGAACACATCTCTGAACAAGAAGACAATGATGAGCCAGCGCCCCTGGGATCAAGGTCCTCTGAGAAAGGAAAAATGCGGTCTATGGATACTGATGGATAGAGTAGTGGCTTAGTTATTATTATTATTATTATTATATCTATTGTTTTTAATCTCGTCTAGTCTAGTTTTAGTTTTTTGTGATGGTATGTGTGTTATAATAAAATAAAAAATGTTGCTCGTTTTATATAATGTCTTATTTTTCTTTACCTATGTTGGGTCGGAAGGTCAAGTGTATATGAATGGTGATGGTGATGGTGGTTTCTCCCTCTTGATGAATGAATATCCATCATCTTTTTTTAAAAAAAACAAAAATAAAAAATAAAAATAAAAAAATAAAAAAAAAGGTAGTTGTGTTTGTAAAAAAGAAGACGCTGCATTGAAAAATCATAAGCGGATGGTCGTACGTATTTTGAACAGCGCTGGAAATTACCATTTGAAAAAAAGCTAAAATGTATACGTACTGTCTACTGTCTATATATATATATATATATATATATATAATTTAGAGTCTTTCAATACCTTTTTTTTCATATTTGCCGTCAAAGAATATATTCAAGAATGACCTCGTTTTGTGGTGTATTAGCGCTGGCGTTCATGATGACAGTGCCATGGGTTTTCCATGTTTCTGCACAAGAAAAAACAGATAAATCGATGTATATGATTCATTACAATGGTTTGGACACATTTCCCGCAACCTATGGCGAATGCACAGCTCTCAAACGGGAAGGCAAGCACCGCGGCGTGGTGGTGATCGCCGAACATCCCTCGCACTGTACGGCGTATAACGATATCCAATGTGAAGAACAGGCCTCGTATCCTGCCGGGATGGTCCCGGGGTTGACGGATCTCACAGAGCTCGGCAAAGAGTTTTCGAAAGATGCTTTTATGATATGTACTTTAGATACCTGAACACACACTCATATATATATATATATATATATATATAATAAAAATGAAGGGCAAGGTGCGATTTTAATAAATAGGATAAGAGGTAAAACGCTTGAACAAGTCATATAACTGAAAGGAAGGTTTATTGGAAGAGTCTATATAAAATGAAAAGAGAACACCAACAATTGTCAAATTATTAATAGAATAGAATAGAGTAGGGTTTTTAATTGATGAAATAAAGCAGGCGCGACATGTCTAACGAGCCACTGGGTCTCAAATTGAAAAAAAAAAAAAAAATGAAGAACCAGCTTTCTGTGCCATGCAGGCTCATTACAAAAAAGAAGGAAAAACCAAAATAGATATGGAAACGTAAAAAAGATTTATTAAGAGAGTCTCAATAAAAAATAAAAAGCAATTATGTACAAACTGGATTACAGCACTACATATTTATTCTATACAACTTAATTTTCCAAGACAAATCTGTATCTGGGCTTACCACCACGGAAGTCCTTTATGGCTTCAGCTACATCCTTCATATTGTACCTATTATATCAAAATTCTTTAATCAGTACTACTCTATATATACATATGTTGAAGACACGTGGATGGGTGTGTACTCTTACTTTGTGATCCATGGCTTCACATCATGCTCAACGGCAAAGGCCAACATTTCTTCAATTTGTTTAGGTGAGCCAATCAATGATCCGGAAATTTGGATTTGCTGGAGGCGAAAAAAAAAAAGCGAATTGATCAGTCCAGGGCAGTCCTCAAAAATCATCCATTTTATACTGTACCTTCATTAAAAGCATCAAAGGAGGAATACCAGACAAATCCGCTTCGGGAGCGCCCAGCAAGATAAACGTCCCATTATGTTGAAGCAAGCTCAAATGGGTCGCCCAATCAAAGTCGGTGACATAGCTTGCACACACCATATGCGTCAGCGTATCTTGGTATTTGGCCATATGGTCCTTATCGGATGCAATAACAAAATCAGCACATCCCAGTGCCATGGCATCTTGTTTTTCGTAGCAGAATGAGAAATGGCGATCACCTCGGCACCCATGGCGACCGCCCATAAGATAGCAAAATGACCCAAACCGCCCACGCCGGCCACCGCCACACGATCGCCCTTTTTCACCTGGTAGCGACGAAGTGGACTATACGTGGTGATACCTGCACAAAAGAAGGTGGCCGCCATTTCGTTGGTCATGGCGTCAGGAATCGAGAAAACGAAATGCTGATCACCACGCCAGGTCTCGGCATACCCGCCAAAGGTCTTGTCACCATTAGGATATTGACTACAATAAGTACCAGTCTATCATATGAATAAACAAAAAGAGTAAGTAAATAGTGTTATAAGATGTACCCGCCCCCCAAAAAAAAGTAACTTACAAAGCCCTTTTTACAAAGGTTTTCATGTCCATTGTTACAATTGACGCAGTCCATGCATGAATAGCTTTGAGCACCTACACCTACACGATCACCGATCTTGAATTTTCTGACATTGTCACCTACACGAGTAACCACACCAGTGATTTCATGACCCACCACGGTAGGGTATTGCGTGAATCTATATATGAAAGAAAAATAGAAAGGGGATGGGGATGAATAAAAATGACAAGAAGACCCTGTTTCTCACTCACCCTTCCAAACAGTCATCAATAGCATGGATATCAGTGCCACACATGCCACAATGAGTGATGTTCATTTCAACAGTATCAGCATCAAATTGCTTCAATGGAAGCTTATCCCATTCAAGAGGTTGATCTAATATTTAAAAAATTATCATAATCAATACGTAACTCTGATCATCATCATCTGTCATACATAAATACCATTTTTTTTTTTTTTACTTTACCTTTGCTCTTCAGCACCCATGCGTTGAAAGTATCAGTATGAACCATATTGTATGTTGAGTTTTGTATTTCTTTGTGATAAAAATAAATTAATTAAAAAAAAAAAATGTCATGTGGAGAAAAATAATGCTCTTTTATATGATATCCCAAAAGACATCAATACAGGACTCCGCTTGGATGATCTCCTTGGTTTTGCGTGCGTCAACATTTGCCGTTTTGGGAGTTCATAAAAGTGCCACGATGATGCTTGGAGAAAATGGGCCGCACAAATCAAAACCGCCACCGGAAAAAGCAAAAAAAATTCATCCGTAGAAACAGGCAAATCTTTTATCAAGGGCCCTTTTATTTTACGCAAGCATTTTCCATTTTCGGAAGGTGGTCGACGCTTGTATAAAAAAACGAAGAAAAACTCCGGTCCAGTTGGGGGGTTTTTTTTATCGAACCCTGATCCCGTCTCTCCCGTCCGGCCCCCCTCCTCCTCCCTGTATCCAGCATGAATGATATTTCGTCCTATCCTCTTTAGTGCCATGGAATCCCTATTCATGCCATGGATAAAATAGCCGGATGTTACTGTATATAGTTGGTTTCTGGCTCATTTCTTTGAAACCACTGTCGCATTCGAAAAAAAAAAAAAAAAGATATTGGATGGATATTTTTATCTCCGCCATTTCGTTACTTTGGGTGCGCAAAATCCTCCCCCACCCGCCTCCCTTTGAGGCATAGCTGACTTTTCGTTTAGGCCACACCAAAAACAAAAACATATTATATAATACACAATACTGTAGAAATTGACCGGTGATGTATATATCCAGTATGTCCCAACCTAGCGGAGGATATAATAACATTTTATAGTATAGGGAAAGGCTGCGCGTAGGCTGATTCATGTGAATGATACAGGCAGTGGGAAGAGGAAGGGGGGGGAATACCAGTCGCTGGGGTTCTTGATGAAAAATAGAGTAGGTTATACTGCAAAGTAGATGCATGAGACGCACATACTAATACTAATACTATGCTAGAAAAGAAGGCGTTTGATATGATGCTCACAAAACCAGCTATGATACAATGACGGTACATATTGCTCAATATTCGATATGTCCGGCGATGATTCGTAAAATAATGAAAAACATATTTTATTCAAGAAATATTTACATATATGAAAGTTAAAAGCAAGAGTGAGGGGGGGAGGGAAGGGTGGAAGATTCATTGTACGATACTGTAAGAAGAAATTGACTGGATGGATTTATTAACAGGAATCATGACGGACATATTCCTGTCAGATGTGAAGTATGGTCAACCACTAATCTAAATGCGGGAGCTCATAAATTGTACTGTACATGACAAGAACACCATGAGAATGACGAAAGTGATGCCATTTATTAAAGCATAACAACTGACTACAGTACTGTAGATTGAACGACCCGATGATAAAAAAGCGGGGATCTATTACACACATGAGAAGGACTAATGGGACAATTTTTTTTTATTAGAAGCTGCAAAAAGAAACATATTTTATTCAAATACATATACAATAAAAGATAGCAAACTAGCACAAAGCTAAACTAATGAAGGTCACAAAATGTTGTAGATCCTAGATCCAAAATGAAAGGGTTTCTCCATGCATCTTGTCATCCCTGATCTGAAAACCCTTCTAATCTAGTCCAAACTCTATTTCAAGATCACAGTATACCTCAATGAGGTTACAATGATGATGAGAAAAAAGAAAAAAAAAAATGAAATGAAAGAAAGAGAGAGACACAAATAAAAAACAAGCAGGGAAGAAAATAAAAACCACGTGGGCGGGGTTGGCTTTTTTTTTATTTGTGAGACTTGCGTTGTTGCCGAATGGCGCCATATCATTTTCTGCAGTGAACAAATATATGTAATCCCCCTATGCTACAAATCAATACACTACCAAAAAAAGAAAAAATACAGATTGGATTAGTTTTATGGGTTTCCCATAATCGGGTGCCCCCACTCACCCATTCAAAAAACCCATATCATGTCGCATTTCCTTGTCATAAAACATCATGATCGAATTTCCCTCCTTGTGCACACCCCTCTTTAAACCGTTCCCCAAATGACATTGTAAAAAAAAATGTATATATATATATATATATATATATATCTTTATTTGGGTAAAAATGGGTCATCTAAATACCACTTTTAAAAAAAAAAAAATATCATTGTAATTTGATGCATTGAGGATTGAAAGAATCGCCAACCCATCGCGCTATTTGTTTCATCACATCGACTTTTTTGCCAACCAATCCGGCACCATCAAACCGCAGTTCATACAAAGTACATAGATTCATCACCGTCACTTGGCTGGTGCCTGCTGTTGTAGGATGCTGTTGGGTTGTCCTGTCCAAAAGCTCCATGGATTGGCTGAGATGGCCACTATATACCATACACACCGCTAGGTTGTTGACCGCCTATTATGTTCAATAGATACAAAAGAATGAGAAAACATCCACTATATACCAACAGGATTTTTTTTTTTTTTTTGGTCTTACTGTCAAATTTTCTGGATACTGCTGAATGACTTGTTCCAAGAGTTGTTTGGCTTCTGACCAATTCCCTTTTGCCATATGTAATAATGCCCTACACATTACAGATGTCATCATTAGCACCAAGCCAATGAGTACCATGCCCTCCCCCTCCCTCTGTTTTTATCCCTATTTACCTGTTTGTTTGGATCGTTTCTTGCAGTAAAGGAGTATCAAGTGCTGGGTATTGTTTTTGTATGGCTTCAATATCGGTATACATGCGTTCGGCCGTAGCAAGATCCCCTAACTAGCCGCTCACACACAAAAACAATGACGGTGAGATAACATACATACATCCCATATATACCCTCTTTTTTTTTTTTTTTTTTATCTTTACCTGTAAATAAAGTCGGCCCAGACTGGTCATCAAATCCACACGGCTTGAAGAATGAGGATCCATGGCGGTGACACGGTGCAACACGGCTTGAAGGATCTTGGCAGCACCATGAGCATCATTCATTTGAATCAACCGTGTGACCATGATCAAATACACCTGCAATTCCCTTTGAAGCTGTTGTTTCTTTTGACATTGGATGGCTAAGCGCGATAGGAATTCCAAGGTCGCCAGCGGGTGGCCCATTTGGAAAGGAAGCACGGCCCATAACACCCGGATTTCAAACGGTAACAGGTCTGGTAACGCCGTCAGGATATCGTCGCTGCCGAGTTTTTCGAATTCGGCCGACGCCAATTGGTAAAGACCTAATTGATACAGTGCCAATAATCGAATATACCACAGCTTTTTTTTTTTTTTTTTTTAAAATAGTAATAGACATCATTAATACACAACAAGGTCTAAGGTGTCCTCCCCTCCCCCAGTCATGTATATGTCCAATCCCATAAAGTTCCCTTCTTTACCTGGAAGATGGTGTCCAATTCCGTCGGTGGAGTTTGCACTAGTTTTTGTCGTGCATCGCGTGCCACTGCTCGCCAATGATGGTTCATCTACGAACAACAACTATTAACATGAGTATAGATCTATTTGCATTGACAGAGAGGATAGGAAAACTTACCACCAGCGTAGCAAGGTTATCGGGTTTCGTCGAGTCATCCAAGTTCAACAGCGGAGGTGGTTGTTGTTGCTGTTGTTGCTGTTGGTGTCGTTCCGGTCGTTCACCTATTGGCACATAGCGTTCCAAAAGTTCTGTAAAAGCATCGGTCTAATGATCGCCCATTAACAAAAAAAAAAATAAATAAAAAATAAATAAATAATAAAAAAAATGGAAGAGTCAAAAAAAAAAAAAAAAAAAAAAACCACTTTGTGTGTGTGTATCGTGGGTCATGACTTACAATGGGAATATCATAAAAAGCGGTATTTCGGGTAAGCGTATGTCCTATTGCAGCAGCCGTAGTCGTAGTGGTGGTAGAAGTGGCTGGTAGGTTGGAGGAAGATGATTGGCGTGGCGTGGAGCTGAGGGATTCGGGTTCGATGGGTCCGAAAGGAGACGACGAGGACGATGAAGTGGATATATCCATTGAAAACCCACCAGGACGCATAGACGGTGATGACTGGGATGGTGGCGAGGGTGTAGCTGGTACAGAATCAAGAATATCTAAAGATGTCTTTTCTTTTCTTGTGTCCATCTTATATTGTGTGTCAGTGTGAGTGTGTTGTTGTGTAAGCGAGCGAGATAAGTGATTCAAAAAAAAAAAATATCAAGGATGATTGAATTCCCGACTGACATTTTTTGGCGGCCGACTTGAACAGTGTCTCATAGGGTCGTTATTGAAGATTCAGGTACAGAATCAGTGCTATATTTCGTGTCGATCTTCCTCGACATTCTATTGCATGTAATAGGTGAAAGATTACACCTATAGAAATAATACAGTTTTTGATGACGCCGACGGTGTCGATGAATACACTGAATGTGTTTTGCTCTGGTTTACAAGCGAATCGTCCATCTATTCCACGGTCCACAGAGTTATTCCCTCATCTCCAACTCCATTAATAATATATTCTCATCCACTATCGATGAAATTTATTATTCCAAGGTATCCGCTTCCCCCATATCTTTATTATAAAAACGTTTTCCTTTATTTTACTCAATAAAAATTTATCATCTTCAACAGATCAAGGCTCTGGTGGAGAAGCTAATCAAGCCTTACTAACTACGCACAACCTACTTTGACCGATTTTTGATGGTTGAAATGTATGGAAGAGTTGTCCGGCTTGCATTGTAGTCACACTAGCCACCTTCAAAAACTTGTCATCAGGGTTTTGGCAGTAATTGTTAGCGGCTTCATTGCTCCAATCCAAAGAGTACTTCCCGTTCCCCACTCCAAACTTATAGACACCACCATAAGATGTGCCACGGATTTTTATATAATCAAAAGCATATGGAATGGAACAGTGAGTAATATTTTATTTATGTATAGATACAAACTATGGAAAAACTAATACTAAATTACCCTAATCAAGCTCATCTAATGGTGGTTTCCAGAAAGGGATTCCCATGTATCTTGTCATCCCAGAGTTAAAAATTATTCTAAACTAGTCCAAACTCTATTCTAAGGTTACCATTACCTGATAGAGTAAAGATGACAAGAGAGTAAAAAAAAAAATCGAGAATACGGGAGAAAATAATTACTCATGTTGGTGGGCGGAAGTTGAAATATGTTCTCCTGCAGGGTTGCCTTACCAATGAAGTGAATGCTATGATACATATAAGAATACATATAATACTATGACACAGTAATAATACAGTAAGGTATGATTGAAGGATATATATATAGATATATAGATATATAGATATATAGAAAAAAGATAGTAGAAAAAATTAATGATGATTGATTTTTTACTAAGTAGTGTGCAATCAAGTTGAAATTCCAGTTGACGCGTAATCGGCATTTCAAAAGTTTCCAGCATGAATGTTGTTTTTTATTTTAATCAGGACTGAAAAAGAAAAGATAAACGACGAGGTAAACCTAAATACCAAGTTCCAGCGAGGAGATACTTCCAAACAATTTTTGCGTCTATATTAGAAAGGGCAAATTCATGCCTGTAGTTTTTACTTGATCACTTTTTGTCATTACAGGTATATATCAAAGAAATCGTTCACCTCGTCGCGATAGAAGATTTCTGGTGTTCTATCATTCATACTACAAATCAACCTAGCCCTTTTCATTGTTTTTGTGGTTTTTTTTTTTTTTTTTACACATGCATAGTCTTTGTAGATTCTAATTATGAAGTTCCCTCTCACCTCATTTTCTTTCGTCATTTTCTCGGCAAATATTTTGCCTGCTTTTTTGACCGTTGGAGCAGTGGATACTACGTGTCCTGGTATAGCCTCCCAAGAAAGTGTATAATGCGTATGAGAAATAAATCTTATTATATCTTTTCAAATGTTAGTGAATGCCCTATCATGTAGTAATAACGCCGGTGGCTCGTGTTGTTCTCCTGTCGATGGCTTGGTCCTTCTGGTGCAACGGTGGTATGAAGGACTTGGCCCGGAAAACTCTTTCACAATGGGTGGTTTATGGTAAGACAACGAACGAGCTTTCTTTTTTTTTTTTTTTTTTTTTGTGCTTTTTTGAAAAAATAAAAAAAATTCTAACAACCATTCCTTTATTTGTAAATTGTAAAAAAATAAGGTCCAATACTTGTTCTGGAGCACCAACTCCAAGAGAAGGATGTGATGTAGCTCGTCACTATCCTAATTTGGATTCCATTCTCCAAAAGAACCAAACGTTATATAATGATATGGTCAAGTACTGGCCAAGTGGTCATGGACCACCCATAGATGCGCAATACTGGACCCACGCATGGTACACGCACGGTAAAAAAAAAAAAAAAAAAAGGTTTACACAAATCCAATGTCTTCTCTTCCTTGCTAAAAATTTGGGATCAATTTTTGCGCCGCCTATTTTTTATATCATAAGGGACGTGTGTGACTACGTTGGATCCCAAATGTTTTTCCAACCCTACCGAATATCAAGATGTTTATGGCTACTTTGGTGCGGCTCTTCAACTTTGTCATGACTATGATTTTTACACCATGTTAAGCGACGCCAATATCACACCTGGTGCGACATATACTCTTGATCAGTTGGAATCGGCAATTGAGGCTCAGGTGGGTTTCAAGCCAAAGATCAGCTGCAAAGGGTCTACATTGAATGAAATGTCGCTTTTCTTTAAAGTTGTCAATGGCACTCAATATATTGTGACGGATCGTACCCTGAGTTCAACTAGTTGCAGAGGAAGAAACTATATCAACTACCCAAGAAAATATAGTTGAATTCATGGACCATTTTGGGAACAAAAAGTATGAATTTTTTTTTCTTTTTTTTGCTTGTGTTGAAAATGTATCATACATACGTGTTTCCTACTTGTATATAAAAGTTATACAGCTACAGTAAATGCATAATGATACAAATTTCAATAGCTGACCCCAATAAAAAATAATAAAAAAAAATGCGGTTATTTTAAAACGCCGCTTTCCCCCGCGATTTTTGTCGTTTTTTTCCCCATTCATCTTCCTTATAATGTATTCACAGTGGGGGAATATGAGCTTGGTTTGGTTAATGAAACTTCCTTTTTTTTTTAAAACCGTGCCTGGCTTTTAATACCGTTTGCTTATGGCTGACGGGATACTCATCCATTGGAGGAGATGCATGTGGGTGGAGCTGTAGTCTCTCACCTTTTCTTAAAATGCATTTTTAGGCGGTCTAGAAGGCGAACTTTATATTTGTCATGAGAAACGGATTCATGCAGATTCTTTCAGCGTAGTGTCAGCCAGGTGAAGCAAGAAGTATTACTTGTTTTCAGTTCCCGCTTCGAGTCAAAAAAGGGAAAATTTCCGCTGCTTGTTCACGACACTATACCTAGCAAAAGATATTTGTTCTTTGATGACTGGATCCTTTATCACTTGTCGTTTGTATTACAAAAACTTGAGAGAGATAAGATTTTAAATGTAAAAAATTGCTTTTTTGAATTGGGGGGGGGCATCCCATCACGTCGCCGGTTTGATGTCGATCAAGTGTGCATTTTTGTTTCGCATTGGGTCAAGCGAAAATACGCGCGGCGGTGGCGGCTGCATAATAAAATAAAAAAAATGTTTTTCTGAACAGGGCCTATGAATGAACTCCGCCTGCTCTAGCCTTTCTCTTTTTCTTGGCTTCATTTTTTTTTTCTTTTGAATCCTACGGCTTTCTTTACTTATACCAAAACTAATCATATATTCATTCATTCATTCTTTCATAAATACATACTTTATTTACATATACTTGAACATATACTTTATTTAAACAGATGAATATTCTAGAACAGTAAAATAAAAATAAGCCAAAAAAAAAAAAAAAAAAAAAAAGAATATTAAGGGATATTGGAATGGAACTAAGTGACACTTTCTTGTAGACCACCAAAAACAGACACCACCAACAACAACAACACTAACCACAACCACAACGGCAATGGCAAGAAAAACAGTCGAAGCTCCAAAGTAGACGATACGCATACTACCATTAGCTACCCTTTACCCAACAATATAACTGCCATCTTTAAAGTCAGGTTTCATGTGCATCGAGGCAACGAGCTTGTTTGGCAATATCCACCTGGTAAAAAGTCGATGATGATGATGGTGATGATGAAAAGACATACTCACTCACCTTGTTTTTTTTTTTTTGTATCAAATAGATATCGATTTACAAGGCGTGGAATATCAAATGATATGTAGTGGTCTTCATTTAGTTGAAAAGGATACAATGTAAGTGTTATTGTTGACAAAGGCAACGTACCTGACAGCAACTATAAACCTCTTATTTTTTTTTTTTAACATTAGTTATTTCTCACGATGGAATGGGACGGGAGTCGGTGTGTTTGAAAACCGTGAAATCAATCACGATCGAGGTGCAAGTATGCAAGCCGTTGGTGTCCTGATTGCATTACCTTCTGCTCGTGTCCATCCTGGCCCTTTGAACCTTTGGCAACATGTCTCGTTTTTAAAATCCTACCTAGCGTAAGTTTTTATTTTTCTTCTTCTTCTTCATGTTTTTTAGACACATAGGTACTAACTTAATACACACATTCTTTCTACAGGGACTCTGATGATGACAGTGACCATAACGATCATCATGCCTTGGAAGATTATTATAACGCACATCGATATAAACCGTCCGCCACGGAACAAATGCACTACTACATCACCCGGTGCCGCTCAACATGCGCTACTTTCAGCCCTTTGAGTCGGTGCCCTATGCCTTGACGTATTACGTTGAATCCTCGGTGTTTCCTTTATCCAGTGAACGGCTTCAACAACAACAACAATGGCATACCCAAGATATCCCACGCGCCTTCAGTGATATGGTCCGTCTTTTGGGTCCTTCGGTGTTTGTTCTTTGGAAAGCCATTTTATTAAAACAACGTATCTTGATGATGAAACCCTCGCCACCCATGGAACAATTATGTTATTTTGGTAAGATCTCATCGTTTTTTATTTTTTTTTATTTTTTTCTATAAAAAAAAAGAACAAAACCAAGTTCAACTTTCTTTCTTTTATGTTTAGTTTATAATGCGTACTTGATGGATCAATGGCAAAGCTCCACCACCCCACGTATCCCAGACCACATGGCCCTGAAATTCAATATTGGCATCAACGATATCAATGATCTGGAAAAACGCAAAGAGTCAAGTTATGTTGCATGTAAGTTTCTGGAATAGAGAGAGACTGGACTTTTTTTTTTTTTTTTTTTTGGACTGACCCTTCTTTTTTTGATGATGATGATAAAGGTACTTCCGATACCATCTTCGATATCAAGAAGGATTTATATGACGTCTTGATCAAATTCCCTGTCTCCATGAAAACTAGTAGCACCACCATCCAGCCTGTGGAATCCATCACCACGTCGACCCCCATCAATGTCAATGCGGCCGATCATGTCCGGTTCAAATTATTGATGCATCTCTTCCCACCCGCTCAACAACACCAATACCAACATATGCCGTTACCGTCGTCGTGGGCGTTTGGTCGGTACGAATGTATCACTTGGTGGGATGCCTCGGTGTCGGGCCTGATGCGCCAATGGAATGCCTCTGGTACACCCTCCTCCAGCATGTCACGACGTCGAACGCAGCGGTACCCACGTCATCAACCCCTCTCACAACAAATCTCTCCGGCGTCGTCATCGTCATCGCAGCAGGAACAACAGCAGCAGCAGCAGCAGACACAAGAGTATGAACATAGTATTGAATCCATGCATTCGTTACAGGAGACCTCCCTTCTCGTCGAACCGTCGCAGCAACCCATCACTGCAGCGCAAGAACGACAGATGGGTGGCCAGGTGATTCTGGATGATACAAGAGTCATTAGCTCGGCGCCCAGCGTGTCGGGAGTGTTGGAATATAGTGATCAACCCGATCAGGAACTGGCTTGGGGAAGTGCGGCGTCTGTGATTCCTGATACGTTGAGCAATACACTACTGGGGTAAAGAGGAAGAAACGATGAGCAAAAAAGGGATGAAACGGACTCACCTTTT
Organism: Absidia repens; assembly: GCA_002105175.1. Classification (NCBI taxonomy): domain Eukaryota; kingdom Fungi; phylum Mucoromycota; class Mucoromycetes; order Mucorales; family Cunninghamellaceae; genus Absidia; species Absidia repens. The sequence continues at coordinate 508,943 of MCGE01000021.1, forward strand.
TTTTTTTTTTTTTTTTTGCATGGGCTTGCGAAATAGATTCTTCCATGTGTTGACCTTACAATTGGTTTCATCGTTACAAACGCTGGTGGAAGATAATGATGATGATGGTGATGGCAACAATAATAACAACGAGGTGGTGCTGGGGATCAAAGAGATGGTGCGTTTGGGCTTGGATCCATGGGATGATCAGTACTTGGTACATCAACTGGGTCTGCTTTATTTTAACAAAAACATCACGGTGTCAGCGTGTCATGATCTCAAGGCCTGTTGCAGTAGTTCGTGTTGTTGTTCTCGTGGTGAGACTGGTGCGCCTATTCAATTGTAGTACCTCCCCCTTTTTTTTAACTTTTAGTTTAGTTATTCTATAAACCCCCGCAAAAAAAAATACATGCTTTTTTTTTTTTTTTTCTTCGTATTTTATTTTATTTTGAATAATAATAATAAAAAGTAAATTGGATTGTCAAAAGTAGAAAAGAAAATGTCTCGAGTGTATTGATGGATTGGGATGGGTGTGTAGGCTATGTAGGGCCAGTGGGTCATCGACGTGTCAATCAAACAAAGTAGTTTTTTTGTTGAGAGAAAAAAAAAAGTCTATTTTTTATTATATTTGATTTGGTTTTCATAAAAACAAAAGATGGGAGGCTACGTAGATGAAGAAGCTAAAAAGTGTATGTGTACATAAGAATATGAAAGAGTATGTGTATGTAGAAAGGAAAACAAAAATGGGAATATATACTGCAGAAGCATGTGATGCACAAAAAAAAAAAAACAATGTGGGGAAGAGAGAGAGACTAGGCTTTTAAGAGGGAAGGGGTCAATGATTGCAGCCATAGCTGATACCGGAACAGGGCCACGGCGAAGGGGACGGAGTCGATGGATTTCACCACACCCAAAGTCGCCGGTACATCGTCTTCATCACCGAGGTGAGCTAACAGAGCATCATACAGAGGTTGCCACGATGGTGTAAATAGCGCATAGGTTGTGATGTCAGGCGCCGAGATGGATGATAATGGTGGTGGCTTCAGCTGCAAGACACACTGATAATCATCCCCCGGGGCCGTTGGTGTGCGGGTATACTTGACCAGGCTTGCTTGCTTCACAAGGGTTTGCATCATCCTTTGATCTAGATACTGGTTCATGTTCTTGGGATACCGCGCCGCGCCACGAAACAATCGTTTATGATCTAATAAAAAAAAAAAAAAACGACAGTAAGGTCGGTGAAAAGGCTGTGTGTGTGTGCTGGTGCGTATGTGTGAAAAATTTTACCTTGTTTTTGGACATGGGAAAGTACGGCTGGATTTAACTTGGCATAATAGCCACGATGATCACCTGCATCTGACGGAAACGCCCATGCCGCCCTTGTTTCAGGATGAAGACCTATTTCGAACCGTTGTAATAAATCTTTTGCCAGTCAAAATAAAGAATGGCGGGTGTGAGTATAGGAGCATGAGTATCGTTAACAAGAGACTTACGTGATGGAAAAGGTTTTCTGTGAAATGCACAATAGCGCATAGGTGATGCCAAAATGGCGGCTACCGATGAAGAAAAAAAAAAAAAAAAAAAGGTGAGGAGAGTGTGTGTCTATAAAAAGTCGTCTGAGGGCGTCAAGCGAATGATCTTATTATTACCGTAGGGACTGGCGGCCAATTTTGCTTGTAAAGAATCTGGGTCCAGTTTTTGTAACTGAGCCTTGGTTAATGGTGGTGCCTTTTTCGGCGGTGTCCATTTGGTACGAGCTAATGCTTTAATGCGTTGTGTTAAATCAGCGGCAGCAGTTGAACGGGTCATGATCAAGAATAAGAACAAAAAAAAAAAAAAAAAAAGCGGGATATAAATTTTCTATTTTATGTGGCAGGCCAGCACTTTTTCTTTTTTTTTTTTTTTTTTCTTTTTTACTTGAATACACAGCATGACGACCAATGGCGACCAAGAAAAAAACAGGTTTCAAATAGAATTAGAATTCATCCAATGTCTTTCCAATCCATGGTATCTCAACAGTAAGTCAGAGCCTACTGTTTAAAGTATGTGTGTGTGTTTTTTTTCAACTCATCCGTCATCTATATAGATCTGGCTCAGCAACAATATTTTAAAGATCCTGAATTCATCAATTATTTGGAATACTTGACCTACTGGAAAGACCCCGAATATGCCAAGTTTGTCATGTAATAAAAGTTCGCGTCCTGTCCCGTCCTAAAAAAAAAAAAATGTTTAACCCTTTTTCTCCATTAGGTACCCTCATGCCTTGTATTTTTTGGACTTATTACAGTATCCACAATTCAGAGACTATATCAGCACATCGGAAAATACACAAGAAGTTCACCGCATGCAGTACTATCACTGGATGTATTTAAGGAACCCTCCCAGACCCTCAGAGGACCCAGCAGCTGCACCAGCTTCAGCACAGCAAGAACAACAGCCCTCAGCGACCTCGTCTTCTTCAGCACCAACGTCGTAGCCTTTTTTTTTTTTTTTTGTAGTTTATAGTGTATCCCCTTTTTTCTATTTAATATATATATATATATATATATTGTCTTCCTTTGTTTATATCACATCCCATGTATTCCTCCTTCTTCCCCTTATTTTTTTTTAATAAAAGTCTTTAATATAACAAACTTTTTATGGCTATCTCTTTTTTTTTTTTTTTTTTTTTTTTTTTTTCGTGATTGGGCAGCTGCAGCGAAAAGGGGAGTGGGTTGGAAACGTCACGTCCTTGCTTTCTACCAGCACGCCGAGTGATTATTGGACAACTTGATCGGGCGGCACTTGAAAAAGGAGTCAACGTAAAAGAAAAAAATTTTCGTTTTCGTTTTTGTAACCCTTTATTTATTTCCTCACACTTTTTTATTATTTTTCAAACAACCATGGCCGACGATTTCGATGACGATTTATTTAATGCTTACAATGAAGCGAGTGATCAAAAACCTATGGAAAACAGTCATGATACGTTTGAAGATGAATTTGCTGATGCTTTAGATACCACGAACACTGCAACAGCCAACAAGGATCGAATGATGCATGAGGACGATAACAACAACAACAACAACAACAACAGACAAGCGCCTCCTCCACCACCTCCTCAACAACAGAGACAACAGAATTACAACAACTATACACATCAACAACGGTATCAAAACCAGAACCAAAACCAACAACAGACCGTCATGATGGGTGGCGTGCCCATGCCGTATCAAATGGCCTTGGCCTATCAACAACAAATGCAACAAATGATGGCCAACCCGCTCCAGTTCCAAATGATGCAACAACAGTACCGACAAATGCAACAGCAACAACAGCAGCAACACCACCAACAACAACAACATAGACGGCCATATCAGCAACGACAACATCAACAGGATGACAAAGAAACTTTGGACAGGTAAGCCGCTTTTCAGTATTATTATTATTATTTTTATTATTATTATTTGGGCTGGGATGGATGGTGGAGGGGTGATTGGGCGTGATAGGGAATGTGCAATTATGAGGATGCGCGGTGGGTGGCCATTGGTATCATTATATATATATATATATATATATATCTTGTATCGCATTGGTAAACGATAGGAAAGGGCAGGGGGATGCGGAAAGGTAGGGTAGCTATCTCTATTTTAGACAAGTATAGTTTCTCTTAGAACTAGTCTAGATTTGCTTTATTCCAAAGTATATGCCTTAGCTACTACTACCACCGGAAAAGAAAAAAAAAATCAAGCATTAAACTCTTTTATTCCTCTACTTTTTTTGTCTTTATTTTTATGGGTTTTTTGGTTTGTGTGTATTGATTCTCTCTTTGTGTTTTCTTTTGCTTAGAAAAATGTTTGTTGGGGGACTCGACTGGGATACGACCGATGGTAATAAAAAAAAAATAAAAAAAAAAAATACACCACACACACATTTCCCCTTCCTTTCCTTCATGCACACACACTCATACTTTTTTTTTTTTTTTTTTTTTTTTTTTTTTTTTTTTTTTTTTTTTTTTTTTTTTGCTGTTGAAATGAAAACTAGATAGTTTGAAGGAACATTTTTCAAAGTATGGACCAGTGGCGTCCTGCTCGGTGATGCGCGACGTTGCCACCGGCCAATCACGTGGGTTTGCTTTCCTGTCGATGGTGAATGCTGAAGATGTGGACAAGGTGCTTGAAGCCGGTGAGCATGTGGTGGATGGCAAGAAAATCGATCCCAAACGTGCGGTGTCACGATCTGATGCGGCTGCGGCTGCTGCTTCTAGTCCTGGTGCTGGTGACGGTGCTGGTGGTGGTAGTGCTGCTCCTTCGACGGAAAAGATCTTTGTGGGTGGTATTTCTTCCAATGTGGATCGCGATGAATTCAAGGCGTTCTTTGAACAATTTGGTGCTGTGGCGGACGCGACATTGATGGTGGATCGACAAACAGGCCGACCTCGTGGGTTTGGATTTATTACCTTTGAAGATGCTCAAGCCGTGGATCGTGCTTTGGATACCAACCCGGCGGATTTGATGATCAAGGATAAACAGGTGGAAATCAAACGCGCCACGCCCAAGTCAGCCTCCTCCAGTGCTTCCCAACGCATGAGGCAGCCTCCCAATACAAGGTATGCTGGGGCCGCCGCCCGATTTGGTGCTGGTCAACCACAATATCCTTATGCTGCCATGGCGGCGGCTGCCGCGTCGTATTATGGAGGGGGAGGCGCCCCCCGCCATATGCAACAAGATGATATGGATGATCACCAAGACCGCCGCTCTTACTCTCGCGATCACCATCATCGCTCCAGTCGACATCGCGATGGCAGTCGTGATGATCGGTACCGTGATGATCGATCAGGGGGTGGTGCCGTGCATGCTAGCTCAAGCTCACGAAATCAATCCTCTTATCGCCCATACTGAGGCATCACTCTCCCATCCTTTTTAGTTAGTTTTAGCTTATTTTTATTTTTAGCTTCTTAGTATCATTCGTCTATTTTTTTTTCTTTTTTTTTCTTTTACGAATAAAAAACAACCACATCCCATTTTGCCTATTATTTCTCATATGTCAAATAGTTTGTTTTTGTATATTTGATATCAATTGACTTATACATTGATCATTGTAAAAAAAAAAAAGAGAGAAGGGGGGGGGATCATGATCAAGAAATGAATAGGATGTCTGGCTATACTGATTACAATATCTTTTTGACACTATTTTTGCTTTCCCACAATCTGCTTATCATCACAATACTATCTCATAGATCAATTATAAAAAAAAAAGGACAGTTTATTTTAAACAAATACAAAAAGAAAATAAATATACTATGCTACAAATGAAAAAAGTGGAGGGGATCTATTCTAAACAAGTGGCAGAGGGTGATAAGAAATGTGTATTGACACGTCGTAAAGTGACTCTTGCAGGTTTGGCCTATAAGGAAGTAAAAAAAAAAAAAAAAAAAAAAAAAAAAAGATGAGAAAAGATGCTGCATTGTTTCACTCCTCCGTATCTTAATTGTACTCTTTGTTTTACTTACCTGAGGATGACTTGCCATCACCTGGATCAGTTTTTGTTTAATCGAGTGCTTAGTCACTATAATATATTTTTTTTTTTTAAAAAAAAAAAGACGTTCCGGGGTCAATCAGTGGGACACACACTTTATACTTTTTTTTTTCTATTACCTTCTTTGACACCATCTAGTTCCAATTCTTTTTTTTTTTTTTTTTTTTTTTTTTTTTTTTTTTTTTTTTTTTTTTTTACCCAAAAAAGCAGAATGTGAGACCTTCTATTGCTCCTTTTTTTTGTGATTTTTTTTTTCATTTTACCTTTGTCCTTGTTGTAATAATGTACTAGTAACGCTAATGCAATGCCTACTGCTCGATCCTTACCGTCGACACTGTACACGAGGATCCGTTGCTGGGATGCCAAAAATGGCCGTGCAAATTCGATCGCCTTGGCAATGGCTTTCTCCAGTACATGTTGCCCTTTTTTGCCTTCTGGAATCGCCAAATCCAATACCTTAGGCTGCCCCTGTTGTTGTTGTTCTTGTTGTTGTTGTTGGTTTGTAGGAGGTATGGGATCGACGAGATAACAACATTGGATGACTGCATCGTATGTACTAGTGGTTCTACTGTTGTTGCGATGGGCTGTGGCTTCTGCTCGGTTGCCAATGGTGATGGTCGTCCCCTGGATCACATGCGCCTGGCGTGCATCATCATCATTGGTATTGGTGGTATTGTTGGTACGTTGATGGCGGTGTTGGTCCACAATGGTCTGCACAGTCTGGCCGCAATTGCGTGGATCGTTTAAAATCTCGTCGCGGTGTTGCCAAAACAATCTACATGTCAAACCCTATGATTTCATATAGCCAACCCAATAAAAATTGTTCAGTCTTCGTCTTCCTTCCATCATGACTATTTTTCTTTCCATCGACTCGTCCCCCCCCCTCCGCTCCGCTCCTTTTTCTCCTCTTTACCATGCTCCAGGCTTCTTCGTCATCGGCTGATCCTTGAACATACATATACCCAGCAGGACGTGCTTGACACCCACCGTTTTGAATGTACTCGGACGCACTGACACACAATACAGGGTAATATTCATCGTCACACTGGATGGCATGGTCTAAATTGGACTGCGGGGTCAGCCAGAAAGGTCGCAGCGGTCTCTTGATCAGACGGGCTATACGGTCAATATCTACACCCAAATCCTACGTTAACACAAATAAATATATATCAATAACAAAAAGAAAAGAAAAAAAGACAAAAGAGAAACACGGTTTTTGACTTGCCCACATTCTTTGTACAAAGCCATCAATACGAGCTTCGATTTGAGCATGTTCTGAACGAGATACGGCGGATGGTAATGAATAAAATGTTGTATCCCAGTTGCTGAGAGTTTGTTGCTGTTGTCGTTGATGGTATTGTTGAATAGTACGGTTGATCACACAGCACCAAATGGGAATGGTTTTGGATAAAGCATCCGGGATTCGTTTACCACGTCTTGTAGAGTCGACTACAATACAACTACACACACACACACACATACACACATATGATATCAATAAACGGGGACAGTGTGATAACGATAACATTGTTTCTTGTTTCTTACCCTTGATAGGCAGCGATGAGATCCAGTATATGGAAATTGCCACGTCGAACATTAAAATCCCATATGCCAGCATGTCCATCGGTGGATTTGAAGTACACAGAATGTACCTTATGCTATATACATAAAAAAAAAAAAAAAAATTGAGGGAATCTGTGGCATGCCAGTAGCTGGGTCCTTTTCTTACAGTAGTTCGATCGATGTACCAAGAACCACACCTTTCATTGGCTAGTATCACAATGAACAGGGGGGGGGTTAGTTTTTGTAAAGAGAAGGCATGAAAAGAAAGTAGAACTTACCAGCCAAAGGTAACTCGGGATACAGTGCTGCCACTTGATCAATAAATAAAGCATCTTCCTCTATTGATTTGAGCCGGTTGAAACTGTAAGAAACATCGACGATGAGTGAATAATACTGGGAACCAGATCTATTTTCATGGAAAGTTACTTACATACTCTTTTGTTCTTTACGTATTTGGTCCACATTGTGTCCAAACTCGATCATGGTGTTAATGGTTGGTTTGGTTGGTTGTCAAAGAGAAGAAAAGAAGCGGAAATTGAAATAAATAAAAAAAGTGAACAAAGAGAAAAATAGGCGCGATTCGTGTTTTTCATTTTTTTCTTTGTTTCTTTTCACTCTTTTTACCCTGTGTTCATACATTCATATACGCACAAAGCATGAACGATTCCCCCCACTCTCCAATAAAACAAATCCCTACAACACCTTCCCGATCCATTTCCACTCCTATTGTGGACGCCTTTCGTCATGCCCACCAAAACGCTACACGAGAATTTGATCAGTTCTACGGCTACATCTCCAAGGTCATGACACCAAGACGCTCACAACAGCACCAACCACAACAACAGGTTAGACTAAAAAAAATAAGGCTAGGATAGTCGAGTCAAGTCTTACATACTAAACTAATTTGTTTTTATTTGACAGAGCCAGATTCATAAAGCAACGCCGAAAAATACAACACGTATAAGACAACAACTGGATCAAAATCATCAACGTAGTCACAAGTCGTCTTCGTCGTTGACTCCCTTAATGGCAAACCATTCACTCCGAGCGGACCGTAATGATAACAGTGGTGGTAAGAGAAATTAAATGCTTGCATGCAAATGAACGAAATTGTAGGTTTTCCGAGTTTTTTTAATCTGGATTTTTTTTTATTGACCTAGAACCGACCTGGCAAAGAAGCCGCCGGGACTATCCACCTCCTCGCCCCATGACATTGACACCAAACACTGTACGAACATCTTCTACGACAAACAATAGTCTATTACAACTGGATGATGATAATGATGATGACAACAAGTCTAATGTGTATCTACACAGTCCACAGCGATCGACACTTACACGAACACCAACACCATCAAGACACCACTACGAGTCGCCCTTCCCCATCAAAAGATATGCTGCTGATCCCGATGCCACCACACCATCTTCCTCCAGACTTCCGCCACTTCCTCCATCACCCAGTATGTTTCTTCAAGGTCAACTTCTTGATGAATCACGTCGACTCGACCAACTTCAGCAAAGCTTTGATGTAGTACAGCAACGATGTCTTGCTTTGATTTCTGGACAACAGCCACACAACAGCAAACGACGACGCCAACAGCAACGCCATCCCTATGATGATCCGTCATCTTCACTTCATAGTCGGTTTTATTATAACAACCATCAATCAACAACAACCAGGCACACCACACCTCCTCCACGTCAGGGTGGATTAAGAGCTCCTCGACTCTTTGAAGAAGAAGAAGAACAAGAACCGCCAGTATTACATAACTCACCACCCCTACCACGGTTTTCTATTCCATCATCTACACCAGCAACAGCTCTCCCTCAACGAACGACGAGCACCACTACCACAACGACACCACCTCGCTCGTTGCCCATTCCCATCCCATCATCATTGCCATTACCGTCTTCACCACCCACACCTCCGCCTCCTCCACCTTCAGCACCATCATCATCACAACCAAAACAACAGGATACCTCGGATCATAGAGACGTGTTGACTGCCATTCCAAAAGCACAACTCAGGTCTGCTGAAACAGTCACGTAAGGAATTACTACGCTGGCATTGTATGAGCACATCGAATTAACATCCTTCGCCCCCCCCTTCTTTTTTTTTTCTTTTGTAAATAGGACACCCAATGGCACACGGGTCAAGAACAAGTTTTGGACCGAAATCCATGGCGAGAGTGACCCAACCCACCAAGAAGACGGTGCTTCGTTTTGGATCCATGATGACGATGATGATGACCAACAACAACAGCAACAACGGCCACAAAAAAGGAGAAGTCAATTGACCAATCGTTTGGAACAAGTCAAAAGTAACGAAGAAAATAACAACGGTAGTCACCATCATACCACGACTTCGCCCTCCCCATCAGTTCCTTCTCCACCATTAAAACCACAGCAACAACACCGACATTATCCTGCGGATTTCTTTGAAGAACTGACACATACGTTGAAAGGGAAATCCATCCAATCACCGTCACAATAAATCGCCAGTTGTAGTTCTCCCCCGCCCCATTGCTCCCGTCTTTCTCACTTAGAAATATATAGTCTGACCTTCACACATACACATTCAATTACTGTAGTGTAGTATACATTAGTATCAATTGTTTTCACTCTTTATTAAAAAAATAAATTGTCATTCTTATGTTGTGTAGTATTAGTTATCTGTCTATAGTTTGTCTTTTTATTAACAAGTGGTATATGAACTCAGCGGACATTAATGTCCGATCTTTAGAATAAAATATCTTGACAATAAAGCAACATCCATTTACGAAATTTTATGAATCAATTGTTTTAGTTTAGTATATTATCTGGAATTAATTTGGAGTTATGTTAAAAATAAGAAAAAAAAAATAAAAAGGTTTAAAAAGGGGTCATTTTCCTTATTTGGAGTGCGGACACAAATGTCCGCTCATAAAACATGACATAAAAACTGCAAAACAAAAGATAAATTTATTTTGTTTTTAAAAACATAGTATTTCGATCATCTAAATTAATACGAAGTATTTTTTTCGGTCCAAGCTTTTTTGAAATGAATTTGCCAGCATTCAACACAAAGGGGAATATCGGTGGTACAAATGCATGCGAACTCAGTTTTGGTTGAGCATGTTGAACATTTTCGACGGATGTTGTTACCACTGGCCAATTTACCCAACTTAACTGACTTGTGGAAGTTCATTGCACGCGTCCTCATTCTTGACTGCTGCATTTGACGTTCTGCTTCCCCCTGATCCGTCACAAATTTTAATATGCCTTCCGCAAGCTTGTACTTGAAAGCATTGTGCTTGATAGAAGCCCCATGGCGATGGAACTTTTTGTAAGCACTGAAGGCGTTAACCTCTGCAATACCCAAAAGGAAAGCAAGCGTTCGTATTTCCCAACGATAACTTTTCATTATATCATGAAAGTTGTTGAGGTTATCACGACGGTTATTGGCGATGTCAACCGCACCTAAAAAAAAAAAAAAAAAAAAAAAAAAAAAAAAAAAAAAAAATTAATCATGCAGATCTTCTTTTGCATAATGCGTAAAGGCTTACTTTTATTCGTTTCGTATTCTTCAAATACTGATGGCCGTTCAATCCTCACTACCACTCCTGCTTGGTCTCTGAATTGTCTGCTTCCCACCATATTTGTTGTCCCGCAGCTTGAAACAAGCGCTTTCACTTTCTTATCACGATAAGAACATGCCAACAGAGTGCATCCATTGGATATATCTACGGATGTAAGTGATAGGCTACTGCCGTATTCAGGATCAAGACTGGTAACCAGATCAGTTTCTGGCATGCCACGAGGCCAATACCGTCTCTTGCAAACCTGCATAATGGTATACAGTCCCAATGAGTACATCTTTGTCGTCATTTCGGGGGAACCAACCAAGAGTCAGCAATCAGAGTTCGACCAGTTTGGAACCAAGGTTCTGACAATCGTTTCACCGTTGCAACCAAATTTCTGTCGGTATCATCATACTTCTTCTTGAATTTGTCCGAACGAAATCCAATTGAAGAATACAACACGTATCCGCATCAGCAAGTGCTTTGTATTCTTGGCCTATAGGGTGTGGCTTTCTTGGAACATGTTTAAGACTAGGCATAAATCTCCCCAACCATTGACACATGGACTCGTCAATGCAGAGATACTTTCCAGGTTCCATACTTTCAGCCAGGTTCAAATTGAATGCTTCGAGAAATGACCGAGTTTGATAAAGCGGATCACCAGATTGTCTAATGTAAAATACATTTGATATTAGTTTTTTTTTTTTTTTTTTTTTTTTTTTTTTTTTTTTTTTTTTTTTTTTTTTTTTTTTACTTTGCACCATCGGGAATCGTGAACACATGCATTTCAATTATTTCTTTATATCTTCGATAAGTCATATATTGAGCGAAGTCCACAGATAGGAATGAATCGATGTCAGCCATACGCCAATACGCTTTTACATCTTCGTTTTGCCAAATCATCATATGTAGCATGAGACCAATCCATGTCAGGTACTCCAGCCAGGTCAGGTCTTGCCAGTTGGGTATCACACTGCGTGCATGATCATTAATGCAAGGTATAACAATGTTTTGAATATGTTGCACAGGCAAAAATCGTAAAAAATAGTCGTAAGGCGATGCATATTCTGCGTCAATCAAGTGGATCTTGGCTCGTCTAGTCCACCCACGTCCACTTCTGTCATCCACGTATACCGGTCGTCGGCGCCAAGTTGTACCATCATTGGATAGCTCATCGTCTTGGTTACGATCTACAGGATCATTTCTATCTTCTTCTTGCTCTGCGTCGTCCAGCATACTGTCGTCTTCGGTATGGAAGTCTCCAATGTCCGCTTGGTTAATTTCAGCTTCTTCGGGAGTGGTTTCAGCTTCTTCGGACGCTGTTCCGTCTTCGACAGGACCAACGTACTTGATACTGTTGCCAAGAAGTGTATAAACCTTGTCTGGAAGCACATCCAGCACGACTTTGTAGACAACTTTTTGCTCATCATTAGTAGATCGCGCGATCGTACGACCGTCAAACGACAACCGAGGACTGTTGAAATCGTACAGGCCTGTAAGGCGTTCAGGGGCGTCGGTTTTACGCAAAAAGCGAGCGGAAACTTTGACCTTACTGTTGGCATTGAGGTGTCTACTGATTCTGGGCATTTTCTTTTTTTTCGGAGATGGCGTTGAGTTGATGAGGATGTAGATCTGTAAAGAACAAAGCTATTTGAAAACGGAAAAAACGGTATTATTCTACACGTTACAGCCATTGTCATACATTATGGTCAAAGAATTTCAGCCAATAAAAGTGTTTCAAAAATCGATTTTTATTAGCGGACATTTGTGTCCGATCGGACACAAATGTCCGATTCATATACCACTTGTTAATTAATGAAAACCATGATTCACTTTTTTTTTTAAATGAAAAAAAGATGAAGGATGTGATTAGCTGGGAAAAAAAAAAAGTGCAGAGTATGAGTACATAGGGGAATTGCGATCTTATACATTAGAATACACATACACATACCCCATTCGGTTTTGCATGCACATTCAGTAAGAAAATGAATCAGTACTGAGGATGTGTTTATTATTTCTGACTTGGTCACTGTCATGCTTCTTTTTTCTTTTTTTTGGTACCTGAATTCCTTTTGGGTCTTGAAACTTTTCAAATGCCGCCATTTGTTAATACCAGGTCTGGGAACCGAGGTATCGATTTATTAAAGGGGACACCGTCATATCTTTGGAGGATTGTTCTATGTGGGTCGCTTTTATCATGTGGACGTCGAAAGAAAAGAAAAAAAAGAAGAAAACGTACAATAGTGATATCAATGGAAAACGAAATTACATCATTATTTTTGGGGAAGATCGTTATTCTGAAACCCTGTCATTTTGGATCTAGGATCTTGGGATCACCATTAGTTAACTTCTTTTATTCGTCATTAGCTTAGTTTTGCCTTAGTTCGTCCCTAGTTTGTATCTACATCTGAATAACAATATGTCTTCTTGATATGCTTCAATCAAAAAGTGTCCCAATAGTGTCACTCGTGTCTTGTGCCTTTGATCCGACTTTTTACCATTACCTTCCTGTAGATTAGAATTGGCAACTGTTTTACTTCAATAAATAATATCCGTTTAGTATTTCTCATTCCGTATACTGTATATTAGATTTACTTTTTAACAAATGTGCCCTTAGATTAGTGTTGAAAATTTACCAGATTTCTCGTTAGTTCTTTTTCATGTTTTCCGCATTGGATCCCTTGATACAATGAACCCCACTCCTTTAGTTTAGTATTTACTCCACATGCTTCGATAAACTATTCCCTATTTATCAACCATGCTCTAACCCATCTGAAAATGAGAAATATCACAATTGCAGTTGTTTTGCAGAATGCCCTACCAAGCACCTACTTTCTAACTTTGTGGTATAAGCAATGCCTGCTCCCCTTTTTGGTGCCACAGCAATTGGTCGGTGTTCCTAATTTTCTTGATATGACAGCTTATTCACTTTTAATAAAGACGAAGTATAAATAAATTGACATGGTGGCAAAATAAAATTGGGATGGGTTAAAAAGTAATTTGGGATTCATAGTGGGAAAATATTTTGGGACAAAGAATAAAATTGAGACACTGACATAATAAAATCGAGATCGCGCAGGGATAATATTGAGACAATTGAGAATAACGAGAAAAAAAATAGTTGATTAGCTTTTATTCTATAAAATGTTGATTTTCTTTTTTAAAACTTACTCGAGGAATAAATGTAATTTGTTATACAGTATTTGATACCGATAATGGGAGAGATAAAGGGGAGGGAGGGAGGAGAGGCACATGCTGCTGTGGATGGAACGTAGAAACATGCCACCCCGCTTCAAAAACAATATAGCACTAATCTAAGACCATCGCAACCTCATGAAGATACGATGATGAAAAGAAAAATTAAAATGATAGTAAAAAGGGATGGAAAAGAAACAAAACTTCATATAGCTTTGATTGATTTATTTAATTTTTATTGGAAACCGACACACAGGAAAGAAAGGCGGGAGGGGAGAACAAAGACTGTGACGTCGAGAACGACAATAAACTTAACACCTCCATCCATCATCACACCCTCCTAATTCATAACTAGGACAGGGCCTATAGCCACACTTCACGTCGTGAGAGTTACCCACCTTTGAGCATTCTTGTCCAATGGCAGTACCTTTAGTACATCTTCCGCAGCAGTTGTTATCGAAGAGTCCACAACATGTACCAGCACTAACATTGTTAATGAGACAGACCATCATGGCAAGCGCTAAAAGAAATTTGAATAGCATGTTTTTCAATAAAAGTTGTATAGATGTCTGAAAAAGTATATGGAAAAAAAGAAATCGCAACAAAAAAACGAACCTTTTTATGAAAAAAAAAAAACAAAAAAAAGACAGCAATTTCCGTGCCATGGCCCACCTATATTATACATAAGTTATAATCTGAGATGGTCAGGTCAACGCGGCTTAGATTGAGCATGATATGATATGATCCACTTTTTTTTTTTTTTTTTTACCAATATGTATGTAGTATGGCTTGTAGATGAAAACAAAAAGGTTCACGAAGAACAATACATATCTTTATTATAATCTGAGAATCTGAGATGTTCAGGTCTGCATGGCTTAGGTTGAGCATGATATGATATGATACACTGACTTCTCTTTAATTTTTATCAATACATATGTATGTAGTATGGCTTGTGCATGAAAACAAAAAGGTTCACGAACAATAAGTGCAGTATCAATACCTGGAACTCCCCAGTCTAAATGGAAATACCACTCCCACCCTTTCAATGCTTCTCAAAATGAAAAATGATTATATGATTGTACACACATGTATCAACGTCAACATGTTGGGTAAAATGATGAAATATTCTATCCTTTATTCTATTCGAAACTTTCCAGAAAATAGTCGCGCTGTCATCCTGAATGATACGACATATGATACTGGGTAGCTGACGAAATATTCAATCATTTGTTCTATCCGAAACTTTGCAGAAAATAGACGCGCTGTCATCCTAAATGATAGGACCTTAAGCAGTATATCAACTTCTAATTGAGACATTGTCTTTCCTTTTTGGGGACAATGAGAGTAAATCATTTGGATAGTGGCAGATTTATTTTGGGGCAACTGCACCACCCCCTCCAAAAAAAAAAGAGAGAGAGACAGAGAGATACATAAGAAGACAAGCCAACATGCAGCAATAACAAAAACAATGAATGTGAGAGTATTATTATCATATAATATGTACTGATCTGTGTGTGGTTTAATCCATTTGCAGTACCATGATGAACTTTATAATGAGATACTCATTTCCCCAGCTCATGATGGTATTACCGAGGATGATGAGGCTCTGACCAAGGCGAAAGGCACCATTATGTTGATAGTAATGCAGCACCGTCCAAAAAAGATCGAAGGTCGACAAAAATGATAGACA
The DNA here is from genome assembly GCA_002105175.1 of Absidia repens. NCBI lineage: Eukaryota > Fungi > Mucoromycota > Mucoromycetes > Mucorales > Cunninghamellaceae > Absidia > Absidia repens. Next base: position 524,444 of record MCGE01000021.1, read on the forward strand.
AAGTGAATGATCTTGTTGTCGGAATTACCTTGTCTGCCTTTTATTTAAAAGAGGCACTTATGATTACTATTATTAGGATGATGTGAAATAAAACAAACACAAATACATGCATAGTCGCCTCTTTTCTGGTACATAGAACATTTGGAGAGTGTACTGCATAACATTGACAAAAAAAGACACAATCATGTAGCTATTTTTATTTTCTTTTTATGTCATTATTTATGACTTGATGTTAATCCTTTTGTTTTCATAGATATTAAAAATAGTAGCATTATCATTCCTGTAATAAGTATATTCCAACGATTCAAAGGTCCAGTATTCATAGCATACTATCCAATCAAACTCACATTGTTTATATACCTATATTTTTCACCAAGGTCTGGTGGCATGTCATTTACGTCACATTGATGCAAACAAACGGCATCAATAGAAACGTACTGATCGAGTTGAAGAGAATTATATAACAATTTTTTTTATAACGACTCGCATACTTTCGAAGGGTTAGTCTCTACTATCCTCTTTCTGTTTCACATAATAGCCCTTGGGCGCCAACTGAAGGTAATACAGGTGCCACAAATTATGACTATATGATGGAGCGTGATAGCAGACGAGTATCTATTGCCAACGTTCAAAGTCAAAAGTTGTATGACTTGTCTGTGACATAAAGTCTAACTGCGCTCCAGACTATATCCGATGGACAAATACACATCAACTTCAATTGAGAAGTAGATGACTGCAAATAAAAAAATAAAAGGTGTCCCATTCATGTCGAGAAACAACGGTTTATTGAGTTGATGCATCAGCGCATGGAATGGAAAAAAAAATAATGCATGTCAGCGATATGACGAGTTGTATTTCATACAATCTTTAGTATGTGTGGTGAAATAGAGGATGGAGCATCGAACAAAGCAAAAAAAAAAAAAAAAAAAAAAAAAAAAAAGGATAGTCAAAATTATATTTTATTATAATATCAAAAACAAACGAAGAGGAAAGGCCACGGGGCACGGAGGAGCGATCTACATTTGCTATTTCGGAATGCAAACGAACGACTTGGCAGTGTTATAGTCAATATGGATAGGGGGTTGTAATCTTGTCATTCGAGCTTTTGGTCCAACACTTTTCCTTTGCAATCTCCGAATTCATATTGGGCACAAATCACAGGTACAGGCGAAGCTCCCTTAATGGCGGGGATAATGAATAAGACCCTTGGCGGGAGCTTGATATGACACGGCAGCGGGAATACACTCGCTGGTCATAAATTTCTCCGCCATAGTTCCATCCGTAGTGGCTGGGTCGTAGCGATAGACATTGTAAACAATTATCACCCGCTCGTCCTGGGCTAAGATGATGACGACGGTAATATAGAAAAAAAAAAAAAAAAAAAAAAAAGATCATCGATTTAGGTACGGACATTGGCATCATCATGAGAAGTCAGGAAGGGATAGGTGGAGTGAGAGAGAAGATAAGTTGGTTTTGTCAAAAAGAGAGGAATCTTTTGTGATAAGATGACCTTAGGCTCGCTATTTCTCATTATGATTACTACTATTACAATTATTGTTATTGTTTCTGTATAATCAAAGGAACAACAACAACAACAACAAAAAGGGGGTCCGGGGGGGAGGGCGGAGAGCATATGGTTGATCCGTCGCCCCCTTTTTTTTCTTACATGCGAATGCAGTCACAAAGACAAGACTAATGGGAGAATGGCCAATACTAATCTGAAGAGACAATTGCGAAATGGGGAACTAATTTACACGACATTAGAGAGACTAATAGGTTATTTTTCATTAAAACAAGTAAAAATAGGAATATTTTATTCAGATGTGTACACAAACTATGGACAAACTAAACACTAAACTAAGCTAATGAAGGCTCCAAAAAGCCAATGGATGGTGGTTCCAGATCCTAGATTCAAAATGAAAAGGTTTCCTCATGCATCTTGTAATCCCTGTTCTGAACCCCTCTCTAAACTATTCCTGACGCTAATCTAATACTACCATAACCTTCAGGAGCCACAATGGTGAGGAAAAAGATGAAGGAAAAAGGAAAATGAGAGGCGGAAAAAAAAGTGGGAAAGATAGACAACAATGCAGACGGGGTTTGAATTGTTTTCTTTGCCCTCCCATAAGCGATTTTGGGTGTATACAAAAAAAGGAAATCACTTATCTTACAATACTTTTTTGGGACCTGTCTACCTATCTCTGCTTCAAGTAATTTCCAATAAAAAATATAAATTGCCAAAACAAGGACCTGCTCTGATTTTGCAAGATTGTCTATTCTGGCCACTTGACCACCTGACCGCATTTTATATAATATTCCTCCCACCAATTTTACCAAGATGATATTTAACCTCCCCTTGCGAAATAAATAGAAAACGCATATCACATAATGAAAGTTAAAAACAGGTTTTTTATTAAAAAGTTATCTATATCATATATCCTATATCTGTATATAAGTATACATATCAAGTGCGTATATTACTATTTCTCCATCCGTAGTCGTAACAGATGTAAGGTGTATGTGAACAGCGGAAGTTCAAATTACCTTGGCCATGCATGCCAACGGTGCGATCATTAGCTTTGTTACAGCAGAAGTTCCATCGATCACCAATCCTAGCACCCGTGCAAACAGAGTTATGGAAAGCACAAACACCAAGAGATCTCATGGCAGTGATTGTTGTTAACGTGACTGCGCCCTTGCCAGCTTCAAGAATCATGTCACCACAGGTATGCGTTCCGTTATCCGAGTTAATTTCGAAGGCAACCCATGCGTTTTTTTCGCAGCTACTGTCTGCCAAGACCAATTGAATGGTAGCAAAGAGAAAGATCGATAAGGTAATGGTGAGATTTCTAACCATTTTTTGTTTTATAAAAAAGGAGATGATGATAGCGCTGGCAATGATATGAATGCACAAAATAAAAAATAAAAAATTAAAAAAAGGTTTATATACAAAACAGCTTCAGGACTGCCGCTCCAGTCATAGCATCGTCGACATATCCACTGCAAACTTCTCTCCCTCCGTCTAATTTTTATGTTTGCCCCTTACTCGCTTCTATTATTCCGTTATTCTCTCCCTTTTATGCAACCAAGTTGAACAATCGCTGGTTATTCTATGATCGTTTAATTCTTATTTTGTTCTTCCATCATCAATTTCTTGTAAAAAACGGTGGGTTTAGGGTTACTATTTGTTTTAAAATTCGAAGATTTAGAATAGAAAATCTATTTCTGTCAAGATCATTGACATAATGAGGTATAATATAAATCTATATATATACGTTATTTCTTTGAGGGAAAATGATGGTATTCACGTCACTCACACCCCTCAATTTATTTATTTTTTGTGAGGGGCTCTTATTTATTTACCATGCACTGTACCGTACTGTACGTACAAGAGGGGTTGAGGGGCATGGATTTTCCACCTTCTTCGCCCCTTTTTCATAAAATAAAATAAAATAAAGAAAGAGACTCTGTTATGACTACGGTACATTCTCACAGAATATCTTTTTTCCTATGAGTTGTCTCTGCGAGCACGGCACACATTGGTGACAATCATTTGTTAAATGGCACGAAAACAAAGAATAAGATTGTTTTTCATCTTTTTCATTACAATGAAACATGCCATCTCCTTGTATACGCTTCCTTTATGGTCGATAAAGTGCCTGCAATCAATCACCAGTAGTTGAAATGATACTATTGTATTAATTTCACTTACGTACCAGAGGAATAGACCTATGTCACCAACATAAATAATTAATATCAAAAACAATATTAGTTATATTAGCAATAGTTCTATTCCTCCAGTACTGAGCGATAGTAAGGTGTATACTAAGTTGCCAAATATGATATCTAAGATTCATCATCGCTAACGATATGAATGATAGTTATGAATGATAGTTCAAGCATTGAAAACAAATCGTAAATCATAATACAAATCAAACAAATGTAATAAATGATAAATAGACGTTGTTATGTATGAATAATTTTTCCTTGTAATTTATCCTCCAACGGTATGATATCGCGACATTGCTGAACTCTTCCATGCCTTTTCCTTCTCCTTCTTCTGCTGGTGACGTTTAAATGCAACATTATTTCGAGATTTTCGGCGACCCTTTCAATATTGATAAGAACAGTGTAAAATGGGTTTGGCTGCAGCTACATCTCATGTTATTTGAGAGGTGACTCATAAATCAAAAAAAAAAAAAAAAAAAGGCAAAAGGACGCAATTTCACATGCCATGTTCGTTTTTCCTTTTATGAGATACTGTCATACCTCGTATGAGATGTTCCGCTTAAATGCCTGTGTTGGTACAAAAAAAAATTGTGTAAAGAAGAATAAAAGTGAGTTGCATTTTCTCACACGTTCATGGGCGTCGGAGGGTTGTCGAGGAGGTTGGAAGGTATAGATTTCAAAATGTACGTCATCGAACGTAACAGCAACACATTTTTCCTTCTCTTTTCGATATTGTTGACTATAATGACAAGAGAAGATTTTATAAAAAACTGAAAAGGATATTACTTTATACAGTGCAGATGTTGTTCATTTGATTTTGTCATTTCTGAAAACAGTGTCTCTGTCGAGGTTTTTCTTCGTTCCTGATTTTTTTGTGTACTGCATAGAACATTATTGAAAGCCCGACAAAGCTTAGGATATTCTGAAACATGTCCCTTTTTGTTTTTTCTTTCTTCGTCTCACTTCATTTTGGAACATAACCTCTACAAAAAGCAATGGATATAATAATAAAATCAGGTTGCGACGGCCAACCTGATGCTCATTCAACATCTTCATCTTCCGATCCCGTGGACAAAGGAATGGGTAATAGTCAGTACAGTTCCTGTGTAAGAAGGAGAAGCAACGAGAAGCGATCAAGTAAATATTGGTATACCCATGTTTAACACTATTTTTTGTTTGTATTTTTAACAATTAGAATCAAAGAACTAAGGCCACCGAATCCGGCCCTTACGATAATGAGCACGTACCATCACACCTTACACGTAAAAAACAAAAACAATATTATAATGATAGTAACTCACTAGTTAAAAGCGTGCTCTGACTTTATATTAATTTTTATAATAGGCGGCCATACAAAACAACTGAAGCTCAACGATGAGGAAATTATTCAACATGAAAACGGTACCATTCAAGTGGAAGAACCTGATGACCCAGCTATTATCACAGCGCGTCCGCCTCGACAACAACTTGCGAATGAAATTGTGACAAAAATTATCAACTACGTAATTGAACCATCACAACGTCATGCATACCGAGATGATAACCGCCAGACCGAACAGCAACATGATCTTTATACATGCGCCTTGATCAACAAACAATTTTATGTTCTAGTCAATCCGATGTTATGGCGAGAACCAGTACTACTGAATATCGAACCACACTCACAGATACAACGCCTACTTGACTGTTTAGCTGACACACAACTACAACAACAACAATCCCTAGGACGATATGTCAAAAAACTACGTTTACAAAATACTTTTTGCACCGACACTGAACTTTTGCTTTTGATGACGCACGTCCGCCATTTGGAAACCCTTTCGATAGAAAATGTGACATATACATACGATGCCCCACCCATTACCAACACCAGTCTACAACACCTTCCACGTTATTGTTCCTCTCATCTCACCTGTCTCAAGCTATTCAACATCCGCCTTCCGGAAGCAACCATCCACGCCCTAGGCCAGCAATGCCACCAACTGACCGAACTCACTCTGCATTCCTCCGCAGGTCTACTATGGGACAACAACATGCTCTCTCCTGCTCTTTCCCTTTGTCTTTTGGATGTCCTCAGTTTTTCGTATGATATACTCATGGGCCACTTGCCTCCAAAAATGGTAACACATATCATCACAAGATTACAAGGGTTGACACATTTGATCCATTCTTATTTTGAGCCTTCTTCTTCAAGTCTCATCATGACATTAGCCAATGACAACGATAACGCCACCACCACCATCACCAAGACAAGAAAAAAGGTATTTTGGCCACACTTGAAAAAACTCCACCTAGATCGTTGTCATGCCATTGACGACGCTACCTTTATTTGCTTTATCAAAACACATCCTCATCTTCAATCCATTCATTTATCACATGCAGTATTGACGGATGAAAGTCTGGATGCAGCGGCCGTGCTGCTTTGTGATCAACTTCACACGTTGTTCTTGATCGGCATCAAGGGCATTTCCTCGGATGGCGTCCGCCGGCTGATTCAACATTGTCAAGGTTTGATGCTAGCTTCTGTTCAATCGTGTGATCAAATTGTGGCAAGTGACTTTCTGGGGCCGGATGGACATGCTTTGCGTTTAGATGGAAACGATATTGTCAGGATACACCATGCTCAAGGATAAGGAATTAGAAATATGGATAATGGTTTAGCAAATCAAATCGATACTACCGCTGGGATGCCTTAGTTTAGTTTAATTTAGTAGTGTATTATTATTATTATTATTATTATACTTTCCATCTCATTTCATGCAATAAAAAAAAATTGTATTGTTTTTTATTTTTTAGCTTTTGACTTTTTGTAAAGATGATTGCATCTCCCCGAGAGATTACTTTGTATTTTTCCAAAGGGTGGTGACGGTAGGACACTCCGTTATTATAAATGGCTGTTACGTGTCTATGGCTGATGTCTCATCTAGAATAATACAAAATAAAATAAAATAGAACGCGCTAATTTGGAGGCTTGGTCGTTGTGAAGTATTTGAAGGATCAAAGTACTTTTTTTTTTTTTTTTTTTTTTTTTTTTTTTGGATATCAGTGCCAGAAATTGAGGTCTGTGCGTGATTCACGTTAAAGTACCGATAGTGGACATTGAGATCGAAATATGAGAATGAAAATACACTTCCATTATGAACATGGGAATGGAGAAAAAAGAAGAAGAAAACGGCAAAACAGCCATATGGATAAATAAAATAAAACTTCTCTATTTAAGCCTTCACATTTTATTATCCGAAATGTGTTCGTCTTGATTGACAATTCCATAAGGATACCGTTACTAACGCCATAGAAAAAGTATTGTAAAACAATCGATGTGTTACACAATGTTACCGGTAGCGTCCTTTTTTTCCCCTCCCCGCTTCAAATGACTACTACAAGTGATCTTGGATCTGTTCTATTCATTCCCAGATCCATCGTAGAAAGGTTTTCGAATTTAGTCTGTTATATCCCTGTTTTTTTCCTGCAGCTGATAACCCGTTTTTTTTTTTTTTTATTATCCACTTTTCTTCGCCACTTTTGTTTTCTACTTTTCTTATCCACTCGCACACACACCTGCTTCTCCCTCCGCAAAAAATAAAAAATAAAAAATAAAAAATAAAGAGACCGATTACTGAAAAAAAAAAAAAAGCTACTGTGCATCATCTACTAACTACAATGATACTTTTTTACACGTGCCTTTCATAAAAAACCTTTAGGTAAAGATTCTATCTATCGGGCAATCCGAGAACAGCAACAATTTAATCGCTCCTTTTCCCACCAAAAAAAAAAAAAAAAAGGTTCGAAGAAGACAAGCAGGTCGAGTTTATTGAATCAAATAAAGAAAATACTACCAATCTATCATTTTCGAGTTCTTTTCCAGCGGTAATAAGCCGACTTCGTGTTGCAGCCTTGTTTTATGGTACGAGGTGTACCAACCTTTTACCATCTGTGAATAGAGATTTCCATTTTCTAATCCCAATGTCGTCTATGATGCCTTATACGTAGTTCCAGTTACTGACCGTCGTTCTGTTCCGAATCTCCATCATCCCGTTGTTCTGTCTGAATCTTCACCGTTTGTCATTCTATCATAGGAGAAAATAATTTAAATAAAATGGTAAGTGAGCTGTTACTATCTTTTTTAGTTATGTATTTACATATAAACAATATATTGTATTGCTTACTTGACATGCTTCTTTCCTGCAGCTAGTGGCATTTCGTTAGAGGTAATCTGGGCAATCTCTTTCTTGCTAGACACCATAATGTCTCCCGATGAATGACTTCATACAGAAGCAGATTTCAAATATCATTTGTAAACAAAAAAAAAAAAAAAAAATATGCGGATTCATGTTCACCTACCATAAGCTCTTCAAATCCGTATGTACAGTACAGCATCTTTTTTTTTATCAATTTTGGTATATAGAACAAGCTCTGACGTTGACAGGGATTTTACATTTGCTTATCATTATACCTGCATTGATTTTCATGCTTCAACCATCCCCTAAGCATTTTTATCGCTCCTATCTTTGAACGCCACTCCGATGATATCACGTAGTGGCAACCTTGCATTTGACTTTCCGTACGTTGATTCTATGCATAATATCAATCGTCTTCTCAATTGTCTTAATCACTCCTGATAAAAGGAACTCCAACGGTAGCATCACCAATCTGCACCTGTCTTCATAAAAAATAAACAAATGAGACTCATTATGAAGTACATGTGATTCCAACTTTTTTTCTTTTCTTTTGTTCGTTGTTCAGCTTCATTTCAGATTTGCGTCTAACTTGGTGGAGCAGTAAAGGGAAAAATTAACCATAGTATCTAATTTGTTTTGTGCTAGAAGACCTTGATGAGGGATATCCGTGAGATCATCCTTGATTTATGTGCATGTGATTCCATGGAGACGACGTGATAGACACAAAACAAAAAGGTGGATCTAGATTCGAAGCTTAAGTCTCCGACATATTGAAGAAAAAGATATTTATCTCTGTGTGTGTGTGAGCTTCAAAAAAAAAAAAAAAAAAAAAAAAAAAAAAAGGAGAAAAAAAAAATTGACGGAGGCAAAATGCACCTTTACTACCTGTAGGCGGTCGATCGTTGGTATATGTTATAAGTCAAAGAACGAGAAGGAAAAAAATGGAACTTTATTTTAAAATAAACGACAATGTTGGTTGCATTCAACGGATATGGTTGGAAACACGCCTATAAAAACAAGGGCAATCATAGAAGATTTCTTAAAAATAAAAGAAAACAACTAACAAAAACTTCTTTCCCAAACAACTTGAAATATTTTACTGCTACCATGGTCAAAATAACGTTTGCCTTATTACTTTTTGTCACGGTTGGTTTTGCAGCCCCGCCAGGCGATTCTAATGGGTCTGATGGATCATTGTCACCCGCTACAGGTGATTCTAAAGGACCTGTTGGATCATCGTCACCCTCTCCAGGCGGTTCTAAAGGACCTGTTGGATCATCGTCACCCTCTCCAGGCGGTTCTAAAGGATCTGTTGGATCATCGATGCCCTCTCGAGAACACTATAAAGACCAGGATACATATAACGCAGCTTTGAGGAAGTACGTCGAAAACGCTTTTAAACCTAAGGCAGGCGATTCTAATGGATCTGTTGGATCATCAACACCCTCTCCAGGCGGCTCAAAAGGGCCTGATGGATTATCATCACCCCCTCAAGGCGGCTCTAAAGGACCTGTTCGGTCATCGCCACCCCGGCCAGACTGTGTTAAAAGACCTGATGGAAAACGGCGCCCACTTTTGCATATCTTATATTGTCTGAGTCACGGTAGATTACCGCCAGTTAACCCTCCTCCTCCTCGTAAAGAACGTCCTTATGGTGGTCTTCCTTGGAAACCCCCTCCCCTACCATGTAGCCCGTATAATTGTAGTAAGTAGAGAAAAGAGAGAGCGAATAAAAAAGGTCATCTGCTGAACGTTTCTTTTTTTTTGGGGGGTGGAATAGATGATTCTTGTATTGACGGAGTATGTCGCAAAAAGATACCGGGCAAAGAATGTGTGGCTGAGGGTCAGATATGGGATGGATCCCAAAGCTGCTGCGCTCCCATGGCCAACCCACACAAGAAGGGTGACCCTTGCAAATTTCACAGTGGGGGTTGTGACAACGATCAAACATGCAAGGATCGCTATGGCTGTAAGTTAATGCTAGGGTTGTCTACAAAATAAAGAAATAAAATGTCTCCTCATCTATTTATTCATTTTTCTTTTTACTTATAGCGCCTCATTATGCATGCAGCAAAAGCAAGGGTTGGTGCATACAACTCGCGTCATAATGCAATGATGACGACCGAGGTAAAATGAAAAACGAAATGGCAATGTACAGTCCATTCATACGTCCCTTCGAGGTTTTTCAATAACGAAAATGATAAACTAATCAATTAATTAACTTAATAAATAATAAATGCTCTGGCGCTCCGCTGGAGGTTTTGGAAATCTATCAATTTATTGGATGCCAGAGTTTTGTTATTGAAAGTGTGGGGTTTGATGGGGTGGAGTTAGACGCCTCCGCCATATCGCGTAATGGTGGGCAGCCCTTGGGTTCCAGTCGTCATTCGCTGAGCACGCCGTCAATGGGTACTTTTTATTGTGTGTGTTAGGGAAGGGATTAGGCTCTTCCGCCCATTTGGCATTTTGGTGGGCAGCCCCTTTCGGACCCAACCGTCATGCTCAGCGTGCAGGATCGCTGAACCATTCGCACTCCGCTTCTGATAAATTTAAAAATATTTTCTCCTTACCCTCTTAAACATTTTTCTTTTCTTTTCTTTCTTTTTTTTTTTTTTTTTTTTTTTTTAGAGAACATCAAACTTCAATTGTGGATTAAGAGATCTTGGAATAGTGGTTAGCACTTAAATCAGGGGCATTTTAAAAAGTGCAATGCAAACATCATGGGGAAACGTTGTCATTTTGGATTCGTGATTTTCGACCGTCATTAGATTAGCATTCGTTTTTGAATAGTGTCATTAGCTTAGCTTAGCGTTAGTTGTCATAGTTTGTATTGCATTTATATCAGAATTAAACGTGTCTTATCTTTTTACCATTATTCTCTTTTATGTTTTTCATTGTCTCACTGAATGGGCATGGTATGTGTGCGTGTAAAAACAAATCTGGTGTGTGTGCGAGGGTTTGTGCGTAAAAAAAAAAAAAGCGCATGAATAAGGTAGTACAGTACTGTACAGCAGGACAATATGACAATTGTATTGACCACAAACGAAAACAACAAAAGAAATCTAAAGGCTATGTTGGACTTTTTATTACGGTATAATTAGTATAATTAATAGTATGATCTAATTACAATAAAACCTAACTTCTGATTGATTGATACTTTACTGATATCTTGTTTGGATTGATATTTTGTGGACGTGGTTGTTGGTGTACTTTATTGTATCGTCAGTTCAGAAGAAATCTTTTTTCTCATTAGTATAGTCAACACATTACAACTTATCAGCAAAAAACCTAGGTTAGGGAAAGCAGTACATACTATGTGAGCCTCTTCGCCACATTATCAGCACACTTTTCTAAATTTCCCAGATTAAAGTCTAATACTAGTACAAGATATCCATCATTTCAATTGCACTAAAAATTAATAAATAGATTATGGCTTATGTCATATTACGCATAATTGGAAACGTTCTGTGCGCCATCCTGATACGGCTTTTGACTATAAGTGCAAAGCATACTGTGCGCCTAGCAAATTCCTTTTTAGTGCTGATATAGTATTTTGAACTTGATATCCTGAGGCTTTCAACAAAGGGTCTTTACTCTCGTGGACCACTGGCGTCATGCTGATTTCGTTTTGTAGTACTGGTAATGAAAACTGGGGAGGTTACAGGTCAGTTTTGAAGATGAAGGTGATTATTTTACTCCATGAAGTCTAACCATATATTATTATTTTATCATTTACTATTACTCATGTTGTCTGCTTTTCTTCCATTCTATTTCACCATCCCAATTCTTTTTCCTCCCTCAATTTCCATTTTATTTTTTACCCTGTTCCAAATTATAATTCACCCATTCCAAAATCACTCTACCTCCCGTCTTAATTTTATTGCGTCATTGTCTCAATTTATTTATCCCTCTTTTCAATTTGAAGTCAATAAAACTGTATACAACATCGGTCAAACTTGGAGAGACAAAATATATTTGAGAGCTCAATAATTTTTTCTGGTTCCTGTTATACAATTTCTTCAAGCCACCTATGGTTTCATGCATACAGTATGCCCTTGTGAATGAATTCATAAGTAAAAAAAGTCCCAAGGCGTTTAAATAATATGTAACAATATTTTATTTAATACTAATAAAATGAGGGGGGTTACATATTGTACCGTTAATGTTATACATATTGACGTTTATACTGTAATAGTGGGGTAAGAATAAACATGACCCATATAAACTAATATGAGAGAAATAACTCTAGTTTATTGGCAGCCCTTTGGAGGTTTTCCAGTATTACCCATGTTCACATGGCCAAGGCTAAGGAAAGCATTGACATCAGGATTATCGGAGGACACTTTGCCGGTCAAGGGTTTATCAGTAGTTTGCAAGTCTGTGGTTTCAAATACGAAGCCATTGTTTTCTTCAGCATTAGCATCACCACCATAAGCCCAGATCGAACTGCCACGTTTATCATGGAACCAGGCGAATTTGCTACCCGCTTTGATTTCTTCATTTGCTGGAGGGCATTGTTCAAGGCTTAATGGGCTATCTTTGGTAAGTGAAAGGCAGAATTGTTTGCCAACCTTGACGTAACCTACCCCATCAAATTAATAAGTATAGATATATTTAGTCATTCGTGCTCCTATCTTTTTTTTTATATTTTCCTTACCCATGGCAATCTCATTATCATGTTGGCCATTGAAATCCCATTGATTCTTGACGGTGGTGAAGGTACCAGCAAGAGAATAATCTCTGCCAGGTAAAGTTTGGTTGCCATTGCAGGCAATGCCATTGGTCACTACAGAGGTACCAGAGCCTCGCTTAACAAAAGTGGTCTTGGGATGCTCCAAATTATTGGCATACACGTAAATAGTACCAGAGAAAGTTTCATCAGCAGCAGAAACACTGGCAGCAGAGAGAGCAATAAGAGCAGCGACGATAGAGAATTTCATCTTTGTTTTTTTTCGATTGTTAATGTCAAAAAATAATTAAGAGAGAGAGATATGTTTATGATAATGAGGATTTCAATTGATTTTTCGTGGTTTATATATGTTTTTTTCAATCAAAAAGATAGGTGTCACAAAATACAGACTGCAGTTTTTTTTTGTACTGAAAAAAGAAAATGAACCTAGCCTAGAAATAAAGCAAAAAAAAAAAAAAAAAAAAGAAGTTGATCGGGTTGGTAGGACGATCATGTGGTAAAAAGGTTAAAGGATCATCATAATGTCCGGTCGTGAAAGGGGACGTACAACTGAGCCTTATTTAACCATATATGGATAATTAATGGGCCCTTGGTTTAAAACGTTTTTCCGTTGAATGACAAGTAATGCATATATATATATATATATATATATATACATATATATGCTGTATGGTGAAGATCTATTTGCGTTTCTATTTTTAGACCCATCTTTTGTGGAGGTACTGAATCCCACCCCTTTTGTAACACGTCCACCTTTTCTTCTACATACATATCCCACAATGATGGAAAATACTGAAAACAGTGATGAAATGCTTTGCTTCATGTATATGCTACACAATAGCTCAGAATGACATGTATATCTTGTAACTACACAATCAAGTGATTTTCGGTTTTGAATGTGTGGTGAACTTTCATACATAAGTGACAAAAAACAGAAATATTTCAGAAACGCTCAGCGGATTCATAGGTATGTACATACCTATTTTACTCCAAAGATAGCTCAAGATCCATATGATATATTTAGGGCACTCGTGAGTGCTCCGCAGCAAGTCATTTGCAAAAAAAAAAAATATTTTTACGTACATATCTGGAGCGAACCATACAGACGCGGATAAACAAGCTTGAAGGAAGAATGATGATCTTTCAAAATATATAATTCAATGGATGCATTCCGTATAGTTACATAACTTGGTGAAGGCGATCAAGTTGGAATAGTTTTCTATCGAATTTTACAGACCTGAATGTAGTGGGTGGGATAATCCATGCAAAGAAGAAAAAAAAAATATAGCTTGGTTGCTGAGACGACCCTGATAGACCCTTTTCTTCAGAGTATGATCAAAGAAATAAATAGCTCATTTTTGCTTTACCGCGTCATCAATTTGCATCTTTGTGTTACCGGTATGCATATCATATGTATCTTTACTCAATAGCATTTGTTTATCGACTGACATCAAAGAGACTCCAAAAATAATGACCAGAGTCCATAATATTTTATTTAATAAGCCAGACTATTATACTTTAATAACGCCATGATTTCGCCAATCTGGTAGGACAAAGGATGGTTAAAGAAAGGGCTTATTGTAACACAGGGTCAAAGTGGAAGAAAACATGCAGAACAACTGTGAGGTTGAAGAACGGTCAAAAAAAATTTGAAAAGGAAATTGTGAAAAGGGAACTATGGTGCGAACAGGTTATAACCTGAATGAACCTTAATTGTCTCAATTTTTGGTTTTCAAATTCCGATTTTTTTTTTTTTTTTTTTTGTCCTTTTTCCTCAACACAACCAACCAATTTAACAGCATTTACATGGGCCGATGAAATGGATCCGTACCTGGAGCAACAAAGGACTGTTTAGCACATATATCATGAATTAGTTCAGTACATTGTATTATGATTTAGTTTAGTACATTTATATCGCCTGTTTTCATTTTACTGAATAAAAAACGACATGGCTTGTTGATCACTTTTATGCATGTATGAATATTATGCTGATATTTTGCCCCTGTTTATATATGATAGTTAGTTTATAGTATAATGAGAAGACAAAAAAATATTTATTGGAAGTGAAAAATTAATCAAGATGACATAGTTTACGATGGGAGAGGTACGTTTTTTGACGGAATTTACTACACACATCTTTTTCTGCGTCTTCGGCATTAAGATTGATACTGTAAGCTTCAATATACCTCCAACAGCGCATGTAATAACGACGTATCTTGATAGGGGTTTGATTTGGTGGTGATGCAGCGTCGAATGCTTTGTCCAAAGTTTTTTTCAATCCATTGAAGGAGTAGTCGCAATGATTTCGAGTATATCTTTTGACATCTGCCCAGTACCGTTCAATCCAGTTACACTCGCAATGAAATTTGGGATAAAAGCGGCATAAAAGGTTAGCGCTTTGAGTGTTTCTTGGAGAGCGCAGAGTTGGTACAGAAAATCAGGTTGATTAGCCAAACAATGCCTAGCACAGCATTCTACATTCCCATTGTTATTTTGTGAGCCGTTGTTACTGTTGCAGTAAAGGCGCCACATTTTGCCTTCTCTTCCAGGACTGTTATCCTTGTCATGCCAAAGTCCACGCTCCTTCAAAATTTTTTTCACCCCTTTGAAGTACTTGTACCGCTTTTCAGTGCCATTTTTTGTTCGCTTGATTTTGGTTTCGTACAGGGTTTGGTCAATTTGCCTTCCATTGAAATCAAACTTGGTATCCTTGTAACATGGCAGTCCTTCAGGATGCATATGAGGTTCAAGATTCATATGTGCGGCAACCAAGGCATCATGGGCATATGCTTTATGATTCGAAGATTGATCAAATAAAAATAATCCCATACAATTAGGATGTAAGGCTTTAAAGATTGGAATTACTTCATCCTTCAATTGCTTCACCACATCTGCATGAGTCCAGTAACCTTGACGATTAGCACCGGCTTCAAAGAGCTTTCGAGATATCATTTCACCATATCGCATTGTACCATGGCATGAACACTGGAATTCAGATACCATAATTGAAAGGCCTGGACCTTTTCTCGTCAACTGCATTTCACCAGGTAAAAACCACCCCTTTGACTTCCCATCGTTGGCATAAAATATAGACTCGTCATGGGTCACCATCACGTACTTCTTTCTTCCTGGTGCAATTATTGGGGCCACCTCTTCCATTCCATCACCTTCATACATCGCCATTGACCCCCGAACATCCATCATATACTTTGCCCATTCTGTACGGTATTTCACAACATCGGCTCTTTCATGACCATCAAAATAAATTCCTTTGGTGTTGGCTCGGACTGAAAACCCCCATTCCATTTTGTATTTTCTTATAGTAGTCAAGGAAACACCATTTCCGTCAAGAAAATCTTCATCAATCATTTTTTTCAGGGCGTTTATATCCCGTTCCATTGGTTTTCTTGCCTTTATCCATTCCAAACATTTTCTTTTCATTGCTGGAGTGGCGAGGATTGTTGTATTTTTGGTATGCTTTCCTTGCTGACTTAATGGGATGGCACCTTCACGCAAAAATACATCGGCCCAACGTCGAATGGCATAGCTTCTGCATTTCTGATCGCTGTTGATGTTTCTGCCCTTGTACACGAGCTTTGCTGCAGCCTTTGCCGCCTTGAATTTGACAATATCAGGATTATCTTTCAAAATAATGAAGTAGTGTTGGACTGCCTGATACCGCATCATCTGAGCTTTTTGTTGTTGCTGTGTTGGAAGTTCAAGTTCAACGATTGCGAGTTTTATTTTTTGCAGGAGTGCATCCATATCCTCGGTTGTTTCGACGAACTCCCCAGAAGTATAGTAAAATTCATTTTCTGGCGTAGTGTCGTTCAATCCAGCGTCGGGTACAGTATTATTCACTCCATTAGTGGCTGTAGATATTGGTGAAAAATACGCTGAAAGTTTTTTTGAACCTTTCATGCTGTTCTCCCTTGCGACCTTTTCACTGATATGTCGGTATTTCGTGGCTCTGGAGTCACCAGTGTATCCTGCACGAATATGGGAGTCGCTACCCTCAGTGAAGGAATGCATTTTATCATACGCTGTTATCAAATCCGCGTCGAAGTTGAAGTCGAAATCGAAATCGATATCGTCTTCATTGTCACCGTCATCGAAGATCACATCGCTATCAGAATTGTTTTCGCCGAGAATGGTCGTCCATCTCTTGGAGATGTTTGCTTTGGCAGAACGAATTCTTGATTTTGGGCGTGGCATTGTTATGAAAAAAGTTGATGTATTTTTTTCTTTCGGTGATGTTGCTCTTCTTCTTTTGGTTTGCAAGCCACAAAATAACTGTGGCCAGTTTTGCCCCTGGCAACAGAGCTATGTTGCACAAAGAATTGCCTTATTTATAACCCCGCTCACCCATATGTTTTCCTTTTGTGGTAAAAGACCTGTCTCAATTTCCACCCTCACAGCCTGGAGCGACCAACTTTAAATGCCTAAGGCTTTTTTTTTTATTATGAAAGTTGAAAAAAAAAATACGGATTCATATTTGTCATGACCTATACTATTCAAATCCGTATTCAAAAAAAAAAATCACCACCAAAAAAAAAGCCTTAGGGTTTCAAGATTGATGTCGGGATATTCAGGTTATAACCTGTTCGCACCATAATATATGTATCAAATGGCTAAATGGGTAATCTCTTATGGGAATATAAATATTGGCCAGCATTAATCTAAAGGGGCGATGGAAATAAAAAAAAGGGAATCGCTTGAACTAGTTAGGATATGTTTCATTGAAGCAATGTAAAAAAGACATTTTTTTTTTCTTTTGCTGTTGCCGGAAAGCCTGTTTTTCATACTCAAAAAAATAAATAAAAGAATCTAGTTCATTCGGACAAAAGTAAGAAAAATAGAATACAATAATAATGTAAAAGACAAATGATACCATATGATATCATTCACAGTATATTGATCTGCTGAAAAACCAGGATTGGTACCTCTTTGATTTTTTCAGATGGAACTGAGTGCCCTTGAATTAATTTGGATCCTTTATTTAAAAGATCTCTCTTTTTTTTTTATCTATCAAGGTACATTCAGCTATTTGAAACAGATTAAATTAGTGTAATAAAGTCAAATCTAATATAGTAATGAATATTATATATTCAATAAAAAACCAAACATATAAACCTAGGTATGATTTTTTATTTCAAACTGAAAGTAGGGAATATAAAGGGTTGAACAAAAAGCTATGTATTACAATTTATTCGGAGAGTAAGGTAGGTCACAAAATAATGAAGACATAATCTAGTACGCAGAGCAAGGATTAATGTCAGGTTTTGAAAATAAAAAGGGACATTATTTATTGATATACAGGAGCAAGGATAAACTGGGATAATCAAGGCTAATCCACATAAGATCTACAATGGCGATATTACTCACTATTCGACGGATTGGACGATAGTTAGTCAATTAAAATGACATATTTTATTAAATCACTTTGGTACATCCTAACTGGAGGTAGTGGTTTGTTTTATTATAACAAGGGATTTAATAGATGAAGTATGAAAAGACTAATGTGAGATTTGAACAATGGCCAACACCAACGCGAAGGCACAATGTAAAGTGGGAGCTAGCATACTGTACATGACATATGAAGCACCACATGGTTAGTTTTCATTGAAGCATTATGAAGTTCGACAGTGTACGATATCAGAAATAGGTTTTTTATTGAGAGAATCTATAACTGAGGATTATCCAGACTATTCACGAGAACAAAAACCTTTCCACTAAATGACAGTCTTAATCTCACTCGGATTGAGAACCGGCTTACCACAAATAACAAGTATAACTTTTGTCAACAGTAATCTAAAGGGGTAATAGTGAAAGGGAATATCTATTGAACACGACATGAGGAAAAGGAATGAGTGTCTTTGACCGCCTTTACTGAAAAAATCGGGAATTGTATTAAAAACGGGGTAAATATAATGCTTCAAATCATCGATTTCTGCTGTGAAGAAAAAAAACAAAACAAAACAAAAGTCGTACTATATCATACTAATTATGTATATATCCACATCTACTGTATGTATTATAAAAAACAGCAAAAGACACATTTTCTCCAAAATGAAGCCAAAATGAACACATTTCCTATTGCCTTACACAAAGAACATCCTGTATATTTGAAGATTTGATGGGGAGGGTATCTCACTTTGTCTTAACAGTACTGCATAATGAGTACAAAGAAAAAACATACGAACAAAACGTAAATTGAAAATTACATCCCTCGGGCAAATTATGGACTTCGTTGCAGTCACAACTTCCCTGGTAACTTCTCACTTGACGATGTTGACGAATTTTGGCACCTAAAAAAGAAAGAAGGTAATAGTGCAATGCGTATTTTTTTTTTAAATACGACGAGTCACGTTTGAATAATGTTAACCCATAACACCTTTATATAAATTTTACTCTGCATACTACGTGTAATATGTACACATCTATAAATCAATGAATTAAGAAACCGCGATGCTAAATCTCGCCAATATACTCAAAAATGTTCAGTCTCATCGTCTACCTGGACTGGTAAAGAATATTGCCTAGATGGTCAAAATATCTACAAACCCTGGCAATAAACAAGGTTCAGTGAGAGACTTGAAAAGAAAGTCAAAGATGTAGAACACAGTTGTCATAATATAATCACTAGTATAATCATGATCATCAACTTATATTTTTACAGATTTTATTTTTTTCTTACCATCCCAATTTTTAATAGACTTTTATATATTATTCGTCATTATTATTACCTTATCATTATTGTACATTACCAATAGAATAAACAAGAGCAAATTTATTTATTTTTTTCGTTTCTCTTAAATTTTCTGAGTTTTTTTTTTCTTTTCTTCCACTTCCTCAATGGATTTTAATAAAGTAATGCTGAACTTGGATTAGTGGTTAGAACTTGGTTTAGGGGCGTTTTGAGAAATGCAGTATAAACATTCATGGGGAAACCCTTTCATTTTGGATTCAAGATCGCGGACCCACCATTAGAGTAGGACATTTTCATCTTTTAAGAGATGAGTGTCATGAAACTGTCCTTAGTTTAGTTTCGTATTAGTTTGTGATAGGTTTTATCTACATATGAATACATTATGCGTCGTCTTTTTTCCCATCTAGTACCAATTTGCCTCTCTCATACGCTATGTTTTGGCTTCTAGTGTAGAGATCCCGTTTTTACATTTGTCACCTCATATATTTAGATTAGCACGTTGACCATTCCACTAGTTTATGCCTATTTATACAGTACTTCAATAAAGTATACATCTTTTTTTTTTTTTTTTTTTTTTTTTTTTTTTTTTATAAATAACCATTGCTTTATATCCCTGTTGAGCATTATATTAAACTTATTCATTTTGACATTGTACGTAGCTCTTTGTCCCTCTTAAACACTAAAAATGAATTGGCTGAAAAATATGAATGCGCGATTTAGGTCGGCTGGTTTGACGTGCCAGCTCGTCAATTATTTTATGATAACTTTCCTGAAGCGTCATCACAACTTGTAGGAACCAAAAAAAAAGTAAAATACATCTTTTTTTTTTCCTCTTCTTCTTCTCTAATACACATTGTCTTAATTGAATTATAACAAGTAAAGAACATAAGCAAATATTTCAAAAATGATGTGCATAGGTATTCGTAAAAAAAAAAAAAAAAAAAAAAAGTAAGGAGACATTTAAGAGGATTTTTAAAAAAATACGAGTATTTGAAAGTATTTGACCCCTCCCATTTTGTGCATTAACCGCAAGTATCCGCCATTTAGTTACTGCGATCATGATAGCATCATGCACCACCACCCCCTCCAAAAAAAAAAAAAAAAAAAAAAAAAAAAAAAAAAAAGAAAAAAAACGCCTTCGGATGATCTTCTATCATACTCAAATAGGAGTTTTTTTTTTCGTGACCTCTTCCAAGATTTATCTTTTGTTATTGATTTCTAAAACGCAAATCCTTCTTTCGTCAAATGTCATGCAATTCCATCTTTCCATTTTCCCTCACACTTGATTGGACAAGCTGCATGATACAATCGTCTTTTACTCCCTAGAAAGTACCATTTGACCAAAGAAAAAAAATTATATAAACTGCATCTTTTCACATTAATTTATTTTCATTCAAACACCTCTTTATCTATTATATTATACCACAATTCCATCATGGTGCAACCTTGTTCTTTTTTAATTTTATTAACAGCCTTTTCGGCGATCGTGATGGTTCATGGTGCTCCCTTGGAAACTCGCTCCTCCAAACATCATGGCAGTGATGATAATCATCCCGCCAGCAAGAATCCTTCAGACGTATCGAAATTACAAACGATGCCAAACGGTTGTACTCCAGGCGTTGATGGGATGTGCCCGCCCGATACTCAAGCGGGGGTAATGCAAGACGGACCTCCTGTTCCTCCTTCAGAAGGTTCTCCAACTAATAATTCTGATCCTGCTGGTTCTGCTCCTGCTGTCTCTCCTCCTATGGGAAGCCCCTCGAATGGTCAATCAAATGGACCTGGTTCATTGACATCAAATCCTCAGAAGACCTTGCTGGGAGGCTATGGTCTACGGGGCACTGGAATTGGTGGTCGGCACGGTCTATTAGGTACTGGCATACTGCATGGCAGTTCGGGATATGGCGGTAGTGGGATCTATACAAGAAATCATTAAATAACACCTACCTCTCTCTCATTTTTATTAAAAACATTCAACTCTACAGAGCACTTGTTAGAATAAAATATAAAATAAGAATTATATATTTAGCTGCCCACACTGGATTTACATTGGAGCGTGAGGTTTAGACTTTTTTTTTCTTGAAAAAAAAAAAAAAAAAAAGAGAACCATTCTTATGCGTTGTTCTCACAAAGATTCTTTTTCCTTGCATTACCTCTGTTTTGAATTGAGCAGTAGCGGCAATTTGGTTCTCCATTTTTCTTTCGCTGATGAATCTATCCACCCCGCACTCAATATAAATGCCTGTTTATTTTATTTTATGATAGAGCACAGCTTCCGTCACATTCATTCAATGACACACGTACAAAAAACATAAACGACTGCGAGAAGTGGTTTATCCTTACAGTATACCATGATAAGTTTAGTGTATTGCAAGTTTAGCTCTTTTTTTTTTTGGAGGGTGTAGGGCGGTAGGAGAGCTGACCATGACAATCAAAATACCCACTGAATCATACAAATAGATAACTTTATCCGTGTATGTTTATCTTAAAGGCTATCGGCAACCCTTCATTTCAAGAGAAAAATAATTTGATCATTAAAGCTTAAATTGGAATAGATAAGATCATGAGCGCAGCTTCAATAGGTGGGAGACCCTATGTGCATATAGTGAGACCTCCTCCCCTTGCCCCTTCTCGTCACTTTTATTACTTGGTTTTTCTTTTTATAATTTTCTCAAAACCTTCGTGTGTGTGGGGTAACCGACCGCCATCATTCCCAGTTTTTTTTTTTTTTTTTTTTTTTCATAAATGTACCATTCATAAAGCTCTTTGACCGTATATTTTGTGTTTGTTTGTCGAACACACCGATTGCTGGATCGTCCCTTCTTCATATCATATTATCAAACACCTTGTACTTTTTACGTATGAATTTATTCAAGGATATACTGTATGTATGAAAGCCATAGATGGCTTGAAGAAATTGTATAACAGGGACCAGAAAAAATTATTGAGCTCTCAAATATATTTGTTGATTACTCCATTTCCGAGGTGCCAGATATTTTCTCAGAGCCGCCAGAGAAAATCCCAGAACACGTTTTTCTTTGGAATCTCAGATAAATTACACAGAATAACCGTACCACCATGCATTGTATCGGCGAAGGTTGAAATCATACTGCGCGATAGTAGTGCGTCAAAACAGAACGTGTTTAATGTATGTGTGATGTATAAAAATTAATAAATATATTTATATAAAAAATATCAGAAACTTCTAGTTACAACTAGCAGTTTAGAGAAGGGACGGATTAATGTAGGATAGTGTTACTACTTCATATTATTTTCTACTGTATCCAATAAAAAAGAAAAGCATTCGACATGAATTTTACAAAGTGAAGGTATGATAAACACAAAGGAACATCATGAGAGAGGGACAAAGAGCTACGTACAATGTCAAAATGTTTAATATAGTGTTCGACATGGATATGATTAAATGGTTATTTATAAAAAAAAAAATGTATTCTTCATGGAAGTACTGTATAAATAGGCATAAACTGGTGGAATGGTCAACTTGCTAATCTGAATGGATGAAGCGACGAAAGGAAAAACGGGATCTCTATGCTAGAAGACAAAACATACCGTATGTGAGACGCAAATTGGCACTAAATGGTAAAAAGACGAGGAATAATTTATTCATATGTAGATAAAACCTAACACAAACTAATACGAAGCTAAACTAAGGACAGTTTCATGACACTCATCTCTTTTAAGATGAATGTCCTAAACTAATGGTGGGTCCAGGATCTTGAATCCAAAATGAAAGGGTTTCCCCATGAATGTTTATACTGCATTTTTCAAAACGCCCCTGAACTAAGTTCTAACCACTAATCCAAGATCATCATCACTTCATTGAAATTCATGGAAGAAGGGGAAGAAAAAAAAAAAAAAAGGTAAATAAAGGGCGGGAGATAAAAACAATGGAAATAGTGAAACATGTGATACGGAGCACAGCCGCATTTTCCGTTGGAAATAAGGAGACATTGGAAATAACCCTAAAAAAATACGATTATTTGAAAGTATTTGACCCCCCCCCCATTTTGTGCATTAACTGCAAGTATCCGCCATTTAGTTACTGCGATCATGATAGCATCATACACCACCTCCCCCCCTCCAAAAAAAAAAGAAAAGCGCCTTTGGATGATCTTCTATCATACTCAAATAGGAGTTTTTTTTTTTTTTTACGTGACCCTCTTCCTAGTTTTATCTTTTGTTATTGACTTTTAAAACGCAAATTCTTCTTTCTTCAAATGTCATGCAATTCCATCTTTCCATTTCCCCTCACCCTTGATTGACAAGTTGCATGATACAATCGTCTTTCACTCCCTAGAAAGTACCACTTGACAAAAGAAAAAACGAAAAAAAAACTATATAAGCTGCATCTTTTCCCATTAATTTATTTTCATTCAGACACCTATTTATCTATTATATTATATCACCATTCCATCATGGTGCAACCTTGTTCTTTTTTAATTTTATTAACAGCCTTTTCGGCGATGGTGATGGTTCATGGTGCTCCCTTGGACGTTCGTTCTTCCAAACATCATGACGGTGATGATAATCATCCCGCCAGCAAGGCTCCTTCAGACGTATCCAAATTAAAAACGATGGTAAACGGTTGTACACCAGGCGTTGATGGGATGTGCCAGCCCAATACGCAAGCGGGGGTAATGCAAGACGGACCTCCTGTTCCTCCTTCTGAAGGTTCACCAACTGGTAATTCTGATCCTGCTGGTTCTGCTATTGATGGCTCTGCTCCTGCTGGCTCTCCTCCAACGGGAGGTCCCTCGAATGGTCAATCAAATGCACCTGATTCATTGACATCAAATCCTCGGAATGGCTTGCTGGGAGGCTATGGTCTACTGGGTACTGGAATTAGTGGTCCGTTCGGGCTATTAAATACTGGCTTACTGCGTGGCGGTTCGGGATATCCTCGCAATTCCGGACGTCCTTCGGTCTATTAGTTTTTAATATTGCAAGAAATCATTAAATAGCAACTACCTCTCTCTCTCTCTCTCTCTCTCATTTTTATTAATAACATTCAGCTCTACAGAGCACTTGTTAGAATAAAATATAAAATAAGAATTATATATTTAGCTGCCCACACTGGATTTACATTGCAGTGTGAGATTTAGACTTTCTTTTTCTTGAACAAAAAAAAAAAAAAGACCCATTCTTATGCGTTATTGTCACAAAGATTCTTTTGCCTTGCATTGCCGCTATTTTGAATTGAACAGTAGCGGCAATTTGGTTCTCCATTTTCTTTCCCTAATGAATCTATCCACCCCTCACTCAATATAAATGCCTGTTTATTTTATTTCATGATAGAGCACAGCTTCCGTCACATTCATTCAATGACACACATACAAAAAACATAAACGACTGCGAGAAGCTTTATCCCCTTACAGTATACCATGATAAGTTTAGTATATCGCAAGTTTAGCTCTTTTTTTTTTTTGGGTGGGCGGTAGGAGAGCTGACCATGACAATCAAAATACCCACTGAATCATCCAAATAGTTAACTTTATCCGTGTATGTTTATTTTATAGGTCATCGGCAACCCTTCATTTCAAGAGAAAAATGATTTGATCATCAAAGCTTAAATTGGAATAGATAAGATCATGAGCGCAGTTTCAATAGGTGGGCGGCCCTATGTGCATATAGTGAGACCTCCTCCCCCCCCTCCTTGCCCCTTCTTGTCTCTTTTATTACTTGGTTTTTCTTTTTGTTATTTTCTCAAAACCTTTGTGTGGATGGGGTAGCCAACTGCCATCCTTCTCCCTATTTTTTCGATAAACGTGCCATTCATAAAGCTCTTGGTCATATTTTTTGTGTTTGCTTGTCGAACACACCGAGTGCTGGATCGAATCTGTCTTCATATCATATTATCAAACGCCTTGTACTTTTTAGGTATGAATTCATTCAAGGATATACTATATGTATGAAAGCCATAGATGGCTTGAAGAAATTGTATAACAGGAACCAGAAAAAATTATTGAGCTCTCAAAATTTTTTTTTTTTTTTTTTTTTTTTTTTTTTTTTTTTTTTTTTTTTTTGTAATGTGTCCTTTATTTAAATAAAGACTTGGTCTCACGTCATAAGAGCGGCGGCCAATAAATATTATATTGGAGGTAAATGGGGCAAAAGGTGATTAAAAAAAAACAGAATTGAGGAGAAGAAAAGTGATACGTGAAGAGGTTAAGCTGGTAAAGTATGTGGAGGCGGAAAGGAAAAAAGGAGTAATGGGGTCATAGGATGCTATATATGCTACTGGCTAAAGAAGATGGAGGTTTTTTTTTTCATTTCCCCCCCCACCGTTTTTTTCTTCATTTTTATTTTATGAAACAAGTTGTCTCTCTCTCTCTGCCATTTATTGGTACACATAATGAACCACAAGATCCAGCAAGGAACAATGATTGACAGATAACAGCATTACTTCCACCATTTCCTTTGACGAACAACAACAAGCCAACGGCAATGGTCCTCGTCGGAGTCGCAAACGCGTAAGTGGATAACGCCCATATCAATATCGTTACGATTTTACACAAGACTTTTACAAAATGAAGGTGTGATACATGTAAAGGAGTATTATTTTGTGGTACTTTATATCTATCATACGTATGAATAAAATATAGTATGCCTACCCTTTTTATAATTAGCACCCATTTGTCTCCCTCATACTGTATGTTTGTCTTTTAGTGCAGGTCCCTTTGGTATTTGTCACCTCATCCATTTAGATTCGCTAGCTAACCATTCACCTGTTTATGCTTGCTTATATAGTACTTCAATAAAATATACCGTTCTTATTTTATTTTTATGGTACGTAGCTCTTTGTCCCTCCACTACGATATTCCATTCTGTGTCTTCTATCTTCATTTTGTAAACGTCATCTTCAAATTTAATGCTTTTGTTTTTACTGGATACAATAGAAAATGATATGAAATACTAACACTATATTACACTAATTCACCTATTCTAGAAAACTAGTTGCAACTTGGGGATTTTTCTGTATTTTTTTTCAGAAGTTTCTGATTTTGTGCAATCCCGATAAACAAATATGTTCTCCATTGGTGTGCCTTTTTCGTCCTTCCGCACAAATAAAAATAAATAAATAAATAAATAAAAAAAAACCTTCGTCCTTTTGCATCATACCGTTGATTCATGGTCTCCTTCTTTCTTCATTATTCTTTGTGAGATCGCATTAAAAACATTGTAGGAAATAAAAAAGAAAAATGACAACTTTTGACAAAGTATAGCAAGATATTTATTTATAAACATATATATATATATATATATGTATCCTTTTCATCAAAAACAAACGCACACACACCAAAAAAAAAAAAAAAAAAGGACGCGAGGATCAAAAAAAATGCTACTGTAATGTAAAGCAAAGCATGGTTCTGGGGACTGTGGGAGGTCGTCCAAGGCTTCTGAATGGGCCAGGATTCAAACGCAAAGAACGAATATTCTGCGCCACTGTTTGGCAATGATTGTCATTGTAAAACTGGCAGATTGTAGGCAATTCGACTCTGACAGCCGTTGGTGGCATACCGGCTGGATTGAGAAAGGGGACACAACTACCAGGTTTCATTAATCCTTGTCTATCGTTCGGATTGTAAATAAAGTGGACATATTGGGCAGAGACAATCATCGACATTGCCACGATATATAATAATAACGTGAATGATTTCATTGTGTTCAAGAGAGAGGTGTTTTTTCGGTATTAGCAGTAGATAGAATATGGAGATGTATTGAAGAAAAGTGAAGTAAAAAAGTAATTCATCATCTTTTACTTATATTTATCCAGTTGTCTTCCTTTTTGTTTTGCTTTTTTTTTAAAAAAAAATAGGAGTAAGATCAAGAAAAGTCTGTTTTTTTAAAAAAAAATTAGGAGTAAGATCAGGACAAGTCTGTTTTTTTTTTTCTTTTCTTCTAGACACACAGTATAGATATTACCTATAAATACGCACATCTTTATTCTTTCACTTGATGTCCTCCCCTTCTATCTATTTGGACACTGCCTATCCGTGATTAAGGTCAAGAAAAGTCCGATATTTCTTTCTTTTAGACGTACAACGTAGGCATTACCTATAAACAACGCACATCTTTATACTTTCACTTAATGCCCTCCTCTATCTATTTTGATTATTGCCTATTTTTAATTCATGCACAATTTACGCTATGCTTTGTGTAAAAGGATCAACCTCTCGCATATGAAAATATATATGACGGTGGCACTTTCCGAAGTATAATAGGAGAGAGATTCTACGGTAGTCATCGTAGAGTCCTTATTCCGCCTTTATGCATCCAGCCATCTTCACATAAACATTCACCCCTTCCTGATATTTCCGTAGAAAAAGGGAACGCCTGCTGCACTCCAAAAAAAGATATTGGTATAGATCATCGTCACGAAACATTGAAAAAGAAAAAAATAGCCATATGTAGGAGAGAGGTACATAATGTGTAAACAATAGCACAATGTACAACTCCTTGTAATGACAACATCTTGGAATATATAACTCAGATAAAGTTGTTGTTGGACAAGTGACAAAAAAAAAAAATCGCATAATGGCGTTGGCTTTTTGGAATTCGAAGAATTTCATGGACGACGCACCAATGTATCGCACTTTGTCACTCTTGACCAGATCATGTAGTGCTTCCATGGTTTCTTCCCAAGAGGTATAAGGATCGGCACGATGAATTTGATACTAGTTATAAAAAAAAAAAGGGGGTAAATCTCGATATTTTTTTTTTTTTTTTTTTGAAAAAAATAAAAATAAAAAAAAGTGAATGCTTATCAAATCGATATAATCCAAACCTAAGCGTTCCAATGAGGCATCGACGACTTCAAAAAGATGTTTACAGGAAAGACCACATTGATTGATATATTTGGGATCTTCATAAGGGCATGGGTTGCCAAAGGCTTCATCGTCGGAGCGCACAGCTGAATAGCACTTGGCGGCAACGACAATGCGACCACGTGGCCTGTTGAATTGTTTGATGGCTTTCCCTAGGATACGTTCACTTACCCCCCCCCAGAATAAGCATCGGCGGTGTCGAAGAAATTAATTCCTGCTGCATAGGCTTTTCCAATTAATTCCAAAGATTCCTTTTCTTCCAGTACCCAAGGCATCCATTTAGGTGTGCCGAAGCTCATGCATCCCACACAGATCTTTGAGATACGGAGTCCGGTTTTACCGAATTGTACATATTCCATAGCTGGTTTATTGTCAGTCATTGTTGTTGTTGTAATTGTTGTTATAGTGTGTTGTGAATAAATTTAATTAATTTTTTTTTCCTTCTTATATATATATTTACATCGTTTTCAGCTACAAGTGTGTTTTTGCATTAAATTCAAATGAGACGGCATTTTAAAAAAAATAAAAATTCCACGTCGTTGCAGATTCAAATTTCTAAATAAGGATGATTGCTGGCGTTTTACGTTAGTTTATTGCAATATATGCCAACTGTGTGTAGGCTTGTTGTAACTTGAGCATGACTTGTGTTGCCGTGCTTTCACGAACGCCATAACCAGTTATGGCATCAGCACACATCATTTGCGAATCATGAATCATCATCCGATGTTTTTGCCGGACCTCTAGCGCTCTTGTGAAATTTCAAAAATGGGAGGGGGGGGAGGAGTGGTGGTTTTTCCGAAGAAAATTTTCGGATTGAGGTGGTAAGATCTGCTCAAGTGAAAAAAGTATTATACTATATGTAAAATAACGTGGTACAAAAAATAGTATTGGTGAATGTCATGCTTGCTCTTGAAACGAGAAAAATAATGTTCTCACAGTACACGCAGTCGTACTCACCGGTTTCGTTACCTCCAACGCTCTTTACCGGCCAATGATACCCATCATCACCTAGTTCCTTCGCTTAGTGCTTCCCTTTTACCTCCATTATGCCTGGACGCCACTGCCGACCAAACCATCGCATCTCCTTTTTTCCTGTCCTGCCAAGTTAGCTTTTTGGTAATTTTTCCTATTCAAATTCTTTACATGCTCTAGTAATCCAGGTGCCATTGCTTTCATCTGTGCCAATATCATGACTTCTATTAGCTTCCCCCCTCTGCGTTCTCCTTCGCCTGTTCCTCTTAAGGATTACAAAAACTTTACGGCTGCACGTCTTCCGTCTGGCAAGCACATTAGCGTTTTGCCTTTGACCAACACCATGTCTCCCCCTCCGCCCTCCAACAGTCCACATACCGTCGTCTCCTCACCCTCGTTCAACAGCAAGCTCTTCCCACATCCCCTCTCTTATACGAAAGGCTCTGACTCTTGTCATTCCTTCTTAGTATAACTTAGTTATTTTAGCTCCTATAGAGTCCTTTATTGGCTACCTGTTTTTATCTTTTATATATCTATACACCAATACGTATAAATTTGAGACCCTGCGTCACCTTATATATATATATATATATAAAAAAGGTTCCTGGAATTGAAGGTCCCCTTCGTTAATAAAAAATAAAAATATCAGGGCTTGTTTCAACATCTGATGGCTCTCAAATTTGGAAATCTCAGACAATATCTATATCTATATATATTTCCTTCCAGATCAACGACATCGGTAACTTCAATGGTTATCACGGATTAGTGGTTAGAAAGTGAATTAGAGGCATTTTGAAAAATGCAATGCAAATGTCATGGGGGAATCCTTCCCTTTTGGATCTAGGATTTCGGACCAGTCTTTAAACTTGTGTATAGTGTTATTGAATCATCATTAGTTTAGTTTAGTGTTACTTATATAGTTCTATATCTCTATATGAATAATACATGCCTTGTCTTTTGTTTGATCATTAGTGATTGTTTCTCATACATTTAGATTGACTTCTTTACCATTAGCATCTGTCTCTCGCACGTTTAATGTGTCGTTTACAGTAGATCCATTTTTACTACCCGCCCTTTTGCCCCTTTAGATTAGCATTGACTACCCTTGTTTACGTTTGTTTTCACTGTAATAAAGCATGTTCTTTTTATTTTTAACCACTGACTGCAATCTATCCACCAGCTAAACTCATATATCATTCCAATCAGTTATTGCTCCTCCCACCCCTTGTATGTATTTGATACCTTCACTTTGAGATACAAGTCAAACTGAAGTGTTTATTGTTTTTTTATTCCGTTCTGAAAATTCAGGGGAAAAGATTTTAAGTTTCGATGAGACCCTATCAAAATCGCCCCTCGCTCTGAATCATATCATAGATAGCATAATAAAAAAAAAAAAAAAAACTGAATCAAAAGAAGAGTGTTTTATTGAAATAAATGTATTTAATGTATACAGTATATACAAAAACGACTATCTATACTAAGATAAACTATGTAATACAAAATGATTTTCTAATCCAGCAAATTTGCTTGCCTTGCTGGTGTTTGTTGTTGTTGCTACATTCCATCATTGTGCTGCTGTTACTGCTAGTCGTAACTTGTCAATGGTCATTTGATCCAAGTTCATTACATCAGAGGGAGCGATATCTGAAGATGCTTTCGGAAAGTCAGATGACTTGATGAGGGAGCAATTGATGAAGCTGATCGACGTCAGCCGATGAGCGTTTTGTACCGGCTTGTGAGGAACCCCCCCCGCCTCCCGGCCGCCGATGTCGATCTGACGATTTGTTTCTGCAAATTGACCATCTCGAGATGAGGAAGACAAAGCACCATGGGCTTCTAAAGTAGAATCCGAATAGCTGCCACCATTGAGATCGAGACCCCCCCCCTTCCGGTTGAGGAATGCCACTTGAAAAAACGAACCCAGCAGGTCACCGGTTATCGAACAACTACCAGGTTCAGGGTTGGAAGCAAATAAGGTCAAGTGCGGTAACGGGGAAAGAGGGCAAAAAAGTAATTGTCGACAATGCCAGAGTCCGCAACGCCATCAACCCGATATACGATAATAAAAGCGAAAAGCCGAGCGCCAGTCCAGTGCTTGCCAGTTCATTTCAGTTCTCGTATGAGCCATGCCATTTTCCATGCTATTGTGCGTCTGCTACATGAGTCAGGAATCGGTTTAAAAGTCATATTGTTTGCCAGCTTTGGTGCTCATCATAACATAGGATTGAGGACGGGTATAGAATTGTTGATTGACCAAGTATACAATGATCACGAAGAGCACTTTGCTCGACGAGAAGGTGGGCAATAGTCGATATGATTCCTGTTGGGAATTGTCGAAGACGAGGCGTGATAAAAATCCTGCCTTCAGGTTGGTAATCAACTATGATGCTAGTTTAATCGGGTGTTTCTTGGACATGGCAATTGCTACCTTCAAAATCTACTACAGAAAAGAATAAAATCGTCAGTTTCCGTTGCCTTCGTTTGCCTGTGTATACTTTTTGTCTTTACCTAGATCGCTTGCTTCCCGTTGATCATTTGCATCAGAGACAGTCCCTAAGCAAACAATAAGTTTCTTGATTTGACTCTAGTAACCAGTGTACAAAGTAAAGGGGGAAATGTAAAGTCAGCTGTAAAAGCCCGTATCAATATCGTCACGATTTTTATACATACACTTACGCGTTTGCGACTCCGACGAAGGAACCGTTGCGGTTGGCTTGTTGTTCTTCGTCAAAGGTATGGCGGAAGTAATGCTGCTATCTGTCAATCGTTTGTTTTCTTGCTGGGGTCTTGTGGTCATTACGTATACCAATAAATAACAGAGAGAAAGAGAGTTTGTTACGTAAAATAAAAATGAAGAAAAAAAAGGGGGAAATAGTGTAATATTCAAAGACAGGTCGGCGACTGAAGCCAATTTAGTGCTGGTATGCAATGCCCGTCAAACACGGAATAAAAAAAAATATATTTGAGAGCTCAGTAATTTTTTCTGGTCCCTGTTATACAATGTCTTCATGCCGTCGATGACTTTCATACATACAGTATATCCTTGAATGAATTCATACATAAAAAGTGCAAGGTGTTTGATAATATGATACGAAGACAAGAGTCGATCCAGCAGTCCGCGTTCGACAAGCAAATACAAAAAATATGGCCAAAGAGCTTTATAAATGGTACGTTTATGGAAGAAAGGAAAAGAATGGCGGTTGGATCTGCAATGCTGTCCAACCCCATACACAGGGAAGTTTTAAGAAACTTACAAAAAGAAAAACCAAGTAAGAAAAGAGATGAAAAGGGGTAGGGGGAGGTCTCACTATATGCACATAGGTCTCCATCTATTGAAACTGCGCTCATGATCTTATCTATTCCAATTTAAGCTCTGATGATCAAATCGTTTTTTTACTTGAAATGAAGGGGTCGACGATGACCTATAAGATAAACTTACACGAGTAAAGTTAACTATTTGGATGATTCAGTGGGTATTATGATTGTCATGATCAGCTCTCCTACCGTCCCCCCCCACAAAAAAAAAGACAAGCTAGACTTGCGATATACTAAATTTATCATGGTATACTGTAAGGGTATAAAGCTTCTCCCAGTCGTTTATGTTTTTTGTATGTGTATCATTGAATGAATATGATGGAAGCTGTGCTCTACCATGAAATAAAATGAACAGGCATTTATATCGAGTGAGGGGTGGATAGATTCATCAGGGAAAGAAAAATGGGACACCATATAATTTAATTGCCGCTGCTGTTCATTTCAAAATAGAGGCAATGCAAGGAGAGAGAATCTTTGTGACAATAACGCATAAGAATGGTTCTCTTTTTTTTTTCAAGAAAAAAAAAGTCCAAATCTCGCGCTGCAATGTAAATCCAGTGTGGGCAGCAAAATATATAATTTTTATTTTATATGTTATTCTAACAAGCGCTCTATAGAATTGAATATTTTCAATAAAAGAGAGAGAGAGGTAGGTGCTATTTACTGATTTCTTGTAATATTAAAAACTACTAGCAATGATTATATCACACCGCCAGGTACACCACTTAATAAACTTTCGCCAAGAAGTCCACTACCTCCTAGCCCTTGCGGAGCACCTATGCCCGTGCCCAGTAGACCATTCGAGGAACTTCCCGTAGGAGGAGAACCAGCAGGACTAGGACCATCAATACCAGAACTAACAGGATCAGAATTACCAGTTGGAGAAACTCCAGAAGGAGGTACAGGAGGTCCGTCTTGCATTACCCCCGCTTGAGTATTGGTCGAGCACATCCCGCCAACGCCTGGTGTACAACCGTTTGGCATCGTTTGTAATTTGGATACGTCTGAAGGATCCTTGCTGGCGGGATGATTATCATCACTGCCATGATGTTTGGAAGAACGAGTGTCCAAGGGAGCACCATGAACCATCACCATCGCCGAAAAGGCTGTTAATAAAATTAAAAAAGAACAAGTTTGCACCATGGCGGAATTGTGGTATAATATAATAGGTAAACAGACGTTTGAATGAAAATAAATTAATGGGAAAAGATGCAGTTTATATAGTTTTTTTTTTTTTTTTTTTTTTTTTTTTTTTTTTTTTTGTCAAATAGTACTTTCTAGGGAGTGAATGGCCATTGTATCGTGCGGGTTGTCAATCAAGGGTGAGGGGAAATGGAAAGATGGAATTGCATGACATTTGAAGAAAGAAGGATTTGCATTTTAAAAGTCAATAACAAAAGATAAAACTAGGAAGAGGGTCACGTAAAAAAAACCATCTCCTATTTGAGTATGATAGAAGACCATCCAAAGGCGTTTTTTTTCTTTTGTTTTTTTTTTTTTTTTTTTTTGGAGGAGCGGGGTGCATGATGCTATGATGATCGCAGTAACTAAATGACGGATACTTGCGGTTAATGCACAAAATGGGGGAGGGAGTCAAATACTTTCAAATAATCGCATTTTTTTTAGGGTTATCTTAAATGTCTCCTTATTTTTTTTTTTTTTTTTTTTTTTTTTTTTACGAATACCTACATCATTTTTGAAATATCTGCCTAGGTTCTTTACTTGTTATAATTCAATTAAGACAATGTGTACCAGAGAAGAAAAAAAAAAAAAAAACGACGTATCTTACTTTTTTTTTGTTCCTACAAGTTGCTATGTCACTTCAGGAAAGTTATCATAAAATAGTTGATGAGCTGGCACGTCAAACCAGCCGACCTAAATCGTGCATTCATTGCGGCATTCATATTTTTCAGCCAATTCAATTTTTGTGCCTTAAACATAAAATTCTGTATATTCGTTATATATACGTATTTCACACATGGTATGCTATGCTGAAATGAAGGATTGGGGATGTCAAGATAAATACACATTAATGTGAATGTGGACAACTTGAACAAGACTGACCACCGCATCGTTATCGAACACTATCATTTTCTCTACAACTGTGAATTATTCTGGAATATTTTGAAAAAATTCAAGGAAATTGTTTGGAGGGACAAGCCTACTACCGTCACGGTATTTCTTTCAGCAAAACAAAAAAAAAAAAAAAAAAAAGACGGATTCCCATTTACAGTAATAGACTTATACTTTTCGATTAACATTTTTAGTAGAAAAAAATTCGATTACTATATTGACCTTAAAGGAGCTTGGGAAGAAATAGCAACAATGATTGAAAATGTCCTCCCTCCAAGAACTGATCGCAACGCCAAGCTAATGAAGAGTCTCCATGGCACTATTCTATTTTCAAGAGGCTGTCCTAATCCAATGGCATCCAATATTGTCTGTTTGTTTTCCCACAATAAAACGACTTTTCGACGTTTACAGCATTTTTTTCACGCCACTTGATGACAAGGTTTTTGGTCTTTGAAATTTTTGGCTTTTAGATATTCCCATATCGAATCCAGCATGTTCCCTTAGTGTCATTCCTTTTTTTTCTTTCCGGATGTACCCACATTGTCTCTTTCTCGGCCAATGCCAACATTCCCATCCACTTGCTATCATATTCTGACTATCGTATAGTATCAAGACCTTTTCCTTCTCCTGTCATTCCCACCAAAAGAAAAAAATGATTGAAAAATATTATCAAAGAAGCAGTCTATTTTATTGAATTGTATATCATAACAAATAGTAAATAGTATCAAGTAGAAGCAAAGTAGCATGACTAAACTATATCCAATCCACCAAGGCAAGGATAGAGTAAGCGAATGATCCAAATGAGTACAATCGTGTCATTGAGTTGTAAAGATGTGTTTCCAATAAAATATGTTTTATAGACATTTGATCCATAAAAATCTACCAAGTTCGTTGTTGACACCCCCTCCCTTCTTTTTCAATCAAGAGCCGCAAAAAAAAAAAAAGAGAAAAGAAGAGAGAAAAAATCAACTTTGTTGCATCACCGTTGTCATTGTAAAACTAGTGCTAGTCGTCGTCGTTGTCGTCGTCGTTGTTGTTGTTGCAGGGACGTCGTTTGATGCAAGTGGCGTTACGAATACTATTGATAGCGTCTTGATCCAACGACCATAACCGACTAGTCTGTTGTTCACGACCACCAAGACCACCAAGACCACCAGAACGAGCATTAAACATGCACTTGGAACCAGCCTCGGGGAATGCACTGGCATCAATTTTACAATAGTTGATCGAGACATTCGTGAGCAGGGGACATTGGTGCACAAGACGACGGAGTGTAATTGCTGAGACCTGGTCATTGTAGGACACATTCAAAGAGAGCAACGAGGTTGATAACAATTTCCCAATGGCATCCAAGGTTGTATCCGTTATTCCGATATCAGGTAGATGAAGACAAGTGAGGCCACGGTGAGATTCAATAAACCGAATCACATGTTCATCCATGCTGCTGCTGTTGTCGTCGTCCATATCATCCCCTACATCATCACCACTTCCGGAGTAACCAGCCAAACTACATTTAGACAAGTTCGGCCAACTGTTTTCTGTTGTTGCTGCTATCAATTGTGAGAGTTCTTTCATAAAAAGACGAGATACACCGTGGAGTCGTAGATCCTTCAAACGATCCAGTCGAATCAAGTCATACGCTATCCGTTTTGTTGTCACCTGTATGTCATCGTCATGGATATCAACCAACTTATCAATGCTCAATGCAAGTTCTTCCAGTGGGCACGCCACAAGAGTGGAGAAGAGACGCCATGACAAATGATTGCAAAGAAGCAAATTGAGTCGACGCAAGTCTTTCGTGTGTTGTCCTAGGGCGACAAAAGTCGGTTGCGAGATACGACTAGCAATGAGATACAGTGATTGTAAGCGGGGACAATGGCGAGGTAGATGAACGAGACTCTCGTCGGTGACAC
Source organism: Absidia repens (assembly GCA_002105175.1). Classification (NCBI taxonomy): domain Eukaryota; kingdom Fungi; phylum Mucoromycota; class Mucoromycetes; order Mucorales; family Cunninghamellaceae; genus Absidia; species Absidia repens. The sequence continues at coordinate 560,869 of MCGE01000021.1, forward strand.
GACTGGCACTGTAAATATCCAAGACTTCCAGCCCTTCGGCGTGTTCCAGCAACTGAAGCAAGGTCGCGTCTGTCCAATACCTCGAATGCAAGAAGACATGGCGGATATGTCGACCAACTTGTTTTCGTGGTGATGATGATGATGATGCCATGATGCTTTGCAAGAAGAGATGAGCTGTGGTATCTGTTCGGATTCTTGGTGACCGCCACAGGATGGGATTGGCCACACTATAGAAGGAGCGATTGATAAGCGTACAAGCAAGAAGATCTTCTGTAGAAACTTGGTCCATAATCAACGCAAAGATTTCCGCAGGAAGATGAAGAAATTTAGTCATTTGTAATAGTAAACATTAAAAAGAAAAAAACGCAAACAGAGCTTTAAAGAAAATGCGGCTGTGCTCCGCATCCATGATTTTCTATTTCCTTTGTTTTCATCCTCCGCCCTTTTTTTACCTTTCTTTTTTTTTTTTTCTTCGGTAAAGTCTCATTAAAATTATGGTAATCTTGGATTAGTGTTAGGACTACTTTAGAAGGGGTTTCAGATCAGGAATTACAAGATGCATGGGAAAACCCTTTGATTTTGGATTCAAGATTCAGGACCACCATTAGATGGCTTTTTATCTTAGAATAGTTCTCTAGAAATCGTTCATAGTTAAGCTCAGTGTTAGTTTGCCATAATTTGTATCTACATCTACAATAAAACATGCCTTATCTTTATTACCATTAGACAGTCTCTCTCTTGCATTTACAGCAGATTCCTCAAACAATCGTCCCCACCACTTATTCAGGTTAACGAGATATTTATATTCATGCTTCAATAAGATACATCTTTTTACAATTAGTCAATCATTAGTCTTTGGCTCTCCCTCCTATCTCTATCTCTCGTTAGTTCGTTCTTATTTTATTATGATTGACTCAGTCTCTGAATATATTTTTTATTCGCGGCCAATCACCCTTCCTACCCCCTTTATGCATGCCGCTCACGGTGCTTGCTGCCTTCAATCAGCTAGGAATTACCCCCAGTTTTATCCCAGTCACTAGGAACTTGTTATATATATATATATATATTTCGCATGTGGTTTGTCAACTAGACCAACTTGATGCCCTGATCATCTTTCAAAAGATTGGGGATTCTCAGGGAGAAGCGCCATCCAACATTTCGTTATTAAAGTTTTTCATATGCAACCAAAATTAAACTTTATGACACTTTCACGATCTCAATGACAGATGCATCCCTTCCTTCTTAACGTTACATAATATATATATTGAATACTCCGATTGAGGAAAATGTGGCGCAACATAAGGAGGACATGTTTTTCCTGTAGCTGCGTACTTCTCGATGTATGAATGAACCAATGGATCAAAACTCTAAAACATCTATGGTATTATGATCTACAGTGCATATATGCAAACAAAACCACGCTCGATTCCGCCTGATTCAGGGGATAGGTTGTGTTCAGAAGATACAGCAACAACATTACTGCCATTTGAAGTCGCCATTTAGAAAATGGCGCACTTATTGGTGATGTAGTTTTGGAAGGAGGAACGAAAAGATAGGTAACCATATTTTGGCAGTCAAATCGCAGCTAACAAAAAGTATAGAAAGAACCGCCTCCCCCCCATCCAAAGCACAACCTGGCAGCTAGACATCGAGACCATTATCACTTTTTTTTTTTGCTGGCTGGTTTTGAACCCACTGTGGTTGCTGCAGAGTCATGTTGTCCGAAGCATCGCCATAAAAATAGTCGTACGCTTTTCATCGTTTGGGCCTTGATTTTGCCAATGCCTTTCATGAAGAAGTGTGATCATTTTTTGCTGCCATAAAAAAAAAAAAACTGTTAGTGACCGGAGTTTCATTTTCATCAGGTCAGCATTTTTTCAGGAACAGATTCCTTTTGTAGATTTCGTCATATTTTATCTGGCAGAGCTCATGATGCGACAGCGCATTTGTTAAATGTTGTCAGTGACACAATTTTGGTGAATGTTATCAATGGTACAGGCTTCATAGATATTAGACTACGAATTTTATAATGTCATCTAGTGCAGATGTAACAATAAAAAAAAAAGCGAAAATGAAAGAGAAAGAGAGAGAGAGAAGGGGAATATATAGTAGAAACAGTGATAGAAATGTATTTTATCATATTTATTATGCAATGAACACTCCACACTCCGGTCATCAAATTGCTGCTGCCATCATATCATCTTGGAGTTTATTTTTTCAACACATAGGTAGCGTATTAGCATGATTTGACATTGACTCCATGTGCGATGTAATAGCATTGTAGTGGTCATCAAGGCCATTCTTGCCCTTGTGATCAGAAGATGCAACATCATGATGCCTTTATGAAGATCCCATCCATGTAAAATCGATGTGCCCCTGCAGTATACCAACAATATATTATGATAGGAAACTACTGCTTTCATAGATTTTTTTTTATTGTGAGAGGCATTTATTGGGATGCACTGCGTGTCCTGCGAGGTATTATTTTTCTCTTCCAAGAGTGAGCACGTCACTCACAGATACTATTTTTATTTTGAGCAGCTCCTTTTACATGTCGTATAATAAATACTTTCTAGTACTCGCTTTGCTTGTCAAAAAAAAAAAAAAAAAAAAAAAAAACAAGGCTATTTACCACACAGCATCCTTTGTGATTAATTTCAACTTCTGCAGTTTGCATGAATCCCCACCCCCTTCCCCCCTCGACCCAATTCAAACGTTTTTTTTTCGGAAAAACCACCCGTTGAACTTTCGCTGGAGGAGGAGGGCAGTTGAAGAAGAACCGGCAAAGGCATCGGAGGATGGCTCATAATACGCCCATGATGGATGGTATTTGTAATATCTTTTTTTATTTTATGGGTAGTGTGGGTACTTGATGCACGGCCTCTATTTATGTAGCCAAGAGCGCATGAACAACAAAAATATACCTCGCCTTCTTAATCAAAAAAATTTGCATAGTTTTTAGAATTATCATCAAAAAATGTGTGAACTTCGATTAGCATTAGCCCTTCAATTAGTGGCATTTTGAAAAATGTAATACAAACATGCTTGGGGCAGCCTTTCCATTTTTGATTCGTGATTTAGGACAACCATTAATCTTCATTTTAGATTGTTGTGATGAAGATGTCATAAGCTTAGTTTAGTGTTAGTTGTCATAGTTTTATATCTACACCTGAATAAAACATGTCTTGTCTTTTCTTCCATTATGAGCATTGACCAGCCTAGTTTACGTTTGCTTTTTGCTATAATAAAAAATGCCCATTATTTTTAACCACTGACTAGATTGTATATTGTACCAAACCCCACTCCTATCTGTACTTCATTCCTTCACTTTGAGATGCAAGTCATATTCAAGTTTGAATGTTTTCATTTTTTATTGAACATAATAGACAATAACGATCAATACGAAACTACACTGCGTTATACAAGACCTATACAAACCAGCTAATTGTAACGAAATTTCGCCGCAAATTTTCTCCCGATATGTTTTTTTTCTGAAATTTCAGTGTCTTATCCTGTAAAGTCGACCCCCGCCCCGGTCCAAACCACATCCTAGGTAACATAATAAAAACCGAGTCAAAAAAAGAATGCAATTTTTTTTATATTGAAACAAATAAAAATAATAATATATATACCTTACTAACAAGTATTGTCAATCAATACCAAAATATACCTACTATGGTACTTTCAAGTTACCCCAACCAAGCAACTAATTGACGGATCTCGACTGTCCACCTTCCCTCTTTTTTATTTAATTATTTTATAATATGCAGATCCGATCGACTGCAGGAGCATGCAGAATGATAACTAAGATAAAAGACATGATAAGTATGCTTTTAGCGACATTCTTTTTTTCGAAGAATAATATAGACATGTATTTGGTTTCGTTTGCCATCATAAAAGAAATGGAAGCGTCTGTCAAACAAGGACAGACAGAATATGTCAGCAGGGTAACTGACTTTTTCCTACCCCCATTTTGAGTAGAACATTTTGAAGTCAATTCTAATAACAAATGACTATATACCTTCCCCTACATGATAATATTAATGATCATCATCAAAAACAGGAGAAAGTATGCGGTCGAGTCTGTATGCTCTTTATCTATTTATTTTTGTGGCATACACTAGTACGCTTCAATGCACCCTTCTACACGAAATTGCCAATCCTTTCGCAAATCAATAAAGATATAAAAGAAAAAAAAAAGTCCCTTTGTCTACTTTTTTTCTTTTATATCTATATCAAAAAATCAAAACAAAACAAAATCGAAACAATGGTCCAAGCTTCTTCGTTTTTGGTCTTATTAGCATTTTCCGCCGTGATGATTCAAGGTGCACCCTTGGCTGCTCGCTCTAAAGAACACCATCCCAAGGACGATACAACCGATGTTCAATCCAAATTACAAGCTGACGACGAGGTAGCGGCGCTTTATCGAAGAGTCCCTGTCGAATCATCTCCTGGTCCACCTTCGGTTAATACCGCGACTTATCGACCATCTACTGGTCAAACTTCCAATTGTATGACCCCATCGGATACGCAGCCCCAGCAAGGTCCGCTACCTCAGCAAGATACAGAGACCAAATGGCCCAAAGGAAATAACCTCGTTGGTGACCGGGGCATACTCAAATAAAATTCCCGTCTAGTCAACAACAACAGGACAATGAAAGCATACAAGCCATGGTATGTAGCTCTTCACTGCCCGCTTTGCTCTCTTTCTTTCTCTCTCTCTCTCTCTCTCTCTTTAATGTTTATCTACCATTTGTTTCTTTTCTTGCTTGTTTCTTTCTTAGTACTTGTGGCATTATATTAGAAAAACCAATGTTTTATTTTTAATTCTTAATATAAAAACAATCTTCCTCACTCACTCTTCCTCGTCTGTGGTTTTTTTTTTTTTTTTTTTTTTTTTTTTTTTTTTTTTTTTTAACGATTTACGAACAATAGTTTATGGTGCAAAAGGTCAAATGATGGACGAAGCCATAACAATCATAGGATAGCTTTGATTGGCGTTATGTATTTAAAAAGGTTCATCATAAGGCATTTGAAAATGGGACTGGGAGATTTCTCTTTGTCTGTCATTTGTTCTCCATATAAAACATACCATTGACATAGACTATCGATGCGTCATTCTAACAACGGGCTTCATACTATAAATATTTTATTTGATACAAATAATATGGAGCACATATGTAAATACCATATTTATATTTTAGAGTAGTGGGTAATAATAATAACTATGATATCCATTAGTGCATTCCTGATTTATTGGCAAACTGTAGGACTTTTTTCCAGTATGCCCACGTTTACATGGCCAAGACCAAGGAAAGTGTGGTCAAGAGAATTATCGGCCAACGTTTTACCGATCAACGGTTGATCAGTGGTTTGGAAGTCGGAAGTGTTCAAAGTTGAGACCATTGTTTTCAACGGCGTTAGCATCACCGGCCATAAGTCCAGATAGCACTGCTACGTTTATCATGGATAAAAATATTAAAATCAGGTCCTACCATAACATTTTGCTGCTTATACTGTTTATACCAGCACACAGTAACGTATGATGGCACGTCTATGATCCTGTAGCTACATATTATATCAAGCAATTTTTTGGGCTCTGAATGCATGATGGATGGCCCTTGGAGTTGATACCTGGGAAAATTTAAGATTCTCAGGTGGATAAATACAGGCCGATTCTAAACCAAATAAAGCTCAAGATACATGATGCATGTATGACACTTGTAAGAAGCTCCGCATCAAGTTATTTGCAGAAGACATTTTTATCCAGCTTGGACGTTAAGTATAGTCATGACGAAAGGGAGCGCTGTTCATGAATCAACTCAAAAAAAAAAAAAAAACATGTCGATCTTTGAAAATATGTATTTCAGTGAATGAATTCCGCATGTTAAAGATCAAGTTAAAGACAGCCTGGTGAAGGTAACAGGAAGGAATTATTTCTTATCTAGTTTTTTAAACCTGTTGTAGGTGGACAATCCATGTAAAAGGAAAAACAGGGGGAGGGGATTGCTCCATTTCAGCGAAATTCTCTGAGGTTTTTCAAAGATTTTAGAGATGCCAGAGATTTTATAAGAGCCGTCAGAGAAAATCCCAGAAAATTTTCTTCTCTGGAAAGTGTGTAAATACAAGACGTTGTTTATTCTATGCGTGATGTATAAAAAATAATAAATATATTTATATAAAAAATAATAAATATATTTATATAAAAAATCAGAGACGTCTAGTTACAACTGGCTATTTAGAGTAGAGACGAATTAATGCAGTATAGTGCTAGTACTTCATATTATTTTCTTCTGTATCCAATAAAAAACAAAAGCAATTGAATTTGGACATGACTTTTACAAAGTGAAGGTATGATACACATTAAGGAATATCATAGTAGAGGGACAAAGAGCTACGTACAATGTCAAAAGAAATAGGTTCTATATAGTGTTCAACATGGATATGAACCAGTGGTTATTCATAAAAAAAAAAAAAAAAAAAATGTATACTTTATTGAAGTACAGTATAACTAGGCATAAACTGGTGGAACGGTCATCTTGCTAATCTAAATGGATGAGGTGACGAATGTAAACACGGGATCTCTACACTAGAAGACAAAACATACCGTATGAAAGAGGCAAATTGGTACTAAATCGTAGAAAGACGAGACATAATTTATTCATATGTAGATAAAACCTATCACAAACTAATACGAAGCTAAACTAAGGACAGTTTCATGACACTCATCTTTAAGATGAAAGTCCTAATCTAATGGTGAGTCCGGGATCTTGAATCCAAAATGAAAGGGTTTGCCCATGAATGTTTATACTGCATTTTTCAAAACGCCCCTGAACCAAGTTCTAACCGCTAATCCAAGTTCATCATCACATCATTGGAATTCATTGATGGAGGGGAAGAAGAAAAAAAAAAAAAAAAATGGAGCAATCCCGAAAAAAAAAATTGGGGATTTTCTCTGACGACTCTTGAGAAAATCTCTGACATCTCTGAAATCTCTGAAAAAACTCTTGAGAATTTCTCTGAAGTGGAGCAATCCCCAAATATATTTGAGAGCTCATTAATTCTTTCTGGTCCCTGTTATACAATGATTTCAAGCCATTTATGGTTTCATACATACAGTATATCCTTGAATAAATTCATATGTAAAACGTGCAAGGTGTTTGATAATATGATATGAAGACACAGTCGGTCTAGCAGTCCGCGTTCGACAAGCAAACACAAACAATATGGCCAAAGAGCTTTATGAATGGTACGTTTACGGAAAACAAGGAGAAAGATGGCAGTTGGCTCTGCAATGCTGTCCAACCCCATACACACAAACGCTCTGAGAAAATTACATAAAGAAAACCCAACTAATAAAAGAGATGAGAAGGGGTAGGGGGAGGTCTCACTATATGCACATAGGTCTCCACCTATTGAAACTGCGCTCATGATCTTATATATTCCGATTTAACCTTTGATGACCAAATCGTTTCTCACTTGAAATAGAGGGTTGACGATGACCTATAAGATAAACATACACAAGTAAAGTTAATTATATGGATGATTCGGTGGGTATTTTGATTGTCGTGATCAGCTCTCCTACCGCTCCCGAAAAAAAAAGCTCAATTTGCGATATACTAAACTTATCATGGTATACTGTAAGGGTATAAAGCTTCTCGCAGTCGTTTATGTTTTTATTATGTGTATCATTGAATGAATATGATGGAAGCTGTGCTCTATCATGAAATAAAATGAACAGACATTTATATTGAGTGACGGGTGGATAGGTTCATCAAGGAAAAAAAGGGCCATCATATAATTTAGTTGCCGCTACTGTTCTATTCAAAATAGAGGCAATGCAAAGAAAAAAAATCTTTGTGACAATAAAGCATAAGAATGGTTCTCTTTTTTTATTTTATTTTTTTCAAGAAAAAAAAAAACTTAAATCTCACGGTGCAATGTAAATCCAGTGTGGGCTGCTAAATATACAACTTTTATTTTATATTTTATTCTAACAAGTGCTCTGTAGAATTGAATGTTTTTAATAAAAGAGAGTGGTAGGTAGGTGCTATTTACTGATTTCTTTAAATATTAAAAAGTACTTGCAATGACTATCACAAAATGCCAGGGATTATCGGGCCACCTAAAAGCCCGCCCTTCTTAGGGGTTGAAGGACTTTCCGTAGGAGCAGATCCAGCAGGATCAGAGTTAGCAAGATCAGAATTACCAGAAGAAGAAACAGGAGGTCCGGCTTGCGTTAATCCCGCTTGGGGATTGGTCGAGCCCATCTGACCAGCGGCTTGCATACAACCGTTTGGCATCGTTTGTAATTTGGATACGTCTGAAGGAGCCTTGCTGGCGGTCTGATTATCATCACTGCCCGGATGTTTGGAAGAACGAGCGTGCAAGGGAGCACCATGAACCATCACCATCGCCGAAAAGGCTGTTAATAAAATTAAAAAAGAACAAGGTTGCACCATGATAGAATTGTGGTATAATATAATAGGTAAATACGTGTTTGAATGAAATATAAATTAATGTGAAAAGATGCAGTTTATATAGCTTTTTTTTTTTTTCTTTTGTCAAATGGTAATTTCTAGGGAGTAAAAGACGATTGTATTATGCAGCTTATCAATCAAGGATGAGGGGAAACGGAAAGATGGAATTGCATACATAAAATTCGAAGAATGAAGAATTTGCGTTTTAGAAGTCAATAACAAAAGAGGAAGCGAGGAAGAAGGTCACGTAAAAAAAAAATCCTATTGGAGTATGGTAGAAGATCATCCAAAGGCGTTTTTCTTTCTGTTTGGAAGGGGAGTGGGTGCATGATGCTATCATGATCGTAGTACTTGAATGGCGGATATTTGTGGCTAATGCACAAAATATGGGGAAGGGGCAAAATACTTTAAAAATACTCGCATTTTTTTTAGGCTTCCTCTTAAATGTCTCCTTACTTTTTTTTTTTTTTTTTTTTTTCGTGGCATACACTAGCATGCTTAAAAGCGCCCTTCTACATGAAATTGCCGATCTCTTCGCAACTCAGTAAAGACATATGAAAGAAAAAAGAATGTCCCTTTGTCTACTTTTTTTCTTTATATTTACAAAAAAACAAAACAAAAACCATGGTCCAAGCTTCTTCTTTTTTGCTCTTATTGGCACTTTCCGCCGTGATGATTCAAGGGGCGCCCTTGACTGCTCGCTTTAAAGAACACCCTTCCAAGGACGATGCAACAGCAGTTCAATCCAAATTGCAAGAGAATGATGTTCGTAATTTATATGAAGCGGGTGTTGGTCAAACAGCTGGCGATGCTCCAATAGTTGCTTCTCGACCACCTACTGATCAAACTTCCAATTGTATGACTCAATCGAATACGCAGCCCCAGCAAGGTACGCCACCCCAGCAAGATACAGGGTCCGAGCCAGATGCTGAATTACCAGCACCTCCCGAAGGGCCCGGTGCCAATAGCCCCCTTGGTGTGATGAGTATACTCAAATAAAGTTTACATCTAGTCAACAACAGGACGATGAAAGCACACAAGCCATGGTACATGGCTCTTCATCGCCCGATTTGCTCTTTTTCTCTCTCTTTCTCTCTTTTATGTTTATCTACCATTTGTTTCTTTTTTCCTTGTTTCTTTCTTAATACTTGTGGTATTATATTAGAAAAACCAATGTTTTGATTTTAATTCTTATATAAAAAACAATCTTCCTCGTCTGTGTTTTTTGTTATCTTCAATTTTTAACTTCTTTAAGAAATGATGACCATTTTAGAATAATAGAAGTTGTTTTCTTTTTTTTTCAGTGATTTACGAACAATGGTTTATGGGTAAAAGGTCAAATGATGGAAGAAGCCATAACGATCAGAGGATAGTTTTGATCGTCGTTGTGTATTTAAAAAGGGAGAAAGGTTCATTATAGGGCATTTGAAAATGGAATGGGAGATCTCTCTTGCCCTCTCTGTCAATTGTTCTCCTGACATATATAAGACATACCATTGACAAATGTTATCGATACGCCATTCTAAAACGAACTTCAAACCATAAATATTTTATTTGACACAAATAATATGGAGCACATAATACCATATTTATATTTTAGAGTAGTGGATAATAATAACTATGATATAAATAAGTGTAAAGGAATCATAGCTGATTTATTGACAACCTGTAGGACGGTTTCCAGTATCGCCCAAGTTTACATGACCAAAACCGAGAAAAGTGTTGTCAAGAGAATTATCGGCCGTTTTGCCAGTCAAGGCTTTATCAGCAGTTTGGAAGTCGGAAGTGTCAAAGTTGAGACCATTGTTTTCAACGGCGTTAGCATCGCCTCCATGAGTCTAGACAGCACTGTTACTTTTATCATGAATAAAAAATATTGAAAACAGGTCCTACCATAACATCTTGCTGCTTATACTGCTTATAATTACACAGTAATAACGTATGATGGCACATCTATGATCCTGTAGCTACATATTATATTAAGCAGTTTTTGTTTGGATTCTGAATGCATGATGGACGCCTTCTTGTTGAAAACTGGAAATTTTTAGTTCTCATGCGGATAAATACAGGTTGATTCGAAACCAAATAGAGCTGAAGATAGATGATGCATGTATGCCACTTGTAAGAGCTCCGCATCAAGTTTTTTGCAGAAAGATATTTTTATCCAGCATCAATGTTAAGCATAGTCACGGGATGAGAGGGCGCTGTTCATGAATCAGCCCAAGGGACATGTCGATCTTTAAAAACATTTACGTCAGTGAATGAGTTCCGCATGTTGAAGGTCAAAGTTAAAAGACAACCTGGTGAAGGCAACGGGAAGGAATAGTTTCTTATCTAGCTTTTTAAACCTGTTGTAGGTGGACAATCCATGTAAAAATACAAATAAAAATAAAAACAAGATTGATGTGTTGAGTCCTAATGTAGCATTTGGTATTCCGTTTACGGTATCAGCAGATTCCATCTTGTTCTACGCAATGATATGCAAATCATATCATTCACTAATATTGTTTTACCAAATGAACTAAAAGACAGAAATAATAGTAATAATCAGAGTCTCTCAACACATCATATTTTATACGATAAAACCAGGTGCGTCACCAGAGGATGGTTAATAAAAAGGATTTTTTATTAAAATATTAGTTGGAACTAAAACTACAAGCTAAGAATCCATTGTAACAAACGCCTCACTGAAAGGATCTATTGAAGGAAGCAGGAGGGAGACTAATGTGAGATCTGAAGACTGGTCATCACTAAGCTAATGGCGTGATGGTAAAAAAGGATCTCTTGTACAAAGCATGAGAGAGAGAGTCTATTGAGACATTGTTAATTGAAGCATGTAGAAAAAGAAAATATATTTTATTCAGATGACAAACTTTGGACAAAACTAAAAACTAAACTGAGCTAAAGACAGCTCCAAAAAAGTTCTCAGATCCTAGATCCAAAATCAAAGAGTTTCCCTATGCATGTTGTAATCCCTGATCTGAAATCCCTTCTATTCTAGTCCTAACACTAATCTAAGGTCACTTTAACCTCAAGTAGGTTACATTGATGACGGAAAATGAAGTAAAAAAAAAAAAAAAAAAAAAATGAAAAACAGGAGGGAGGAAATTCAAGTGGGCGGGATGTGAATTGTTGGCCGCGAATCTCCATCTTTTTTCACCTTCTACCGTTGGTGAACAAAAAGTGTATCAAATGAAGCCAAAGGTATACCGGTCACCGCATCATCATCTTCGTGGTAGTTTGCTTTGCATTGATCACTATCATAAGTGACAGTCCCCAAAACCGGCGATAATTTTCTTGATCTGTTTCTAATCGTCAGTGTTCAAAGAATATCAAGGAAAAATGTAAATGTTAGTTGCAACGACAGTAACAATATAATTGAGATTTTTATACACTTTACTACTTCCGGACACGACGAGGAACTGGCTTATTGTTTTGGCCTTCAGATTGTGAAGGGTGTTGTTGCTCGGTTAAAGTTTCGCGGAGGTAGTACTGCTGTCCATTAGTCGTTGTTTCTTCTTGGACCCAGTGGTCATTGTGCGTATGAATAAACAACAACGAGAGACGACGGCTGTGCTGTCAGTATTTCTTCTTTGAGGGAAGAAGAAAAGAAAAAGTATTCAAAAGACCGCTGCTCATCGCACAACACTCGATGTACCGTGCAATTCCTGCTAACATATATCATCATATAATGATAGCCGTCTCAATAAGGTGCTGGTGTTGCAACTTCCACTAACAGGCATTACGCAGTAAAAGTACATACCTGCTATGGTACTTTCTAGATAACTCCGCAAATTTTCGGTTTGACGGAAGTCAACAGCCTGCTTCCCCTACTTCTTTATTTATTTATTTTACAACATGCAGATCTAATCATGCCACGGACCACTACCGGATGATCACCAAGGTAGAAAAACAAGATAAATATGCTCCTAGAGTTGCCCTAGTTTCTTAAGAAAAACGTATACCCGCATTTCAATTCTTTTGTCTTCATAAAAGAAATGAAGTCTTCTGTCAAACAAGGAAAAACAGAGTATATCTACGAGATAAATGATTTTTTCTTATTCCCTGTTTTGTGTATGAATTCGTCGAGCCATACGTGATATCATATAACTATCCCCCCCCCTATATGATGCTACTGATGATCATCTTAAAAAATAGGAGAATATATGCGGTCGAACGTGTATGCTATTTTTTTTTATTTTTTTCTTATGACATACACTAGCACGGTTAAAAGCGCCCTTCTACATGAAATGGTCGATCACTTCCCAGCTCAATAAAGATATAAAAGAAAAAAAAAACTGTCCCTTCGTCTTTTTTTTTATATCTATATCAAAAAATCAAAACAAAACAAAATCTAAACAATGGTCCAAGCTTCTTCTTTTTTGCTCTTATTAGCATTTTCCGCCGTGATGATTCAAGGTGCGCCCGTGGCTACTCGCTCTAAAGAACACCATCCCAAGGACGATACAACCGAAGTTCAATCCAAGCTGCAATTGGATGGCGAACCTGCTGATGCGTTTGGTCCAAATTACCGTGACCAATCGTCTACTGGTCCACCTCCTATTAAACCCGGTCCTAATGGTCCAACTTCCAATTGTATGTCCCAACCACTTCCACAACAAGCCCGGCCAGGCACATACCAGACGACGGGGCAAGGTCAAATGGGAACTTTGGCTGCCCGCTCTAACGAACACCAAACCAAGGACGATACACCCGAAGTTCAATCCAAACTGCAATTGGATGGCGAACCTGCTGATGCGTTTGGTCCAAATTACCGTGACCAATCGTCTACTGGTCCACCTCCTATTAAACCCGGTCCTAATGGTCCAACTTCCAATTGTATGTCCCAACCACTTCCACAACAAGCCCGGCCAGGCACATACCAGACGACGGGCCAAGGTCAAACGGGATCTGCGGGTGTAGGATCTGCGGGTGTCGGATCTTCGGGTGTAGGATCTTTGGGTGCAGCATAAGGGGCTACTGTACGCAAGTAAAAGTTAAAGTCAAGTCAGCAACAAGATGATCTAAGCACGCAAGCCATGCGCCATGGATTTACTTTCCCACGTCTTTCTCTTATTTTATAGGTTTATTTACTTGTTTTTTTTTTTTTTTTCTTTCTTTTCTTCGTTTCTTTCTTAAATTCTAGTATATGTTATAAAAGAAAGGCAACGTTTTTTTTTTTTTTTTCTCTTATTTAATAAAAAAACAAAAAAAAAACAATTTTCTTCACTCACTTTCTTCCTCACCTGTGTTTTTTGTTATTTTCATTATTCTCACTTCATAACATTCTCTAAAGGAGGCGGACATTTTAGTTTAACGGAAGGCGTTTTTTTTTTTTTTTTTTTTTTTGATGATCTGCGAAGGAAATTTTATGAACAAAAGTCAATTGATGGAAGAATGTACAATTATCATAGAATAGTTTTATTAAGTCAAGGTTGTGTTACTGAGACAGAGAGAGAGGATCATGATAGAGTATTTGAAAATGCAAGGGAGATCTCCGTCATTTGTTCTCCTGACATATATAAGATTCCGCCGTCGGAGAAATCATCAATACCGTAAAAACAACAAAACCACCTTTAAAAAAAAAAAAAAAAGCTACCCCAGGCACCGCCCAAAACATCAGCAGACAACAAATACATCACATTATAATACTAATTGCATCCATACAATATACCAAAAGTAAATTAAAATACATCACACACACACACACGCACGCACATAATCATACTACAGAAAATGAAATCATCACTTTTTTGTATTGAATAAAGTGCAATAGGAAGAATGGGGTCAGAAGGTGTGCAAATGAAAGGGAAGGGATGTGAGTACTACAAGGTGTACGTGGAGTGGTACTATACCTAACGTTATAACGCAACCAAAGGTAGGTAGCTAATTCAAAGTGATTATCGTTAAGGTGCCTGGCGTCAATTTAAAAGTCAGTTCCAGCCCAGCAACCGTATTTCCAATTTCAGGATGTATGGCGGGAAACCAACATCACAGTTTTTTGTATACTATAGTATATGAATGGGTATTATTTTTGAAGGAGGAGGAAGTTGCTTGTATGGTTGAAAAAAAAAAAAAAAAAAAAAAAAGCGGGATGGGAGCTAGTAAAGAAGATAGACTCCGCGTAAAAAAAAAAAAAAAAAAAAAAAAAAAAAGGACAAATGGTGGAAGACAAGAAGATATTTTATTCAATATGCAGATATAAACTACGAAAACTAATAGTACGTTAATTTAAGAACTGGATTATAGCACTAAAACCTAATGACGACGCTAAGCTAATGACCGTAAAGAATCACGATATCGAAATGACGGGTTTTGTTATGCATGGGCGTCAATACCTTTTCAAAAATCCGCCAAATCTATCCCTAACACTAATTTAACATGTCAATAACTCTATGAAAAATACAATGAAGAATATTGGGGGAAACGAAAAAGAAAAGAAAAAAAAAAGGGGAGGAAGTAAGAGGGTAAGAAAAGAGAAATATAAATAGAAACAAGCATGATCCGTAGTGTGAATGTTTCATTCTACCATTACTATGTCTACTCCCTCTGTCTGGTTGGTAAAGGCCTCCTCTACCGTTTTCGTGATGTCTGCTCTTTTGTATACCCACGTACTTTGCAGCAATTCAAAAATTGGTCAGATGAAGCACAGGATTCAAAGTCTTACCAAGTTGGAAGTAAGCATTTTATTGATCAATATATTATCTTACGGAAAAACCAAAATGTGAAAAAAGATGAAGCAACTTGACGACTAAATTACATATTTAAACTTTTCAGCAAATGATCTATGATACCAAGGATGCAACTAACCAATTCAGCATCAACACTACAAAAAAGATGACCAGCATATTCAACAACAACAAAAGGACACATTCGCAGAAAATTGGCTTGCACTCGTGAATTACACGCCTTATTCTCACCAGCAAAAATGATCTCGAGGATAGTGCCAGTAGAGTTAACACCGATGACAACGACACGACGTGACAAAAATTCTGCTTGGTCACAAGTTACCATCAAAAGATACATAGTAGTTAAAGTATACCATCATTTGTTTTATTATCAATAAAGGCTCCAGCCATTAGCTTAGAAAGCTTTGTTATACATATATTGTGCGCTAAAGTGCTGATATGACGGGCAGGATTAGGTGCAGGTTTGGTGGGATGGCAAGAAAAAAAAAGAAAAAAAAAATAAAGACAGCGTGATGATTTACACCCTGCTCACATGTTTTTTTTTTTTTTTTTTTTTTTGGCGAGAGGGGCAACGTTTCTTTGTTAAAAGGTGCCTAATCGCAAAATTGAAATGAGCTATCAAACGCAACGCAAAGACCTACCATGATCTATACAAAGAAGTTGGTGTCGTTGCATGCAAGGTTACACATGCAAGTCGTGGAAGTGCTTTGAGGCATATTGACTCGGAGGATCTGCAGGGGCATATGGGCCAGGTGGGGAAAGGATAAAATGGCGGGGAGTTAACTTGACAAGTCTTCCAAAGAAGGCAATGCGCTCCCTTGCGGGATTTTACCATCGACAGCCTGATTAACTTTACCTCAGATGTGTGACCATCGGAACCCCCCCCCTAAAGAGTTGAAGAAACAAATTTCCCGGGTGCCGAACGGTGGCTGACAAGATAAGATTGGGCTCCCGTCCCTAAGAAGCGGCATTTGTGACCACAACTGTACGGTGTTGTCTGTTCCGAAAAAAAAAGTATCAACAATATATTCAACACATATTGTTCAACAAAACCCAGGCGATGACGAGTATTACATGCACATACTACATAGGTCTCTTTACCACATTATCAGAGCACGCATTATAGATTATTTAACCCGCTTCGATTCATTTTTTTTCCATCGAGATTCCCCTTGAAATATGCTTTTCGTTCTCCAAGAGAAGGGTTCATTTCCCGCGGTATAATTATGTGTCACGGGGTAATATAATTCATATTTTTCAAGGCGTTGGCTATGTTATGCGTGGCATGATTCATGGGCTATATGGTGCACTTTTTTTTTTTTTTAAAAAAAAAAAGGAATTGTAGCGGACTTCCAATGTCTGAAAAAAGGGGCAAAGCACCACTTTCTGAAACATACGCGCTCCCTTTTCTTTTAATCACTAGTGGGAGGCCATGACTATAACAAGAGACACACAACGTTATTGTCACTCCGAACAACAATTATCTTCTTCTTCTCCTTCCGATCCCCCGAAACAAGAAATGGGTAATGATTGGTACAGCTACTCTGTTAGTAGAGAGACGAAAACAAACACGATTGATATGCTTTGATACTGATACTGCTTTTTTTTTTATTTTTATTATTAGCCAGAAAGTACAGGAAGAACTAGCGACATCCAGTGCGTTTCTGATGATATTGACCAGGGACACTCACAATTTACATGTAAAAAAAAAAAAAAGGGATGATTTGGAACTTGGATGAAAAGGATGAAACTGACTTCTGTACTGTATTGTTTTTTTGTAGGCATTGATACCAAACAAGGGAAACGCTACGCCGCGAAAATTCTTCACAATGAACGAAGCACCATTCAAGGAAAACCTGGTAGCACCGTCATTATCACACCTCATCCTCCTCGACAACTTCCAAATGACATCTTGGCACGCATTATCAGCCATGTCGGTGTAGAACCACAACGTCATCCACACCTAACGAATTTTGGCCGGCAGCCATCGCATCGACGCGATCTTTATACATGCACCTTGGTCAATAAACAATTTTATGCTATTGTCAATCCTTTGTTATGGCAGGACCCAGCATTGAATCTCAATCTCGCGCACATCGCACGACTGCTCAAGTGTTTGACTGCAACAGAACGACCCCTTGGACAACATATCAAAAGACTGCTTTTACGCGACGGCTTTTGTACTGACGATCAATTTTTACGTTTGATGACACACATGCGCCATTTAGAAACTTTCGAGCTCGTCCATGTTGATGCAGCCTATACAAACAATACCACCCCGATCTCGAACACAAGCCTACAACAGCTTCCGCGTTATTGTTCGCAACTCACCTCTCTCAGTCTATTCAACATTGATCTGTCAGAAGCCACCGTCCGTGCCATAGGTCAGCATTGCCGCCAACTTAATGAATTTCTTCTGTATCCCAGTGGTGATCCTCCAAATGATGATTGGCTTTCGGGACTTTCCAGCTGTCCTTTGAAACGACTTTGTCTTTCGAATTCTACTGGTGGGTGGATGTTGACGGAGCAAATGGTGATGGATATGACAGGATTTCAAGACTTGACCTATTTGAGGCTCTCACTCTTTGGGCTTTCAAGTCGCATCATGACATTAGCCAACAACACTACTACTACGATTCCCTGGCCTCATTTGGAGACACTCGACCTCGACCATTGTGATGAAACTGACGACGCTACCTTTATTCGCTTTATCAGCACCCATCCTCAACTTCGGTTTATTAGTTTAGAGGCTACCGCCTTGACCGATGCAAGTCTGGATGCATTGGCCATGCTTCGTCGAGATCTTCGTGAATTCGTTTTAATTAAGGTGAAAGGGATCTCCTCTGGTGGTGTACGTCGGCTGATTCAAAACTGCCAAGGGTTGGTGCTCGCCCAATTTCGCGAATGTGATCAACTCGTGCCCAGTGATGTTTGTGAAACTCTTGACAACAACTTTGGAAATGCTTTGTACTTGTATGAAAACGAAATTGCCAAGATACGTGGGCTCAAGGAAACTGAAAATGTCCATTGATTTTGCGAATTTGCGAACAGTATTATCACTGAGATGCTGTAGTTTAGTATCGTTTAGAATAGCACCATCTTTTTGTATTATTATATTTTTTTCATCTCATTTTTATTCAATAAAGAAAACATTGTATATTATCTGTTGACTTTTTTTTTTAGTCGAGTTGATTGCTGTGTGATTTTTTTTTATTGTATTAAAACATACAGGAAGGGCATTCGTCTGACTTGTTGATATTTATAGTGCATTATAGTATATACAGTAAACGGAGCAGTATGTTATTAGAGAAGAAAAGTCATGGAGGACATTTTTTTTTTTTTTTTCATCCAAGGAGCACAATATACATATATTGATTAGTTAAGAATCAGTATGAATGATTTGATAACTAGAATAAATATGTACTAGACACATAAAATAAATACATCTTTAACTGCTTGAATGATTCAACAGATACAAACTTAAACTGATCAGTGTTAGATCTGAGCATCACCGTCAAACCAAACATCGTTTTTGTGTAAATTGAAGGAAGATCTTTGTCAATATCCAAGGTTGCCCCAAGTTTCCAGTACCGTCACTTCAATATGGAAAAGGAGATTCCACGCGCATCAAGTCATCCATCCGCGTTATACCGTACGATATCTCGCCCGGATTACTATCTAGTTGGACTGTCATGGCTTGTCATTGTTGAAATAAATAAAGGTATAGAAAACAAGAAATAATCACATAAAAAATAAATGGTACAATTGAATAGTCTTTTATTGAATAGAATAAAGTTGTGTATCTAAAGAGTTTTTTCTATATCTAAGGTATCATAACGAATTGATCGGATATAGGTCTCTACAGCTAATGAAGGAATAACTCAGGGACAATGGTTAATGATTAATATTTATGCGAGTGTAAAAGTTTTTTTTTTTTTTTTTTTCATAGAATATAGTAAATAATATGATATCGGACGGTATCCCCCATATATCGTATCTCGAATTGGGATGCAGCCACTGATAAAGGGATGACGGTTTCATATATATATATATATATATATATTTGCGTTTGCCAGGAACCCAGAAATACAGCCATTGTTCCTTGCCAGGCACAAAAGTGGATTTGGTTGTTGTTGTTGCAATTTTCACACCTAAATTGCACATGTCCTAATCTTGCTAATGATCATTTCGTCCAACTCAATCATATCGTCAAGGAAGTCGTGATCGCGTACACCGGGGAAGTCACTTTTCGTTATACGAGCGCAATCGATAAGTTGAATGGACACCAGGGAACGAGCGGCCTGTCGGATCAATCGTCGTATACCCTCTGGAGAAATGTGCTCATTGTAAATAAACTCTAAATGAGTAAGGTTGGGAAGCCACACAGACATCGCGTCCAAACTGTCATCGGTCAACAGGCTGGCATCTCCTAGACTGATATCCTGCAGTTGTGGATGGGATTTGATAAATAAAATCCACACGGTGTCGTCAATGTCCAAACATTTATGGTATATGAATTTCGTCAGATGAGGCCATAAACAAGTTGTTGTTGTCGTTGCTGCTGCTGCTGAGGTGCCTGTTTCGGTGCTGGCTGGAGAATGCGTTGTTGCTGTTGCCGAAAGAAGGAGAGTTTTCATGGTGATACGCGATAGACCGACGAGCTTCAAGTACGTCAAATGGTCACGAAGTACGATATCCATCGCTGTTGTTTGTTCATGTTCATTCGTTTTCCGGCCAAAAATGGTCAGTTCTTCCAAAGGGCAATGTTGGATGAGTGGTTGTAACAAGTTGGGTTGTTCCATGCTGCAGCCGTACAGGCAGAGTTGGTGGAGTTGACAGCAATGCAAGCTCAGGGCGGTCATAATCAAGCGCGTCAAAAAGATATTTTGAAGATGAAGAGACTTGAGATGTTGACAATAATGTGGAATCCATTCAATGGCCGCAGCAGTAAGTTTACTTGGGTAAGATAATTCAAGGTGAGTTAATTGAGGCACATGGGGCAGCAAGCGTGTAAGGTAAGTATCTGTTAAAAAATGGCCACGCAAGTGTAATTGACGGATATGTTGACTAGGTGAATATCCTGGATTCTGGGAAGCAAATTGTTCAATGCAAGTGAGGAAGCTTTCGGCAATGGCTCTAGAACGAATCACCATTTTATTCCATAATAAAGGAGTGGCGATTGCATAGAACATTCTGTTGACGAGGGTACACGCATAAAGAGTGGGTTGATGGTTTCGCCGTTGCTGAAGAATAATTGAGATAAGTTCACTGGGAAGTTGAGGGCGTTTTCGGCTATCAATGACTTTTCCTTCTTCCTAAATTTAAAAAAAAAGAAGACCATGGTGAGTTCCAGTGACATTCCACATTCCAGTAACAAACAACAGCATAAATATGTCGTTATCTTGTAACTGACTGGAGCTTCACCTTACCTCGTCGAAGTGCGTATTGGAAGAGGAAGTTTGTTTCTCAGTAATGACGATAGGATTGAGAGTTGTGATTTGTCGTCCACTGGATCTGCCAATCATGTTGAAAAAAAAAAAAAAAGGCGAAGAGGAAACGATCGTGTTACGACTTTTTTTTTTTTTTAAAGAAAATAGGAAGCTGGAATCAAAGACCGCTAATTGACTGGAAGAATTAATCCGTGGCTGAAGCTTTCCTTAATATTGTTACAGTATGTGAAACAATCACCAATTCAATGATTTACATTAATTTTATTTTGGATGGATTGATTTTTTCTGAGCCCGTCTATTGGCAATATTCTTGTCCCTCCTGCCAAAACAAAATGAAATGCTGCATCATGCTGCGCAACATTTTTTATGGCTGATCGTCGACCAATACAAATGAAAAGCTTCTAGCTTTATATGAAATGGTAACCCTTTTATTTGTTTTCCCTGAAGTACATTCCTTCCCATACAAGTTGTTTCTTTTTCTCCCTTTTCGTCCCCTTGCTTCTTTTTTCAAAAGAATAATACTCAACAATCACGCGAAAAAAAAAAAAAAATAGCGGTGTCCAAAATAATCTTTCATTCAGGGGTGGTACTATTATGGTGCAAACTCGGATAGGTTTGAGCCGTGCAAAAAAATGATATATATATATATATATCATACAGTATTTCCACAGTGATTAGTAGTTTGCAATAAACGTCGGGATTTTTCTAACACGGCCCCTTTTACGGTTTCTCCTAGATAGCGGTTGCTATTGGCTCCCATTTGAAGATTGACATTGTACGGATCACTCAAGTAAATGAAAATGGGTTGTCACCAAAGGATAAATCTACCAACAATGGCTGTGCAGTAACCCGATTGGAAGCCTTTTAGAAAACAAATCGATACTTGGCTTTCGAGCCAACTGTGATAGAGCATGGAACTCGTGGGACGATTATCGTAACGATGGTACTACTATATTTTTCAATATCAATTGAAACAAGTAACCTAATACTGGTGCTAACCATAAAGAAATAAATAAAACACTAGTTATTTTTTTTTTTTTCGTCTTTGAAATTCATGCGAGGCTGGGTCATCAAATGGGGTATATAGTATTGTATTGTACTATATCATATGATATTGTCAGTTCAGAAGAAGTCTTTTTATGTCAACAATTTATGACCACATTACAACTTGATCAGCAAAATCCAGGTTATGTCAATTGCCTTACACGCTATTTGGCATTACTTCGATTAGCTTTCCCCTGAAATACGCTTTTCGCACCAATAGAAGTGTTCAATTCCCGCGGTGTATTATGAGTAATGTGATCTCATGTATATAATGTGTTGGCTATGTTATGCGCGCTATTATTCATGGGATATACGATACACCTTGTTCTTTTCTTTAAAAAAAAATAGGTTTTAGCGGACTTTCGATGTCTGAAAAAAAGGGGAAATTCTAAACATCCTGAAACAAGCGCTCTCATGTTCTTTAATCCCTGGATTTTTATCATATTGGAATACAATCATTAGGGGATGACAAAAACAAAAAAGCCTAAACTCCACGGTCATCTGGATCAACAATCATCTTCTACTAATTCCTCGAAACAAAACAATGGGTACTGTTCCACTGTTAGTAAGGAGACTGGAAAAGGAACGCGACTAATATGCTTTGATACTAATACTATTTTATTATTTTTATTGTTATTTGCCACATAGAACAAAAAGAACTAGTGACATCCAGTGTGTTTCTAAAGATAATGAACATGGACACATACATCTTACACGTAAAAAAAAAAAAAAAAAAAAAAAAAAAACAGCATGCTATCATCAAACTTCGCTGAAACGAGTGAACTGACTTTTTGTACTGTATATATTTTTGTAGGTGATGACACCAAACGAAGGAAACGCAGCGACAATGAAACTCTTCAATGTGAACAAAGTACCAATCAAGTGAAACCTGAAGGCACAGTCATCGACACACATCATCCTCGGCAAATTCCGAATGAAATCCTGGTACATATTATCGAGCATGTCGCAGAACAACCACGTCGCCTTACTAGCCTAGACGATAGCCGATGGGTGGATCAACAACGAGATCTTCATGCATGCACATTGGTCAACAAACAATTTTATTTTGTAGCCAATCCTGTGTTATGGCAGGAAACAGTACTGGATACCAATCGCACACGCTTACAACGACTGCTTGACTGTTTGGCTGCAACGGAAAGACGCCTTGGACACTATATTAGAAGACTGGATTTAAACAACGCCTCCTGCACTGATAGTGAACTTTTACTTCTGACGAAGCACATCCGCCGTTTGGAAACCCTTTCTATAAAAAATGTGGATTTTACATACACTTCCTCACGTATTACCAGCACAGGCTTACAACACTTGCCACAGGATTGTCCCGAACTTACCTCCCTCAAACTACTCGATTTTCATCTGTCGGAAGCAACCATCTGCGCCATAGGTCAACATTGCCCCCAACTGACTGAATTCACTCTGTGTTCCATCCCAGATCTTAATGATGACATGCTCTCTGCTCTTTCCAGCTGCCCTTTGAAAAGCCTTTCCCTTTCTTTTGATCGCAACCGGAGGCCGTTGAGTGAAAAAATGGTGATGGATATGACAAGGTTTCGAGACTTGACGCATCTGAGCCTCTCATTCTTCGAACCCTCAGGTCTTATTATGACACTAGCCAACAACCTGCAACGCAACAATGGCTCTACTACCACTACCACTACGACAACGAAGACGACGACGACGACTATGGTGCCTTGGCCCCACTTGAAGACACTCAGCCTCGACCGTTGCGGTGATATTGACGACGCTACCTTTATTTCCTTTATCCAATCGCATCCTCATCTCCATTTGCTTCGTTTAGAGGGGACAACGTTGAGCGATGCATGCCTGGATGCCATACCCGCAACACTCCGTGATCTTCGCGAATTGTT
Source organism: Absidia repens (assembly GCA_002105175.1). Taxonomy (NCBI): domain Eukaryota; kingdom Fungi; phylum Mucoromycota; class Mucoromycetes; order Mucorales; family Cunninghamellaceae; genus Absidia; species Absidia repens. The sequence continues at coordinate 584,421 of MCGE01000021.1, forward strand.
TTTTGAAAGCATCGACGGTATCTCCGCTCGTGGTGTACGCCGATTCATCCAAAACTGCCAAGGGTTGGAATTCGCCGAATTTCGAAGATGCGCTCAATTTGTGGCGGGTGACGTTGTGCCAAACCAAGTCTACAATCCACATATTTTGCACTTGAATAAACGTCTTCTTGCCAAGATACGCCGTGCTCAAGGCACTGGAACCGGACATTGATAAGCAAGTCAAAGCGGGTCATATCACTGGATGTGCTCTCGTTTAGTATAGTTTAGAATAGTAATCCTTTTTTTTTTTTCTTTATTATTATTATTATATTTTTCTATCTCATTTTATTCAATAAAAAAAAACAACAACAGGGGATATTACTATTGACTTCTTTGTCCAGTTGATTGCCGTGTGATTTTTTTTCTACTGCATGAAAACACACAGGATGGGCATTTACTTGCCTCTTTGATATCATATTATGTAGTGGGGTTTGGTTGTGTGTGTGTATATCTGTGTGTATTTTGTTTTTTAAATTATGAACTGTTTGCATCATATATAAAGCCATGAGTATGACAAGCCTAAGGGTCCGTTATTTCCCATTCAATTGGAATAACCTTTCCTACGGTGTGGCCTGCCCACCAAACTGTGAAATGCCAGAACCTTCTAATCCCATCCCACGAACCCCACATTCTAAAAAAATAATCCTGACAACCTGTATATCAGAAGCTTTGCCAACGCGCCAGCGGTTTATCTACATATATATATATATATATATATAAACTGAATATTTAGAGCATTATCTTGGTTTTTATCAAACGTAAATATGCCAACATTGACTATTTTTTTTAATTTTTTTGATTTTATTGAAACTACTGACACCATGGAAATAAATAAACGAAAAAAAAAAAAGTAAAAAGATGGATACATTTTTTTTTTTATTGAAGCGAATAGAATATAAAAAAACTACAGTACACTAAACTTAACTAAGCCAACTCCCACTCCGCTCTAAAAACTAAGTATACTACAATGATTCCAATGCAAGAGTAGGTGCTAGCGAATGTTGTTAAGTATCTTGGTTTGTTTCTCGGAGGCGCTGGATAGTAGGTGGGGCCAACAGGTTTATAGTTTCGCCGTACTTGGTGGTTCTGCGGTGACCCGGGAGATCCTCTGCAGCGATAAGAGGACAGTTCGAAAGTCGCACGACTAATAGACAATCGCTGCTGTTGACTATGAAGCGACGGGCACCAGCACCGGAGATATGGTCACAGTCTTTCAAAGACAAATGTATCAAAAGGGGCAACGATGTAGCCATGACATCCAATGCAGTGTCGGTAATATTGAGTTTCGTAAAATCGAGGTTCTGAAGCTGAGGGTTAGATTTAATGAATGGAATAAATATTGAGTCGTCTACATTCTGGCAGTTTTGAAGGTGGAGTTTCGTTAATCGAGGCCAGTGCATAATAGGGGGCGTGATTGTGGCAGGATAATTGCTGCTGGTATTCCCGTTGTCGTTGTCGTTGTCGTTGTCATCCCCCTCAGCCACCGTTTGATAATTGTAACATGTTGTAAAAAGCGCCTCTACCATAAAATTGGAATGATATAATAGATCCAAGTGTGTCAATTGATGACGATGGTATCTTGCCAAATCCACCACGAGCTGATGCTGATTCGAATGATCACCGAAGGGCACAAAAGAGATTGTAAGACTTTCTAATGGACAAGAAGCAAGGAGTTCCAGTGTATTGGGCGGTATACCGTCACAAAATATCAAAGAGAGTTGACCAAGTTGGCGGCAATGCTGACCTAGGGCGATAATGACTGACTCTGATATCCGGCGCCCCGAGATAAATAACGATGTGAGATGTGGACAATGGCGTGGAATACTTTGAAGTGGTCTAAGGCTGACACGGTCTTTGCGAGAACAAAGGGACAGGTCCTCTAAGTTTGGGACCTGCGGCAACAAACGTAATACTGAAGAGTCTGTCCAAAACCTATATTCCAAGGATAGCGTTTTTATATGTCGTCCAACTGCTGGTAGATCTTGTTGCTGTTGTTTCTGGCTATTCGTAAGATAATCAACAAAAGATTTGACGAAGGCTTTGCTCTTGAACCTGGGTGACCTCCATAGAAAACGAATGGCAATCGCGTAGAATTGTTTGTTAACGAGCGTACATGTCTTGAGATCTTTTCGTTGAGAGATATAGTCGACAATCTGGATCACAATTTCTGTTGGAAGTTCCCGATGATGAGTAGTGATAAGCGTGTTTTGCTTGTGGTGGAAGCCATATTTGCTTTGTTCCAAGTCAACTATTGCAAATGCACGAAAAGGAATCAGTTCATTATATTTTATTTAGTTAAAACTGTACCTTTCCTTTATTATTATTTTTACTATCATTACCTCTAGGGTTCGTATTCCATTCAATATTTTCGTTATAGTCATATTCAATGCTGCTGATATGATTACTGTCTTTTTTCTGTAGGAAGAAAAAATTGTGATATTACGCACCAAGTCAATCTTTCTCATCTGATACTTACGTCTTTTTTGTTTCCAAGATGGCCTGTAACGTTGGAATGGGAGGTTTGTTTAGTCAATTGGTTGGTTGTAGTGGTACTCTTCGTCAACCGTTGTTTCTTGTTCGTTCTGGTGGCCATTGTGCATACGTGAAAAAAAAAGGTCCCATGCCTTTCATCTTTTATCTTATTTGAAGGACCGCAGCGCAAATCCGTCGATCTTAGGCGCGTAGGATTTCAAATCTCGCACACATGATGTCTTTATTTTCTCTCACTGTTTATTTTTACCTCTCTCTTTTTTTTCTTCACCATTGTATTATGGTAATCTTAGATTAGTGTCAGGATTAGCTTAGAAGGGATTTCAGATCAGGGATTACGTAATGCATGGGGATACTGTTGTGATAGCGATCCTCTTTTCATTTCTCTTTTTTTACTCCGACTTCCTTTTTAGACTTTAGACTTTTTATTTATATTTGACATTTATATTTTTATCTCTCTTTCCCCTTTTTCTCTACCTTATATTATTCTTTTATTCATACTCGAAACCGTTGTCAAATAACGGTAAATACTTTTTGTCTCCTCCCCTCTCTTTATTTTACCTTAATTCTTATTTTATATCTTATTCTTTATTATGCAATAAACAGGTTTTTGGTATATATTATTTTATTTGGTTACATACAACACCTTCCTTTTTTTTCATCAACAACATGTGTAACCGGAAAGAAATAATATGTGAACTTCGATTGGTATTAGCCCTTGAATTAGTGGCATTATGAAAAATGTAATACAAACATCCTTGAGGAAGCCCTTCTGTAATATTTGATAAAAATAAGAAGACGTTAAAAAAATATGTGATATAACAGATAGGGTTTTTATTGAATAAAATGAGGAGGGGTTTTTATTATAAAATGGGGAAATGAAATGCCGTGCTAGTTGTGGCTGTGGATGTGATCAAAGAATGGTAATTTGAGGCTGTGGGAAGTTGGTTGTCTGTAGATATAAGTGTATATGCCTAAGTAGTGGATACTTGAGGCTGTGTGTTATACCTGTATAGGAATGACAAGTGACAATTACGACACCTTCCATTTTTGATTCGTGATTTAGGACAACCATAACCTTCATTTTAGATTGCTGTGATGAAGCTGCCATACGCTTAGTTTAGTGTTAGTTGTCATAGTTTTATATCTACATCTGAATAAAATATGTCTTGCCTTTTATTCCATTAGTCCTTTTCTCTCTCTCATTTTGTTTAGTTAGCCCTCTAAAGTAGATGGTTTTTTACACTCGTTCTCTTGCTTCTTTAGATTAGCATTGACCAGCCTAGTTTACGTTTGCTTTTTGCTATAATAAAAAATGCCCTTTATTTTTAACCGCTGATTAGATTGTATATTGTACAAACCCGCTCCCATCGGTATTTCATTCCTTCACTTTGAGATACAAGTCATATTCAAGTTTGAATGTTTTCGTTTTTTATTGAACATAATAGATAATAACGATCAATGCGAAACTACACTACGCTATACATAACCTATACAAAAAAGCTAACTATAACTTGAAATTTCGCCGCAAATTTCTCCGGAGATGTTTTTTCTGAAAACTTACCCTGTAAAGTCGTCCCCGCTCCTAACCACAACCTAGAAGCATAATAAAACCGAGTCAAAAAAAGAATGCAAATTTTTTATATTGAGACAAATAAAAATAATAATATATATATCTTACTAACAAGTATCAGCTATCAATACCAAAACATACCTACTATGGTACTTTCAAGTTACCACAGCCAAGCTTCTGTTTGACAGATCTCGACTGTCCGCCTTCCCCCTTTTTTATTTAATTATTTTATGATATGCAGATCTGATCGACTGCAGGAGCATACAGGATGATAACTAAGATAAAAGACATGATAAGTATGCATTTAGAGATATTATTGTTTTCTAAGAATAACATATACATGTATTTGGTTTCGCTTGTCATCATAAAGATGATGGAACAAGGGGAGACATAATATGTCTGCAGGGTAACTGACTTTTTCCTACCACTATTTTGAGTAGAACTTCTTCAAGTCAATTCTAATAACATAAGACTATATACCCCTCTACATGATAATATTAATGATCATCAACAAAAATAGGAGAAAATATGCGGTCGAGTGTGTATGCTATTTTTTTGTGACATATACTAGTACGCTTAAAAGCGCCTGTCTACATGAAATAGCCGCTCACTTCCCAAGTCAATAAAGGTATAAAAGAAAAAAAATCTGTCCATTTGTCTACTTTTTTTTTATAGCTATATCAAAAAAACAAAACAAAACAAAACAAAATAAATACGATGGTCCAAGCATCTTCTTTTTTGCTCTTATTAGTACTTTCCGCCATGACGATTCAAGGTGCACCCTTGGCTGATCACTCTAAAGAACACCATCCCAAGGTCAATACAACCAAAGTTCAATCAAAATTGGATCCACAGTTCTCTGCCCAATCTTCTACTGGTCATCCTTTTGTTAACCCCGTTCCTTATCAATTACCTACTAGTCAAACTCCCAATTGCATGTTCCCGCAAATCGAACGAAAGCCACACGGGGGACTCCACGGAAATCGACCCAGGGGACTCCACGGAAATTGACCCGAGGGACCCCACGGAAATCGACCTGGGCGAGGCCAACCCTGGCCAAGCGGATCCCAGCCAAAGACGCAAGATCAAATGGGATTTGTGGGTGGGGTAGAATTAGGGTCTACTGTACGCAAGTAAAGTTCAAGTCTAGTCAGAAACAGGATGATCAAAGCACACAAGTCATGCGGCATGGATCTACTTTTCCACGACATACTCTTTCTTTCTTAGGTTTCTTTACTTTTTGTTACATTTTTCTTTTTTTCAAAATTCTTGTGTTTTGTATAAGAAAAGATAATATGTTTTTTCTTATTTAATAAAAAAAACAATCTTCCTCACTCACTCTCTTCCTCGCCAGTGGTTTTTGTTATTTTCAATTTTTAACATTTTTTAAAGAAGGCGGTGGACATTCTGGTTTAACGGAGGACGTTTTTTTAATGGTTTACGAAAAAAAAAAAATTATGGGCAAAAGCCAATTGATGGAAGAATGTACAAATATTATAGGATAGTTTTATCAACGTTGTGCTATTGAAAGAGAGAAAGAGGCTTATGATAGGGTATTTCTAAATGCATGGGAGATCTCTGCCATTTGTTCTCCTGGCATATATAAGATTCTGCCGTCGGGGAAATCATCAATACCACCTTGAAAAAAAAAAAAAAAAAAAAAAAAAAAAGCTACCCCAGGCATCGTCCGAAACAGCAGCAGACATCAAATACATCCCATTATAATACTAATTGCATCCATACAATATACCAAAAGTAAATCAAAATACATCACACACTCACAATTATACTACAGAATAATTGAAATCATCACTTTTTTGTATTGAATAAAATGCAATAGGAAGAATGGGGTTAGAAGAGGTGTAAATAAAAGGGAAGGAATGTGAATAATACCAGGTGTACGTGGAATGGTACTAAACCTAACATTAAATCAAAATCAAAGGTAGGCAGCTAATTTAAAGTGATCATTGTTTCGATGCCTGCCATGTCAATTCAAGAGACAGTTCCAGTCCAACAATCGTATTTCCAGTTTCAGCATGTATGGTGTATAACTAAAACACTGCTGTTTTGTATACTATAGTATATGCATGGGGATTTTTTTTGGAAGGAAGAAGAAGTTGCTTGTTTGATTGAAAAAAAAAAAAAAAAAGATAGAGAAGCGGGGATGGGATCTACTAACGAAGATAGACTCCGCGTAAAAAAAAAAAAAAAAAAAAGAAGGAGGCAAAAAACATACGAGGTAAATATAAGAAAACGAGTTACCATTGGATTAATCGGTGCAGCACCTTGGGGCCCAACCGTCGTGCTCAGCGCGTCGTCAATGGGGGTTTTTTTTTCTGTGCTGAAAATTTAGCTTACTTGAAAGCCGTCGGAGAGATTAGAGTTTGATTATGTAGCGGTTGCATAAAAACGAATTATGCTAATTATATTGAACTGCGGAGCACTATGGTGATTATGGAGTTTGCCCCTTCATTTAATTTTTATTTTGCATTTCCCTGATTTTTTGAAAAAAAAAGGAGGCTGGATGATTCAGGCTCCGCATTTTGCTTTCTATTTTTTTGGCCCTCAGTTTTTTTTTTCTTTGCTTTTTCTTTCTTTTTTATTTTTTTTCCTTCATGATAGTCTGAATGATATGATGGCAAGGCTCACTGGGGTACTGGTGATCTAGGATTAGTGTTAGAACTTGAATTAGGGGCGTTTCCAAAAACGCAAAACAAACATCATGGGAAAACCCTTTCATTTTGGATGTAGGATTTGAGAACGTCAGTAGATTAGCACTCATTAGTTTAGTAATAGTTTGTCATCGTTGGTATCTACGTCTGAATAAATATGTTCTTTTTCTTATAATTAGTTTCTCTGTTGTACGTTTACATCCTGATCTTCATCGAATGTGTATTACATATGCATAGCAAAAAAAAAAAAAAAAAAAAAAAAAAAAAAAGGCTGTCTATATGTATATATATGAAAAAGGAACGGATTGGGTATTATGGAGACTTCATCCGCCAACTTTATATAAGTTTGTGCGTCGAGAAGAAAACAGGGATGTGTTTGTGTGAAAAAATAGCTATTACAGTGTATTTTGTTGTGGTGGGGTATATTGAAGAGCAAAGTTGAGAATAGTATTAATTATGTAGCTACTGGTTGGCAGGGCGTTTCTGAAGTGTGGGTTTTGATGGGATGGGATGGAATACGTTGTGATTTGGCACTATGAGTGGGCAGCGATTGAGAAAAAAGGATGGACACCTCCTATGGTGGGCAGGGCGTCAGCGATGGGAAAGAAAAAAAAAGTTACTATAGTTGAGTTTTGTTACGGTGCATTTTCGTTTTAATATATAAATATAATTTTTTTTTCTTCGGTAAAACAGATGTGTAATGGCTTTTTGAGAGGTTATAAAGGGCAAATGCGCAGTGAATAAGTATGCGTAATGATACAGTATTTTTCGACTACTACGTCTTGGATATTAACAACATTTTCAACATCGACAATAGATGTGTATCCGGATGTTTTCTTTATTCGAGGGTATCCGCTTAATTTTGACTTGAGCAATAAATCCGCCACCACAAGCCAACACACCACGCTCATGACTCGCAATTGTATCATTATCTTCAGTCGTCATCCAAGGAACATTCTGTGATTTTTGAATACCATCATGAACAAGGTCTTCGCTATGCGAATATACAAAAAAAAATCTATGTATTTATTTTTAACACGATGAGCACAGCTTGGAGATTGACTTTGTACGGATCACTCCAGTAAACGAAATGGACTGTCATCAAAGGATAGATCCACCAACCATTGTTGTGGAGTAACCTGATTGGAAGCTTTTTAGAAAACAAATGGATACTCGGTTTTCAAGGTAACTGTGATAGAGCATGGAACTCGTGGGACGATTATCGTAACAATGGTACTATTACAGTTTTCAATACCTATTGAAACAAGTAACCTAATACTGGTGCCAAAAATAAAGAAATAAATAAAATACTAGTTTTTTTTTTTCTTCTTTGAAATCCATGCAAGACTGGGTCATCAAATGCGATATAGAGTACCGTACTGTATTATATTGTATTATATTATATTATATGGTATTGTCAATTCAGAAGAGGACGTTTTATGTCAACAATGTACCAGCACATTACAACTTGATCAATAAAATCCAAGTTATGTCAAGTATTGCAAGTGTACACTATGTGAGCCTCTTGGCCACATTATCACCACATGCCTTACACATCATTTGGCATTACTTCGATCAACTTTAAATTTATCGAGATTCCCCTGAAAATACTCTTTTCGCTCCAATAGAAGTGTTCAATTCCCGCGGTGTATTATGAGTAATGCGATCTCATATATTTAATGTGTTGGCTATGTTATGCGTGATACGATTCATGGGCTATATGATACACCTTTTTCTTTTTTAAAAAATAGGATTTTAGCGGACTTTCGATATCCGAAAAAAAAGGGGAAATTTTGACTCATTTTTTCATTCATTTTGGAATACAATCATTAGGGGATGACAAAAACAAAAAAGTCTAAATACCACGGTCATCTGGATCAACAATCATCTTCTACTTATTCCTCGAAACAAAACAATGGGTACAGTTCCACCGATAGTAAGGAGACTGGAAAAGGAACGCGACCAGTATGCTTTGATACTAATACTATTTTATTATTATCATTATTATTTGCCACGTAGAACAAAAAGAACTAGTGACATCCAGTGCGTTTCTAAAGATAATGAATACGGACACATACATCTTACACGTAAAAAAAAAAAAACAAAAAAAAAAAAAAAAAAAAACAGCATGCTATCATCAAACTTCGTTGAACTGACTTTTTGTACTGTATATATTTTTGTAGATGACACCAAACGAAGGAAATGCAGCGACAATGAAATTCTTCAATGTGAACAAAGTACCAATCAGGTGAATCCTGAAGGCACAGTCATCGACACACATCATCCTCGACAAATCCCGAATGAAATCCTGGCTCATATTATGGAGAATATCGCAGAAATACCACCTAACCGTATTGGCCTAGATGATTACCGATTGGTGTTTCAACAACGAGATCTTCATGCATGCACCTTGGTCAACAAACAATTTTATTTAGTAGCCAACCCTGTGTTATGGCGGGAACCAGTACTGGGCACCTATGGCATGCGCTTACAACATCTGCTTGACTGTTTGGCTGGAACGGAATGACGCCTTGGACACTATATTAGAAGACTGGATTTGAACAACGCCTCCTGCATCGATAGTGAACTTTTACTTCTGACGAAGCACATCCGCCGTTTGGAAACCCTTTCTATAGAAAATGTGGATTTTACATACACAACCTCACGTATTACCAGCACAAGCTTACAACACCTTCCACCTGATTGTTCCCAACTTACCTCCATCAAACTACTCGATTTTCATCTGTCGGAAGCAACCGTCTGCGCAATAGGTCAACATTGCCACCAACTTACTGAATTCACTCTGTGTTCCATCCCAGATCTTAATGATGACATGCTCTCTGCTCTTTCCAGTTGCCCTTTGAAAAGCCTTTCCCTTTCTTTTAATCGCAACCGGAGGCCGTTGAGTGAAAAAATGGTGATGGATATGACAAGGTTTCGAGACTTGACGCATTTGAGCCTCTCATTCTTCGAACCCTCAGGTCTTATTATGACACTAGCCAACAACATTGAACGCAACAATGGCTCTACTACCACTACCACTACGACGACGACGACGACGACTATGGTGCCTTGGCCTCACTTGAAGACACTCAGCCTCAACCGTTGCGCTGATATTGATGACGCTACCTTTATTTCCTTTATCAAATCACATCCTCATCTCCATTTGCTTCGTTAGAGGGTACAACGTTGCGCGATGCATGCCTGGATGCAATACCCCCCATACTCCGTGATCTTCGCCAATTGTTTTTTGAAAGCATCGACGGTATCTCCGCTCGTGGTGTACTCCGATTTATCCAAAACTGCCATGGGTTGGAGTTCGCCGAGTTTCGAAGCTGTGCTCAATTTGTGGCGAGTGACGTTGTGGCAAACCAAATCTACGATCCACATATTTTGCACTTGAATAAACGTCTTCTTGCCAAGATACGCCATGCTCAAGGCACTGGAAACGGACATTGATAAGCAAGTCAAAGCAGTCCTATCACTGGGGTTGTCTCTCGTTTAGTATAGTTTAGAATAGTAGTGCTTTTTTTTTTTTTCTTTTTCTTTATTATCATATTTTTCTATCTCATTTTATATTCAATAAAATAATAATAATAAAAAAAAAAAACATTGTATATTCCTATTGACTTCTTTGTCCAGTTGATTGCCGTGTGATTTTTTTTTTCTACTGCATGAAAACACACAGGATGAGAATTTTATTTGACTTGTTGATATCATATTATGTAGTGGGGTTTGGTTGTGTGTGTGTGTTTTTTAAGTTATGAACTGTTTGCATCATATATAAAGCGATGAAAGTACGACAGTTGATCCTAAGGGTTCATTATTTCCCATTCAATTGGAATAACTTTTTCCTACGGCTGGCCTGCCCACCAAACTGTGAAATGCCAGAACCTTCTAATCCCATCCCACGAACCCCACGTTCTAAAAAAAAAATCCTGACAACCAGTATATCAGAAGATTTGCCAATGCTCCAGCGATTTATAGACATACATATATATATAAACTAAACTGAATATTTAACGCATTATCTTGGCTTTTATCGAATGTAAATATGCCAACATTGACTACCTTTTTCAATTTTTTTTTTTTTTGATTTTATTGTAACTACACCGACACCACAGGAATAAGTAAACAAAAAAAAGTAAAAAGATGGTATTTTTTTTTTATTGAAGCGAATAGAATATAAAAAAGACTACAGTACAGTACACTAAACTTAACTAAGCCCAAGTCCCCACTCCGCTCTACAAAACTACAGTATACTACAATGATTCCAATGCAAAGAGTGGGGGAGGGGTGCTAGCGAATGTTGTTATGTATCTTGGTGTGTTTCTCGGAGGCGCCGGATAGTAGATGCGGTCAACAGGTTTACATCTCGAGTGAACCTTTTGGTTTTTCTGAGGCGGCCCGGGAGATCCTCTTCAGCGATACGAACACAGTCCGAAAGGTACACGTATGATAGACAATCGCTGCTGTTGACTATGAAGCGACGGGCACCAGCACCGGAGATACGATGACAGTATGTCAAAGTCAACTGTGTCAAAAGGGGCAACGATGTAGCCATGATATCCAATGCAGTGTCGGTAATATTGAGACTCATAAAATCGAGGTCCTGAAGTTGAGGGTGAGATTTGATGAATGCAATAAATATTGAGTCGTCTACATTGTTGCAGCTTTGAAGGCGGAGTTTCGTTAATCGAGGCCAATGCGTAATAGGGGTCGTGATATTGGCAGAATGATTGCTGCTGGTATTCCCGTTGTCGTTGTCGTTGTCATCGCCCTCCGCCACCGTATGATCATTGTAACGTGTTGTAAAAAACGCATCTACCATGGAAATGGAGGATAATAGAACCAAGTGTTTCAATTGATGACGATGGTATCTTACCAAATCCACCAAGAGCTGATGCTGATTCGAAAGATTATTGGGACGTAGAAAACCGAATTCCAAGCTTTCCAATGGACAAGAAGCAAGGATTTCCAGTGTATTGGGCGGTATCTCGTCAACAGATACCAAAGCGAGTTGACGAAGTTGGGGGTAATGCTGAGCAAGGGCCATAATGATTGACTCTGATATCCAGTGCCGCCCCAAGATAGATAACGATGTGAGATGTGGACAATGGCGTAGAAGACTTTGAAGTGGTCTACGGCTGATATGTTCTCTGCAAGAGAGAAGAGACAGCTCCTCCAAGTTTGGTACCTGCGGCAACAAACGTAATACTGAAGAGTCTGTCCAAAACCTATCTTGCAAGAATAGCGTTTTTATATGTCGTCCAACTGCTGGTAGATCTTGTTGCTGTTGTTTCTGGCTATTCGTAAGATAATCAACGAAAGATTTGACGAAGGCTTTGCTGTTGAACCTGGGCGACCTCCATAGTAAACGGTTAGCAACCGCGTAGAATTGTTTGTTAACGAGCGTACATGCCTTGAGATCTTTTGGTTGAGAGATATAGTCGACAATTTGGATCACAATTTCTGTTGGAAGTTCCCGATAATGAGTAGTGATAACCGTGTTTTGCTTGAGGTGGACGCCATATTGGTTATGTTCCAAGTCAACTATTGCAAATACACGAAAAAGAGTCAATTCACTAGATTTCATTTCGTTAAAACTTTACGTTTCCTTTACTATTATTTTTACTATCACTACCTCTAGGGTTCGTATTCCATTCAATATTTTCGGTATAGTCATATTCATTGCTGCGGATATGATTACTGTCTTTTTGCTATAGGAAGAAAAAAAATGTGATATTAGGCACAAAGTCAATCTTTCTCATCTGATACTTACGTCTTTTTTATTTCCAAGATGGCCTATAACGTTGGAATGGGAAGTTCGTTTAGTCAATTGGTTGGCGGTAGTGGTACTCTTCATCAACCGTTGTTTCTTGTTCGTTCTGGTGGTCATTGTGCGTACATGAAAAAAAAAAAAAAAAAAAAGGTCGCATGCCTTTTTATTTCTTAGCTTATTTGAAGAACCGCAGTGCAAATCCGTCGATCTTGGGCGCGTAGGATTTCAACTCCCGTACACATGATTTTTTCATTTTCTCCCACCGTTGCCTTAAAACAGCAAAAAATAAAAAATCGCAAATTCGTCCTCCCACTGTTTATTTTTTTTACCTCTCTCTTTTTTTTTCTTTCATTCTCTTCACCATCATATTATGGTAATATTAGATTAGTGTCAGGACTAGCTTAGAAGGGATTTCAGATCAGGAATTGCTTAATGCGTGGTGAAACCATTTCAATTCAGATTCAACATTTGGGGACCGCCAGTTTTTGAAGCCATCATTAGCATATTTTAGTGTTACTTTGTCCATAGCCGTTATCTACATCTAAATAAAATATGTATCTTTTTACTTGATTCAATAGAAAGTGTCTCATTAGTTACTCTCATGTCTTGTTCAATAGATCCCTTTTTGCCGTCATCCTTTTTGGTCCATTGTTATGCTTCAATTAAATATACCTTTTTTGTCTTTCTCATGTCTTCTACTGTTGAATATATTATATTCTTTTCACAATTATTTCATTGAATTAGAGTTGGCTAATCTCCAGAACATCAAATAGCCTCACACATGATTCCTTCAACAAATCGTTTTTTTTTTTTCATGACCCCCGAAATCTTAGTCTAATGCATACGATATTGCTTCAATAAAGTACGTCCTTTTTATTACCCAGTTTTTGACTCATTATATAACAAGAAATGTCATTATTATAGCTGTTTTATGAGCATCCCATCATACACCTGCTTTTTAGCTCTAGCACTAAGGCTACTTTCCCTGATCACGAGAGTCCCAGAAACTGACCGACAGAAGTCGTAGGTTACCTAATATCAAACGTAGAATTTCGTCATTGACCAATATATTGATAAACTTATACTGTGCCACGAGTGTAGGTGCTACTATACTGCATATAATTTCCTCTGTTTTTCTGGCTAGCACATTGCATATCGCCCTGACCCCTGAACCTCTATACAACCCATCAAACTATAAAACGGCAGAGGCGCGCCTCTGCACATTAATAGGGTTTTCATTGAGACAACCATAAAAAACAAAAGGCAACGCAAAATGACAGTAGTATACAAAATAATGTTTATTCGGTGCAATAAAAGGAATAGAATCAATCCTGTAAAATAACTTCAAACTACACTAAATAGGGTTTCCATTGAGCCATCAAAAGCGGAGTGAGACACCAAAATATCTATGGAGGATATCCCTATGGGTTATCCTATTGCAAATATCCGATATTCTTGAAGATAGCATGTGAGAGTCCAAGTATGCTATGGACATTTATTTGTCGTGTTTTCACCAAGTTCTGACTTTTTCACAAGATGAGTCCAATGATAAATACAGGTTACCAGGCTATCTAGTTCATCCATATGTTCTCACAGTCAACCAGTCATTGAACAAAGTGGCGTATCATGGAAACACAAAAAATAACAAATGGTGAGAAGCAAAATCATAATAAAACATCAAACCCTTTCATTATCTTACAATGTGTTGTTCAATTAACCAAGTAAAGCGAGATGGCAATGTCAGTTCAGTCGACAGCCACTTGCAAGTCAACGCACAAGAGGTACCGCAATGCATCGGCCATGGTCGGTCCAAGGACGAGATCCCAAGTCGCCAAGAACTGAGTCAACTAACAGCCATGTACCTTGCAAAGGTCCAACGGTACACGGTGTAGTGGTCGGCTTTTTATCTCCCGAGTTGATCCCCCAAAGCTGTAAAGAAAGAAAGAAAAAAAAAAAGAGAAGACGATTTATTTTTATTTTTGTTGTTTTATGGCACTGAAACTGTTTGAGCGATCATTTTCCCACTTGAGTCAAAATAGACATGTGATAAAGTAAAAAAAAAAAAAAAAAAAAAAAAAAAAAAAAACAATCCTAGTGGTAAGGAATAAAAAGGAAAAAAATATGTATAAAGAGGGAGGACTGAATGGCGGTGGTACAATGGGTAAAATAAAGTGATAAAAATAAAGAGACAAGACTAAAAAAAAAAAAAAAATCACGAGTCCCTGTTAATGCATTGAAATAGCGTCGTCCTCCTTTTTTTTTTTTCTTCTTCTTCTTGATATATTATTTCTTCTATTCTATCTCTCTGAGTCTTATATGTCCCCAATCCTCATCCGCATTCGATCTTCAGCATTAGTTGATTCCTACGTATTTCAAAAGGACACCTCCAGAACACTGGGTCTTTTAATGGTTTTCTCAGAATTTGGCAAGGATAGAAGGTCCACCTTGGAAGTCGGCGAAAAAGCGGGCCTCTACAAACTCTCGCCACTTGGGGTTCATCCCGCATCACCAGTTCTGCTTACCAAAAAATGGCTCACTGGAAACTCTACATTCAAAGGCCCCAACTTTCAATTAAAGAAAGAAACCATCACGTCCCGCATGAAACACCTTCATTGAATGGTTTTGGCTGGGAAATTTATTCAAACAGGTAAAAATCTAGTTAGGATCAAGAATAACGGTCTAATTTACCATGATTATTACTTCTATGGTTTTGCTAGTCATGTACCCGCTGATATGTACGACGTCATAGAAGGACCTTCGATCAGCATTGGAGATCACACAATAGTAGCAATAGTATTGCTCTGAACTTCACTTCCCGTAAGTTTACCTCGTGCGTTAGTTATGATAATAAAGGTAGTAGGGTCACTTCTACAATATCTCATCCTCATTCTTCTCTTGTTAGTGAACGCAGTGAAAACGAACAACATGTGAACAAGAAAAGAAGAATTCAAAGTGATAATTGCAACATTAGCAACAAACAGCACTAGTACTACTTATCATGATGTAGGCGACAGCGATAGCGACAGCGTCAGCGACCAAACTGAATATCCTGAGATCAAAATTTGACTACATCGTTGGGCCCAGTGAACTGCATTTGCAGTCAGTGCTAAAATGATGAATAATCCCTTTGTTTGTGGCCTGGATTAGTTGGTGAAACCAATATCTTCTCTTCGGTTTTTATGGACTAACCGATGTGGCATTATCAAGAAAGCAGTCCAGCTACAACGTAACAACCGTTGCAACTAGATCAACAAACAGCAGCAAAAAAAAAAAAAGGAACCAGAAACAAAGACATGAGTAACAGCAGTAGAAGCGAGAACAGCAAAAGAAAGAGTAAAGGAAGCAGCAGCATTCACCCAACGTCGACGATCGAGTCACAATTGAAGATGATGATTTTTTGAAGGGTGTTGAGCATGAGCTCGAATTATTTCTTGTAAGTGTACATCACAATTAAAATTACAAACGTTTTGCTGATTTTATACAATGTTATTTTTATATTATGTTAGGCTCAAAAAATACGATGTGGAAGACATGAACGAAGACACATGGCATCAAGTCTCGGGTGGATCCTATCATCATGGCTGGGCGGGGGGGCGATTTCAAGAATGAAGACGATATCATCATCGACAGGTTGCTCCAGCGCTTTGGCAAGCTCACAAACATCAAGAAAAAAAAAATTATTTGGCCCCTAGTCTGCCTGGAGGGGGAAGATGGCAGATCATCTCAGTGTCGCTCAAGCAAGAAACAACACACAACATTCAACAACTTGGGCATAGTGGATGTGGATCTGCCTAAAATGGCGAACATGTTGGAAAGAATTCTATTGATTGTATGCATAACACGATTGGCTTGTGCGTGATGGGTGTTACTGTTGAAGGCTATCGGGTGCGACGTCTATGTGATGGATATTTTTTTATACGGATTATTTTTATTGACGGTTGAAGATCGTACTGCTGATAACCATGGAGGCCCCTCATCAAACGCTTTGGTGCTTCCTTTGGGTCGATTCTCCATACATATTGCTGACGTGGGGCTATAATTCTATTGAAGACTGGGTGGATGATGATGATGGAAATAGCATGAATTATATTCATAAAACCGGGTCAATCCTTCGGTGTCCTTTCATTACTGACGGCTGGGATTCATACAAGGGTACTTTTTTTACATTCCCATGGACAGATTTGAACTTTGGCCCCGTCAACCTTGATTTTTGGATTGAACATAGGGTGGTTCTTTGGGAATGGTTTTGATGATATTGGTCCGCAAATATCTCAAGGTTGATGTGATTGCCCAATTGCGTATGTCAAGATCGATGACTCGTCCTCATTACATGAAGAAAACAAAAACCTCTTTTCTCTCCCCTGTCTGCATACCTTAGCTATAGTTTTCTTATTACTGTTATTATAATTTGTATATATTATTTGTTTATATGTCTCTGCAATAAAAATTACCTTTCTCGTACCGTATTCATATAAATTGATGACTCTTTTGGTGGCTTCAAAGCTGGGTAGGATTATGTGTAGACTTTATTGGGTGGGTCGCTTTTTTTTTCGCTTGGCAAGGATATGACTCCAATGCAACACACTGGCAATTTCGCTGTAAATAAAGAGAGTTTACTTATGGATATGAACATGCAAGTATTCATTATTAGTATTATTATTATTTGGTAGGAAAGCCTCTTATTTATATTTATCACATGGGATATATCTTTTTGAAAAGTAAGAACTAGGGTGAAGGTCGACAAACGTTCGTCCATATTGCTGGACCATTGCGAAGGTATGATACGAACTGTCTGCTCAGTTATCTTGAACTAGGGCGCCTGGTCCAAGGGGTCTGCAAACGCCAGCTATTCGCCATTCCATCTCCCGCTTTGATATTTATATCCATGGAACCTCTATTTAGTACAGTTTAATCTACCTTTAATTTAGGTAATATGGTTTTATTATGTTTACACCCAACCAGCCCCCTCCCCCACCCCTCTGCTAGGCACCCCACCCCTTCCCAAAGCTCATTTTTAAAAAATTATATACATATAGTAATAAAAATGATTAAATTTATTCAAACGAAGTGGCATATAAAAAGAGTGGGTGACTACCAAAAAAAAAGAAGGTTGGAGGATTAAACGTGACTCATAAAAACTAAGAAAACTTAGAGATGGATCTCTATGTAAACATGTCGTTAGTTGCGTAAATGGATTGCTTGGTATTTTTTGGTATAGAAACATGAAGTTGTTGAGGAGTTGGTGACTCGGGGAAAAGGCGAGATAGAACTGTCCATATGCAAATACCGATCGTTTAGATAAATAGGGTGGTATGAGAATAGAAAGTTAACACTAAGGTGGCGGTTGTTGTTCATTAAAAAAGGACCAACATGTGGACGAAAATGGGAAGCTCATATTTGTAGGCATCATCCCCCATCAAGACACTGGTGTTGATTATGAAAGCGATGCGCTTGAGGGAGTGAGAGGCGGTAAAGGTGTTTTGGGCGGACCTCTTTAAACTTCATGCGGGACTCAGACTTAAATGATAGATATAGTACAGTACAGTACTGTACAGTATGTATACAAAGACTGATAAAGGATCATTTATCCATGCTATATATGAAAAAGAAACCACGTCGTAAGACAACACTAGCTATTATGATATAACTTTTAATTGTACTTCTTGGATCCCCGCTGATAATTTTCAGATACCAGCGGAGCCCTTACGGCCCAAAGACTGGAGCTAAAGGACTACACACCAACAAGTGAAATGAAAGTGGCTCCAAAGGAAAAAAAATAGACTGCACTGGATATTTCTTTGTATATAAAATTGAGTGTATATTTCTTAGGGTGGACGTTGAGCATGACGGTTGGGTGAATACCCGTTCGACACGACAAACTAATGTATGAGACAGACTAATGGTAAAAAAAAAAAAAAAGAAAGAAAATGTCTACACAATTTCATTTAGGTGCATAAAAGAATATATTGTAAAAAAATGAATGTATATGCAAAAGGATATACTGGTAAAAAGACACATAGCAATGATGAATGGTATATAAGACTAAACAGGAACATACTTTATTCAGATATTGTTATAAACTACAATGTGACAACAAAAGCTACAATAAATAAGTCTAAAGCTAAAATGATGGGGGAGGGTTTTATAACCGTCATGCCAAGTCCATGAGATGATCCCAGATCACGAATCTAAAAATGAAAGAGTTTCCCCATGCATCTTTGTATTGCATTTTTCTAAATGCCCCTGATTCCGAGTCTAGCACTAATCCAAGATGACCATGACCCAACGGAGGTTGCAATGATGTATAAAAAAGAAAAAGAAAAAGCGGATATCTGAAGTTGAGGAAGAAAAAGAAAAGACAATGGTCGGTGTTTGAACATTTCTGAGGGCAAAAAAAAAAAATCAGGAACATTTACACTGAAAGGCTTTCTGTAAGGAAGTCAGTATTCGTATCCAGTAATTTAAAATAAATGCCATGGTACAAAAAAAAAACAAAAAAAAAAAAACAAAGACACAACTTGCTTTTATTAAAAATATATTTACGGACAATTGACATCGAGTTAGGATAAGGCGTAGTCCCATAATATTAAATCGACGCATCGAATCACGTTTCCGAAAATGACGGGTAATACCATGTATTTTAGAAATCCCTGACTGAAAAAGCTTCAAATTTATCACTAACGTTATTCCAAGGCCCTGAGAACTCTATAGAGGGTAAATTGGAGAAAGACAAAGAAACCTGGAGGGTGAGTCGGAGTGTCGTACGGGTCTTCTATCCGATTCTGTTTCTTCGAATAAGGAAAATGATATTCAGGAGCCAAAAACTTTATCAAGGAAGCGTGAATTGTCCCTGCTCCCCCCCAAAAAAAAACAACATCAACAGTCGATTTCGTGACTCAATAAATTGACATTTATTTATCTAATGAATCAAATAAAAAGAATAAAAAAAAAAGGGAATCAGAGTAAGCTATTGTTTGTGCGTTCACAAAATCATGTGTAACGCCCTCTTCGTATCACTTTAAAAGATTATATTCATGTGTGGGAAAGCGAACTTCCTTGGCTTTGTATTTTACTCATCGGTTTCCGAGCCACTTTCTTCTTTTTCCTTTTATCATGACAAAAGACGATTCACTGGAGGATAGCTTGAACGGTATGGCATAGTTACAAGTACAAAAAAAAAAAACTGTCATTTATTAATGGCATTTTCTATTTTCTATAGAACTATCTTTTGAAGATAATACCCAACAGTATCAAAAAAACCCGTTTCACGTTGTCCTTGTCGACCTCAAAAGAGCTGCTTTTGATCGAAAAATCCACTGTGTTGAAAAACCTTTGGAAGGTGATTTGAAATATGTGGCGTTATCGTATCGTTGGGGGGAAGTACAAGAGACTATGATCGATACCGGCGTGGGCTATTCCGTCACCATCACATCGTTCGATTTGCTTACTTTTATTGACCTTTGCGCCATGATAGCCATGGAATCTGAATTGAAGGACATGGAATATGTATGGGTGGATGCCATCTGTGTGGATCAAAACAACCCCATCAAGCGAAAAACCACCATATATCAAATGACCAACATCTACGAACATGCCAATTTTATTCTGGCGGTCCCTGATCTTCATCTGGCATACTTGTATAGCATATCCACAAAAAATACTGAAATTCTATTTGGATCTCAGCGTTTCAATGAATATCTCTATTATCTTATTCATGGAAACGCCAAGTGCCTCTCCTCCTTGGATGAAGAATGGCTCGACAAGTACAAAGTACCCAAGGACCATGCTTTGAGGCAACTATTGACAAAATATACCGATTATTTTACGGATGGATTGATGACATACCGAGAACGTCATTGGAAATATAATGAAATAAACGTCCTCAATCATTTGTACGAAACCAGCCCAGAAGTCACCGAACCAACCAAAAATTCTGAAGAGGATATGTCGTCTCAGTATAGAACAGTTCAAACGCCGACGGAGGATGACGCTACTGCCGACGACGTTCTAACAAAAGTAAAACAATTACATCAATGCAAAAAGCCAAATTGTCCTTTAGATTTATCAGTTGTTGTTGATGAGCAGCCGCCATACGAAGAAAACAGGTTCCAACGAAGAAATATCGCGCTTCATCATCGTGAATGGAACCAAAAGATCGATGAAAGAAGCACATGCATCCGTCAATCAATGCATCTTATGATAGATCTTATTGTGGATTGGTCTTCACGTGTTTGGGTAATCAGTGAATTCAACATTGCCAAAAAGAAAAACAATCTCAAATATTGGTTTCACCAACTTTCACATCGTACTCTACGCAGCCCTCAAGGGTACAATGTTAGTAGATATCGACAAGACACAGAAATCTCCTTTTTCAAATTCGATTTTAATCATCCGTCCTTCTCCACTATCAAAACTGCCAAAGTCAATGACAGGGGACAATGGGCTACGTCCGATCCAGTGTACCTAAAATTTCATCAAACCATGATCAATCAGCTCAATGACCAAACATTTTTGGAGATGATACTGAACTCGAAAGCCAGCAAAATGGAGGACCGATTTTATGCCATCTTGCCGCTTTCGCAAGACTATAAACATTTGATTGGAAGCAAGCATTTGGAGGATAGTTGGAAAATGAATACCTTGCTTGCGGTGAAATTGAAACTCTACGAATGGATGAATGTCAAGGACAAACTCAACCTTTTATTTTTCTCTGGACGGTGGGGGACCGAACAGAAAGGCACCATCTTACCGACCTTTGCCACATCAACTATCGCTTGGTATAGATCTGAGAAACCTGAGGCGACAGTGGGCGGTCTTGAGCCATCTAATTTTGAATTAAGCGACCCATCCACTATCACATTGAAGCAGTCTGCTACCACTAATCAGCTCTTTCTTCATTTGAAACCAAAGTCATATTACGTGTGGTCTCATGCTAAAGAAAAAATTATAAATGAGCTTCATGAACAAAACAAAAGAATATACGGACATCTCAAGTGCTTTCACCAAGCGCTAATTCTTGATATCATATCTATTCCTACTTGGTACACCACAACCATGGAGGCACATCAGCAGGATAAAATCTCTATGACATTTTTGGATGCCGGGTATATTCATTTAGTCGGAAGTTTAGAAAGTAACGTATGGGTCTTGGGATCATTTCCTTTCTTCGACAATAATGAATTGTATGTACTGAAGAAAAAGCTTAAACATGATTATTGGACTCATCATAATGGTGATGACTATCCTTCTGGATTTCATATTTATTGAAATATCATCAGCATTACAATAAATCAATAAATAAAGCTATAATTTTTTAATACATATATCATACACAAATGAACTTGTTTCTCAAGAATGGCTGGGGGGTTTTTTTTTATTCAAAAGCTAAAGGAAACATTCTAAATTATAGAAATATGGTGTGACCATCTAAACTAGAGAGTAAATACAATATATAAAGACAAACGGTATATAAGAGAGCCCAGGACATACTTTATTCAGATATTGGCATGAATTATATATAATACGACAGCTAACTCTGCTAGTAAGAAGGCTAAAACTAAAGGAATGGGATTTGATAACAGTCATTCCAAGTTCATATGTTACCGGATCCCACGATATCTAAATTAAATGGGCTTCCCCATGCATCTTTAATCTGCACTTTTTCAAATGCCCCTAATTCCAAATCTAATACTAATCCATAATGACCTTTACAATGGTCGCAATGATGTAGAAAAAAAAGGGGGATTTCTCCAGACCCGATAAATCAGATTTTTTTTTCAGATATTTCAGACAAGGCTAAATGATAAAAAGAGACGTGAGTCCAAGTCTTTATTCAATAAACGACACATTACAAAAAAAAAAAAAAAAAAAAAAAAAAAGATTTCACATCCCGCCCACATGATTTTTGTTTATTTTCTCGCACTGTTTATTTTTTCCCCTTTCTTCCTTTCCTTTCTTTTTTTTTTCCCTGCTTTTTTCTTCATCATTACAGTCTCATCAAGGTTATTGTGACCTTAGATTAGTGTCAGGACTAGTTTAGAAGGGTTTGCAAATCAGGGATGACAACATGCATGGAGAAACCCTTTCATTTTGGATCTAGGATCTTGAGGACACCATTAGTTGGCTTCATTCATTTAGTGTAGTGTTAGCTTTCCATATTTTATATCTGTATTTAAATAAAACATGTTTCTTTTTACACGCTTCAATGAAAAAAAATGTCCCATTAGTTTCGCTCATGTCTATTAAAAAAAGATCCCTGTTTACCATCGCCTCATTAGATTAGCATTGACACCTATTATGCTTCAATAAAAGATATTCTTTAGACTTTTTCTTGCCTTCAACATTAGAGTACAGTATATAAAATTCCTTTTCACAAATGTACCATTAAATTAGTGTTGACCAGTCTCCAGAACTCCTAGTAACCTCACTCTTGATAATTTCAATAGATCGCTTGTTACATTGACCTCTGCCTTCTTAGTTTAGAGTATATCATATTGCTTCAATAAAGTATGTCCTATTTATTGCTCCACCTGTGATTCATTATAAAACAAATACTGTCATTATTATAGCTGTTTTGTGCGTGTCCTGTCATATACGTGCTTTCTGTCTAGGACACATTTATATCACCCTGACGACTATTTTCCCTACCGCTTTAACATACTTTATAGAACCAAAGCGCGAAACGGCAGAGGCGACGGAAACAAAAATACTCTCCAGCGGTTTTTTGTTTTTCCATACACACATGCCTGTTTATTTTTTTCTACCCTCATATATACACAGTATACATTAAGTGAGGTATTGACCCAACAGCACAGTAAAAGATCATTTCTTTTTCACGGACACATACCCTCTTTTTTTCAAAACACAGAAACAAAAAAAAAAAAAAAACACATACGCACGCACACACACATATATATATATATATATATGTCACACCCATTTGATAAGATATTTCTACGTATGAGAGAGATTACTGGTAACAATGGTAAATAGATAAGACAAATTTTTATTTCAGATGCAGATATAAACTATGACAACGAATACTCAACCAAGTCATTAAAAGTTTCATAACAATCATTCAAGGTGAAGGACTCATCTTATGGTGGGTCACAAAATCACGAATTCAAAATGAGAGAATTTTCTAACGATATTTGTATTGCGTTTAAAACGGTGCCCATTGATTCAAGTCTTGACACCAAACCCAAGTCCACGAGTACATCATTGAGGTAGTATTAATGATGAGAAAAGAAAAAAAAAAAAAAAAACAAGAAAGAAAGAAATCAATGTGGGGCGGTGGCGTTGCAGTGTGTTGATAGTTTGATATATCAGTCGAAATTCATTCATAGATTGCTGAATATGGAAAATTGTCGACAGGAAGGTTTGCATAATGAAAAAAAGCCAGGATATTCTGTGTGACAAGTATGAGAGGTTGGAATGCCGATGGTTGTCCTTTTTTGGTTTAGCATGATTTGAAGGCAATGTCATTGTATCCCGCAAAGCTAGATTTCATGCCTATATAAAACTTGCCATGATGATCACAAGCTTTATAATAGGTGAACACTGCCACTACAAACTACAAGTACTATGTCAACTTTCCTGCGGTGGATAGAAAAAAAGATTTTAAATGATGAGCAATTATAAGATAAAATGATATGTAGACTTACTAAATATAATCATAACGGAGAAGTGTGAATGATGTAAAATAGATGTAGAGAATAAAGGTAACTGTGTGTTTTGTATTGAAGACAAATATGAAGATTGTATATATTTGCTGCTTTGTGGGAAAGGAACTAAAATCAATAGTGGGGATTCGATTTAGTAGGCGTCCGGCGGTGATTGAAAAGGTAGAGAGAAGGTAAATGCTCCAAAATTTTTTGATACTCCTTTTATTTTTTCTTTTTTATTTTTTCTTTATATACCTATGTCAATCTCAAAACGTAAAGATAGCAGTACGCTAGGCCTTCATCGAACGAGTATTCTCGGCCAAGTCCATACATTCCAATCTTGGGTAAAGATCCAGTCCTGTGATGATATTTTGAAAAAGAGAAGCGAATTCATCTAGTCGTCCTCCACTTACACGAAGTCTTGTATCAATATCTCCCAAAGCCATTTGAAATGTCTGATTGGTGTGGAACTTCATCTGGAATGCGAAGATTTGGAAAATTCGGTGGAGGTAAAATATACAAAAGGACTAACAAATCAGCGATTTTGACGTCTTGTTCCTCAACTTTATGTGTTACTTAAACATAGGAATTAACACGACAAAAGAACCAAGTATGGCGCTCACCACGAAATACCAAAACTTCAAGAAAAGAAATATAAGGTAGGAAAATATAACGCGAACATTGTTTACCTTGTTGCATTGACTTTTTTTTTTTTTTGTCTTTTTAGGCCAATGATTCCTTGTGTATTGGTGGATTGACTGGAACCCTTGGCTCAAATGTGGTCAATTGGGGCAAGCAATAGAAGTAAAAAACTAATAAAGAACTGTACTTTTTGATGTAAGTTTATTAAAATAGCTATATACACTACTGTGTAACAATGCACTGATTTTCCTTTTTATTTGAGCCACCTTTACTATAGGCTAAGCTGGAACGGGATCATGGACTTTTCAGACAGCTCCAATGACTTACAATTGCATTTATTGAACAACGGGGAATGATTCATCTTTGATATTGATTGTAGACCAAGTGAAACATAGCCAGTGTAAAGGTGTGCTGGTGAGTGACAAGGTACAATTGTTGGGTTGTGATGGATAACCGCGTACCTGGTATATGTGGATGATGCCAAATGGCAAATACGACAACATGTACGACACACGCAATAATGATCAAGTAGAAAGGAAGTAACGCTCATGTATTGCGACTGATCCATGGGCTCACTGTAATCGAGGTAATTTTTTGCATGGACCACATAGTCATACTCTAATCACTTTTGTTTTTGACACTTTTTTTTTTTTTTTTAATGTAGATGATGTTAACCAGGTTGGAAGACAATGTAGTGGAATATTCCAGGAATACCAGCAACAAGATGCGGACAATCATAGGCTCAAGTAAATCACAATCTCCTATCAACTTGGAAAACTGGATCTCAGAAGTACGATGGTTGCAAGGCTGGGTTATCTGGAAATGAAGAAAACGACGACGAAAACGACGACGAAAACGACGACGAAGATGACGACGAAAACGACGATGAAGATGAATTATGATTATATTTGTAGTTAGCGGCTCAAATGATACACTGGAAATGAAATTGATTGATTGAAATATATGTTGTTGTTGTTTTTTTATCGTCTTACCTCAAATAAAATAAATACTAATACTCTTATTATGCAAATCACATATTTATCGTCTCAAAGGGAAAAAATAGCTGCATGTGTTGTACGGGGTTAGGTGGTGTGATATGGGCGCTGATTGTGCTGTGGAAGGTGAATGGTGTGTTTTTTACATGAATTAGGGGAAAGGTGTCTGATTATAGATAGTAATTAGATTGTTTAGTATGTGGGTGATAAAATGATCGTGGGTTGCTTGGTGTTTTATAATAGCCGAATGAATGAAGTGGTGATTATGGTGTAGTTCTATGATATGATATGTGTTGGCATTATAGAGGAATTTTGAAATGGTGTAGCAATCACCAACAAAGGATCGTATATAAATTGAAAAGAAGTTGCACACTCTCCTCGATGAACAAAAAAAAAAAAAAAAAAAAAAAAGAGCGGTACTAGTTGGAACATGCTGAATTATACTTTTAATACTCCTAAGCGAAGACTCGATTTACTTTTGCCGTATACTTTACTGCAGTTGCTGCTGCCCTTTTGAAGAACTTTGTTTTTGACAAAATAAATAAATTTTATTTAGGGGATTGCCCCATACCGATAAATCCGATACTTTCTTTTAGATAAACATTTCAAGGCTCGACTGTACCACAGGTACGACATTCATTGTATCGCCGATGACTATCAATTTATGCACTCTGTTGCACTTGACAGTATTTTTTTCTTTTTTATTGACATTTACATCTTTGCTCCTTTACGTTATTATTCCAAACATCTATTATTTTTACTCATTATGATCAGTCAAATGCTCGGCGAAAAAACCTATCCTGACAAAAATAGTATGGTGAATGATGCCAAGATGTTTGCAAGAAAAAATGGGGTTTCCACTGTCACCATCAAAAGATTTATCTGAACTTACGCCACCGTCATCACCATCATGACCTTTATTACAAGCACCAAAAATATTGCCTGCATTAACAGCAGCAGAAATATCAACACCAACACTAACGGCAACAGCAACCCATTCCCACCACACCTATTCTAACCCCATCCGAATCAAAACCAGTACCATTCACTACCACCAAAAAACCCACCAGAAAACCCACTAGAAGAAGACGACTTAGTGAACGAGTTTCAACACAAAACATAGTCGTGGAACTCAACGACATTTATTTTTATTTTACTATCTTTATTATTCTAAAAGGCTACCCTATAGAATAAACAATGTCTTTTTTTTTTTTTTTTTTTTTGGTAATGCCTAGTAGATTGCATAAACTGATAATTATCGGCGATACAATGAAGGTGGTACCTGTGGTACAGTCAATTCTTTTGGAATTTTTCACCTCAAAAAAAAATATTGCATTTACAGTATCGGATATGGAGCGATTCCCCCGCAAAAAAGAAGATAGTATGTTATCATTCAAAAACAAACATGAATTTGAACTTCAGTAATAAAATAAATTGAATAACTTGTGCCTGTTGAAGGCATTAGTACCTTTATTGATCAAAATTAATAAAAGACTAAAGAATATAAATATACCAATACAATATATATATTGACAGAATAATAATTGAGTAATAAAGAATAGCCTAATGTCGGGAAGAAAGTGGAGTGAAGGTAAAAAGTAAAAAAAAAAAACAGGTATGAGGAAAAGAAGGAAGTTGTTGAAAAAGATAAAGTAAATGCTGAAATTAAATGTTAGACACATTCATGCGATTTATGCTGTTAATTTAACGCCCCGCTGAATAGCCAAACTCCCCCCGTTTTTTTTAACCGCACACCAGTTGCCGTTAACACACATTGAGTGTTTGTATATTAGCCAGGACAGTGATCAGTGAAATCGACTAATATTCAACCCAGTTTTTTTCTTTTTTTTCTACATGTATATGCATCTTGCATGAAAGTGATTAATGGTAAAAAAAAAAAAAAAATACGGAGGATAACATCAAATATGTATCTGAAAGCTGAAAGAAATTACAAAAAGAAAAAAGAATAAAAGAGAATAACAAAATTAAGGTGATCAATGTTGTTTATCTGGTATTTTTGTTTTGGGTGCAAGCTTGTGTAATAAGTCTTTTCCTTGTCAACTATTGTTTTGGTTTGGATTCTTTAAATGATGGTAATGGTGATAATAATGACGATGGTATTAACCAGGACTGCCTTATGAATAATGAGACGGAGGACGGCCAACGTTTCTGATAAAAAGCATACTGTGTCGATATTTTTTCCATACGCCATCTTAATTTTCAGGGGAAGTTCGTACAATACCATCGTCGTCATTATTCGAGCCAAATTCATAACATCACCAATACCATTACGTTCGCCAACGTCGCTCTTGCTACCATTATCACCTCTCCCAGCGGCATCACCGTCACCATCACCCAAAGCACTTAAAACCAAAACAATAATAGAAGGAAAAAGTGTGTAGTACACAAACTTGCACCCAAAACAAAAATACCTGATAACCCTGATCACACTGACTTTGTCAGTCTTTTTTGCTCTTTTTCCTTTTGTAATTTTTTTCAGCTTTCAGATACATATTAGACGTTATCCCGTCTATATATATATATATATATATATATATATATATTGGACATCATTGATTTTTCTTACTGCACGATAATTTATCATGCTGAACGGTATTTTTATCGCGGCTGGTGCAATCCCGAAACAAAAATAGCTGAAACAGTTAAACGGTGCTATACCGACCATACATCTGATAATTCACATTTTTATTTTCCAAGAACGTCAACGATCCGGGCTAGGCAAGCCGCCCCGAGTGCGATGGGATAAACACACGTCATTATTAACAAGATTCAATGACAGAATAAAAGAGATAAGAGTGAGTGATCCATATATCATGATTGATTACCAGTTTATCAGTTGATATATTGGCTGTATTGCGCCTTTTTCCAGCTTTACTTAATTTTAAGTTTCATTTTTTTCAATTTACAACATTAACTATGTGAGTGAGAGTGATGAAGCTTTTTGCTTTTAAAAAGTTAATTTATTGTCAGCATATCAGTTCCCACACCTTGAGATATAAGGTTGCGGGGATTCAAAGGTAGCGAACAAAAAAAAAAAAAAAAAAAAAAAAAAAAAAAAAAAAAAAAAAACAGGTACCAAAATTTTATCAAAAAAAAAGTCAGAGACCTACCGGAAATGTTAAAAAAACCGGCTTATAGTATTGTAAAAAAATGATATCCATTGACTATTGTAGGTTTTGACATGTCTCTCTATTCAACAACACAACACTAAAAAAAAAAAGAACAAGAAAAGACAAATGTTTGTGTAAACTTCGATGGCGCAAACTTTGATATATATGCACTCCGCAAACTCTTCAATGTGTTAGAAAGGTACTTTTCCTTATTCTTCCTTTTTCACAGTTTCTCTTTTGCTCTTCACCCTCTATCTGAATCAATATGACTAAAGAAGATCCAGTGGAACATCGCTTTCAAGGTATGTGATGGGCTCATAGGAAGAAAAATAAAATCAACAACAATGAATAACTCGACTTTATTTTTTTTCGCAGAACTAACCTGTGACGCCACTCAACAGCAACAACAACAGCAAAAAAAATCATTTCAGGTTGTGCTTGTCGACATTGAAAAGGCTGGCAAAGATAGTATCATCCATTGTGTTGAAAAGCCACTGGACGAAGACACCGAGTTTGTTGCTTTATCTTATCGTTGGGGGGAATTACCTGAACATATAGTTGACACAAAATGCGGCTACATTGCATCTATCACGTCATTTGCCTTGGATGATTTTTATGAACTTTGTTCCTTCATGATGGAGGAACCCGACCTCAAATCGATCAAGTATGTTTGGGTGGATGCGATCTGTGTGGATCAAATCAACCACGAACGACGTAAAGCCACTATTCATCAAATGAGCAACATTTACGAAAAAGCTACGTATATTGTGGCAGTCCCTGATCTTCACAGCCAATATTTGAGGAATGTATCGCAAGTAAATCAAAGAATCAGAAACAAACACAGAACATATTCCGATTATATTTATCACCTCCTTTACGGAAATATGGATAAGCTCGTTCAACTGGACAATGAATTTTTCGACAGCATCGACGTGCCAAAAGATCAGGTGCTAAGACAATTGCTGTCAAAATATAGCCATTGTGTTATGGCTGACCACCCAAGCAGTTATAATTTTGGCTTTGTTCCCCGTGCTGAGGCAATAGTTGAAGCATTATACGACGCCAGTCAAACCGATTCTCCGACCAATCATCATTCTTACGAAGACGCCACTACTGGGAAAATTCAAACACAGGCGGATCGCTACGCCTCTTTTGAGGATTTGTTTGATGGAATGGAACTCAAAATAGATTGGAAATCTTGCATAGTATGGCACGGCAAGAGAGATGACTTTGGACCAATATTGTCATGGAAGGACTTCCTCTCTAAAAGAAACGAAGATATCGCATATGTCATGGCTCATTTGGCAGATCTCATCATTGATTGGTCCTCTCGTGCTTGGGTGATCAGCGAATACCATATTGCAATGAAGAAAAACAACCTAAAGTATTGGTTTACTGAATTCCGAAGACGTCATGTCAAGGGTTTGCCATTTTTCAAATTTGATTTTAGAGCCTCCATCTCGTCATACGAAACGGAACCAGGAGGTGTTCGTGGGTATGTTATCGGATCTATGTTAATGGGATTGACGACAGAAAGCTTTCTTGAAGATATCCTGAACTCCAAGGCTAGTAAAAATGGTAGGTCAACTTTTTTTTTTGGGGGGGGGAGGGAGAGGGAACTGGCAGTAAATTTTATATTTTTTTATGAATATCTATGTGTAGAGGATCGATTTTACGCCATCTTGCCCCATTCAAAGTATGATGACAAAATCAACCAAGTGGCTGATTGGAAGATTAATACTATGACTTCTGTCAAGTTGAAGCTGTTCGAGATCATGAATGCCGAAGACAAGTTGAAGCTTTTGTTTTCAGTTGGGCAAAGCATAAATGTCATGTCTCAGCTAATACCAACATTTGCAACACCGACAGTACACGTTTCCGATGCTTTTTTATTCTCTGGCGAGGTCGATTTGCCTAACTTGTTCAACAAATCCGCCATCTCAATTCATCATCGCGCTCATGAATCGCAACTGTATCATTGTCTTCAGTTGACACCCAAAGGATATCGCGTGCAATCTAAACCCTATAATGAAGAGCTTCTTCAATATGCGAATACAAGAAAAGAAATACTATGCAGTCATCTTCAACTCGATGAGGACAGCTTGGAGATTGACTTTGTAAAACTCAGTTTCTTTGACCGACCACCATCATATTATCAAAGTGGGTACGGGTACCTTGACGTTGATATATATCTCACTGGAAGTTTTTTAAAAAACAAATGGATACTCGACTCTAGAGATATGCCAAAACGGTTGGACAAATGGGACTATTATGATAACAATAATACTGCCACCGTTTTTGATATCTATTGATAGAAATGGCCTATAACGGAGACGTCAATAATTAAATAAAAATAA
The DNA here is from genome assembly GCA_002105175.1 of Absidia repens. Taxonomy (NCBI): domain Eukaryota; kingdom Fungi; phylum Mucoromycota; class Mucoromycetes; order Mucorales; family Cunninghamellaceae; genus Absidia; species Absidia repens. The sequence goes on from MCGE01000021.1 coordinate 615,765, forward strand.
AATCAGTTTGTTTGTTTTTCCTTTGAAATTCATGCGAGACTGTGTCTTGAATGATATGTAAAGTGCGGTACCCGCACTGTTGATGTTTTGTCAGTTCAGAAGTCCTTTTTTATCAGCAATAAATTCAATACATTACCCCTTGATTTAAAAAATTCAGGTTAGCAAGAGTATTGCAAGTACATTCCATGTGAATCTCTACATTTATCACCACAGGCTTTATGCATTATTTAGCAGCGCTTTGAAGGATTTCGATTTGTCGAAATACGCTCTCTAATATAAGGATTCATTTCCCGCAGTGTAATTATGTGTCGTGGGATAATGACTGGCACAGTGCTTTTGCTAGTAAGAAGATGGGAAGGTACGCGACTTATGTATGTTTTGATCTTAATGCTACTTTTTTATTATCATTATCAGTCATAGAATAGGAAGAACTAGCGACGTCCAGTGCGTTCCTGATACTATTGACAAGGATACTAATATTTTACATGTATGAAAAAAAAAGAAGGGCTGTTACCAAACTTATTAGCTGACAAGAATGAACTGACCCTTTGTACTGTATTGAATTTTTTAGACGGTGACATCAAACAAATGAATCGCTATGTCAAGGAAATTCTTCAAAATGAATGAAGTATCATTCAAGCGAAACCTGATGGCCCAATGATTATCACACCACTTCCTCGACAACGTTTAAATGAAATCCAGATATGCATTATCGGTCATGATGATCATGCACCACAAGATTATCCTTCACATATGATATACGATAACCTAATCGACGACAAGATCTTTATAGGTGTACATTAGTCAGCAAACAATTTCATTCGATAGCATAAGGCAGACACTTAGAGGTATAAAGAATGATCAACAGTAATTTAAAAGGACGTGTACCAAAAGGAATTTATTATATATAAAGTATTGTACATGGCAGAAGGAAGACTGACGAGATATCTTTTACATAGCATACCAAGTCAACGCTAATCTAATGAGGTGATGGTAAAAATGGATCTTTTGTAATAGGCAAGAGTAAAACTAATGGAACATATTTTTTATTGAAGCAAGTAAAACGAGCCATGTTTTATTCAAATACAGATATAAAATATGGAAAACTAACTCTACACTAAACTAATGAAGCCAACTAATGGCGGTTCTAAATCCTGAATACAAAATGAAAGGGTTTCGCCATGCATGTTGAAATCTCTGATCTGAAAACCCATCTAAACTAGTCCTGACGCTAATCTGAGATCCCCATGACCTCAAAGAGGTTGATAAAAAAAGAGGGCAAAAAAAAAGAAAAGAAGAAAGACAAAGTGAAAAAAAGCAAAGGGAGAAAAAATATTAAGAAATCATGAGACGCGGCGTTTAAATGTTATTGTCCCCCGCCATCTCGCCATTATTTGTTCATCTCGATTGCAAGTCTGGCAAGCCATCTGGTCTCTCCTTCTACCAACTCACCCTTTTGATCCGGATATAATCTGGTATAGTCTCCTTTTCTTTCGCAACTCCCCCGACATCACCTCCATATCCCACCACCACTGGCATCAATTCCTGGGTCTGACGCTCCATGCAATCTGGACGGCACACTGGGCAAATATTTTCGACAACGTTCCTTTCTCTCCTTCATATATCATCAAAGCCGTCTCCGCCTCTCTCTCTTCCCAAGCCCTTCTGCCCCCAGCACTTTGTAAACCACTATGATGATCTGCTATTGTCTCCTGAGTTTACCCGACCCCTTAGTATAGTTTCCCCATCTTCTATATCCACCTGTCAGTGTCCACCGTACTAATCCTTTCTTACATCTTCCTTCTTCTTTCTACTTATTAATATCCTTTAACTGGACACCTCTTACCACGACGTGTTTCCAGGTCTTTATTTTAATAAATGACATTTTACAAAAAAAAAAAAAAAAAAAAAAAAAAAAAAATATAAAGGTAGAAATAGAAGAGTTGCGTATAATGTATCTGTTTTAATTGGTATGAGGGTGAGCGATTGTAGGCGTAGATTCCGTAGAGCAAAAGTAGTCGTGGCTATAAGAAAACTCGAGCTTATAAGACAGTAGTAGATACGAAAGTCGTAATTGGGGCAGAAATTCTCGTGTCCGAGATAATTCCGTTTTTTTTTTTTTTTTCCGGGAGTTGCTCCATTTCAGAGGCTGTGGATAGTTGAGGCTGCATGTGGAATATGATGTGTGTGAAATGACAAATGTGAGAATAGGAAAAGATTCAGGGGTAAATAATATAAAATGATAAGTTGAACACACAAATGATGACATTTTGGTATATATATATTTATATTGCTTGCTTATCAGGAACCAGGAATACGACAATTATCAAAATTTTCTTTAATTCATATTATAATTTCACTTGGCAAAACTGAAGAAGAGTAAGTACCATATAGCATTTTAAATATCATTATGCTATGGTATAGAGGATAAGTCAACAGATATTGCGGTATCTGGCACTCTTTCCATTGCGGGAATGATGACCAGATTCCAAGACACATTATTAGTACAGGAAAAAAAAAAAGCAAAACTTTTTCGATATGGAAAAGCCCATCATGTTCTATCATGCCCCCTTCTCAAACTATTTGGCCAAGAACGTGTCAACTATCTGTATTATTTGCCATTGTTCACAGCAGTAGTTTAGTTCATTATTTACTGCCATGCCTTTTATTAGTAAAGGTCATATTTGACTACCCCATGAGTACAGTACTATTATAAGGAAGTGAAACCTGGAAATACTATGGGCACATTCAAAAAAAAAAAAAAAAAAAAAAAAAAAAAAAAAAAAAAAAAAAAAAAAAAACGTTTCTAGGGCAAGATATCAAATGTCCATTTAAAGCCGAGTTTTATTTCATCCAACAAGAAGAACATATGAAAAAAAAAAGATATATTCATATATCATAGAGACTATACTGATGGTCGACACAATGATTTGCCTCCTAATCGATGATACTTGTGCGGCGTCCTTGGCGATAATTTTCAAGCGCTTCTCGATCCAGTTCAAGTTTCATCAATGCAATGCCACTACAATAATCCAGAGTGAGAGATGTCAACTGGCGACACTTTCCTATTAGTTTGAAGATACCATCTTCCGAAATGTATTGACTATGATGCAGATACAAAGTAGTGAGGTAGGATAGAGTAGATCCAATCGCAAGTAGAGAATTATCTGTAATGCTAGAGACCATCATAAGACGGAGCTCCGTAAGAAGAGGATGAGAATTGACAAATGGAATAAGATCACTATCGGAAGTGTCATGGCAGGAGTGAATGTGAAGTAAAGTTAAGCGAGGCCAAGGTGGAGGGATATTGCTCTTTTGCTGAATAAGGAGTTTTCCGGCACGATCGTTACAATTGTTGATTTTCAAGTGCGTTAACAGAGTAAGCTGCCTTATATCACGTACAATATGATCTTCATTTCTATCTTTGCGGTAGAGCTGAAAATTTAATGTAAGTTTTTGCAAAGGACAAGAGACAAGACTTCCAAGAGAAAAAGAATAGAGATAGTCAATAGAATTTAATGTTAACTGACGAAGGTGAAGGCAATGCTGTCCCAATTCGGTATATGCTGTGCTTGAAATGCTGCCACAATCAAGTTCTACACTTGTGAGATTTGGACAATGACATGGGAGATGGCGGAAACTGTCATATTTGATAGATGCATCTCTGTTAATATTCAGTTCTTCTAAATGGCGTAGGTATGGTATCAAAAGGGAAAATCTAATGTCGCCCCACTGAACACGCGAAAATTCCATTTTCCGAATAAAAAACCCCGTTGGCGACTGGCACTTGGCAATGGAGGCAAGGAATTTTCCACGGTGATACCATCTTGGATTTTGGGTGCATACCAAAGTAAAGGATTGGCTATTGCGTAGAATTGCTTGTTAACAAGTGATAACGCACAAAGATCTTGTTGTTCAAAACAGTCACGGACGATCAATGACACCAGTTCAGAAGGGAATTGACGGAAACGGGGTGTAATCAAGATGGCGCCATTATGTTTGATTTCAATCCCACTAGCCGTATAGTCAATAATTTCATGAGCATAACGTTTGAGATGATTCTTATCTTTGTATAGACTATGAGTTAGTACTTTTATTTGGAAAACTCATAATAATGTGCCTCTCCCCCACTTTTTTTTTTCTTTACCTGCAAAATCCAATTGGAAATTATTACAATTGATTTCAGTAGACTCGGATTCAAGGCTACTATAGATGATCTCTTTTTCGTCCTGACCCTGATTGCCATGGGAAAAAAAAAAAAGGTACTAGTGTAAAAATCACGCAGTAGTGGCTCTACAGTACTTCTATCACTAAATCCAACTTACGTGATCAGCCATATCAAGGTTGGCCAAATCATCTTCAATATCATGAGATAAATTTAATCGCTCAGAAGTAGTAGTTGTAGTGGGGTTCATAAGCTTTAAACTTTGTTTTTTGAAACGGATCATAGTATGTAATTAAAAAAAAAAAAAAAAAAAAAAAAAAAAGAGGATAATGGAAAGATAACGTGCTTTCTTGATGACTGTTTTTTCAAAGAAAATATAAGGAGACTGAGCAATTTTGTCAGTGCATGAATATGAAACATTATTATTGTAGGAAAAAAAAAATACAACAAGTTATTTAAAGATGGGAAACATCTCATAATGATATCACTGGAATCATCGGCGTTACCATTAAAGTACTCGCTATTGTTTACAAAAACGCCTTTCAATTTCGTCCAATTTCGTCCTACAAAAAAAAAAAAAAAAAAAAAGCTCAGTGAAACCTAGGTGACACTATGCTTTTTTTTTTTTTTTTTTTTTTTAGTTGTCAGTTACAATTGTGTCAATATTTGCAAATGGCTACAATAAACAACAACAGGAATAAATTGAGATCAGATCTATCAATGTGTATATGTATGCAGTAAAGAGAAAGGCCTCACTATCCAAGAACATTACTAATCTTTTTATTTAGTATCACCTTCTTATTGTCATGTAAATGAAGCCTGTCAGCCCGTCTAGAGTCAACCCACCCTTTTTTTATTTTTTTTATTTTTTTTTTTTTGCTAGGTACGCTAGGTTTTAAATGTAAATGGATGGCTCTGACGGGATACCAGCTTCTTTAACGAAATTTCATCAATGTCATGAATATTGCAACAACATCCACACGATGGCGAAGGGTTGGTTTTTTTTTTTTTTTTTTTTTTACTCACTAGGCAACGACATTGGATTTGGATACATTAGAAATTCGCTTTTTTATTTTTCAAAAAAAAAAAAAAAGGAAAATACAGCAAGTCACCAATATCTTCACTGCGGCAAGTGTGAAGGCAAAAACGATGACTGTCTGACTGTATCATGCATTGCTGTTACAGTGTCATCCATCCTATCCATTTCTTCTATGGTTAGTTTCTCCCCCTTTCTCCCCGCCCTCCTCCCTGTTACATAGTATCCCCATTCGTCTACATACATCAGTATAGTCCTGCCTTCTTGTTTATTTCTATTCTAACAGTAGTGTTTTAATGTTATTCAATAAAGAAAATGAATTAATATCTTCAAATTCATCCAAGAAACCTATCTCGGGTACATAGTGCTGTACGTGAAAGAAGCAAATGTTTTCTACTTTTCGTGCTGGTTTGAAGATTTTACTAGGGATGTCTCTGTATCACCTTTTATTGTGGTGATAAAACTGGAATGAGCATCACCAATTGAAACTTGATCTGACTCTGACAGTTAGTAGACTCTCTTTTTGACTAATTCATCTATGATAAAAACATGGAAAATGGCTGAATAAGACAGTAGGTTTAGCAAGTAGTCATCGGTACAGTAAGCTAAAAAGTAATAGTGCAAACTATTCTATAGTGGCGGCTATGACGACTTTGATCCATTTACATGATTTGGTCGGACAGAAGTAATTGCTAGTTTTGTTAGCAAATGATGATCAATGTCAACCAACAAGTACATTAATTTATCTTTATGGGGGAGTAGTCCTAGTGAGTGAAATAGTAACTAATATTCTGTATGCTAGGACACTCACAAAACTGCAGCAATAGCGATATTTTTTTATTATGTGGCAACCCGCTGGATGGATAATAAAAATATATTTATTTGAAGCATATCAGTAGACTAAAGGCGAGAGGCCTAATGTAACAAGTGATTGAGTGGAGGGATCTAATGGAGGATGACTAAGTGAGACTAATGTGGAATCTGGAGAATGACTAACACTAATCTAAAGGGAAGATTGTAAAAATAGATCTAATATATTCTACTGGAAAGACTGTAAATCGAATGGTTTTCTCTTTTCATTGAAAATTTAACACCGGTCAACACAAGTGTAAAGGGGAGGATGTACAAAGGCGTCTCATGTACAAGACATGAGAATGACTAATGGGACACATTTCATTGAAGCGTGTAGAAAAAGAGATATATTTTATTCAGATATAGATTTAAACTATGGGCAAAACTAACACTAAAATAAGCTAATGAAGACTTCAAAAGGCCAACAATTGGTAGTTGTAGATCCTAGATCCTCAATGAAAGGGTTTCTCCATGCATGTTGTAATCTCTGAGTTGAAAACCCTTCTAAACTAGTCCTGACGCAAATCTAAGATCACTATAACCTTGAAAAAGTTGAATGATGAAGAAAAATGTAATGAAAAAAGAAAGAGAAGACGAATTTGGGATTTTTATTTTTTTTATTTTTTTGCACTGACGCTGTTAAATCATAATTTGCCCAGCTGGGTTCAAAAATAGAAATGTGATGGACTAAAAACTAGGGGTAAGGAATAAAAAAGGATGGAGATATGTATAAAGAAGCAGGTACAATGGGTAAAAAATAAAGTGATAAATAGTGTCGTATTTGTCATACTCTATATTTTATTATAAATCAATCCATCAAATATACTGTAGCTGTGATATTTGATATAAATAAGAAATAAGTGATATAACAGATATGGTTTTTATTGAATAGAATGACAGTGGGCTTTTATAGTAAAGTAGAGGAAGTGGATGTTGGAATAATGTTATGTGATGGTCCACATGAAATGTAGGACATCATTCATTACATTAGTAACTGGGATCTGGGTTGTTGTTATCAATTCTTTTATTAAGTTCGAATTCCGATGCAATATATATAATTAAAATTAAACTACTATCTTATATCCTTATCTTCTTAAGAATTTTGTATATCTAAATAACTATAGTGGAGGGAGGGAGGGTCCAACCCAGATCCCAGTTACTAATGTAATGAATGATGTCCTACATTTCATGTGGACCATCACATAACATTACATAGACCAGACTGGGATCTGGGTTGTTGATCCAGAGTACTATTTGTAAAATCCGTATGCGTTTCCGATGATTGACGATAGAAGAGGAGAAAGGTATCTTGAGAGGCCCAGCCACCATGTGCCACAATGTCATCGACGGAGAGGCCAGCAGTAGCAGCTAACGTAGAACCGAGATGTCGAGGGTCAGGAATAGGAGCATCAGGGGCACGGCCAATATGCTGCATAATGTCAGACATGTAGCGACTGATGGTAGTGGAAGTAACTTGAGATCCCAATTGATGGGTATTGCGGAAAAAATAGTTGATGGTAGTAGCGGGAGCAATAGGATGAGGGGCACGAAGTGGATCAACTGCCAAGCGTTGACGATAAGAGATGAAAGCTTGAACCGGGCAAAAAACAGGATCACGATGTGGGTGAATGGTGACAGACTTGATGCGGCGAGAACCTTTGCGTTTATCTTTAGGAGCGACAATGTGGAGAACCAAGTGACCAGAGCGATTGACTTCCGAGAGATCTAAATCCATACGATGCAAGTCCGAGGGACGTAGGAAACCACACATAGCCAATAACCAAGCCGTTTTCCGAGATAAACTGAGACGAGACATGGTGTCGTTGGAGCCCAAAGAACGGATATGATCGAAGACTGGTGTTAAATCGTAGTCAAAGGTACGCCTCGTGGGGATCTTGGAATCCTTGAGTGCCTTAATATAGATAACGTAGGTTGAGTCGCTGCGTATGTTCTGTTGTTCAATGATCGAGTAGAGGTCTAAAATCGCTGATTTTGCATTCAAAGTGGTGCTGACAGCCCAATTTTTGGCTTCCCGGGTGTCGGCCAGGAAGGAGATAATAGTGGGGGCGTGTGGGATGTTTGGATCGATGGTGCGTTGACGACACCATGCGACGAATAACCGTTGGTAAGTTTGATAGTTTCGAGTTCGTGAGTGTTGTGTGGCTTGAATGGTATTGATTGCTGAATGTGATAATTGAGCGGCGCGAAAGCGTTTGTTCAAATGTTCCATGCGATCAAATTCCACTTCAGGTGAGGGTGACCGTCGTCGTCGTCGAGATGTTGTGTCGATAGTGCTGATGGTGGTAGGTGATGAGGGCGAGAGCGGGTCATTTGCTGGAGGGTTGGCCACCACGGTGCTGAGGGCCAATTCGGTGTGATCAGTGTGGCCTGTTGTGGTTGTTGGTCGAGGCGAAGCAGGATACGTTGAATGAGATTCCAAGGTGGACACAGGTAAAGACGGCCTGGTATTGTCGTCCAATCCCGAGAGAAGGCGTTGATCCATGCTGCTGTTGGGTGATAATTCCAGGAGACGAAGTTGTGTGGAATCTTGGCGTTCGTTGGCGATGCAAAGAGGTCGATGTGGTGGGGGCCCCATAGGTGGTCTAGAAGTTGATATGCTTGGGGTGAGAGAGCCCAATCGTTCTGGATGGTCATTTGGCGAGAAGGTGCATCCGCTGGATTGCAAAGTGATGGGACGTAAAGTGTTGAGAGATGGATGTTGTTGGCGAAGCAGTAGGTCCATATGCGCATGGCGAGTTTGTTCAGCGAAGAGGAGCGTGTTCCACCAAACTTGTTGATGTACGATATGGCTGAGGTGTTGTCCATGCACAGTTGAATATGCTGATGTGGTTGGAAGTGAAGATGGTTGAACAATTTCCAAATTACGAGGAGTTCTTTGTAATTGATATGTTGCGCTTGTTCCTTCCGTGTCCATCGTCCCTGGTACTGTTGGTCGCCTTGTACAATCCCCCAACCCTGATTCGAAGCATCCGTGAAGATCTGGTGCGTCGGTCTGTGTGGCAGCATCTGCCGTCCGTTCCATTGTCGAAGTTGAGTGATCCACCAGAGAAGATCCTGGCGCATGTGTTGAGTGATCTTGCAGGTCTGTGTCCATTGGTGTGGATTGTTGGAGCGAGCGCGATTTAGGTTGCTGACCAGGTGTCGAGTCCGGAACCGGGCTTGTTGATTTCCCAATTGGGTAGCCATTGCCGCGCCGATGAAGGCTGCTAGTTGCTTGACCTTTACTTCTGCTTGATACAGGAGATGATATGCTTGTCGACGGATGGAGCGGATCTTTTTTCCCGGTATCGAAATGGACATGTTTCGGGTGTCGAGAGTCATGCCCAGATGATCCAGGGATTGAGATGGTCGAAGTTGAGACTTGGAAAGGTTGACTAACCAGCCTAATTGGAGCATTTTTTCTTTCACCATTTGAGTGTGTTGAAGGGAGATGGTGCGAGAAGGGGCCATGATTAGAAAGTCGTCGAGGTAAGCGGTGAGGCGTATGCCTTGTTGCCGGGCCCATTGCAGGAGCGGTTTTGTTACTTTCGTAAAGACCCACGGTGACAGGCTTAGCCCGAAGGCGAGGCATTTGTATTGGTAGGTCTGCTGTCGCCATTGGAATCGTAGAAGATGACGTGATTCTGGATGGATGGCGACGTGGTGGAAGGCGTCCTTCAGATCGAGGGAGGTCAGATAATCGTTGGGACGGAGGAGGTTGATGATGGTAGTCATTGTTTCCATTTTGAATGGCTTTATTGGAAGATAATGATTCAATGATTTTAGGTTGAGAACCGGACGAACTCCGCCATCCTTCTTTGGGATAATGAAAAGATGGGAATGAAAGCCGGGTGAGAGGGGAGCTAATTCTATGGCCTGCTTGGAGAGGAGGGATTCTATTTCTAGGGAAATTGTGGAGCAGGCTTGGGGTGTGAGAGGGGAAGGTGGTCGGGGGTAGGGGAGTGTGAGAGGGGGTGGATGAGTGAGAGGAAGGCGGTAACCCTGTGTGATCACGTTCTGCAGCCATGATGATATCGTAAAGGAGAGATGATAAGACCAAGAAGAAGCAAAAAGGGAGAGGCGACCGCCGACCTTGTTCACGTTCTGGGTTTCGATGAGCGTGGTTGAAAACCCGAAGATGTTGAGGGCTGAGGTGCTCTTTGACCTCGCGTAAAATCCGAGCTCTTGTATTGGTCCGTTGGTGGGGCATGGTGGGACGAATTACCTGCGGTGGAACCATGTGGTGCTCGGTGAGGCTTCTTGGTGGAGTAGTGTTGGCGAGGGCGAGATCTGGCTGTCACTTGTTGTACGCTCTTTGCCATGTTGATATGATCCACAAAAGATTTAGGGTCAACCAAAAGGTTTGAGGAGCCCGACAAAGAGGGTGGTTTGGTAATAGCATTGGAGGATTTGTATAGGTTGGCGGTCCGTACTTCAGTGACATGGGATGCCAAATCCGACAACAACTCGTGTATCGCAATTGCGAAATCGAGGGAGCGGTGGAAGTTTGCTTCCGGGTCCTCATGCAACGGCTGTTTGATCAGTTGGTAAATGTACCAGTCGATCGGTCTAGTAATACCAGACAACCGATACTGGATTTCGTGTAATTGGTTGTCGGTGGCCTTGGCCTCATTCGAAGTATGAATTTTTAAAGCTTCAGGAGGTGTATACTGACGTAGCGTGTTTTTGGGGCAGTTGAGGAGAAAGCGGCGGCGGTCTATATCATCCAACGTACGTTTGAAGAAGTCCTCAGTCATCTGAGGAAAGTGGTCTAGCACTTCCTCAGGGGGTGTAAAATCTGACCCTGGTGTGCGTAGGATCACGTTGGGGTCGGTAGGAGGAGAAGAGGGTTGTTGGGCGATCGTGGCCTCAAGGGACGAGATGCGTTCCATGAGTTGTTGAGCCCAGGCTGGTGGTTGATCATCAGTGTGTTCGGTCATTTAAGTCGGTATAATCCAGGAGCAACAAAATTCGAATAAAAAGAAGATAAGGATATAAGATAGTAGTTTAATTTTAATTATATATATTGCATCGGAATTCGAACTTAATAAAAGAATTGATAACAACAACCCAGATCCCAGTCTGGTCTATGTAATAAATATATATGATGATAGATGATTATTGGTAGAGTTCGAGATGAGGGAACAAAATAGTGTATTTTGGAATAGATGGATGATTAATCTTTGATATTGATTGTAGACCAAGTCAAACATAGCCAGTGTGAGGTTATGCTGGAGAGTGACGCGGTACAATTGTTGGGTCGTGATGGATAACCGCGTGTCTGATATGTGTGGATGCTGACAAGTGATAAATACGACAATTGCAATATGTTTTTTTTTTTTATTATTAAAAAACAATATATATCCAGACACATATAGTACACACTTGAAAAAAAAAAAAAAAAAAAAAAAAAAAAAAAAAAAAAAAAAAAACATTCATGATGTTCCAGGGAGTCGAAGACCTTAAAAAGCTCCAGCGAAGTGACAGAGCATTTATTTTAAACAATGAAAATAATTGGGATAAGAATACAGGAATAAAAGAGGGTATTGAAATAAAAAACTAAAGAATTGATATATATATATATATGTATACTATGTATACAAAAGCACTAGGAACTAAAAGAAAAGACGATAATAAAGGATAATGGGGCAGGGCGGAAATGATGATAGGAAGAAAAGGAAGGTATTCTATGAGCGATGGCAAAAGCCATGCCTGCTCTTGAACTTGTTGCGGATTTCTTGGTCGTGGAGGAGGGCGTGTCTGGAGAGCACTTCGATGTTTCCATCAACATCGACAACTACTTCCTTGATTCTTTTATACAACCTATTTAGAGATTCAGAATAAAGAATAAAGTGGTATTTGTTAATACAAAACAACAATATTGGTGATGGATGACCCATTATCGTTTACTTACTTGAGGACTTTTTTTTACATCCTCAGGTTCGTTTGTTAGGCCGGCATAGCTTATAACACATAGTCGTATATTTTTTGGGCAGGTTGAGATATACGAAAACATGTCTAAAAAAAAACGCCAGTGAGTATCACGTTGAGCACTCGTTTGAAATAAAACAATAGTTTACCTTGTGTGTTCCCGTCCATGCCGGCTTTGATCTTCGCCAAGTACCCAGGACCATCCCACATAAAACAACCCCACACAATAATGCTACCACCGCCATGCTTGTACGCCCAGTTGACATTATGGTCGCGCAACAATTCACCCTTCTGGATCCATGTCCACTGCTTTCCGTCCGAACCAAAACGGTTTATCTTCATGTCGTCGCTAAAAACCACGAATCGTGTGTGCGGAAACGTGTTCACCTTCAGCTCGTAGACCTTCTTGCGCTTCGACTGCTGTCTTGTATTTGCCGGAAAAAAACGCCCTTATCACGTTTCCACCCATAGATGTATTGATGATAGTTGGTCTGCCGGCATGATTGGGAGATGAGATGGACAATTCTTTCGTAATCTTGCTAGCTGTACTCAACGAAACGTTCACGGACTCTGAGATGTCGGTATAAGGCGTACCTGAACGAAGATTGGCTTCGATATCGCGTTTTTTTTTTTGAATGATATAGCACGCATGATGTCAATGAGTTATTACTGGTAAAGAAGTGTAATGATGTAAGAAGATGGGAAATTGTAATATTTGATAAAATAATAAGAAGACGTTATAAAAATAAGTGATATAACAGATATGGTTTTTATTAAATAAAATGATAGTGGGTTTTTATAGTAAAAGTATGGGAAGCGGATGTTGGAATAATAAATTTCTATGATGATAGATGATTGTAGATGATAATGGATTATTGGTAGAGTTCGAGATGAGTGAATAAAATAGTGTATTATGGAAGAGATGGATGATTAATCTTTGATATTGATTGTAGACCAAGTGAAACATAGCCAGTGTGAGGTTATGCTGGAGAGTGACAAGGTACAATTGTTGGGTCGTGATGGATAACCGCGTATCTGATATGTGTGGATGATGACAAATGACAAATACGACAGAAATGAGTCTTTTTTTTTAATTTTTTTTTTTTTTTTTTTTTTGTTTACGGTTCCTGGCTGAATAAATTTCCGTATACTCCGTCCAAAAAAAAAAAAAAAATGCTCATCCAAACGGCAAAATCCTTCGAATGCATAATTTTTTTCAGATCCCCATCATGATGACATGATGAAAGCAAATCACCAAATACAATATGTCATTCAAAAGCTTATATAAAGCACTTTAATATAATATTAAAAAAAATAGATTTTATTATCGCAGTTACTGTGGTATAGATTGAAATTGCATGCCTAGTTTTTTTTTTTTTTTTTTTTTTTTTTTTTTTTTTTTTTTTTTATCTCCTTTAACACATATATCGTGACAATAGTATGCCATGTTTATACTATTCTGGGACAAATTCTTTCAAGACCCATAGGTTTCGACCTTGTAAATTTTTTTCTTCTGTTCTTCTTCTTTTAGTTGCCCCAAAATGATCCTTGTTTTCATTAAGCCACAGTGAGAATTGATGTTCAGTATATTTTTGAGGAAGCTTTGGGATACGGGAAGCCATTGTCTGGAAGATTTCCTTGTTTGTCATAAAACGATAATCCCACACAGCTGGATTTTCAGGATCTTTGTTAACGAAAGTGGTTTTGGCGAGATCCATTATATCGCTTTTCGTGTAGTTGGCTAAAATCAGAAAAGTGAAAACAATAAAATCAGTCAGCCAGTCATTGGGCGTACAGTATACACTATGGAGCGATTTACAACTTTCTTTACCTGTTACGTCGTCGCTGCTATCAGAGGAGTCAGATTCATTATCACTAACGTCTGGTGCAGTGCAAAAAAAAAAAAAAAAAAAAAAAAAAAAAAAAAAAAAAAAAAAAAAAAAAAAAAAAAAAACGAGATGGAGTTAGTTTTGTCCCTGGTCTTGTGAAGTTATTACAAAACCCTTACCAGAGCATTCAACTTGTTGTGTTGGTGTTAATACTGGGCTGACGGGAGGAGTATCGGGATAGGTTTTGTAAACAAAAGGATTCTTCAACATTACCGCTTTACCCATCGCCATAGGTCTTAGTGGGTCACTTCCTGCTAGATATGTCACATCAAAAGGACCATCACGAAGAATTTCTTTGGCTTTTGCCCTATTTTCAATGCTTGGTATCAAATCCAATACGAGACATCCAGCTTGGCCTTTGGTAATCATTTTCGTTTGTTTTTTTTTTTCGTAAAACAATAAAGAGAAATGATTCACACATTATTTGGCTTTTTTTTATTTTATTTTCTTATCAAGTAGTCAAGTGACTTATGTTATGAATCAACAATGAATCTTCCCATCGCTCCTTTTGAATGATACTATTTTGTCGTGTACAACCGTACATTTTATCCTCCTTGCTCTCTTCAAATGATAGTAGCTTTTTGTGTGTAACCATCTCTTGACATTTGACTAAAGGTCTTGTCCTTCCTTCTTGTAATGATTGTAGTAGAGAATAAAGTCAAAGTCAAAATAAGTGACACAAAGTTATATTTTTATTTTAGTAAAATGATGGAAGGCTTTTATAGTAAAATCGGGGAAGCGGTTATTGGAATAATAAATTTCTACTACTATTAAGGTATTATTGGATGAGATAGAAATGATGGAATACTGTGATTAGATGATTGAATGATTATTGGTGTACTGGCAGATCGGGATTGAATATGACAGTTAGTGCCTGATCTGAGTGTGACATTTGCTATCTTTGAGAGATTGATTTATAATGTAAATATAGAGGATGACAAATACGACACTTCTCAGTTCCCACATCTCTTGTCTTCTTGTCTCACCTCTTGGCGTGCTCAGCACCTTCTTAGTTTGGTAAAAATAGCCCCATCTTCCCCACTCTAGTTTAGTTTTATCTTTATTCGTTACCCTGTCCCCTATCTGTCAAGGTTTTACAGATCAATCATCAAAGGCTCGGTTGTTTCTGGATCATGTTGTTTTGTTGATACTGCACCAAGACACACCTTTTTTGATTTCCCTATGGTTACATTGGAGCGAATATTAACTGTTGATGCTCTGACCGTGGTGCTGTTGGGGCAGTTTTGGACTATACAGTATGTCGTGATTCACCACAGTATGCGCAAAGGTTTAAGCGATGTCGACTATCCTTTTCCTCCCTGGATAGTGGTGTGTATTTCCTTTTTATTGTGTCCACCTCCATTGGCTGTGCCTCGCTACTTTCTTGGTTATGGTTGTGTATGGGTGGTGGAGGCGCTGTGTACGTATTGTGGTGGGGAAACGATCTGGGAGGTCGTTGGTGATTCATGGCTGGTTGTGCGATTTTTTTTTTTGTATTCCTGGTCATACGTCGTTCCCTCAGTCGATTGTCGAGCTTGATGACCTTTTGCACGTATTCCTGGAAATCGTCGGGAAGATCACGGTTGTTAGTTCGTCCTGCAGGCTATCGTTCCACCCACAATAGGCGGACAGCCTTTTGGAAGTGCGCAGCGACATCAGACGCACTTGAATTTCCCTGACTTAGATTGGACAATTCTCATTGTGCTGTTTGGGCCATGTCTGGATCACCAAAAGCACCACGAAGACGTTGTAAGAAGGTAGGATAGCTGCTGATAAACGTTTCCTCTTCGTCGGTATCCAGATTTTCAAGGTATGGCTGTATCCATGCGAAAGCGGCACCGCGCATGAATAACACCTTGGACTTATCGTTCGGGAATTGACTTGGTGGAGTCGACACACACATACGACATTGGGTAATGAAGTTTGTCAAGTCCTTTCGACTTCCACTAACTGGCTGTGGATCCGAAATACTGTATGTGGTTCCCGATACTTTTCCTGCTCATTCACCGTAAGTCGGCGTACGAGGGATCTTAATTCTTCAAGGTCGGTTGGTAATTCTTGGTCCATATCTGGTGACGTTTATTTTGATTCAATTCAGGTTTTAAAACACTAGAAGAAGGGAATGTGTACTTGCACCTATAGTGATAGGTGTGCACGCCAGGGAATATGGGTAGAAAAGGAAGGTGATTAGAACAATGTAGATTAGCATGACTATTCTTGAATGGGGCGTACAATAATAAAGAACAGTAGAAGTGTGTATATATAGTAATGGAGAGGACTAGGCGTGACTAGATATATAGAATACTAAAATATACAATTAGGCAAATGTGTTATGCAATAGGCATACAGTAATGCCGAAGGACACAGCGGAGATCAAATTACATTTTAGGAGCGAGACAATTAGGTTCAACAATGGATGACGAGACAACCAAAAATAATGTCTGATGAGGACAAGGAATTATATAGCGTGATATATAAAAAGAGACACTGGAAAAGATAAGTGGATCTTTGATAGTAGTGTTTAATTTACTGTATGTTTATGAAAATAAAACAGTGATATTTGAACGTTGGTAATTGAATGTCTTCATCTTTTTATATTAAATCGGTGGAATATTCCGATTGGGAAAGATGGTAGTAAAAAGATGAATAGGAAGTAAAATGTTAATAGTGATAAGGGTTGGAGTAGTAGAGGATGTTAGGGGATTTATAAAGCAGTGGAGGAAGGAATGTGGTTGGAAGTATGAAATGTTTGTATATAAGGACAAGAGTAAATAAGTGATACAATTGATATGGTTTTTTTTATTGAATAAAATGACAGTGGGTTTTTATAGTAAAAGCTAGGGGAAGCGGGTGTTGTAATAATAAATTTCTATGATGATAGATGATTGTAGATGATAATGGATTATTGGTAGAGTTCGAGATGAGGGAATAAAATAGTATATTATGGAATAGATAGATGATTAACCTTTGATCTTGATTGTAGACCAAGTGAAACATAGCCAGTGTAAGGATATGCTGGTGAGTGACAAGGTACAATTGTTGGGACACGATGGGTAATCGCGTACCTGATATACAGTATGTGGATGATGACAAATGACAAATACGACAATCATAAGGGAAAGAAATGGAGAGAAGACAATATATAATTTTTCTTTTTCGAGATATATTGTATTTATTGTATACAGCATGGAACTAAATGCTGTTAGAAGGGTAATAGTAAAATAATAATGAATACGATATAAGCAGTATGGAACTAAATACTGGTAAAATTCTATAGGGATAATAATAATACTAAGGATAACGTAAGAGGATGTCGGAGTATATACAGGATGGCTGATGATGGAATAAGAAGATATATACAATAAAGAGGTCTAGGCCAATAAACAAATATATACAAGGGATAAGATATATGGTACTGAAATGTTGATTTTTTTTGGTGGATTTTGTTGTGTTTTTTCTGTTTTTGTATTTTTTTGGTTTTTTTGGGGTACTGAAGGGTGGGGTAAGACATAGAAGTTGGGTATATAGTATATATTGTTGGATATTGGTGTTCGGGTTCATTAGTGAGTTTAATAGGCGGGAAGTGGTAGTATTTGGTGTGGGTATATATGTCGAGGGTATCTACACAAAAGTGGGTCTAACAGTTCAGACAAACATAAAATACTGTACATATCCATGCGTTTTTTCAATACTTTACTTACCTTTTTCGTCAGGGTATCGATCATGGCCAAGGGTATATCATCATCATTAGGCCGCCGTTGCCTTGTTCCGTCCCGGTACCACTCCACGTCCACCTACCTTACTTATGGACCAAGACATCCATAATGAATGTAGTCGCCCTGTCACCTCCTCCTACCACCCTCCCTCACTCCTTGCCATCTTGACCCCGTCCTCCCTCGATCCACATCACCACAACCACTTCCCTCCTCCACACCTTTTTTTATTCTGCCACCACATATGAAAACATCCATAGATGTCTTACCTTTTCAATCCTTCCGTCATTCAGACTAAGTGACACATCATCCACCACCAAAGCCACAAACCAGTTGTCCAAGTATCTCTTTTTTTTCAAACAAGTTCGTCAAGAGGTCCATTCCATTGCGTGTTTCCAGTGGGGCCATGATAGGATGTCAAGGTAAATCAATGGGTCGGTCACAAAGAAAATAAAGTGATTAGTATACGGTTCTATAATACCAAGTTTCATCTTTTGAATCTTACCCTTGTATTCTACCAAGTCATAGTGTTTCACCAGCCTGACGACGGTAATCCTATATGAGTCATAGCTCTCGGTATCAAACAAACTATGTGATTAGCATTGTTCTTTCTATTCAATACTTTCTTTTCCTTCTATTGATCTTACCATTACAAGATTATCAAGCAGCCAAGCAAGGAACTTGCGAATAAAAACACCGGTCTCGATAAAGATAAAAATTGATTACCATTGTTTTGGTAATTCTGTACATTGAATATATTATTATTTTGATTTTACCTTTGTTGGACCCAACTGTCATGTCACCACCAATGACCTATAGACAGCAATACAAAAAGAATATCATTAGAAATCTATCGTTGCTTTTCTATCATGCACTGTAGTTCCTGTACATTACCTTCTATAATCTCATGGAACTATTTGATTGATCACCATCACTCGGAAAAAAGGGGTGTCAGTAATGAATTTAGAGACACAGATGATTGTTGGCTTTAACTTACCGTCCAGATGCAAACATTTGCAGGGTTGTCTTGTCAAGGGAGCGATGATTGATCACAATCACTCGGAAAAAAGGGTTGTCAGTAATGAATTCAGAGACACACATGATTCTTGGCTTTAACTTACCGTCCAGATGCAAACATTTGCAGGGTTGTCTTGACAAGGGAGGGAGACCCAAGGGGAGAACGTGCCTGAAAAAGAAAGGAAATAAAGCGCAACTAATGTATGGTCCGGAAATAGAAGAGAGCCAATCAACCCTGCAGAAAGAAGAAAAGAAAAAGGAATACAGCCACAAATGTGTCCATACATGATGGCAAAAAAAAAAAAAAGGATATGGGCTAAGAAAGCCATTGCGACGAAGCTTCACTCAGGAATCAAAGGACCAAGACAACAAGGAGCACTCAGAGAATGATAGAAAGGAGACAACAGGGCTGGGATAGAACTACATACACTATGGACGTCCCGAAGCAAGGCAAAGTTTCAGCGGAGCGCCCGGACACGGAACATTCAACTTCCTCGGCCCCTTCCACCTACAACTTCAGAGTAGCCATGATCTAACAATAAAAAAAAGGATAAGTCCCATCTAATCTAAAGAATGCAATTTTTTTGAAAGGGAGGGATTGAATGGTATACCGTTCATTGGATGGACATGGACGAAAACATGTCCAAGAATTCGTCGTCCAAGTCACCACTTGGGGAGGGGGCAGCATCGAAGACACCAGGAAGGTCCAACTCATTGATCATGCCAACAAAGGCATCCACCCGGTCTTGCCAAACACAGGCAAAAGGAATTCCACCGCTTACGATCCAGCGGTTAGGGATCCACAAAAAAAAGCGGAGCACCACCACAACCACCAGCCACAAGAAACACCAGGGAAGCGCTGCGAGTTGTTTCCATCGAAGGGATACGAAGTATCTACACTCCGCACCCAACAAAACCAGCCACAACCAATACCACACCGCGTAGTTCAGTGGCCACGAAGGTTCAGGAGCCAAGCACGCGACGGCCGTCCACAAGCAGGCCAAAGAAGCCACCGTCGCCACAAGATAAATGTACACTAACTGGATTCGTGACTTGGAAATCCAGCACACAACAGGACCCACCAACACCACCAAAAAAAAGTAATTGGATACCCCGAAGGACAAAAGGGCAAACACCAAAAGAAGAGCGGAAGAAACAGAAGCAGGAGAAGAAAGCATTGCAGTAATGTAGAAATGTAGATCGTAGAAGACGAAAAAAAAAAGTAAATCGCAGTAAGAAAATAATAGATCGCTGAAGAAAGAAACGTAACGCAGTAAAAAAAAGACAAGAAAAGAAACTATAAACACCTAAAGAGAAAAAGAAATAGAAAATAGGTTTTTTTTTGTTTTTGTTTTTCTCAGGCCGGGGAAGACATTTCGCAATAAGGTTCCCGAACGGGATTTCAAATCAATTCAAAATTGCTTGCACAGTGCTTATGCACCTCAAGATTCATTAGGGCTGTTAACAGCATCTAATAGTGGACTTTGCAATACCACTCCCTTACTACCTGTTCGTTACCCCTACTATTGACCTCCTCCCTTTTCACATAGTGTTGACTGTTATATAATTCAATAAAAAGTTTTTATTTTATTTCATTTTGCAATATGTAACTAATGGGTGACAAAGCAATCCTACTGTGTCATAGGCTATTCTACAAACTATGCTATTGTGGTAGTACACTGTTCTGATAATGTGGGTCATAAAAAGAAGAGAGATTCAAAGCTGAATGGTGAGACCTGCATCCACGAATCTATAGATCGGAAGCTGCAGGGTTGGCATTAGAAGAATGAGGAGGGTGATTCAGGTGGCTGGTGAGTTGAGGAGAACGACTGTAAGATAAAAGAGAGGGTAAGCATTCATTTTGAATCCCGACATGACAACCCCGGTCCAGAATTTTTTGCGGACTGTCATTTCACCCCTGCAGGGGGCTGGAAAAACAAAACAAAACAAAACCGAATTTTTTTTTCTCTTTCTCTTTCTCTTTTTCTCTCCAGGTGTTTTTTTCAGTTTCTTCTTTTTTTATTCCAGCGATATTCCAGCGATCTTCCTTTATTCTCCCAGCGATTTTTTTATTTTTCTATTTACGTGCTTCTTCTCTTACTACGATGCTTCTTTACGCATACGCGCTTGCTTTCTTTTCCGTTTGGTTTTTGTCCTTGTCCGGGACCTATTATTTGTCTGCCCTGCTCTCCTCATTCCCGATGGTAGCGGCTATTTCCTCTTGCCGCCATCTTTGGTACTGTTTTATTTTGGTGACCATGGCATTTCTGTCATGTTTCATGATGACTTCTGCGTGTGCCATTGATGACACACAAGGATATTGGTTTGCGCTCTTTTTGGCCACTTTGACGCTGGCGATGATTGTGCCTTGCCGGCACTTCATGTCGGTCCATTGGAAACGTTTGCTGGGTCTCCCTTTGGACCTATTGGAATTCGTGCTTGCTGTCCTGTTCCGTTTGGTGTTGTGGGCACCATATTGCATGGTGTCCTTGCAATTGGTTAGTCTCCTTGACTACATCTTGGACGCTCCCTTTGACGACCTGAGCGCCAAGATCAAGCAATTGGATTGCCCAGGTGTGTTTTACCTGCCCCCCTCCCTAGCAACAATGCGCTCCTGGGATGCCGCCGCCACCGCCACCGCCACCAACACCACCACCAGCCCCCACTACGGCTACGTTGAAGGACACGTAGACCGTTGGGCCATTGACCATCACACCAATGGCCCATCCGATGACATGGACATGGACCTTCTGGACAGCTTTGCGTCCTTGTCCATTGCTTGAACGGTATAGTATTTGAAAAGAAGATATAACAGTAACATTCTCGAACGCAGGTTGACTTATATTTTTTTTTATTGTTAGATCATGGCTACTCTGATGAAGTTGTTGGTGGAAGGGGCCGAGGAAGTTGAATGTTCCGTGTCCGGGCGCTCCGCTGAAACTTTGCCTTGCTTCGGGATATCCATGGTGAATGTAGTTCTATACCAGTCCTGTTGTCTCCTTTCTATCATTCTCTGAGTGCTCCTTGTTGTCTTGGTCCTTTGATTCCTGAGTGAAGCATCATCACAATGGCTTCTTGAATCCATATCCTTTTTTTATTTTGGCATCATGTATGGAAACGTTTGTGGATGTATTACTTTTTCTCTTCTTCTTTCTGCAGGGTTGATTGGCTCTCTTCTATTTCCGGACCATACATCAGTTGCACTTTATTTCCTTTCTTTTTCAAGCAAGTTCTCCCCTTGGATCTCCCTCCCTTGACAAGACAACCCTGCAAATGTTTGCATCTGGACGGTAAGTTAAAGCCAACAATCATGTGTGTCTCTGAATTCATTACTGACGACCTTTTTTTTCCGAGTGATTGTGATCAATCAAATAGTTCCATGAGATTAAACAAGGTAATGTACAAGAATTGCAGTGCATGATAGAAAAGCAACGATAGATTTCTAATGACATTCTTTTTGTATTGTTGTCTATAGGTTACTGGTAGTGGCGTGACAGTTGGGTCCAGCAAAGGTAAAATCAAAATAATAATATATTCAATGTACAGAAATACCGAAACAATGCTAATCACTTTTTATCTTTATCGAGACCGGTGTTTTTATTTGCGAGTTCCTTGCTTGGCTGCTTGATAATCTTATAATGGTAAGATCAATAGAAGGAAAAGAAAGAAAAGAAAGTATTGACTAGAAAGAACAATGCTAATCACATAGTTTGTTTGATACCGAGAGCTACGACTCATATAGGATTACCGTCGTCAGGTTGTTGAAACACTTTGACTTGGAAGAATACAAGGGTAAGATTCAAAAGATGAAACTTAGTATTATAGAACCGTATACTAATCACTTTATTTTCTTTGTGACCGAGCCCATTGATTTATCTTGACATCCTATTATGGCCCCACTGGAAACACGCGATGAAATGGACCTCTTGACGGACTTGTTTGAAAAAAAAGAGATACTTGGACAACTGGTTTATGGCTTTGGTGGTGGATGATGTGTCACTTAGTCTGAATGACGGAAGGATTGAAAAGGTAAGACATCTATGGATGTTTTCATATGTGGTGGCAGAATAAAAAAAGGTGTGGAGGAGGGAAGTGGTTGTGATGATGTGGATCGAGGGAGGACGGGGTCAAGGTGGCAAGGAGTGAGGGAGGGTGGTAGGAGGAGGTGACAGGGCGACTGCATTCATTATGGATGTCTTGGTCCATAAGTAAGGTAGGTGGATGTGGAGTGGTACCGGGACGGAACAAGGCAACGGCGGCCCAATGATGATGATATACCCTTTGGCCATGATCAACGATACCCCGTGATGATGGTAAGTATACTATATTGATGCAAAAAAAGAAATCATGAATACGTACAGTATAGTATGTCCCTATGACTGTTACTGACCCTCACCTTCGTGTAATATGATTTTTTTTAGAATACCCACCCTCATATATACCCATAAGAAACACACACTTCGACCACCACCAATACCACCTGTTGCACCCATCCAAGATACCCACTATCAGTATACTTCTATCTCTCTCAGTACAAAAGCCACAGTGCACGAAAAAAAACAAAAACAACAAAAATCAACAAAACCATCAAAAAAATCACCATCAGTACCGTATATTTTATCCCCTGTACATATTATTTTATTCCTCTGCACACCCTTTTGTATATACCCCTTCATTCCATCATCCACTTCCGCTATCTTTACTATTTTACAGTCTCACCAGTATTTAGTTCCATACTGCGTATATCATATTTTATATTATCCTATCTTTATTATTTTACAGTCTCACCAGTATTTAGTTCCATACTGCGTATATCATATTTTATATTATTCTTATCATTATCTTTTAAAAAGCATTTAGTTCCATGCTATATACATTATATCTTGAAAAATAAAGAAATTCTTTTATATTTGTAATACTGTAGTTTGTTTATGTAGAGTCAATGTCGTACAGTATTTGTCACTTGTCACTAATCATTTGCCACACTATCACACTTGTCATTCCTATATAGGTATAACACACAGCCTCAAGTATCCACTACTTAGGCATACACACTTATATCTACAGACAACCCGCTTCTCATGGCCTCAAATTACCACAGCCACAACTAGCATAGCCTTCCTTTTCCCATTTTATTCAATAAAAATTATATCTGTTACAGTATATCACTTATTTTTATAACGTCTTCTTGTTTTTTTATCAATATTACAGTCAATCAAGTGTAATAATTTGAGTATAGGTAGAGTCAATCAAGTAAGTGATATAACAGATATCATATAATTTTTATTAAATAAAATGACAGTGGGCTTTTATAGTAAAAGTATGGGAAGCGGATGATGGAATAATAAATTTCTATGATGATAGATGATTGTAGATGCTAATGGATTATTGGTAGAGTTCGAGCTGAGGGAATAAAATAGCTTATTATGGAATAGATGGATGATTAATCTTTGATCTTGTTTGTAGACCAAGTGAAACATAGCCAATGTGCGGTTATGCTGGAGAGTGACAAGGTACAATTGTTGGATCATGATGGACAACCGCTTATCTGATACAGTATGTGTGAGTCTACTTTTTTTTTTTTTTTTTTGCTCATCGTAGTATGTCCCGCCCCTGAAAAAAGTCTGGTTTGGTTTGAACCAAAACCAGAATCAGTTGGTATCAGATAAACCAGAAGGCCTGAAGAAGTAATGATGTATAAAAAAGGGATCTCTAAGAGGGATCTTTAAGAGGGATCTCTAAGAGGGATCTCTACAAGGGTCTCTAAGAGGGATCTCTACAAGGGTCTCTAAGAGGGATCTCTACAAGGGATCTCCAAACTTCTAATCAAATTTAAACACACATTATTGAAGCAAATATGCATTTTTTCAAGCAAAGACATGTTGTTTCTCAAGCAAAGACAAGTTTTATTGAAGTAAACATACGTTTTATTGAAGAAAAAAAGACAAACTAAGCTAATCACGGCACCCCCAAAATCCTGGAATCAAAATGAAAGGGCTTCCCCATGCATCTTGTAATCCCTTTTCTGAAACCCTTCTAAACTAGTCCTAACAGAAGGCCAAGACCACCAGGTCCACAACGGGCCAAAAACCGTGACGAAAAAATAATTTTTCATTAAAAAAAAGGAAAGAAAGAAAAAAAAGAGAGAGAAAATGGGAGATGCCGTTAGAAAAATAATTCAGGCGGAGCGGGCTTTGATTTTGAATCTCGTCACAAGAAATCTGAAGGCCCGTCAACAAACAAAAACAAATGCGGGAAAGCCTACAGCCGTAATAACAAGACTCTATGTTTCAGTATTGCTTACAACATTATAGCATGTACAGTAGAAGCATTTACCGTACGAAATTGGTTTGGAAAATAGATCACCACACTATAGGGATACACTACCGAATGTGATGAATACGAGACTGAATAAAGTAACTTTATTATAAAAAATAATAATGAGGAAGAAGCCGGAAAAACCCAGTGGGTAAAAAAAACCTTGCTCTTAAAAAAAAGAGAATAAAAAAATCATAGTCCAGTAATTAGATTTTACAAAGTCTAATTTCAGTACTAATAAAAAAAATCTAAATACTAGCTATCAATGTTGTGAAATTGGAATCCCGTTCAGGTACAAAAATAAAATTACATTTTATGTGTCAAATGTGGGAGTGTTGTATTTTGCATATGAATGTAGCAATAAAATAAAATAAAGTGCGACATTGATGTACAGTCGAGAAAGGTAGTTAAAAATGGGTCAACTAGCTTTCATTCTTTTTTTGGATAACTACTAAACCATCATCTTTTCTATATCAATTCCACTGTTTAAATCATGATTGACGATGCCCCTCAATGAGCAATACTCATTCAAACTCACATGGATTGGGAAGGTCCCGCAGCTGCAACCGCAAAACAAAAAAACTGCAAACCAGGTAAAGGAACTGGTGATGTTCTTCAAGACGGATCAAAGGATTCAGCAACGACTTCACAACGTGGCAAGTACCAAACACGAAACGATGAAAAGGTTGTAAAACTAATCAATCTTCTTACCGAATTTGGGCATCTTTCCATCAGGGACGGTGCAAAAATGGTTGGGCTACCTAAATCAACTGTCGTATCATGAATAAAAATGTTCTGCCTGAATAATCAGCAGAGCGGCATTTGAATAAATTCAGGTACCAATGAATCATTTATCCATTTCAAAACCAAACCAATGATCTCTACATAAGATATGAACATACACTTACAGTATCATGATTCTTTTTATTTGTAATCATTATGATATGATTTATAATCCTTATAAGAAAACCAATGAAAAAGTTTTCTTACTAGTTCCAATTGTATTAACACCATAATGATCAAATAACCAATATCATAGATTACCCGGTCTTAAACGTTATTTTATTTTTTATTTGTATAAATAGTCTCTAGTATTTTATTTTTATTTTTATCAACATTAATCTAAAATAAAGATAACAAAGAATCTCACTTATTTTCTTACGTCTTTATTTTTTTTTTTTTTTTATTATCACAAACACTACATTCAACATCAACAGCTATCCGAAGAATCAAACAATGGAACGAATTGACCAGCAATGGGGAAGAAATGTATGTCATCACGAACGAACATAAAGGCCGCCAATCCAAGCTTCTCGAGGAACATACGATATACATCTTTGAACAATTGAAACAAGACCCATCATTGACGACCCAGGAAGTGAAAGATCGCCTATACTGTATGAAATGTATCCTGACATAAATATCACTCCTCAAGCAATCGGCAATCACATGCGCACACAATGGCATCTCACCTTCAAGCGTGTTATACCCCATTATTTTGCTCGTGACAACAAAGAAACGATTTTGAAACGGCGTCAATCGGTAGAGTCATGACTGGAAGCTGGAATCGACTTCTTCAACGACTGTGTTTTTATCGACGAATCTGGATTTAATCGCAACATGCACCGATCGTATGGATGGAGCGAAGCTGGCAAGCCATGTAAACTCAAGGTTGAAACTAAAGGTCCAAATCTCAGCATTCTGGGCGCCATAACAAAGGACGGACTTCTTACGTTGTCGAAACGTGAAATTTGTGCGGCGACCTCGAAAAAAAGCGAAAGGCGAAGACACCAACACCTACTCCGAGCAAAGGGACATCCAGCGTTGATTTTTTGGAATTCGTCGAACAAACTAACTCTCACGGCAATCCGCGTTGCGGATTTCAAATACAAGTATCTAGTACTGGATAATGCGGCTATTCACAAGACACTGACGGTGCAAGACTGGATTCGCAAGCGTGGATACGAAATCATCTTTTTGCCACCGTTTTTGAATCCGATCGAAGAATTTTGGGCAAAGCTGAAGAATGTTTTCAACAAGGATTCAGCATCGATGGAAAAGAACACGCTTCATAGTGATCGTATTTGTAAGGCATCCGAATATATATCAAAGGAAGACTGTCAGGCTTGGATTAAACACTCGTTGACATTTTGGGATAGATATTTAAATTCTGGAGAAGGATTGTAGCTGTTATATTTTTTTTTTTAGTTATAGGATTGTAGTTTGTCTCATTTTTTTATAAAATAAAATAATGATTTTTGTCACATTTGTCTCATTTGTCATGTATATTATTTTTATTTATTTAAAATGCTATGTCATAGTCAAAACCAAAATAATGTTAACAGCTATCTCAAAATTGGTTGATCTCTTTTCACCAACCTGGCTCACTTTTGCGGAGTTTGACCCAACCTAACTTTCTCGACTGTAAGTCATCCACGGAAGTAACAACAGTAGGAGTAAGAGAGAGAGGGACTTCAGCAGCAACACAATCTTCGCGAAACCAATGGAGAAACCGTCAACATCATCATCATGAGTGACTGAAGTAGTATGTTGACAAACAAAGAGTCGTATCATGAATAAGATATGTTCTTCCAGAATAATAAGAGGAGCGGCATTCAAATAAATGCAGGTACCAATCAACCATTTACCCATTTCAAAACCAATATCATACATACTTTAAACAACCCAGCAAGTCGTCATCCTAGTTCGCTTTCAATACTTACCATTTTCGGTAAGTAGAACACATTATCAGCAATAGCTCTGCTGCAAATAAAGATACAAACTTGAAAATACCACCATTCGAAAGAGCAACAAAAATCACATTTGGTGTAACATTTAATTAAAATCAAAGTTTTGTAAAACAAAATATAAAAAATGACAACTTCAATTTCATAATATATTTTTACACAAACTTTGATATTCTTGTATACCAACACATACGTACACTTATTCCTACAGTATACCTTAGTTCATGCATGCACATGCGATCATTCCATAAAACATAATTCAGACCTCGAATCACCCACTACACAAATTCCTATCATATTCATCACCCCAATTTTTACAGGCCCACATACCATCACATCAGTATAAATAAGACAATACATTTGAATAGAAATAAAGAATTATCCAAGAGTTTCACAATACTTGATAACAAGTCCCATTTTATTTAATAATACAACAGATATGATAAATTAAATTTAAGTTGTCATTACGTTCCATAACTCACAGGAATTAACACCTGTATGTACAGTATATAAGCTTAGGGAACTCAACAGATTGCCCAAAACATCGATAATTGCAGTATAAATAGCAATATAAGTTTTCCATAAAAGGTCGGCAAGTCAACTTGTGATTCATTCTGAGCCGATCAATGTTATTTCGGGCTCAAATAAACCTAGTTTTGGCATAGTACTGTAAATCAAACTTGAAGTTTGGCATGAGTGTCTATCTTGACCTTCAACCTATTACCGTACAATATCTGCATGAATGGTTAATTTTTTTTTTTTAGGTGCCGTTGATATCGCAAACAATCGCCGTGACAACCTCGACAACTTTCATGATGTTATGAAGAGTTGAGAGGTCCGGAACCCTTGCTTTCTTCTTCGGAATTGCCGAATCAAATGCGTTTAGTGCATACAAGGTGTTCCATCAACATGGAGCAAGCATGAAGCATAATTCATTCAAGTCGAAGCTTGCGGATTCCATTTTGGCCTTTGTAGTCGACCAAGAATCTCTCCAGGAGCAAAATGAGTGCCTCTAGAATGAAGACAAGGGGGAATGGACTACCATCGAAGTGTCCCATTGGGAAAAAACTGAGGCTGGAAAGGACATTCGCCGAATTTGCAGAGATTGCAAAAAAAAAAAAAAAGTAAAGGCGATTCTGCGTTGTTCGTGCGACCCGTTAAGCCCGCTATGTCATGATTGTTGGCATGCTTGGGTCGAACAAACCGGTTATCCAACAAACCAATTCGTATTAATATAGAAGGTCGATACTTTTTTTAAAAAAAAATAAAATATATTTTTATTTTGATTTGCAACCTCCACAGCATGTTTTATCATCGGACGGTTCTGTCCGCTTTCCAAATAAGGATAATGGCCCTATTAAAATATCATTTTTTTTTTTTGCTAATATAAACAAGCTCTGAAATTAATTCCACGTAATATACTACACTATAACAATTGATTCATAAAATTTCGTAAATGGATGTTGCTGTAATGTTGGTGTAGTAGAGTCAAAGTCAAATAAGTGAGACAAAGTTCTATTTTTATTTTAGTAAAATGATGGAAGGCTTTTATAATAAAATCGGGGAAGCGGTTATTGGAATAATAAATTTCTACTACTAATGTATTATTGGATAAGATAGAGATGAGGGATTAAATCATTGGACTGTGAGTAGATGACTGAATGATTATTAGCGTGCTGACAGTTAGGTCCTGATATGAGTCTGACATTTGCTATATTTGATAGATTGATTTATAATGTAAATATAGAGGATGACAAATACGAAAATGAGCCCGACAAAGAGGGTGATTTGGTGATGGCGTTTGCGGATTTGTACAAGTTGGTGGTCCGTACCTCGGTGACATGTGATGCTTAGTCCGACAGTAGTTCATGTATGACTATTGCGAAATCGAGAGATCGCCGGAAGTTTGCTTCGGGTCCTCATGTAATGGCTGCTTGATCAGCTGGTAGATGTACCAGTCGATAGGTCTAGTAATACCAGACAAGCGATACTGGATTTCATGTAACTGGTTGTCGGTGGCCTTGGCTTCATTTGATGTATGAATCTTTAAAGCTTCAGGTGGGGTGTACTGACGGAGCGTGTTCTTTGGACAGTTGAGCAGGAAGCGGCGGCGGTCTATTTCGTCTAACGTGCGCTTGAAGAAGTCCTCGGTCATTTGAGGAAAGTGGTCGAGCACTTCCTCGGGAGGTATGAAATCTGACCCTGGTGTGCGTAGGATAACGTTTGGGTCGTGATAGATAATCGCGTATCTGATATGTGTGGATGATGACAAATACGATAGTGCGGAAAATGGCAATTTTGTGTGTGTCGAAAATAGGAACTATTTGTGATACCCAAACCTATTTCCCATCTTCCACATCTTTATTTATTTATACCCGCTCCGCATTTCTTCATTTTGACATTTGACAGGTACTACCCTATACCTTACTTTATTCATACTTTGTCACCCGCTAAATTATTCCCCCAACTTCATTTCAGATTATTCCAATTTGTAACCATTTCATTATGACTCACTTAGCTATAGGAAAAGATATAAATATGACATGTTTGAATATTAAATAAAAAGAGTAACCAATTGTATCACTTACTTACCTTTGTGTTTATTTCAGTGTCCAAACTTCCAGTTTTGTTTGAGTGGCGAAAATAGTAAGTTTGCAGTGCGGAAAATAGCCAATTAACAGCGGTTCTGCAAAGCAGACATATTGTATGTTTGGTTTAAAAAATGAGACTTTGGTTCAAAGATAAGATGTGTTTTAAGTTGATTAGCAGTTAAATGGGTGTGTTTCAAGGTCATTAGAAGTTTGCTTCAATGATTTGTGTTTAAAAGGTCAATAGAAGTTTGCAGATCCCCTTTGGAGATCCATTTTGCTTGTAGACTAGCTTTTAGATTTTCTTTCCTTTAGTATAATATTGATTATGATGATTCAATAAAAGTTTTTTATTTTGCAATGAACAATGGGTGACAAATCTATTCTACTGTGTTAGACTAATCTGCATACTAATGTACATGCTATTACTGTATACAGTACTGTGGTAGTCTATTATATATACTACAGTATTCTTGTTTGGTAGTGTATCCCTATTGTGTGGTGATCTATTTTCCAAACCAATTTAGTACGGTAAATGCGTCTACATCCTATAATGTTGTAAGCAATACTGAAGCATAGGGGTTTGTTATTATGGATGTAGGCTTTCCCGACTTTGTTTTTGTTTGTAAACGAGCCTCCAGATTTTTCTGTGACAGGATTGAAAATCAAAGCCCGCTCCGCCTGAATTATTTTTCAAGCGGCATCTCCCATTTTCTCTCTCTCTTTTTTCTTTCTTTCCTTTTTTTTTTAATGAAAAATTATTTTTTCGTCACGGTTTTTGGCCCGTTGTGGACCTGGTGGACTTGGCTTTCTGGTAGGACTAGTTTAGAAGGGTTTCAGAAAAGGGATTACAAGATGCATGGGGAAACCCTTTCATTTTGATTCTAGGATTTTGGGGGTTATAGTGATTAGCTTAGTATGTCTCTTTTCTTCAATAAAACATGTCTCTGCTTCAATAAAATTTGTCTTTAATAAAACCTGTCTTTACTTCAATGATGCGTGTTTAAACGTCATTAATAGTTTGCAGATCCCTCTTAGAGATCCCTCTTAGAAATCCCTCTCAGTGTGCCATCGTAGAGATCCCTTTTTAATACATCATTCCTTCTTCAGGTTTTTTGGTTTTGGCTCAAATAAACCAGACTTTTTTGGGCGGTTGTTTTTTTTGGGGGGAGTGTCGTATTTGTTATTTGTCATCATCCACATATATCAGATATGCGATTACCCATCGCGTCCCAACAATTGTACCTTGTCACTACCCAGCATAATCTCACACAGGCTATGTTTCACTTGGTCTACAATCAATATCAAAGATTAATCATCCATCTATTCAATAAAAACCATATCTGTTATATCACTTATTCCTTATAACGTTTTCTCATCCTAGCAAATATTACACTCACAATTGTCATTTTGCACATCAGATTACACATAGCCTCAAATTTACTATTACAGTATCAAGCTGACATACACTGTCATGAATAACATTTTGTGTTACCCTTGTCCTCTCAGTTCCCACATCTTTGGTCTTCTCAATTCCCACATCTCTTGTGTTCTCAGTTCCCGCACCTCTTGAAGTGCTCAGCACTTATTAGTTTCAGTATAAATAACCCCATCTCCCCACTCTAGTTTATTATCTTTATCTGATATCCTGTTATATTTTATCAATAAACTATCTCTGCTCTTTTCTCCAACTACTTTCTACTTTTGATCTTCTTGAATTGAAAACTCAATCTAGGTAAGATTTTTATTATACTATATCATATATTCTCTGTGAAGTATAACTCATCTCCGTCCTGTCTGGTTCCTGATATCATATCAGATCAAACAAACTTGTTATTACTTCTATCTGTCTGTTACGTTCGAACTCTCTGTCTTGTATACTACAGTACTTCGACTCCATATTCACTGTATTATACTGTACTTCCGTTCTCAGTTATTCTGGGTCACCATGTCGTTATCTACAGAACAAGCCAATGTTCTCGATGATCTCCTGAATCGATTTAATGTCTTACACTCATCCCTTCCAAGCCAATTGGACGAAATTAAAGATATCCTTGCAAAACAAGAACATCGTCTGGCGACAGCCGAAGGTGGTGTCGATCATGTCATACAAAGGTTGTCTGAAGGTCTCACGAATATTGAAAACTCCACTGCTGCTTTAATCCAAACCATGTGTCAACAAACTACGCCAAAAAAAGTACCTTACCATCTTTGGGAGATCTCCCCTCTATCCAACCGGATCCCCTCCCTTCCTCGGAAAATGTATCTCCCATCTTTAAAATCCGTCCTCCTGAACCATTTAGTGGCAAGGCAAGCGCCTGTAGTGCATTCTTCTCGCAACTCGCGATGTCGTTCGCCGCAAACGAGGATCGTTTTGATAATGATGATAAAAACATTTTGTTTGCCATCTCTCACCTTTCTGGTACTGCTTTTGCGTACATGGAACCATACTTGTTGAAACTTGAACTACCTGTCCATCTTCGTCCTGCGGTGTTGACTAAGTTTACAATCTTCAAAGACACGATCGTGAATGCTTTTGGTGATTCAAACCCGGTGATTAATGCTGAAGCCGCTATTCGTAACCTCAAACAATCAGGTTCTGCCTCGGTATACTCCACCGAATTCCGTCGTCTCAGCATGTTGGTATCTTGGAATGACGCTGCCCTTTGCTCACAATATCTTCTCAACCTAAAAGATACCGTTCAGGATGAATTAGCTCGAAGGGACCCCATTGATGATTTGGATAAATTGATTACCGCCTCCATCGACATCGATAATCGTCTTTACAATCGCCTACGACAGCGTAAACAACTGCTACCCAATAATGCGCATCGCCCGTCCTCTCGTCCTCATCAGGTTCATACCAATCCTAGTCAGCTACGTGTCAATCAGTCACCCCCCTCGGCTTCGCGGCCTAATGGTCCTGCCCAAGTCTCTTCCGGTGCCCAGCCCATGGACTTAAGCATGATAGATACTTCTAAGCCCCAATCTTTGTCAAACTCCCAGAAGGAGTATCACCGGGACAACGACCTACAGTATGTATGTATTGTGGTGAAAAGGGTCACTACTCCAATAAGTGTCCCAAGAAGAATCGAAAACAAACTGCAGTCCTGTCTTCCGTGATCTCCAAGAATGACATACCTGTCGCATCATGAAAAATGATGGCATAAAAATAAAAGCTGTTCCTGAAGAAATTGAAATTCCGATTAGGAACACTGCATGATAAAAATAAATAATCACGCAACATTGTGATAGAAGAAAAGAAAATAATGATTCACTTCATGAAATCATTAGGTCCCATAAAATAGAATAAAAGAAAATAAAATACCCTTGCAATAACATCAATCATATCACCATACACCTAATATCAGAACATCATACGATCATAATAAAAATAATGATCATGATAAAAAATAATAATAACAATAAACCCATGTAATATCTATTTCTAATGAAACATAAGATATAGTATATAAAGAGTGACATTTTTATTAATAAAAACCATATACAAGAATCTCACTTAATTCTAACTGTCCCACTTTTTATTTTCTACTTTTTATTTTTTTTATTTTTTTATTTTTTTCTTTATATACACCATTTTACAATATCGAATGATTCTCCCCTGTCTGGCTCTGTGGTTCACCTGTCCACTATGAATGCTTCGATTGAAAGAAACTCTCTTTGGATATCCGTTATCCTTCGTTACAATCGCCAGGCAATTCAGGCCAAGGCTTTAGTGGATTCAAGGGCTACTGTTTCTTTCATAGATTCATTATTGGTCAAACAATTCGGCCTACCGTCATTCTCTGGTAAACTCCCCATTGTTGATTGTAGGGTTTGTAATAATAGAAAAATAAAGACGTAAGAAAATAAGTGAGATTCTTTGTTATCTTTATTTTAGATTAATGTTGATAATAAAAATAAAAATAAAATACTAGAGACTATTTATACAAAATAAAAATAAAATAATGTTTGAGACCGGATAATCTATGATGTTGGTTATTTGATCATGATTGGTGTTAATACAATTGGAACTAGTAAGAAAACTTTTTCATTGGTTTTCTTATAAGGATTATAAATCATATCATAATGATTACAAATAAAAAGAATCATGATACTGTAAGTGTATGTTCATATCTTATGTAGAGATCATTGGTTTGGTTTTGAAATGGATAAATGATTCATTGGTACCTGAATTTATTCAAATGCCGCTCTGTTTATTATTCAGGCAGAACATTTTTATTCATGATACGACACTCGGTATTGTGGTAGTGCAGTATAATTGTAGTTGGGTATCGCTATGGAATGGTCTTGATTGAAAAAAAGAGGGGATTGCTCCATTTCAGAGGATTTTCAGAGGCTTCAGAGGATTTTCAGAGGATTTTCAGAGGAATTTCAGAGGATTTTTCAGAGACCGTCCCGTACCACCTTTATTGTATCACCGGTAATTAGCAATTTAAACAAGCTTTGTGACATTAGCAATAACAAAGAAATTGACACTTACTTCTTTACCTCTTTTCACCATATTGTTTGGCGCGCTATTGTTTCTATTTGTTATGACTAGTCATCTTCCAATTGGAGAAATCTATACTTATCAAAGAGTATGGTCGAGGATGTCAAGCATTGACCCTCTCGTTGCAGATTTATTCTACCGAATAAACGTATTGCAATACAACACTACTTCTGAGTGTATCCGATAATATAAACAGCAACGACAACAATGATTAACGCAATTATTTTCTAGAAATTATAACTAAGGACAGTATCATAGAACAAGATTACATGATTTATGGTCGGATCATGGCTATGGAACCTACTAGTTGGCATTCTTAAACGATCATGTAAATTGGCGACAAAATTTACAAAGTAGATGATAGGCATAAAAGGATGGTTGACTTGTAATTTTTCAGTTTGGATAGGAAAATGACAAACAGCATATATACTTCCATTTTTTCAGCAGATTGACTCACCTGAGCAGTACTAATTATCAGGACTCTCAAAAAACGTCTATTGAAAGATCTGTCAAAAAACCCATTATAGTCACCACCGTCTACAATGGAATCACCAATTGAAACATAAACTTTGCCATCGGTTCCACCGCCTCCTCCTTCAGTATCGAATTTAGCACTATCACCAACTACACCTTTACTAGTAACCCATCTTTATCAAAAGGCAACACCACCACTAACAACCACCAAGGCAAAAACGATCATCAAGCACTATTACCAAAAAGTCCGTCATGAGGAAAATATATGCCAAACAAATTTCATTCCAAAACAAAAATGATAATCATGATTTTTATTTTTATTTTTTTAAAGCATTACTGTATCGAATAGACAATGCCAATTTTTTATATCGCTAATGTCACAAAGCTTGTTTATCTGATAGTTATCGGAGATACAATAAAGGTGGTACGGGACGGTCTCTGAAAAATCCTCTGAAAATCCTCTGAAATGGAGCAATTCCCTTTTTTTTTAAAGAAAAAAGATTGGACCATTTGTTCCTAGAAAATCGGTGATAGTATGGTAGTGGATGAATAAATAAGATAATGCGTGTTTATTTCATAATTATATAGTCAAAAAGAAGATCATAATTGATTCTTGTATAAAAAATGAAGACGCGACCTGTTTTTGGGATTGCTGGCGGATCTGGAAATAGGATTTAAGTAAGGTCTAACGGATTTTTTATGAAATGGGCCCACCAATGATATCATTGACTTCAGAGGATATAATGAATGTAGACTTCCCGGTACGAACCCTGTTTTTTTTATAGACAGCAGAAAACTTTTTTTTTGAAAGATAGCAGGAAACCCCTTTATTTTGAAAGAGAGCAGCAACCTTTTTTTTGATGGATACTGTAGAAGGACCAACTTTTTGTTTGATAGATAACAGGAACCTCCTTTTTTTTGAAAGATAGCTGGAGCTTCTTTTTTTTAAAAAATAGCTGGAGCTTTTTTTTTTTGAAAGATAGCAGGAACGTTTTTTTTATAGACATCAGGAATCCTTTTTTTTGACAGGCAGCTGGAACACCTTTTTTTGGATCTCCCTCTTCTTTTTCTTTTCACGGAATGCCTTCATCAGATCTCCAAGGATTCAGGCGATGGCTTTAGCTTAGAGATGCTCAAGTGTAGTGATGTTCAATGTTTATTCATGAATGAAGAATGAAGAAACCTTTTTTTTTTTTTTACGGGGGGAGGTGGTTTTTTTTTTAAATACCAAGAACCGAATAGCTTTGTTACCCATTGTTCATTGCAAAATAAAAAAAACTTCCATTGAATCATCAGAGTCAATACTATAGTAAATGAAAGAAATCTAAGAGCTAGTCTACAAGAAAAACGGATCTCTAAAGGGGATCTGCAAACTTCTAATGACCTTTTAAACACGCATCATTGAATCAAACGTAGGGATCCGCAAACTTCTAATGACATTGAAGCACACATCATTGAAGCAAAGACAAATTTTATTGAAGCAAAGTCGAGTTCTATTGAAGCAGATATGTTTTTTTGAGGAAAAGAGATGTACTAAGCTAATCAAGACATTCCCCGAGATTCTAGAATCAAAATGAAAGGGTTTCCCCATGCATCTTGTAATCCCTTTTCTAAAACCCTTCTAAACTAGTCCTAACAGAAAGCCAAGGCCAGCAGGTCTACAACGAGCCTAAAACCGTGACGAAAAAATGATTTTTTTGTTAAAAAAAAAGAAAAGAGAGAGAAAGAAAGAGAGAAAATGGGGGAAGCCGCTTGAAAAATAATTCAGGCGGAGCGGCGTTTGATTTTCAGTCCCGTCACGAAAAAACCTGGAGGCCTGTCAACAAACAAAAACAAAATCTGGAAAGCCTACAGCTATAATAACAAGCCTCTATGCTTCAGTATAGCTTACAACAGTATAGCATGTAGAATAATTTACAGTACTCGAATGGTTTACCATTATGGAAAATAGACTACCAAAATATAGGAATAGACTACCAAAGTAGAATAGTATGTAGATCAGATTACTACAGTATAATAGTATGTTCATTAGTATGCAGATTAGTCTATCACAGTAGAATAGCTTTGTCACCCATTGTTCATTGCAAAATAAAAAACTTTTATTGGATCATCAGAGTCAAGACTATACAGTACTAAATGAAATAAAATCTAAGAGCTAGTGTATATGAAAAAGGGATCTCCAAAAGGGATCTGCGAACTTCTAATGACCCTTGAAACATACATCATTGAAGCAAACATAGGGACCTGCAAACTTCTAAAGACCTTGAAACACACATCATTGAAGTAAAGACAAACTTTATTGAAGAAAAGAGACAAACTAAGCTAATCACGACAACCCCCAAGGTCCTAGAATCAAAATTAAAGTGTTTCCCCATGCGGACAGCTGACGCCCCCGGAGTTAAAGATGGCATTGTGTCGTCGAAGGTATGAAATTGCTCAGTCGTCCGAGATTATGGTACCTACTACCGATCACTCGTTGAGGTTATGAAAAATTTCCAAATCATAATAATACAGTAGACAGTAGTTATTCCTACTTGTTAATGCATCAAAGTATTGTGAGAACCATTGATATACTGTATGTACAGGTATATTTATTAATGATATTAAAAAAAGGGATGAGGAGAGCTTGTTGTATTTGTGATACCCAAACCAATTTCCCATCTTCCACATCTTTATTTATTTATACCCCGCTCCGCATTTCTTCACTTTGACATTTTGACAGATACTACCCTATACCTTACTTTATTCATACTTCATCACCCGCTAAAATACTTCCCTAACGTCACTTCAGATTATCCCAATCTGTAACCATTTCATTATGACTCACTTACTGTAGCTATAGTAAAAGATATAAATATGACATGTTTGAATATCAAATAAAAAGAGTAACCAATTGTATCACTTACTGACCTTTGTGTTTATTTAAGAGCTATGTACGATAAAAAATTACTGGAAGTGGGGTGTCTATAGAATAATAATAAAAATGAAGAGACGAAGTATCAGATTGCGACGGCATTTATTGAGGTGAATTCATATAAAAAGGAGGAGGAGGAAATTTTTGAATGTACATACTATATAGTAGAAGTGCGCCGGCGTGAATAAATATTTCATAAAAACAAGAAAAGTTTTTATGAAACCAATTGTCAAAGGCATCGGACTCGGTGGGGTCGTTAGCGGTACTAAATCGTTTATCAATGTAGAGCGCCTGAATACTGGGATTCACGCAATGAAGAATGTCCTTGTCGAAGATTTGTTGCAGAGAGATTTTGATACAGTATGAAGAGAGTTGATCGCTGCGGTTATGATATGATAAATAAACGTTTTGTAGTTCAGGTTTTTTATAAAATAAAATAAAAGTAAAATAAAAAAATAAATAAGATGAGAATGTTGATAACCTTTATTTGATATAAATCAAGCATCTTTTTATAATGATGTGATTATGGTATGAAACAGTATAACTACTACTACGGTTTGATATAATAAATGGGTTTTTTTTTCAAAGACATGAAAAAGTGAAATCAGATCATGACACCCATATATGACCTGAGCCCTTGCATTGTACTGTAGCGCTGTATTTAAATTTATTTTTATTTCATTTACATTGTGCATGATTTACATCAATGTCACACTTTATTTTATTTCATTGCTACATTCATATGCAAAATACAACACAATCTATCAAATATAGCAAATATCAGACTCAGATCAGGCACTAACTGTCATATTTAATCCCGATCTGTCAGTAAACCAATAATCATTCAATCATCTAATCAAAGTCCAATGATTTAATCCCTCATCTCTATCTTATCCAATAATACAACATGTCGTATTTGTCATTTGTCATCATCCATATATATCAGATACGCGATTACCCATCGCGTCCCAACAATTGTACCTTGTCACTACCCAGCATATCCTCACACTGGCTATGTTTCACTTGGTCTATAATTAATGTCACAGATCAATCATCCATCCATTCCATAATACACTATTTTATTCCCTCATCTCGAACTCTACCAATAATCCATTATCATCTACAATCATCTATCATCATAGAAATTTATTATTCCAACATCCGCTTCCCATAGTTTTACTATAAAAACCCACTGTCATTTTATTTAATAAAAACCATATCTGTTATATCACTTATTTGATTGACTTTACACCTTTACAAATTATTACACAACAGTAGTAGAAATTTATTATTCCAATAACTTTCCACCGTACTCATCCTTTCTTGCATCTTCCTTCTTACTTCTACTATTCATATCCTTAAACTGGGCACCTCTCACCACGACGTGTTTCCAGGTCTTTATTTTAATAAATGACATTCTACACAAAAAAAAAAAATTATTCCAATAACTGCTTCCCCGATTTTATTATAAAAGCCTTCCATCATTTTACTAAAATAAAAAGATAACTTTGTCTCACTTATTTTGACTGTATTCTCTACTACCAACTATTACAGTGTTTTTGTATGATAAAAGATACAGTAAAGACGTAAGAAATAAGTGAGATTCTTTGTTATCTTTATTTTAATGTTGATATTGATAATAAAAAAATAAAAATAAAAATACTAGAGACTATCTATACAAATAAAAATAAAATAACGTTTAAGATCGGGTAATCCATGATGTTGGTTATTTGATCATAATTGGTGTCAATACAATTGGAACTAGTAAGAAAACTTTTTCATTGGTTTTCTTATAAGGAATATAAGTCATATCATAATGATTACAAATAAAATAATCATGATAAGTGTACTGTATGTTCATATCTTACGTAGTGATCATTGGTTTGGTTTTGAAATGGATAAATGATTCATTGATACCTGAATTTATTCAAATGACGCTCTGCTTATTATTCAGGCAGAACATTTTCATTCATGATACGACAGGTGTCCAATAGTCTTCACCAGCCACAGGTTGACACAAACGCCAAAATACTTCGGTTACCATCAACAAGGTGCGCATGTTCTTCAAATTCACAAAGGCTGCCAGTTCTTCTAAGAAACGAGGAAACGTGATCTGACCAATTTCTTGCATGAGATACGTTCCATCGTGACGTAAGCGTGTCAAAAAAAAGGTAATGTGAAAGCCATGGATTTGGAAAATCAACGCATCTTGGAGCTTGTTCTTATCAACCGCATCCTTGGCAAAGATTGCTAAGCGCAGAAGATCGTGGCATAGAGCATGATGATCGATGGAGGGACGGGCCAACTTCACTTCACCAAATCCAAGACTTGTGCCAACATCACTCTAGAATACCTTTGATATAGTGGTATCGGGGCGCTGTTGTATCTGGGGTTTTGTAAAAATAAGATGAGAATGTTGTTACTGTACTTTTTATTTAATTAATTAATAAAAATGTCACTCTTTACTGTATATACTATATCTTATGTTTCATTGGAAATAGATATTACATGGGTTTATTGTTATTATTATTTTTTATCATCATCATCATCTTTATTATAATCGTATGATGTTCTGATATTAGGTGTATGATGATACGATTGATGTTATTGCAAGGGTATTTCATTTTATTTTCTTCTATTTTATGAGACCTAATGATTTCATGAAGTGAATCATTGTTTTCTTTTCTTCCACCACAATGTTGCGTGATTATTTATTTTTATCATGCAGTGTTCCTAGTCGGAATTTCAATTTCTTCAGGAACAGATTTTATTTTTATGCCATCATTTTTCATGATGCGTGTAATAATTTGAGTATGGTAAAGTAATTCAAGTATGTGATATAACAGATATGGTTTTTATTAAATAAAATGACAGTGGGTTTTTATAGTAAAACTATGGGAAGCGGATGTTGGAATAATAAATTTCTATGATGATAGATGATTGTAGATGATAATGGATTATTGGTAGAGTTCAATATGAGGGAATAAAATAGTGTATTATGGAAGAGATGGATGATTAATCTTTGATATTGATTGTAGACCAAGTGAAACATA
This sequence comes from Absidia repens, assembly GCA_002105175.1. Taxonomy (NCBI): domain Eukaryota; kingdom Fungi; phylum Mucoromycota; class Mucoromycetes; order Mucorales; family Cunninghamellaceae; genus Absidia; species Absidia repens. Next base: position 656,975 of record MCGE01000021.1, read on the forward strand.
GCCAGTGTGAGGTTATGCCTGAGAGTAACAAGGTACAATTGTTGGGTCATAATGGATAACCGCGTAAATGATATGTGTGGATGATGACAAATGACAAATACGACAATGCGACACAGTATCCATAACTAAAGAAAGACAAATACAAAAAAAGCAATGAACGGTTACTGTAACGATATCAATAAGATTGTAAAACTGTAATAAGATACCCAATAATATTACAATAGTGAAAAAAGGCATAGCCAAAGAAGGAAATTATTAAGATAATTGTGGCAAAAACCGTCAAAATAAACACAAAACTGCGAGAATTGGTCAGAATTTATTTATACTTTACTGGAATAGATGGATAAGGTTTATAACTCTATGATATCACTTAATTGATCTGTTTATATGATCATACAGTGCATACATTACAGTATACTGTATATCTTCATCCGATTACTGTACGCGTTCAGAAAAAGTAAGCTAAGCCGAAAAAAATCAATGAAAGTTTTTTATATGTGACAAAACTAATGCTTACACCAATCTCGTCTTGTACTGTATATAGAAATTAATTAACCTCATCGTGAAACAATTCACCTAGTGTAAATATTCATTTTGATTTACCTCGTTTTCTTTTTTCCACATAAAAATTTTGATCTTACTAAAGATAGAAAGAAACTCACGAAACTACTGTCTTCATATCTTTTATTTTTATCAACTAACATTGAAAAATCAAAAGGTCGTTCGATGATTACCGCAAGTATCGTAACAACTGTGATGAAGATACTCTCTTTTGTTTTCATATATTGGTATTTGAGGATCTTCCAACATTCAACACGTTATGTGACAAGTCTGATGTTCGTGGTCGAATCCAAATGGTTCTCTGTGGTATTGGTCCTGGACATGGATATGATTTTGGCGTCTCACTTCTTTGTGCGTTGAGGTTGAAGGTCAAGATAGACACTCATGCCAAACTTCAAATTTGATTTACTATGTCAAAATTAAGTTTATTTGAGTCGGAAATAACACAGTTTATGCTCCGCACAATTTAAAGTTGATTTGCCGACCTTTTTTAAACAACTCATATTGCTATTATGTTGCAGTTATCGATGCTTTCGACAATCTGTTGAGCTCCTCGAGCATACTGTATATACACACAGTAATTGGTTCCTAATAGTTAGAGAACGTTATGACAACTTTAATTTAATTTAAAACATCAAAATTTGTGTAAAAATATACCATGAAATTGAAGTTGTCATTTTTTATATTTTATTTTATAAAACTTTCGATTTAGCTTTGATTTTAATTAAACTGTAACACATAATGTGGTTTTTGTTGCTCTTTCGAATAGTGGATTTTCAAGTTTGTATCTTTATTTGCAGTAGAGTTATTGCTGATATTACTGAAAATGGTAAGTATTGAAAGCGAACCGGGGTTACGCCTTGCTGGGTTGTAGAGGTATGTATGTATGATATTGGTTTTGAAATGGGTAAATGATTGATTGGTACCTGAATTTATTTGATTGCCGCTCCGCTTGTTATTCTGGAAGAACGTTTTTTATTCATGATACGACTGTAAAATAGCCGATGAAATAAAAAAAAATAGAAAATAAGACAACTAGAATTAAGTGAGATTCTTATATATGGTTTTTATTAATAAAACTGTCACTCTTTATACAATATACTATATCTTATGTTTCATTGGAAATAGATATTACATGGGTTTGTTGTTATTTTTTTATCATCATCATCATTGTCATAATCGTATGATGATACGATTGATATTATTGCAAGGGTATTTTATTTTATTTTCTTCTATTTTATGAAACCTAATGATTTCATGAAGTGAATCATTGTTTTCTTTTCTTTCGTCACAATGTTGCGTGATTATTTATTTTTATCATGCATTGTTCCTAATCGGAATCTCAATTTCTTCAGGAACAGATTCTATTTTTTTATGCCATCATTTTTCATGATGCGACAACGACACTTTGCTTGTCAAGATACTACTTCAGTTGCTAATGATGATGATGTTGACGGTTCGCTCTTTGGTGTTGTCGAAGACTGTGTTATTGCTGATGTCCCTCCTTCAACTCCTACTGTTGGTACTTCTCCTAATGACTTGATTCCACCAAACGTTGGCCAGCTTGTTGTTCCCTGGATCCAGGGTGTAAACAACTCGAAGATCACTTCTGGCAACTTTGCTCATGTGTTTAACTCGTTTCGAAAAAATGGTGTGTCTCTGGAATTTGTGAAAGACCTAGTATTCATCTGGATGTACGAAGGTATTTTTGATACCAAGCAAACTAGATTTTTTGAATCTACGTTTACTTTGGACAATTTCCACATACGTGCATTCACTGGTGAAGATGAATTCAAATCACATTTCGAGGCAACCGGTTGAAGGTCAGGATAGACACTCCATACTATATTAATTTCCAAATTAGTTGACGCATAATGGATCTATCCGGCCGAGAGTGGTACCGATCGACGTGCAATTGTTTATAGTATGTTACACATAAGTTTAAGATTCATCGGCCGATATTTTTGGTAAATCGAAAAATGGATTTAAATGTCAATTTCAGACCCTGATGACAATCTATTTGTATTCCCTGTGTTTGTCTGCGCACGGACGTTCGTTCCTAAATTTTGGGACCCGTTCCGGCAACTTTCAGAAATAAAATCCTAAATTTGTTAATTCAAGTCCAATAACTCTGAAACTGTATCAGAATATGTAGTTTTACATGCGCTTTTGATTGGTGTAATGTACGTCGTTGTACCTAAACTATGTGTAAAGTTAAAGTCGAAAAAGATCCAAAACATACATTTTCTAAATTTGGAAGGTGTCGTATTTGCCATCCTCTATATTTCATTATAAATCAATGGATCAAATATAGCAAATTCCAGACTCAGATCAGGCACTAACTGTCATACTCAATCCCGATCTGTCAGTACACCAATAATCATTCAATCATCTAATCACAGTCCAATGATTTAATACCTCTTCTCTATCATATCCACTATTACTTTAGTAGTAGAAATTTATTATTCCAATAACCGCTTCCCCACTTTTATTATAAAAGCCTTCCATCATTTTACTAAAATAAAAATATAACTTGGTCTCACTTATTTGACTTTGACTATCTACTACCAAACATTACAATGGGGATATTGGAGGGAAAAAAAAGAAAGGTATGAGTAGAAGGAGCAAGTCACAAGAAAGCGGATCCAAGCAAACGTGGGTGTCCAAGTATGTGAGTGGTTGCATGGTGGGCGATAGCGTACAGGCGGCTATTATGGCTGTAGGCTTTAGCTGTGAGCTTATAGGCGTAAACTTTAGAGCACTCTATAATTAATTGTATGAGAGATGTATGGTTTGTTTGGTGACAAAAAATGATTGTATAATATCTCTAAAGATGTATGGAAAATTTGAAGTTGAACGGTTTCGTAGTTCGTTTTATATAAAGCGAAGAAGAGTATATTGCAGGTTAATTGGATTTTGCAGGCTGTAAAGCCACATGGGTGTGAATTCAACCGCCGCCACCGCCAGTCTGGATTGTTGATCGAGAAAAAAAAATGGGAGCGCACATCCAAAAAAAAAGACAAGTCAACGGGAATGAGCCAACATCTATTCACTGTTTTTGGCTCATTGTGGACCTGGTGACCTCGGCTTTCTGTTAGAAATAGTTTAGAAGGCTTTTAGAAAAGGGATTGCAAGAGACATGGGGAAACCCTTTCATTTTGATTCTAGAATCTTGGGGAAATGTCTTGATTAGCTTAGTACATGTAGATGTCTCTTTTCTTCAATAAAACATATCTCTGCTTCATTAAACCTTGTCTTTGTTTGAAATAAATGTTTGTTTAAGCTTCATTAGAAGTTTGGAGATCCCCTTTTATAGAGATCCCTTTTAGAAATCCCTTTTTTATTGTACATCGTTCCCTCTTCTACACTATTCACTCTCTCAACTACTATTAGCGGCCCCCCTATTTTTACATCTTCTTTCCTTTTAGTATAGTATTGACTACGTATCATTATTCAATAAAAGCTCTTTTATTTTGCAATGAAACAATGGAATGGCAAAGCTATCCTACTGTGACAGACTATTGTACATACTATTCTATTGCAGTGGACTATTCTGCATACTAATGAACATACTATTATACTGTGGTAATCTATTCTACGGACTATTCATGTTTGGTACTATATCTCTATAGTATGGTGATCTATTTTCCAAACCAATTTTGTATGGTAAATGCCTCTACATGCTATAATGTTGTAAACAATACTGAGCCATAGGCCTTGTTATTATGGCTGTAGGCTTTCCCGCCTTTGTTTTTGTTTGTTGACGGGGCTCCCGAATTTTTGTGACGAAGTTGAAAATCTAAGCCCCCTCCTGCTGAATTATTTTTCTCTCACTTTCCCTTTCTTTCCTTTTTTTTTAAACGAAAAATTATTTTTTGGTTACTGTTTTTGGCTCATCGTGGACCTGGTGGCCTCGGCTTTCTGTTAGGACTAGTTTAGAAGGGTTTTGAGAATAGCGATTACAAGATACAAGGAGAAACCCTTTCTTTTTGCATCTAGGATCTTGGGGCTCATGATTAGCTTAGTTTGACTCTTTTCTTCAATAAACTTTGAGTTTTCTCCAATAAACTTTGTCTTTGCTCCAATAAAACCTGTCTTTACTTCAATGATGTGTGTTTAAACGTCAGTAAAAGTTTGCAGATCCCTCCTAGAGATCCCTCTTAGAGATCCCCCATAGAAATCGTTTTTAAAAATTGCTCTTAGAAATTGCTTTTAGAAATCACGCTTACAGATCCCTCTTACAGATCCGTCTTACGGATCCCTCTTAGAAATCCCTATTAGTGATACATCGTAGTGATCTTTTTTTATTCATTATTCCTTCTTCAGGCCATTAGGTTGAAGAGAAAGCAACTGGTTTTGCTTTTGACTCAAACTGAACCAGACTTATTTTTTAGCGTATCTCTGCTTCAATAAACCTTGTCTTTGTTTGAATAAAATGTGTATTTGTTTCAATGATGTGCGTTTAAGCTTCATTAGAAGTTTGAAGATCCCTTTTATAGAGATCCCTTTTAGAAATCCCTCTGTTTGTTCACGGGCCTCCCGATTTTTTGTGACGGGATTGGAAATCGAAGCCCGCTCCTTCTGAATTGTTTTCTCTCGCCTTTTTGCTTCCTTCCTCATCACAGCAATCCTCACCATTCAACTTTGGATCTGTAGAATAGTATACATTAGAATACCTCATTCTTCATTCATGAATAAAACCTTTTTTATTGAAACATCGCTAAACTTAAGTCACTAAACTAAAGGGAGGGGAGTGAAAGGATCTCGGGAGCAGTCGAGGGATCTTGAGGGATGTCGTGAAAAAAAGAGAGAGATAGTTCCTTTTCCAAAAAATACCTGCCCACAACCCCCGCCCACAAAAAAATACCCCGCAGAACCCGCCCTAAAAAAATACCCCGCACAACCCGCCCTAAAAAAATACCTCCCTCAACAACTCCCAAAAATAAAACCTCCCCCCACAACCCCCCAAAAAAGACCTCCCCCACAACCCCCCAAAAAAGACCTCCCCCCACATCCCCCCAAAATAAAGTCTCCCCCCATACACCCCCAAAAAGAGGCCTCCCCCCATACCCCCTAATATAATGTCTCCCCCCATACACCCCCAAAATAATGTCTCCCCCCATACACCCCCAAAATAATGTCTCCCCCCACATCCCCCCAAAATAATGTCTCCCCCCATACACCCCCCATATAAACTCACAAAAAAAACAAACGAAGTGGCGCTTGCGGGATAGGCTACGGGGAGAATCTCTGCCTACGGTTCTATAGAATATTGTTCGAATCACGATGTAGAATTTTATTTTGTATTTATTTTGTTAAATTTGAATATGAGTATGAATAAGATTTTATTATTACCAATTATAGTAATTTAAGGCAATTTCCTTTTAATATTATATCGACTGAAAGGAGATTTAATATTAAAAGTAACCAGACGAACTAATAATAGAATTTTAACATTAGATATTATAGACTCTCTTTTTTTTTTTTTTTTTTTTTATTCGACTGAAAGGAGAATAAATAAAAAAAAAAAAAAAAACGAAAAAAAATATAAATATAGAATTTATTATATGAGAATTTAAGATTTACTATTATAATTTCAGATTTAAGGTTTTTTTTTTTTTTTTTTTTTTTTTTTTTCTTTTTTTTTATTCTAGTATTCTGTACTTGAATTTTAAGTTTAGGCTTAGGAAATTAGGTTTTATGTTATGTGTTAGGGGTATGGATTTAGAGTTTTACATTTAGGCTTTTTGGTTTAGGGTTTCTGTTTTCGATTTTGAATTTAGGGTTTTTGGTTTTTTTTTTTTTTTTTTTAGGGTTTTAGGTTTGGGTTTTGGGTTTTGGGTCTTGGGCACTTCAAACTGGAGACTCACTAGAAATAATTAAGCTAGAGACATGAAATAAAGTGCATTGGATTCGTAGAGAGGAGTAGTACAGGAACCCAGTTTAAAGTTACTCAAAACCTTAACCAGAAAAGGAGATATGACCGATTTAAGTTTGAAATTTTTTTTTTGCAGTTCTGGGGAAATTGGTTAAATCTAAGAATATAGTGTCAAAAAAAGTTCAAGTAAAGTTGAAACTCCGACGGAGATCGAATATGTCACTGCCATTACTGTCAGATTTACTGAGATTGCATGATTGTAGGAATATGCTTTGTGTTCACATTCATGCATATCGGGCATTGAATTTAGCCCGAGCACTACGTTTCAGGAACGGTTTTTAATTTATTTTTTTCAAAGTGCAATGAATTATTCTGCAATATAAGCCACAGTAGGATGGAAGATCTTACTTGGGTATAGTGTAGACCAATGCCAGGAAGTCAGATTGGATGTTGAATGATGTTTTGGGATCAACTGAGAAATCAAAACGAAGACGAAGAAAAAGTTGCAGATGAATTGAGCAATGAAGAGAATGATGTATTTGTTGTTGACTAAAGGAATGTCAAGGCGTGGAAAACAGGGAGGGAAATAATATTTATTTATTGAGTAAAACAAAAAGTGCCGATTCATGCTAAAAATTCACTCCCAGCTTTCATGCTCTGCCGATAATATTTTCCTTTTTGAGTAAAAAAAAAAGATGTCTATGTCAATGATATTAATAAAGGACGGTCATATTGAATATAATTGTGGACTGGGTATTGTGATATTACTGTATAATTATGGTCAGATATCGCTATGAAATGATCTTGATTTAAAAAAAAAGAAGCACTTTCGAATTAAAAGCAGGAAAGATAATGAAGCAATTTCAGAACATAAGACTTGCATTTTCTTTTTTGAAGGAAAAAAGATTGAACCATTAGTTCTTAGAAAATAGGTGATAGTATGGTAATGAATGAATAAATAAGATCATCCGTTTTTATTTAATGATTATATAGACATAAAGAAGATCATCATTGATTATTGGGTAAAAAAAAAAAAAAAGGGCACCTGGTTCTGGGGTTTCTGGTGGATCTGACGATCTGAAGATGAATAGTTCCACCAATGATATTATTGACTTTGAGGATATAGTGAATGTAGACTTCCCAGTATAAACGTCTTTTTTGATAGGCAGAAGGAACTTTTTTTTTTTTTTTTTGAGTGACCTCCAATGGATATTTTTTCTGAATTATTTTTAAAGCGGCATACCCCATTTCTCTCTCTCTTTCTCTTTCCTTCCCTTTTTTTTTTGACAAAAAATCATTTTTTCTTCATCGTTTCTTGCTCGTTGTGGACCTGGTGGTCATGGCTTTCTGTTAGGACTAGTTTAGAAAGGTTTCAGAAAAGCGATTACAAGATGCATGGGGAAACCCTTTCATTTTGATTCTAGGATTTGGGGGATGTCGTGATTAGATTATTTTGTCTCTTTTTTTTCAATACAATTTGCCTTTGCTTCAATAAACTTGTCTTTGCTTCAATAAAACTTGCCTTTACTTCAATGATGTGTGTTGAAGTGTCAGTAAAAGTTTGCAGATCCCTCCTAGAGATCCCTCTTAGAAATCCCTTTTAGTGATACCTCTTAGAGATCCCCCTTAGAGATCCCTCTTAGAAATCACGCTTACAGATCCCTCTTACAGATCCCTCTTAGAAATCCCTCTTAGTGATACATCGTAGTTTTTTTTTTTTTTTTTTTTTTATTCATCATTCCTTCTTCAGGCCATTAGGTCGAACAGAAACCAACTGATTTTGGTTTTGGCTCAAACCGAACCAGACTTAATTTTTCAGAGGCACGCTACAATGAGCAAAAAAAAAAAAAAAAAAAAAAAAAAAAAAAAAAAAAAACCTTTTTGCGAGAGAGGTACAGTATCGAGATGATGAGGAAAAATGAGTTGCATTTTTCCATTTCAAGTTATCCGAACAGCAGGAGTTTTTTTTTACTGGTATTTAAAGATGCGGGTACATTTACAATATGTAAATTAACTGTGATGCAACTAGTGTCCAATAAACAAATGATTCATGATATTGATACTACGTACTGTAAACAAATGATTCATCATGTTGGTACTACGTACTGTAAACAAATAACAATGATGATACTGAAGGGAAATAGGAACGACAGGTTAGTAAAGTGATGCAATTGGAACGACTGCAAAAAAATAATGTAATCACTAATGGTTATCCGGCTAAATATTGTTAAAAAAGTGCTGATTCATGCAAAAAGATTCACTCCCAGCTTCCATGCTTTGTCAATGATATTTTCCTTTTTGAGTAAAAAAATGATGTTTATGAAAATGATATTAATAAAGCACCATTATATTAAATATAATGGTCGACTGCGTATTGTGATAGTATAATTATAATCGGATATCGCTATGGAATGATATTGATTAAAAAAAAAGATGGACTTTTGAGAATTAAAAGAAGGAAAGATGATGAAGCAATTTCAGAAGATAAGACTTGGATTTTTTTTTTCGAAAGAAAAAAGATTGAACCATTAGTTCCTAGAAAATAGGTTATAGTATTGTAGTAGATAAATAAAAAAGATCATCCGTGTTTATTTTATGATTATATAGTTAAAAAGAAGATCATCATTGATTCTTGGATAAAAAAAAAAAAGGGTAGACCCGGTTTTGGGCTGTCTGATGGATCTGACGGGAGTTAGATGAGGTGCACTGCATTTTTTATGAATAGGCGCACCAATGATATTAATGACTTTGAGGATATAGTGAATGTAGACTACCCGGTATGAACGCTACTTTTTTTTTTGATAGACAGAAGGAACCTTTTTTTTTTTGTTGAAAGATAGCAGGAAATCCCTTTTTTATAATAGACAGCAGGAATATCCTTGTTTTTTTTTATAGATGGCTATAAGGAATACCTTTTTTTTTTTTATAGCTAACTATAAGGAACACCTTTTTTTTTTTTTTGAAAGATAGCAGGAATCACTTTTTTTTTTTTGTTGGAAGATAGCAGGAAATCCCTTTTTTATAATAGACAGCAGGAATATCCTTGTTTTTTTTATAGATAGCTATAAGGAACACCTTTTTTTTTTTTTTGAAAGATAGCAGGAATCACTTTTTTTTGGATAGACAGCAGGAATATCTTTTTTTTTTTGACAGACCACCGGAACCCGGCTTTTTTTTTTTTGATAAAGAGAAGGAATCCTTTTGTATTTAGATAGATAGAAGGAACCCCCTTTTTTTTAAAAAAAAAGTTAGCAGGAAACCTTTTTTTTTTTTTTGATAGACAGAACGAACTTTTTTTTTGGATAGACTGCAGGAACCTTTTTTTTTGATAGGTAGAAGGAACCCTTTTTTTATTTTGATAGACTGCAGAAACCCTTCTTTTTTTTTTGATAGATAGAAGGAACCTTTTTTTTTTTTGATAGATAGAAGGAACCCTTTTTTTATTTTTTTTGATAGACAGAAGGAATCCTTTTTTTTTTTGACAGACCACAGGAACCTTTTTTTTTTTGTATGGGCCTCCCCTATATTTTTTTTGTGACGAGATTGAAAATAAAACCCCGTTCAGCCTGAATTATTTTTCAAAGGGCATCTCCCATTTTCTCTCTCTCTTTCTCTTTTTTTTTTTTTTTTAATGACAAATTATTTTTTCGTCACGGTTTTTGGCTCGTTGTGCATCTGGTGGCGTTGGCTTTCCGTTAGGACTAGTATAGAAGGGATTTGAGATCAGCGATTACAAGATGCATGGGGAAACCCTTTCATTTTGGATCTAGGATCTTGTAGCTCATGATTAGCTTAGTTTGTCTCTTTTCTTCAATAAAACTTGTCTTTGCTTCAATAAAACTTGTCTTTACTTCAATGATGTGTGCTGAAGCGTCAATAAAAGTTTGCAGATCCCTCCTAGAGATGCCTCTTAGAAATCCCTTTTAGTGATACCTCTTAGAGATCCCCCTTAGAGATACCCCTTAGCGATCCCTCTTACAGATCCCTCTTAGAAATCCTCTTAGTGATACATCGTATTTTTTTTTTTTTTTATTCATCATTCCTTCTTCAAGCCTTTAGGTTGAAAAGAAACCAACTGATTTTGGTTTTGGCTCAAACTAAACCAGACTTTTTTTTTTCAGAGGCACATTACATTGAGGAAAAAAATAAAATAAAAATAAAAAAATAAAAAAAAAAGTCATAGTTGCTGTATAGCTCATACATTTACAATACATTTATCAATATGATACAATATAATTTATAGGACTACTTTTCTTTTATTTTTGGAATTAGAAAATGAAACATAAAACTTTGATTTTTATTCGAGTGGCATGATAAACATATAGATATAAAAAAACATAGTAAAAGAATGAAGGAAGAAAAATAAAAAGCATAATAAAAGAATGAAGGAAGAAAACTAAAAAAGCATAGTAAAGGAATGAAGGAAAAAAAATAAAAAGCATAATGAAGGAATGGAGAGAGAAAATAAACAACGTAACAAAGGAATGGAGGGAGCTAAAGATCCAAAGTTAGTTGCTTGGAGTAAATATGGATCATTGATCCACGGCGAGTTACCAGAGCTTCAAGGCGTTCGGGACGGAGCTTCGGCAAAAATTCATAAGAATTTAAATGCACTTTCAGGATATCTTGCAGAACACCAACTAGAGGAGACCGAGCACTATCTTCACGCAGCTACGTCACAATACACCGATAAGCACGCAAGGAGGGAGTTTGCATAAAGTACCGAGTGGAAAGGACGGACTGCAGAGTATCAAGTCGAGACCCAACATCATTAGCATGGAAGAAATGCTTCATATGGCTTGATGATATTGTGCCCCGGTTCTTGACATCATACCTCCATATCAACTCACCTTTTTTTTTTTTTCCTTCACCAACACTTTCACCTCCCCCATATAAACTCACAAAAAAACAAACGAAGTTGCGCTTGCGGGATAGGCTACGGGGAGAATCTCTGCCTACGGTTCTATAGAACATTGTTCGAATCACGATATAGAATTTTATTTTATTTTATTTTGTTAATTATGAATTTTATTATTACCAATTATAGCAATTTTAGGCAATTTATTTTTAATATTATATCGACTGAAAGGAGATTTAATATTAAAAATTAACCCAGACGAACTAATAATATAATTTTAATATTAGATATTATAGACTCTCTTTTTTTTTTTTTTTTTTTTTATTCGACTGAAAGGAGAATAAAAAAAAAAAAAAAAAAAAAAAAAAACGAATAATTTTAATTTGATTCAGGATTTGGATTTAGGATCAGTTATTTCGATTAGGGTTTTGGTATTTTGGTTATAGGTTATGGGTTTAGGGTTTTGGTTTGGGTTTTGGGTTTTGGGTTTTGGGTTTTGGGTTTGGGTTTTGGGTTTTGGTTTGGGTTTTGGGTTTTGGGTTTTGGGTTTTGGGTTTTGGGTTTTGGGTTTTGGGTTTTGGGTTTTGGGTTTGGTTTTG